>JAWHQI010000141.1:4800000-6000000 GCA_033032865.1 Dactylorhiza incarnata | reverse complement strand
CCAAATTTCGGTTTCATCTAAACTTTCCCTTAATCAGCCCCCTTGGCCATAGAAAACTCCAGAATTTGTTTGTAACTGAAGAGGGGAATGAATGCACATCAATTGGGGAGGGATTTGAAGGATCAATTGCATTTAATCTCCATGAAGGCTCTCTTTCTCTCTCCAATTTGGGGGAAAACTCCAATCTCTCTCTCCTACTCAGCAATTACAGAATATAAGTGGTAATTTCAGTAATTACTAGGCCCACCAGATGGTGGACCACTTTAGTTGGGCCTAGCCCAAATGGATTGGGTCCAATTTGGGCAAATTAGGTTATTTTGACCTAAAATTAGGGCAAGATTGACTTTGGTCAAATTGACCAATTGGGTTGACTCCAAAGGGTGGCTTGGACTCCATTGGCTCCCTTAAGGGTTAGGAAGGTCTAGTTAGGGTCAATTTGTGAAAGTGAAGGTGAATTGCCCCTTTATAGGGCACTTTGACCAAATTAGGGCTTAGGGTAAATTGGTCAAATTGCAAGTCTCATGATGGGGCTTTTTGGTCCATTAAATTCCTAGTATCCATATTAGGGTAGGGGTAAGGTCAATTTGGCATGAGGGAGGCCAATTGAACCTAATTGAGGTAGTTCGACCAATTCAGGGTTAAGGTTGACTTTGGTCTAATTGGCCTCTTTAGTTGACCCCAAAGGGTCTTTGGTGCTCCAAGAGGTCCCCTAATGGGTTAGGGATGATATGGTGGGGCCAAGGTTCAAGGTTGGGCCACTAAATCGAATCCTAGGCTTGGTATCTGAAAAATGCTATTTGCAGACCACTTGGGTTTTCTCCTTCTCACCTAAGCTCACAAGGTCTTGGGCTCTTCCTATGGTTTTGTCATGACCTAGTCATGACAAAACCAACTTAGGGGTCTAGCAGTTTGGGGGATGTTACAGGAGTTACCCAAACTTCGCATGGAAACAAAATGTTCCTGGCCAACGATGGCAAGGAGGCTCTCATCAATTTGATGCGTAAGCTTCCGGTAGCCAACCACGGCCACCACAACCGGGGTATACGCAAAATGCACCACCACAAAGGAAGAGCGCATTGGAAGAAATGATGGAGAAGTTTGTCGATTTGGTTCAAACAAATATGGCCTATCAAACGGCTTGAATGCGAAACTTGGAGACATTGCTAGGCCAATTGGCCCAGGTGCTCTCCAAGCGTACGCAAGGCGCTCTCCCGAGCAATACAGAAAAGAACACGCGGGAGCAGGGTAAACGCATTACAGATGCTGATGGTGGCCAAGTGAGCCCATGTATTGTTGGATGTACAATTAATAATAATGACGTTTCCGCACTATGCGACTCTGGGGCATCCCGCAACATTCTTACACTGCAAGATGTTAAGAGATTGCACCTAACGATGAACTCTGAGGACCGGAAGTTGTTTGTGTTGGCTAATGGTATAATTGTCGAGGTTAACCTTAATGGGACGTTTGTGGTCACCGACTTTCTGGTTCTAGGCCAATTGGAAAATGATTTCATGCCGATTCTGGGGGTCCCTTACCTGAGGGAGAGTGGCGCAAACATCCACATCACCAAGGGTTGCGTCACCCTACCTTCCAACGGGACAGGCCTTCCAGGGTCATCCGCAGCTACCGATGATTTGAGTGGTATCACCAGTCTTTCTAATATCTCTGTGAGTAAGAGCAAGTGCAGGTCCAGTGACATGAAATTAGCCATGGATGTGGAGAATCCAAGGGAGGAGGAAAACACCACTCTGAAGGAAGAAAGAGCAAAGCAGATCATGAATAAAGAGATGGAGATAGCAGAGGAACGCATCGAGACCGAAGTGTGGAAAGATAAGGGAGAAGGCGGAGCAATGAGCCATACAAACGGTTTTGTTATTCTTAATGGGAATTGTAAACAATCTTGTTGGACATGTGTGTCACATCCCTTTGTTTGAGAATAACAAATCACGTTTTGTATTTGATATTGCTTGTAGTGTGTTTATAGTGTGCAGGAACTATAGGTGCAATACTCCACAGGTAGAAAGCATCTTGGAACAAATTTTTGAAAGGAGCAGTGCTACCGCCAGCGCTATCGCTAACGCCAGCGCTATCGCTAGCGCTACCGCTACCGCCAGCACTACCGCCAGCGCTATCGCTATCGCCAGGCGCTATCTCGAGTTCGTGCACAACGACTATTACGCAACCGCTACCGCTACCGCTACCGCCAGCGCTATCTCCCGCTACCGCCAGCGCTATCGCTACCGCCAGGCGCTATCTCCAGTTCGTGCACAGTGCCACGCCACCGACGGTTGCGCAACCGCTCCACACGAATGCTACCGCAGGCACTATCTACTACCGCCGACGCTAGCTCCAAGTTCTATAAAAGGCTGGGCTCTCTCTCATTTTGGTTAGACCTTCCAGAGACATTACTTGTGCCCAAACTCTCGTGCTGCTACTCTGCCAAAACATCATCTCCCACTCAAAGCCAAAGAAGAAATTCTGGAGAAGGAAGCCATCACGCTGCATCCGAAGAACGATCGCTTTGACCTCGCTTGTGCTTCAGCGATCCTTCATCCTCATCTCCAGAAATCTCAAGAGGGAGTTTGCTTCTTATTTACTTCATTTCTTTATTTGTATCTCGTAGTGAAATCGCCTTGTTTTTGGCGACTAGGTCCTTACGCGGCTTAGGGGGAATTCGCTGCATGAGTTGGCGACTAGGTCTAGGGGAGTAGATCTAGGGGGTGCTCGAGGCCATATCCGGGGAAGGATTGGCTAGAGCGGCTTGAGGCCTTATATTGGGAAGGATAGGCTAAAGCCAACCAGTTTGTGGGGATACAAGTCCGTATAGAAAAGGAAAAGAAATCTATATTTGTATGCCTCCGATTTCTAGCGATATAGAAATCAAATTTTATGTAAACACTTTTTCATATAATATAATCATGTCTCTTTTGTGTTTACTTTGATTTCTATCATTTGGCGTAATCTCTATTATTTTGTGTTCTAAATTTTCAATTCTAAATCTAAATTGTTTATTTCAATCTCTTTCATCATAAAACAATTTAGTACTTGTTTATAAAATTGCAAATCATAATTTTCTATTCATTTAGCTAAATTGTTATTTTACCTTAGCATATTATAAAACAATTTAGTAACTTTCATAAAATTATAAAAAGAATTTTTAATCCCTTATTCACCCCCCTCTAAGGGCGCCGTAAGATCCAACAAGTGGTATCAGAGGGCAGGTTATTCCAAACGGTTTAAAAACCAGGAATAATGGCGTCTGATGATCTCGCTTTTTCCGAGGGTCAGGGAATTAGTAGACCTCCACTATTTACTGGGTCGGATTATAATTATTGGAAAAATAGGATGCGTTGTTTTCTAATGACCCTAGATATTGAGGTTTGGAACATGGTAGAAGAAGAATACACTCCTCCTACATTTGTAGTTGGAGAGGTTATGTTAGAAAAACCCAAAGTTAAATGGGATGATCGGGATAAACTCAAATGTAAAAATAACGCAAAAGCCATGAATGCTCTATTTTGTGTCTTAGATAGAAATGAATTTAATAGAATTTCTGCTTGTACTACTGCATATGAAATTTGGAATCATTTGGAAGTTACTCATGAAGGTACATCGCAGGTTAAAGATTCCAAGCTTTTCCAACTGGAGTCGGAATATGAAAAATTCCGAATGGATGAAAGCGAAGATGTTGATGGTATGTACACGCGCTTCACCAAGATCGTCAATGCCTCAAAAGCTCTTGGAAAGACCTTATCAAATGGCGACTTGGTCCGTAAGATCCTTCGTTCTCTTCCTCCAAAATTCAACCCGAAGGTGATGGCTATTTCGGAGTCACACAACTTAAGGACACTCCAAGTTGAGAGCCTCATTAAGAATCTCAAAACCCATGAGGTAGAACTCAAAATCCAACATGATGAATACAACAAGGAGCCAAAGAAGAAGGCGTTGGCATTAAAATCAAAGAAGGAGTTCCAAGAGGATGAGGATGAAGATGAAGAGAGTCTTTTGGTAAAGAACTTCCGAAAGTTCATGCGCAATCCGGAAAGGAGAAACACCTTTCGAAAATATTTCCAAAAGGGTGAAAGATGGAAATGGTCATCTTCAAAGAAGGAAAAAGAGAGCGACAATGAAGAAGAGAGACCTCCACCAGATTGCTATCATTGTAAGAAGATGGGGCACATTCGGAGCCAGTGCCCAAAGTTCTTGAAGGAGAAGAAAGAAAAACGGCACAAAGGGAAGGAGAAGAAGAAAGTACTAAAAGCTAGAACATGGGATGACTCTTCCTCCTCCTCTTCCGAAGAATCAAGTGGGTCTTCATCAAGCGAAGATGAGGAAGCAAACATGTGCCTCATGGGACATGAAAACGACGGCGACGACACCAGTGTTCCTAGTGACACTGAGGTAACTCCTCCCACTTATGATGAATTGTATAATGAATTTCTTGAAACTTGCAAAGCTTTTGATAAAAATATGAAAGATAGTATTTTATTAAATCGTGAAAATGAATCTCTTATTAAAGAAAATCAAAAGCTTTCCAAAAAGGTGATTGTTTTAGAAAAGAGAAAGGTTTCTTGCCAAGAATGTGATCACTCCACAAAATTGGCAAAAGATATAGAAGAGTCACTTTCTAAAGCCCTCTCTCATGCCAAAACTCTTACAAAAGAGAAGGGGGAATTAGAAAGTAAATTGGAAGCCTCTCTTGTGCAAATCAAAAATAATAAGAAAGGTTTTGAAAATAGGTGTGTCATGCTTGTGAAAGAAAATTCTTCACTTAAAGCACAAGTTCATGATCTCACCATGGCCATTAAAAAATTTGGTATAGGCCAAAAATCACTGGAAATGATTCTAGGGTACCAGTGCCATGGATCTAGAAATTCTGGGCTCGGATATCGAGGTGAGGGCTACCGCCAAGCGCTAGCCACTAACGCCGGCGCTAGCACCTCATACCAGAAACATGAAATTTCTTTTTCAAAATGCTTTCTTTCTGTAAATCAAAATTATTCCAGCAAGAAAATTTTCCAGAAAAGGGTCTCAACCCCCTTTATTTCGTGTGCAAACTGTTATAGGTTGGGTCACACAACTAGTTCTTGCAGGAAAATAAAACAAAATACTTTAAAGCAAATCTAGGTACCTAAGGCTTCCACTTATTCTATGGGAGGTTCCACTTGGGTATCCGGATCTTTACTCTCATCTTCTTTCTAGATGTGCAGGCAGGCTAAGGACAATGAAGACGTGTGGTACTTGGATTCAGGATGCTCCAAGCACATGACAGGCAATAAATCAAAGTTCCTTAGCCTAGAGAGGAAGAAGGGAGGGATTGTGACTTTCGGCGACAATGGTAAAGGAAGAATCATGGGAATTGGTACAGTTGGTAACGAATCCTTCACTATATCAAATGTTCTTTATGTAAAAGGGCTAAAACATAATCTTATTTCAATTAGCCAATTGTGTGATAAAGGATTAGATGTTTTATTTGAATCTTCTACTAATCTATGCAAAATATCTAATCCTGTTACAAACAATATTTTATTAACTGCACCAAGAATACACAATGTTTATATAGTTTCATTTCATGATCTTTCAAAACCATCTTTAAAATGTTTTATTACCAAAAATGATGAACTTGATCTTTGACATAGAAGGCTAGGACATGCTAGCACAAAGCTTATTGTAAAACTTGCCAAAAGAGATTTAATTAGAGGATTGCCCAGATTAAATGGAAATTTACCTTCACTTTGTTCACCATGTCAAAAAGGTAAAATTACTAGATCCTTTTTCAAAAGTAAAAATGTTATTTCTACTACAAGACCTTTGCAATTAATTCATATGGATCTCTTTGGTCCCGTTAGCACCGCAAGTCTTGGTGGTAGATTGTATACATATGTTTTAATAGATGATTTTTCTAGATATTGTTGGACAATATTTCTCTAATCCAAATCCGAAGCGTTTTGTGAATTTTCAAAATTATGTACTCGTATTCAAAATGAAAGTGATTTAAAAATTAAATGCATTCGCTCGGATCATGGAGGAGAATTTGAAAATGAAAAATTTACTTCTTATTGTGATATGTTAGGCATAAAACATGAGTTCTCCGCACCACGCACACCACAACAAAATGGTGTTGTAGAAAGAAAGAATAAGACACTTCAAGAGCTAGCACGCACTATGTTATGTGAATATAAATTACCTAAGTCCTTTTGGGCCGAAGCTGTAAACACATCATGTTATGTTATAAATAGAATCATGCTTCGCCCATCTTTAAATCTCACACCATATGAACTCTATTTTCAAAAGAAGCCTATTGTGTCTTACTTCAAAGTTTTTGGTTGTAAATTCTTTATCTTAAATACAAAAGATAGCTTGGGAAAGTTTGATGAAAAATGTGATGAAGGAACATTTCTTGGATACTCTTCAACTAGTAAAGCTTATAGAGTTTTTAATAAAAGAACTAGAAAAGTTGAAGAATCAATTAATGTGAAATTTGATGAGCTTGTTCCTTGTTTAGAAAGACTTTCTGCAGGTAAAGAGGATGATCTATTACCTCCTTTGGAGCATGGTGATGAAGAACCTTCCAAAGAAGAAGAAGAGGAGGCCAAGAAAGATAAATATGTACCTCCAAGCGTCTTAAAATTCACAAAGGATCATCCACGGGAATTGATAATTGGTGAACCATCCATCGGGGTAAGAACTCGCTCTTCTCTTCATGAATCTTTTTCAAATATTTGTTTTGTTTCCGAAATAGAACCAAAAACCATTACTACCTCTTTAAATGATGAATTTTGGTTTTTGGCTATGAATGAAGAGTTAGAACAATTTGAGCGACATAATGTTTGGAAATTAGTAGAAAGACCATCTAATCACCCGGTTGTAGGTGTAAAATGGATTTTCAAAAATAAATTAGATGGTGAGTCTAGAATATCTAGAAATAAAGCACGCTTAGTAGCACAAGGATATTCTCAAATTGAGGGGATAGATTTTGATGAATCTTTTGCACCCGTTGCTAGATTGGAGTCTATAAGAATTTTTCTAGCATTTGCAAGCTTTAAAAGAATAAAACTATTTCAAATGGATGTGAAAAGTGCTTTTCTAAACGGGTTTGTAAAAGAAGAAGTTTATGTTGAACAACCCCCCGGTTTTATTAATGAAAAATTTCCAAATCATGTATATAAACTAGAAAAAGCGCTTTATGGTTTAAAACAAGCGCCACGTACATGGTATGAAAGACTCACATCATTTTTATTAAAGCACGGTTGTATTATGGGAAGTGCGGATAATACTCTCTTCATTAAGCACAATAATGATGATATAATTATTTTACAAATATATGTTGATGATATTATTTTTGGATCTACTAATGAAGAGATGTGTAAAGAAGTTATTTTAGTGATGAAAAATGAGTTTGAAATGAGTCTTGTAGGAGAACTTTCTTATTTCCTTGGTTTTCAAATATCACAAAGAATTGATGGTATCTTTATATGTCAAACTAAATATGTCCATGATATGCTTAAACGTTTTGGATTTGAAAACCTTAAACATGCTTCTACACCAATGAGTGCATCACTAAAATTAGGAAAAGATGAATCAGGAGTTTCTATAGATTAAACTTTATATAGAGGTATGATAGGATCTCTACTTTATCTTAGTGCAACTAGACCCGATATTATGTTTGCCGTATGCTTATGTGGTAGATTTCAAGCCAATCCAAAAGAATCTCATTTAAAAGCGGTAAAACGAATTTTTAGATATCTCATTGGGTCATCTAGATTAGGATTATGGTACCCACATAATGATTCATTTACATTGCATGGCTATTCCGATTCGGATTATGCAGGTTGCTCACTTGATAGAAAAAGCACTAGTGGTACTTGTCATTTTCTAGGACCTTCATTAGTTGCATAGTCTAGTAGGAAACAAAATTGGGTTGCACTCTCCACCACGGAGGCCGAATACATTGCATTAGGAAGTTGTTGTGCACAAGCTCTATAGATAAGCCAAACTTTAGAGGACTTTGGTTTTCATCTAAAACTTATTGAATTAAAATGTGACAACAAAAGTGCCATTGATCGCACAAATAATCCGGTACACCACTCTATATCCAAACATATAGATGTGCGTCATCATTTCATAAGGGATCACATTAAAAAGGAAAATGTAAGGATTAGTTTCATTGGCACGGACTCTCAACTTGCTGATATATTCACTAAACCTCTTCCCAATGCAAGGTTTCAAATGTTAAGGTTGGAATTAGGAGTCTTAGACATCTTAGGATGAAAAACATATAAAACGCTAATGTTTTATGCAATTTGAGCAATCAAGACATCTCTGATAATTACAAAACTTCTGCATAAGACTACTCTTAAGACCCCTAACCAATATCAAAAATAAAAAATTTAAAATTCTTGAAAAATCGTGTACTGTTTCCAGCGCTAGCGCTAGCGCCGGCGCTAGCGTGGGTGTGTGATTTTTATGATTTTTAAAATTTCTAAAATTCAACAAAAATATGTTAGTTTATTTGTGCAAATTCATTTTTGTGTTTCTGTCTATTTTATTTTTGTTTTATTTGAATTATGAAAAATCAACTACAAAAATTCTAAATTCAAAAATACAAAAATATGTTTTTGTGATTTTCTGTTTTCTTTCTCTCATTAAAAATGATAAAACAACAAAAAAAACTGTATGATCTTTATTGCCAATATCAAGCATGTATGAATTCTATTATTTAGAATTATTTATAATGTTAAAACATATTCTTTCAAATTACTATGAACATTGTTTTGCTTATCATGCTTTGATATATCTATTTAAAGTGCATCAATTGTATTGCAAAATGTGTAGATCCAAGCTTAGCATGCCTCTAAGTATGAGTAAATGTTTTATGATTGATAATGATACATTTCACTCACTTATTTTGGTAATCAACATGTGTGTCTAAATCTAAAAATGCTTGCTTGTGTATTGTATTTGTGCAATAAATTAAAACTTGCATAAGTTTATTGCCTACACTACATTTGAATTGCACTTATGAAATTTAGAAAAGTGGTTAAGTTAAAAATTTTGGTTTGCAAAACAAGTGTATTCGGAGAATGTTGTCTCACAAATATGAACAAAAAATTATATATATGTAGACAAATATAACTCCACCAAGCACTACTTGAACCTCCTGATATGTCTTCATAAGCATTGTGAGGTTGAGCACCTTGGAAAGAATAGTAAAGTTACTTGTGCAAACCTTGGTTATTACACCACTTTGTTGAAAATTATGTGCATTAAAAGTGTGTGAAAGTAATTTACTTATGTTTTATTGTGCACTTTACTTTGCATATGTCTTGTATTTTGTGATTTAAATCAATTGTTAACATTGCCCAAAATACACTTATGTGCACATCATTATCTTTCATAACACTTCTTCTCATGAGTATTGGATTCTAATGCTTTATCTATACTACTCTTTATATAAAAATGCACTAGATAACCTAGCATGATCCCTACAATGTTTTGGTATTTCTTGAATTTACAAATTAAGTAACATTGTAGTTTAATCTCTCTTTGATATGTTCATTTCATGCTTGGTATTTTTATGAAAAACTTTGAGATTTCAAAAAGGTTAAAACATCTTTCAATTTTGAACCAAAACTCATATTTCTACTTATGCTTTTCATGCTTACAAAAATATGTTTATTAGAATCTTCCACTTGCTTACAACTCTTATCTTTATATTTGAAATCTCTTATTTATGCTATGCTTAAACTCTTTATCATTATTTATATTTCGAAAAGCTCGATCATGTTATATAAATGCCTCCTTACTACCCTCACCCCACCTTCTTTTGATAAATACCAAAAGGGGGAGATTAATTGAAGAAATTTATATAGAAGAAATATAGAAGATTAAGGGGAGAATATTTTATGAAGATAGGGGGAGCATTAAGATAGGGGGAGTATGCACATTATCATGCATATCATATACTATAGTTGCACTTTTATCTTGCTTATCTTATCTATAAACACTATTGTTGATTTCTTGCTTAGAGGATTTGTTATTATCAAAAGGGGGAGATTGTTGGACATGTGTGTCACATCCCTTTGCTTGAGAATAACAAATCACATATTGTATTTGATATTGCTTGTAGTTGATGAGTCCCAATTATATACACATATATGGACTCATCTGGGCCGTTTATCTAGTCATTCCACTGCACTTTAGCCCTGTTTCAGCTCATATTTGATACTCCATGCTAAGTGCACCTCTAGGCCCGTTTTTGGTGTTATTTCATGTTCTTCATTTTTAGTAGTTTTCATGCTTTGTTATGTGCCACTTTCAGTGGATGGATTCGTGGTTGTGCTGGAACAGGAGTCGTGCAGGTGTTCCCGGTGCAATTCTGTACAGGAACACTGCGCACGATCGCTGGTTTTATTGCGCACGACCACTAGTCGTGCGCCGCTGATAGTATGCACTTAACCTTATTTTTTGAGTTCTGTCTCGGACAGTGCGCACGACCACCAACGATATTGCGGACGACCACCGGTCGTGCGCCGCTGTTCGTGTGCACTTAACATCAATTTTATGAGTTCTATTTCGACCAGTGCGCACGACCACCGGTCGCGCGCCACTGGTCGTGCGAACATGGTATTTTATAAATTTCTTACATTGCAGGTTCCACCCAGGCAGGCACACAATCACAGGATTCCAGCGCGCACGACCACTGGTCGTGCGCCAATGACCGTGCGCACTGTTTATTCCAGCGCCTATAAATATTCCTGCTCGCAATTTAGGTCGGATCAGCCGGTCTTTCGTTCTCCCAGCTTCGCCGTTCCGCCCGATTTCGCCCCTCCATCGCCGCTCACCATCGAGAGGTGCTCCGGGCTTGTCCTTCACGCCATTCTTGAGCCGGAGCTTCCTCTCGGCCTCCTCCTTCATCCTAGAGCTTCAAGGAAGGTTTAGCCGCCATCGCCATCAAGCAAGAGGAAGTTTGCAACCTCTACCGGATCGTGACACGAAGAAGACGGGCTCATTGGAGAGTAGTGACAGCTCTCTCTACCCCGGACATAGTTGCGGACCGAGCTTGGACGTGGATTGACAACCCGGCGATTCCAACCATGAATCTACAACGAGACTTCGGATTCGGTCGATTTCTTGACTTGTTCTTCTCTTATTGATGTATATGTAGCTAGAGCTAACATTATGATGAAGTAGCACTTAACTTTATTTGCATTTATATACATTTCATGTCTATGTGAAATATTTTACTGTTTGAGTTGCTTGAGGTGCGCCCCATTCCATCCTCCATCCCGCCGTCACGTTCGTGTGCCGCACTAGCAATTGCTAGTGGCGTGCTTGTCGACGAGGTGCTTGCGACCCTCATCCGTATGCCTACTCTTCCATTCGCCTAGCGAAGCGTGTCATAGCGGCCCGTGTAATCCATCCCGCTTAACAAAGCAGCGCGCTCAAGGCCTGCACAGTTCGATTCCGCTTGCCTGCTCGTCCATCCGCCCTTGCGACGCAGCGCGCTCAAGGCCTGCCTAGTCTCCATCCCGCCAAGCGAAGCATTGCATAGCGGCATTGCATAGGAGTAGTTGTTTTCTTTTATTTTTCAAAAGCCAAATCCCCCTTTCGTCCGCACTCCACCTATTGCTGGACTTCGATCTCAAGTCCTTCCTCGACACCTAACTCCACCTTACTGTGTTCCTTCGAGATTCGATACTCGGGGATTTACTCCTCATTTTATATTACTTGAACAATCGGTACACTGCCGTTTTGTGCCGCAGTCTAGCTATCGCCTATAGCGGTGTGCGAGATTTGCGCCATCAAGTTTTTGGCGCCGTTGCCGGGGAACACGGTCGTGTGAGTTTCTTGAGAGGTAGACGAGAGATTGTAGTTCTTTTTCGCTTGTATATCCATTTTTCGACTTTGTTTTTGTCTAAAAAAAAAAATTTTAGCCCCTTAATTTTCTGTGCTCTATTATTTTTTTTCTAGTTTTAACTTTTCTAAAGCAGGTTTTCTAGATTTATTTTGTGTGTGTAGTATTATTTTGCAA
The DNA here is from genome assembly GCA_033032865.1 of Dactylorhiza incarnata. Taxonomy (NCBI): domain Eukaryota; kingdom Viridiplantae; phylum Streptophyta; class Magnoliopsida; order Asparagales; family Orchidaceae; genus Dactylorhiza; species Dactylorhiza incarnata. The sequence continues at coordinate 5,987,963 of JAWHQI010000141.1, read as the reverse complement.
AGAATCTTAATTTTCTGTTTATCCACATATTTCTGTGATGTATTCTGAAGCCGAGTGTCGTCTTTCTGACACTTTGCGTCGATACATCGACGCCCTGGCTTCTTTAAACGATGAGCATTGTATTAGGTGCTTGCTATGTCAAGGTTTAGGTCATATGGTGAAGGATTGCCCTCGTCTGTGTGATCCTTCCCCCTCTGAGGACGTGTGCGCAGCATCCCCCCGTTTACGGGAGACTACTGCGGACAGGCCCACCAGAGTGTTGCCTGGCCCCTACACTGACATCGCACATCATGCTCGATCTTTGCCCTTGGAGATTACTGAGGAATCTCTCGCCGCGTACAGCTCTTTCATGGGTCCCTCAATCCCCTTTTTTGAGCTTCCCTTGAGTGACGATGTGGACTCATTCGATGGTCAACAGGGACAGGATTGGGAACTCATGGATGCACCAGTATGGTGTGCAGATTCTGGTTCTTCCTGCGGGGAGGCGTCTGTGGATATTTTCGCGGAGGCGACTACTCATTTATTTTCTGATCATGAGAGCAGTCCAGTTCCTCCTTATTCCTTGCAAAATTCATCTACTTCTATCTTTAGTGAGTCGTCTGCTGATGTCGTGCGGGTGGTTTATTCGGCGCCTGAGGTTGCGCCAAAGTGGGATGAGGATTTCATTCTCTTTGATGGGGAGTGTGATACCTTTGAACACGATGACGCACCGCAGTGGGATGAGGAGGATTCTCTTTCCGAGGAGGAGGTATTTACTTACCTCTTGGATGGGGACATCCAGCTCACCACCGAGGACCCCGAGCTCCTAGATTCCCCTCGTTACGACTCATATGATACCGACAGTGATCTGTGCTTGGATCCTGCCAGGAGTGAAACTGGGATCACTCCTCCATTGTTTGATTCTTTTAGTTCTTCGTCCATTTTATTTCCTAATCAACCTTCTTTTAATGCTGATATTGATAAGTTCATCCTTCCTGCTTCCCCGCCTGCTTTAATGTCTGATATTTCATTTATCCCTCTGCAGATGCTTGAATTTATAGACCCATTCTTGGGTAATTTTGAGAGGCAGTCTTGGCAGGGAAAGCAGTTGGCAATGATGAATTCAATCGTCTATTCCACTTCATCATCATTGCCTGCTTTTTCCTTGAAAGACTGGGTGCAGGGAGGAAAGTGTTGGGTTTTTCTAGAACCATACATCACATGTAGGCGCAGCGGAAATAAACAGAAACAACCCAAAAAGACTTGGATCGGCCATGAATATTGAATCAAGAAGTTAACTAAATGCATAAATTACCTTAGTGGGGTTGGATCCAATCCAACCTAGATGCTCCAAGAAGAAGATTGCCTTCGTCGGCTTTGCAAGAGTTCTCACGTAGAATAATGTCTACGTCTCTACAGCAGTCCACACGAGCCGGGAGAAGAAGACTACACCTTGCGCTTCCACGGATTGCTAGATCCGCTTCAGGAAGAACAACACCGACGACAATCATCGGAGAGGAAGTCGGCGGAGGCGATTCAGACGGAACTCCTTCCGTCTAGGGTTCGAGCGGAACTCCTTCCGTCGGCTTCTATTCGTAAGTGATGAGAACCCTAAAAGAAGTTATATTTATACCCAAAGGATAAACATACTTCTAGAAGAATCGTTATCCGCAGACCACACAGCAGAATAGGGGCTTCTGTTACAATTCGTCGAGATTCCACGGAACAATCCGACGAATCCCGACGAATCTGACGAATCATATCAGACGACAACATTTGCCGAGTTAATGATCTCGGTGACAATTCGTCGAGATTCCACGGAACAATCCGACGAATCCCGACGAATCCGACGAATCATGTTAGACGGCAACATTTGCCGAGTTAAAGATCTCTGTAACAATTCGTCGGGATTCCACGGAACAATCCGACGAATCCGACGAATCCGACGAATTCTATCCGTGTAAACCCGATGAATTTTGATAGTAACATTTGCTGGACTTCCCCCATTCTATATGGTGATTGGTAACCTTTACCAACATAGTCAATCTTCCAACTTCTCCACATGCTCTTATGTGCGACCCTGCAGGCTCATATCGCGTTGGCAGTGACATTACATGTTTGACCACTTCTAGATCACAATGGTAACTCCAACAGTCTCCCACTTGATCTTGAAAGTATCAAACAAAAACCTCACAAACAATGAGCGGCATCTAGCAATGCATCATTGCTCCCCAAGCAATAAGAGTTCATAACTCATAAGCCTTTATGACCAATGTTCCAGCGTTGTCTTTGTCTCTTTGTCCCTTACATCCGGAGAGAACTAGAGGCATGGACCGTGTCACCCTCATAATAGCTCAATCCAAGTTTCTTGATCTAGAACGGACTTCCAGAGAATGGTGAGCTCAATATCACATATTGACTCAACCAAGCATGGCCATGCATTTCCCAGTCCAATTCCACCAAGGGGCCCATGGATGCAACTCCTGTTATATAGGAGGACAAATCCCATATCTGCTCACACCCAAACATCCAAATGATTCGTAACGTACCCAACGACCACCCTTATCATCAACCTTCTTCAAGGAAGACTTTAGATGACATCAAAGCACGCTCTTCCTCACTCGATGAATGCTGTGACTTCTGGTCAAAGGACCACAACACCATTGTCAAATGAGACCTACTTGTGACACTTTTATGTAACAATCCACAAAGTAGTCTCAGGTTGGGTCTGTCCAGTACAACTTGTTCACTAACAAGTACCCACGTGATGACTTGATATCACAATATCATGACCTGTGAGAACCGGTCATCAGTCAACACACATGCTAGTCTTAATGTATCATCATCACCCTTAGCTTCTACGATGATACCTCGACTAGGGACCTTTTAAGAATGAAGCTTCGAAATCATAGGCTCTCACATTCAAGTCACGTACTTGATGTCCTATGGAAGCGAACATTCTAAGGGTATTTATCACGAATTTTATTCTATCATATATAAACAGTATATCGTAATAAAAGAACTTGCCATTAATTGTAAAAAGAAATAATTGGTACACAATTCATCATATGAATAAATAATAAACAGCCAACAGAATATTTATTTTATATGCAACCCACAAGACTCCCACTAGAGTTGATCACTCAGGTATCGTATACCCATTGATCTAGTATGACCATCATGCTTTCTCTGCGCGAGAGGCTTTGTCAGTGGATCTGCAATATTCTCCTCAGTCGACACTCTGCAAATGTTCACATCTCCTCGTTCGACAATCTCACGAATAAGATGGAACCGCCGAAGTATGTGCTTGGAGCACTGATGGGATCTAGGTTCCTTAGATTGTGCAATTGCACCATTGTTATCACAGTAGAGAACTACGGGACCAACAATGTTAGGAACTACATCTAGCTCGCCGATGAATTTCCTAATCCATACAGCCTCCTTCGCTGCGTTTGCCGCAGCGATATACTCGGCCTTAGTTGTAGAATCAGCAACTGTCTCTTGCTTGGAACTCTTCCAGCTCACAGCTCCTCCATTCAGGAAAAACACAAACCCTGACTGATACTTCGAATCATCCCTATCAGTTTGGAAGCTGGCATCCGTGTAACCACTTACAACGAGCTCTTCCTCTCCACCATACACCAAGAATACATCCTTAATCCTTCTCAAGTACTTCCGGATATTCTTTACGGCTATCCAGTGACATTCACCGGGATCAGACTGATACCTGCTAGTCATGCTCAAAGCAAAAGAGACATCGGGTCGAGTACATAACATTGCATACATGATTGACCCAATTGCCGAAGCATATGGAATCAACTTCATGCGGTCCTTATCTTCACAAGATTTTGGACACTGGTCCTTAGAGAGATTCACACCATGAGACATGGGCAAAAATCCTTTCTTGGACTCAAGCATGTTGAACCGCTTCAACACCTTCTCAATGTACGTACCCTGGGTCAAACCCAGCAACTTCTTCGATCTATCTCTATAGATCTTAATACCGAGTTTGTAAGTCGCTTCACCCAAGTCTTTCATATAAAAGCAGTTCCCTAGGTTGTTCTTAACAACTTTCAGGGTAGGTATGTCATTCCCGATCAGCAGTATGTCATCTACATATAATATCAGGAAGACAACAATGCTCCCACTGATTCGCTTGTAAACACACGGTTCATCTTCATTCTTGACAAAACCAAACTCTTTGATCTTCTCATCAAAACGAAGATTCCAACTTCTAGAGGCATGTTTCAATCCATAGATGGACCTGTTCAGCTTGCATATTTTAGTGGCTTCATTTGGGGATACAAAACCCTCGGGTTGTATCATGTACACTTCCTCAAGGAGGTTTCCATTTAGGAAAGCCATTTTGACATCCATCTGCCAGATCTCGTAGTCATAATACGCAGCAATAGCAAGCAATATCCTAATGGACTTTACCATGGCAACAGGGGAAAAGGTCTCATCATAGTCAACACCATGAATTTGCTTGAAACCCTTAGCCACCAGTCGCCCTTTGAATGTCTGTACATTCCCATCCATGTCGGTCTTCTTCTTGAAGACCCACTTGCACCCTATGGGTCGTACCCCTTCAGGTGGTTCCAGCAAGTTCCAAACTTGGTTTGTATACATGGAGTCCATTTCGGATTTCATAGCCTCAAGCCATTTGTCGGAGTCCGGTCCATTCATAGCCTCTTGGTAGGTCGCTGGTTCATCATCATGATCCATAAGCAACACATTACCTATTTGAGACACGAGAAATCCATATCTCTCAGGCTCAAATCTTGGTCTACCAGATCTACGTAGGACTTGTGTCTCTTGAGCAGGTTCTCTAGCTACAACATCTTGTAGTCCTGGCTCAGAATCCAATTCTGGTTCGTTCACTACTTGTGGTTCTTGAACTTCTTCAAGTTCTACCTTTTGCGTCTTTCTTGACAAGAACTCTTTCTCCAAGAAGACACCCGTCCTTGCGACAAACACTTTGCCCTCAGACGGTAGGTAAAAGTAATATCCTTTCGTTTCCTTAGGATATCCCACCAGATAACACTTATCTGATTTGGGTTCCAGCTTTTCAGGCATTTGACGTCGTACGTATGCCTCACAGCCCCAAATTTTAATGAATGACATACTGGGACGCTTCCCAGTCCATATCTCATATGGTGTCCTTAGATCCGTTTTCGTCGGAGCGCGATTCAGTGTCATTGCAGCAGTCTCTAAAGCAAAACCACAAAAGGAAACAGGCAAGTCTGCATGACTCATCATCGACCGTACCATGTCTAACAGAGTACGATTTCTCCTCTCAGACACACCATTATGCTGCGGTGTCCTAGGTGGAGTGAGCTGTGATACAATACCACACTCTTTCAGATGATCACGGAACTCATGACTCAGGTATTCGCCACCTCGATCAGATCGGAGTGCTTTAACCTTTTTACCCAATTGGTTCTCCACTTCATTTTTAAACTCTTTGAACTTTTCAAAAGTTTCGGATTTGCACTTCATAAGATACACATATCCGTATCTACTGAAATCATCAGTAAATGTAACGAAGTAGAAATACCCACCTCTAGCCATAGAACTCATGGGACCGCATACATCACTATGTACAACACCCAAGAGATCCTCAGCCCTCTCAATATAACCAGTGAAAGGGGATTTAGTCATCTTGCCTAATAAACAAGACTCGCATCGCTCAAATGATTCATAATCAAATGAGTTCAATAGTCCATCTTTATGGAGCTTGGATATGCGCTTCTCGTTTATATGGCCCAAACGACAATGCCAGAGATATGTAGGATTTGAGTCATTTGTTCTTAGTCTTTTATTATTATCTACATTATAGATCGGATGGTCTAGGTTCAAAACATAAAGACCATTAAACAATTGAGCTACAACATAACAAACATCATTCTTAAATATAGAACAACAATTGTTCTTAATTATAAAAGAAAATCCAATCATGTCTAAGCATGAAATGGATATAATGTTTCTAGTTATGGCTGGAACATAATAACAATTATCAAGTTCTATTACAAGCCCACTGGGCAAAGAAAGACGGTAAACCGCTATGGCTACAGCAGCAACTCTTGCTCCATTGCCGACGCGCAGGTCCACCTCTCCTTTACTCAGCAATCTCCTCCTTCCCAGTTCCTGCACATTTGTACAAATGTGAGAACCACATGTGATATCCAATACCCAAGATGAAGGAGCAGAAAGGTTTATCTCTATAACGTAAATATTCGAAGCGGAAGTCATACCTCCCTTCAATTTTCGCAGACCGTCAATGTACGAAGGACAATTTCTCCTCCAATGACCAGCCTTGCCACAGTGGTGGCATTTCCCTTCGTTCACAGTGCTCTTCTTTTTCAGCGCAGAAGATTTGGGCTCAAGATGTGACTTAGGTCCCACCTTCGTTTTCTTGAAGCCCTTGGCCTTACCCTTGCCTTTATGTACCATCAATATGGGACTAGCAGGCTTGGCCTTCTTCATGTTTATCTCGGCAGTTCGCAACATGCCTAGGAGCTCAGGCAGTGTCTTGTCTATTTCATTCATGTTGTAGTTCAAGACAAACTGCTCATAACTATCCGGCAACGATTGCAGGATAAGATCTGTGGCCAACTCTTGACCCAGAGGAAAACCCAATCTCTCCAGGTTCTCTATATACCCAATCATCTTGAGTACGTGAGTACCAACCGAGTATCGAGCTCCCATTTTGCACTGAAATAATGCCTTTGTGACATCGAACCTCTCTTGACGAGCTTGCCCTTGAAACATTTTCTTTAGGTGCTCGTCAATCTTCTTGCACCCCATGTTCACGTGTTGCTTCTGAAGCTCAGAGTTCATGGTGGCAAGCATAAGGCACTCGACGTCTAAGGCGTCATCGGTATACTTCTTATAAGCATCCTTATCAACACGGGACGAGTTCCCGGTCGGCACCTCAGGGGCTTCTTCTTCCAAGACGTAGAGGTTTCGCTCTTGCCTGAGAACAATTCTCAGGTTCCTATACCAGTCCATGTAATTCGTCCCACTAAGCTTGTCCTTCTCAAGGATAGCTCTTAGGGACAAGGTGGAATGTGAACCACTTGCCATGGAATTCTACAAGAATTCATGCAGAATTTAATCAGTACCAAAATTTCAAAATTCAATTTATTTTAATTTGGACTTCAATTAAATACTCCCACTATTTTATTCAAATTGATAGCCCTCACTATCAATTCGGAGAGTCCATGTGAGCTACTCTCTTAGTGGACAAGATCCGTATTTCACCAACACCACGAGTCCGCTTTGGCGTTCCTCTCATAATGCGGTTATTTAGGTAGGCAACGCTTGCCAATTGCATCCTCATGCAACTCTTGTATGGCTGGTGAATAACTCCTTATTCGCATCCATCATATGGTGCATGCCAACCCTATGCCTCTAGGCACTCAACCTTTGAGGTCACCTAGTTAAGTTAGACCCGATGTCGACAGTGGGATATCACAATTATCCGCTCGCACCCTTACCAAGATAGATTAATGCACCTTGCTTTGGAAAGCCCACACTTCATCGATCAAGGCAGGAAGAGTGTCATCCATCGGAAGGCATCCGAACACTTAATATTTGATGAAGGGATTTTAATTTTAAATAATAGGTTAACACTTAACCATGATCAACATTTGATCAAAGTGCACATCCACAGGAAAACAAGCTTTCTAAAATCCACATGCATCCCTTATGTGCACAACATAAGACTATCAACCTTTGATAGATGAAAGGGCTAAATCTGGACATTTAGAACTCTTCCAAATCTTCAGATTTACATGCATTGGACAAAGGCAAAAACAACTCGACTTAAAGCAGTAGACAAGCTCGTCTCTCATTGTTGGATTCAAAATCCAAAACAATACAAGGGTTCATTAACCACTTGAGGGACGGTTACTGCTAAGGAGACAATAATTTCTAACAATTAGAAATTACCACGAAATCCCAGACGTTCCTGGCGGGGTTCAATTTTTTTTTTCAAAATCACCACCGATTTCCCATGGAAAAATCATCAACTTTTGATGTCCCAGGAAGAAATCTTGACATTTAGAACGCTTCTAAATACCTAGATTTGCACGTACTAGAATAACCAAACTTCTGAAACAATATTCATGACCAGAACCTCCCTCTGATACCACTGCTGGGTTTTTCTAGAACCATACATCACATGTAGGCTCAGCGGAAATAAACAGAAACAACCCTAAAAGACTTGGATCGGCCATGAATATTGAATCAAGAAGTTAACTAAATGCATAAATTACCTTAGTGGGGTTGGATCCAATCCAACCTAGATGCTCCAAGAAGAAGATTGCCTTCGTCGGCTTTGCAAGAGTTCTCACGTAGAATAATGTCTACGTCTCTACAGCAGTCCACACGAGCCAGGAGAAGAAGACTACACCTTATGCTTCCACGGATTGCTAGATCCGCTTCAGGAAGAACAACACCGGCGACAATCGTCGAAGAGGAAGTCGGCGGAGGCGATTCAGACGGAACTCCTTCCGTCTAGGGTTCGAGCGGAACTCCTTCTGTCGGCTTCTATTCGTAAGTGATGAGAACCCTAAAAGAAGTTATATTTATACCCAAAGGATAAACATACTTCTAGAAGAATCGTTATCCGCAGACCACACAGCAGAATAGGGGCTTCTGTTACAATTCATCGAGATTCCACGGAACAATCCAACGAATCCCGATGAATCCGACGAATCATATCAGACAGCAACATTTGCCGAGTTAATGATCTCGGTGACAATTCGTCGAGATTCCACGGAACAATCCGACGAATCCCGACGAATCCGACGAATCATGTCAGACGGCAACATTTGCCGAGTTAAAGATCTCTGTAACAATTCGTCGGGATTCCACGGAACAATCCGACGAATCCGACGAATTCTATCCGTGTAAACCCGACGAATTCTGACAGCAACATTTGCTGGACTTCCCCCATTCTATATGGTGATTGGTAACCTTTACCAACATAGTCAATCTTCCAACTTCTCCACATGCTCTTTTGTGCGACCCTGCAGGCTCATATCGCGTTGGCAGTGACATTACATGTTTGACCACTTCTAGATCACAATGGTAACTCCAACAGAAAGCGTTACTTCATCCATGACCGCAGGTTGGAGGAGAGGAAGAGGATGAAGAAGGACGAAATATGGAGATGGAAAGCTCCTGATCCTCTCGACTGCTGTTGCTGGTTCTTCGGGCCCATCTCTTTTATTCTTAGTTACCATTTTAAATCAACTTATAGTTGATCATTTTGAGGCATGTAATATTTAGGATTTACCATCTTTTGCTCTATGCTTAGACTATTATTAAAACGGCTTAATACAAGTATTAAGTCCAGCTTAAGGACGGTAAACAAAAGCGCTATTGGGAGACAACCCAAGTTTTTGTTGCTAACCCTTTAATAGTTTAGTGTTATATATTTTTTTGCTTGGAGCCTTTTTGCCTGCAGGTGTGCGGCAATTTCTTTTGGTGGCGGACTTGGACTTCCATCGCAGTTTTAACGCCAATCTTCTGGTATGCTCATATCTGAGCATAGGTACCCTCTTCCGTAGCATCTCTTTATTCTCATTGTCATAATTCATGTGATTGTCCAATTCAAATCTGGGGGGAGTGTACCGAGTGTTCACTACACGTGTACACGTTTCTGCATACCAGAAGTATATTTTTATTTATGTCATATTATAGCATACACCACTGCACCCATTATGCACGCACTTACTTGCGAGTGCTACCATGCCAAATTTCCTTTTGGAATGGATCCAGGAAGTCAATTGTGTTAGCTAGGAATTGTGGTTTGGAGTACGATGTCGACTACGGTAGTGTTCTAATCGAATACTCATGTTTTGCATAGAATTTTGCGTAGAAGCTATTTCTATTTTCATGCTTTGTATATTTATTCTTATCTAATCTAGTAATTAGAGTTTTATTTTACTCAAAGCATGAACCTGTGCCGATCTACCGGTAGTGTAGGTGAGTCGGTAGCGAACGCTAGATTCGTATTTCTCGAGTCGGGAGAAAGAGTTATCTTTCTCGGTGGCTAAGAACTTGCCCCTAGCGACTCTCGAAACATAGGCACCGGGTAGTTCTAATGCATTAGCATGATGTAGGCCATTCTTTGGACTGTTTGAGCATTGAGCCAAAACCAGAGATTTATCCTTGCTAACCAATTTTGAGCCTATCCCACCTTTTCTCTTTAGCTCCACCGCTCTCGCTTAAGCCAAGATCATCAAACCTGTATACGCACGTGTTTTGAGCTTTATAGTATAACTAATTATTGTGATGTGCTGTTTTTGGCTAAGTTGAAAAAAAAAGTAAAATAAAAAAGTATTAGTGAGCTAAAAATTGAAAAGATCAGCGCTCCAAAAGAAGAAGAAAAAATTCCGAGTACTTTATATTCTCACTCGGAAATTCTGAATTGTTTGAGAGGAATTACTTTATATTGGGTGTTGGCAATGAAAACATCAGCTTTATTTGTTGCCGGGGTTTACAAAGTGTATTGCTCAAATGTGTTAGGTGCGTTAGCCTCCGAATTTATCATTGTATATCATACAGCAACCTAAGCCACATATTTACCTGAAAGCCCTATTGACTAGTGTGTAGTTTTACTTAATGCTGTGGAGAGAGTGCGAAAGTGCGAGCTTATGGCTCCCGACACCGATGGATTTCGGTGGAGTTAGTTCCGTATCCCGTATTTTGCGAAATACTCATTTGAGCGCGTCTCTACATTCTCCCTACACGTGATTGGCAGATCACAGTTGGTTCAGCTTTTGAGTAAACTAATCTCTTATTTACTATTTTAGATATTTGTAGATTACTTTGCATAATAGAAATTTCTTCTACGAGAATTTTATGCACATGATTATTTGATTTCGCATATTACTCCTAGCCATAATCACCTCTCTAACCCTTGTTTTTCCCGTCCGCCGAGAGTTGTTTGCTCGGGACGCGCAAATAGGTAAGTCTGGGGGTGTGATGAGTCCCAATTATATACACATATATGGACTCATCTGGGCCGTTTATCTAGTCATTCCACTGCACTTTAGCCCTGTTTCAGCTCATATTTGATACTCCATGCTAAGTGCACCTCTAGGCCCGTTTTTGGTGTTATTTCATGTTCTTCATTTTTAGTAGTTTTCATGCTTTGTTAAGTGCCACTTTCAGTGGCTGGATTCGTGGTTGTGCTGGAACATGAGTCGTGCAGGTGTTCCCGGTGCAATTCTGTACAGGAACACTGCGCACGATCGCTGGTTTTATTGCGCACGACCACTGGTCGTGCGCCGCTGATCGTTTGCACTTAACCTTATTTTTTGAGTTCTGTCTCGGACAGTGCGCACGACCACCAACGATATTGCGCACGACCACCGGTCGTGCGCCGCTGTTCGTGCGCACTTAACATCAATTTTATGAGTTATGTTTCGACCAGTGCGCATGACCACCGGTCGTGCGCCACTGGTCGTGCGAACATGGTATTTTATAAATTTCTTACATTGCAGGTTCCACCCAGGCAGGAGCACGATCACAGGATTCCAGCGCGCACGACCACTGGTCGTGCGCCAATGACCGTGTGCACTGTTTATTCCAGCGCCTATAAATATTCCTGCTCGCAATTTAGGTCGGATCAGCTGATCTTTTGTACTCCCAGCTCTGCCGTTCCGCCCGATTTCGCCCCTCCATCGCCGCCCACCATCGGGAGGTGCTCCGGGCTTGTTCTTCACGCCATTCTTGAGCCGGAGCTTCCTCTCGGCCTCCTCCTTCATCCTAGATCTTCAAGGAAGGTTTAGCCGCCATCGCCATCAAGCAATAGGAAGTTTGCAACCTCTACCGGATCGTGACACGAAGAAGACGGACTCATTGGAGAGTAGTGACAGCTCTCTCTACCCCGGACGTAGTTGCGGACCGAGCTTGGCGGATTGACAACCCGGCGATTCCAACCGTGAATCTACAACGAGACTTCGGATTCGGTCGATTTCTTGACTTGTTCTTCTCTTATTGATGTATATGTAGCTAGAGCTAACATTATGATGAAGTAGCACTTAACTTTATTTGCATTTATATACATTTCTTATCTATGTGAAATATTTTACTGTTTGAGTTGCTTGAGGTGCTCCCCATTCCATACTCCATCCCGCCGTTACGTTCGTGTGCCGCACTAGCAATTGCTAGTGGCGTGCTTGTCGATGAGGTGCTTGCGACCCTCATCCGTATGCCTACTCTTCCATCCGCCTAGCGAAGCGTGGCATAGCGGCCCGTGTAATCCATCCCGCTTAACGAAGCAGCGCGCTCAAGGCCTGCACAGTTCGATTCAGCTTGCCTGCTCGTCCATCCGCCCTTGCGACGCAGCGCGCTCAAGGCCTGCCTAGTCTCCATCCCGCCAAGCGAAGCATTGCATAGCGGCATTGCATAGGAGTAGTTGTTTTCTTTTATTTTTCAAAAGCCAAATCCCCTTTTCGTCCGCACTCCACCTATTGCTGGACTTCGATCTCAAGTCCTTCCTCGACACCTAACTCCACCTTACTGTGTTCCTTCGAGATTCGATACTCGGGGAGTTACTCCTCGTTTTATATTACTTGAACGATCGGTACACTGCCGTTTCGTGCCGCAGTCTAGCTACCGCCTATAGCGGTGTGCGAGATTTGCGCCATCAGTAGTGTGTTTATTGTGTGCGGGAACTATAGGTGCAATACTCCATAGGTAGAAAGCAGCTTGGAACAAATTTTTGAATGGAGCAGTGCTACCGCCAGCGCTATCGCTAACGCCAGCGCTATCGCTAGTGCTACCGCTACCGCCAGCACTACCGCCAGCGCTATCGCTACCGCCAGGCGCTATCTCTAAGGATGAATCAGGCCCAGAATCTGGAGGACCTTCATTAATTGATTGAAGTGATCAGAATCTGAAGTAGATGTCAATCAATTGATTGACAAGTATGATGCTCTCTTGGAAGCTCTGAAAAGGAGCAAGAAGCTAGCCAAAAGGCAAGCCCAAGAGATAGATTCCCTTAAGATGGAAAAACAAGAATGCACTGAATCTTCTACCAAGAAGAATCAGATGTATAGAGAAATTAGCCATCTGAAGGGGATAACTATCACCCATATGAGCACCATATCCCTGAAGAACAAGGTCATCAAGGATCTTGAGGAGAAGCTTGTGAAAGAAAGAAGCCTAGTGACTCAATTCTCCAAGCCAAAATCTGTGCTACCTATTATTGACTCCTTCTCTTCTCAATCCAATAGAAGAGGACTAGGATTCAATTAAATGGAAGCAGGAGAAGGGAGTGGAGAAAAGAGCAGGGGTAAGGCTAAGCCTCAAACCACCTTTCAAAAGGTATTACTTCCTTCCAACAGGTATGACCATGAAAGCATGTATGGTCACTGGAAGAATGGAAGTACCTATAGGAAGGAAAATACTCCTTCCCATAGTGAAAGAAAGAGAATGGGATTGAGTGCTATGAAGGATCCCCATGAGGAAATTCAAATGGCCCAACATGGACCATTTGTATTTGGTACATCAGCCCCTCCATGCAAGAATAAGCATGCAAGCTCTTCTAAATTTATTTCAGCTAAGAAAATGACAGCTGTCAAATCTGTTGACAAGGCTTGTTGCTCAGTGTCAGATGCAATCAGATCTTGTATGGCTGCCAAGCCAAAGCATGCTGATGCCATCAGGACAAAGAGCATCAATATAGCACATAGATTGACATTCAGTCAAATCATTACTGAGAGAAATAGGAAGACTGCAGGTGTCTCCCCTCTCGAACATAGGAACAGTAATGCTAATTCCTCAAGAAATGTTCAGAAAGGGAGATATAACATTCATGAATGTTGGTGCTGTTGTAAGGTGGGACACTTTGCCATAGACTGTTGGCACAATCCTAATGTGCCATGTGTGATGGCGATGATGTCCCGCCTTTCGCTCGTGTTGCTCGAGCCCGTTCGATTGATGGTGATGCAATCCCACCGCTTGTTCGTGATGACGTTGCTGATGATGTGGACGCTGTCCGCCACTTGGAGTTTGATGATCGTGATGGGCGCTGCCGCCAACTGGAGGATTCAGACGTTGCCGCGACAACCACCGTCGACGCCGCGCCGGCATCTCCACTTCTTGGGATACATGCAAATATATGATTATAAATTATTTTCCAACTCTTGGGATAATATTTATAATTATATATTTTCATTTATGCATTTTATTTTCAACATTGCTTTTAATTTGAGACTTTGAATTTCAGCTTTTTATTTTATTTTGATGGACTGCATTTAGCCATCTTAATTTTGGGTTGGATGAATGGTGGCGATGGAGTGGTGTAGCCTATAAAAGGCCTTGATGTATTGTTTTATGCTTAGATTATGATAGATTTGAAATTTGAAATTCAAACTTGGAATTCTCCCCCCTCTTCCTCTCTTCCTAGATCTCTTGGAATTTCCGCCCCCTCCCCCTCTTTCTTCCTTCTCCTTGGCCGCCCCTCTCTCTCATTTCCCTCTTGAAGGTTTCGGCTTCCACCTCTTCCCTCTCTCCCTCTTCCTCTCTTGAGGAATTTCGGCCAGCCCCCAAGGCTTGTGGAAAGAGATCTCTTGGCTCGTATTTGGCTCTAAGGGCTTGATCGTGGTGTAAACGGCGAAGGCGAACGTGCTCTACATCAAGTGACTCATCTCCGGTGATCTCCGCGGACAAACAATCTTTAGGATTCCTACATCTCGGATCTACGATTCCGAGGGGGTAACGAACTCTCCACTCGTGTGATTCTTTTCCTAGATAGTTCTGTGGTGGCTAGATCTGTGACGTGGTCTTTGAATCGTTGATTTTCTCGCGGATTTTCTTTATTTTGAATTGGTATTTCGATCTTGGATTTCGTTTTAATTCGACGAGGAGTGGCGATCCTCTTTTGTTCTTGTTGGGGGGAGATTTTTCCGTTTTCCGAAATCTTTACCTTTTTCGGAGGATCTCTCTTTGGTAGACAACAACAACCGCTCGATCGGATCGTGTGGATCCTTTTAGCCGGGAGCGAAGTTGGCCCATAGCCTCCTTCCGTTCCCTCGCGGTGTGGCTGCCCGTGCGTGATAAATAACGTGAATAAAAATCATTCCGCCAGTCGGCTGCGTTCGTTCATGCTTGTGTGAGATTAGGAAGCGTTGGGAGTAAACTAATCGATTGCGCATGAGTGAGTGAACCCAAACATCCTTTCCTACATCAATTTGGTATCAGAGCTAGGTTCATGTCAATTTCTTAATTGACGCATTCCTAAAGTTTTCTTTGAACGCTGGCACTCACATTCTACACACGTTTCTACGCCCAAAATTTTAAAAAAAATCGTCGGTCTGCGAATAGCGCCCTAAAATTTTTATTTTTCTGCGAAAATCAAAAAACAAATTTCTGGAAATTCTCCATTATTTTCTCAGCAAGAAAATCAAAAAATATATTTTACTATCCTAGTTATTAGGCGGGAGAAAATTTACCTTTCATAAAAATTTAGCCTGTTTAAAAGTTCTGGTCTGCGTTTAGCGTCCTAAATCTGTTATTTTCCAGCAAATAAAAAATAAAAATAAATTAATCTTAATTGATACCATCTTAATTTATTTCTTACCGTAGGACGCCGACATGTAATTAATCTTGCACGATTCCTTTCCAAAACAACCAAATCTTAATTAATCTTGCACGATTCCTTTCCAAAACAACCAAATCTTAATTAATCTTGCACGATTTGTTTCCAAAAACAATTAATTTTCAAAATCGGGCTTGCGAATAACGGCCTAAAATTTAATTGGCACAATCCTAAATTATATCTTACCTTAGGACACCACCGCACAATAAATCATGTACGATTTGTTGCCAAAATCACAAAATTTTCAAAATCTGGCCTGCGAATAGCTAGGAATTCAAAATTCAAAATTTTGAAATTCAAAATTCAAATTCAAAATTAAAATTTTGAAATTGAAAATTCAAATTCAAATTTTGAAATTAAAAATTCAAATTTTTGAAATTCAAAATTCAAATTCAAAATTCAAAATTTTGAAATTCAAAATTCAAATTCAAAATTCAAATTTTGAAATTCAAAATTCAAAATTCAAAATTTTGAAATTCAAATTCAAAATTCAAACTTTTGAAATTCAAAAATTCAAATTCAAATTCAAAATTCAAATTTTTGAAATTCAAAATTCAAATTCAAAATTCAAATTTTTGAAATTCAAAATTCAAATTCAAAATTCAAATTTTTGAAATTTAAAATTCAAATTTATGCTTGTAACGACCTAAAATCTGAAATATTTTAGTATTTTGTTCACTCTTAGGATGACTAGAGAGACCCCCCGAACTCTAACCACTATTCCTCGGGATGGAGTGCCACACCGCACTAATAAAAGTTATAACATTGAACCTCGAGCGTTAGATAAAGGGTGGGACACCGTTGCAAGAGTGATTAGGTTTGACCGTGACATAACAAGAAAATTTTCGAAAAATTTTAAGCACGGTGAGAAGTGGTGCAAACTAGTTGTCGATAGTATTTGCCGTATGAATGTCGTTTCTGAAAATGCTATCACGAGGATGTGTTTGACCACCGAGCCGCACCCCCGTCCCTATCGGCTTGTGTGTTCCGACGAGAGCACTGTTTTAGTGTCTAGGCGATGTTTGGTGCCCCTCACCATCAAAGTTTATTCTGAGCGCGTTTGGTGTGATGTCCTTCCTATGAAGGATTGTCATGTATTGCTAGGACGCCCATGGCTTTCTGACCATGTGGTCATCCACGATGACCATGACAACACGATAGAATTCCAGCATAATGGTCAGCTTATCACTCTTAGGTCCACTCCGCCTAAGACGCCTTTGGTCCCACCTGGAAGTACTTGTAGCCCTACTGAGTCGACACCACCGTGCCTAGCAACGAAAGAGGATTTTGACACTGTTAGTCAAAATCGGCCTATAGACTGTATTAGCCCCTCCGAAACGAACACATTAGGCTTAATCGTTAAAGCTGAGGCTGACCCTGTTAGTCCAAGCCTTTCTAAGGACAATATTGTCCCTGCTGAAACAACCACGCTTAGCTTAGTATGTGAGACTGAGGTTATCCCGATTAGTCAACCATTATGTGATCCTTTTAGCCTTATGACGCCTTCAGTTGAACATCCCAAGATCATTCAGGAGGTTGACGAGAAATCTGAAGGTGAGTTTAGAGTTATTGATGAACATGGCGCGGTAGTTATGGAGGACAAGACCTTAAATTTAATCAATAACTTGGTGATTGCTCCAAATTTTCCTAACCAACCCAAGCATGAGAGTATTACATTAGCCGACCCAGTTTGGTCTTATCACGTTATGTGTAGCGCGCAAAAGAGAGCATCCCATTATAAAATGGAGGATTTAGTTATGGAATGTCTCAACCCTGAACGGTGGCTTTCCGGCGCCTTAGAGGACATCATGAGTCCGAACGCTAAACCTTTTCGAATTTCACTGAATTTAGGAAAGAGTACTTTTCATATGAAGGTTTCTGCTGAGTGGGGTTTGCCCCATATTTTTGATGTTTCAAATTTTACGTCATGCTTTCTACCACCACTTAATCTGTCTCCCCCTCCGTTACTTTCTACTAATCATTCTATTGGGTTGAGAGGTGAGCATGGTAGTAGATTGTTTTCTCCTAAGGTTATCACTGGAGGTATGTTGTCCGTTGATGTTTTAGCATATTTTCCTTCGTTATCTAATACTGCTTTCAAGGTCCCAAAGACCAACTCTATGCTTGACAGGTTTATCCAGGTTGGCGTGTCCCGTCCTCTACTTGGCGACATGTTTCGGGTCTTGATTCGATGGCGTGATCACCCCCCTTCAGAGGACTCTTGGCTCTTTGCACCGGGGGTGTCTCTTCAGGTTTTTGCTATTGTTATGCCTGACAGGTTTTCCTTGATGAGTGTTGCCCGCACGACTATCAGTGGGCTGCTCGGGCCATATTTGGATCATGTGGGTTTTGCCTTCGACTACTTTCCCCTTCCGGGCCACTCATTGGTGATGAGTGATTTTGAGTGGGGGAGGATTGATGGCGATGATGTCCCGCCTTTCGCTCGTGTTGCTCGAGCCCGTTCGATTGATGGTGATGCAATCCCACCGCTTGTTCGTGATGATGTTGCTGATGATGTGGACGCTGTCCGCCACTTGGAGTTTGATGATCGTGATGGGCGCTGCCGCCAACTGGAGGATTCAGACGTTGCCGCGACAACCACCGTCGACGCCGCGCCGGCATCTCCACTTCTTGGGATACATGCAAATATATGATTATAAATTATTTTCCAACTCTTGGGATAATATTTATAATTATATATTTTCATTTATGCATTTTATTTTCAACATTGCTTTTAATTTGAGACTTTGAATTTCAGCTTTTTATTTTATTTTGATGGACTGCATTTAGCCATCTTAATTTTGGGTTGGATGAATGGTGGCGATGGAGTGGTGTAGCCTATAAAAGGCCTTGATGTATTGTTTTATGCTTAGATTATGATAGATTTGAAATTTGAAATTCAAACTTGGAATTCTCCCCCCTCTTCCTCTCTTCCTAGATCTCTTGGAATTTCCGCCCCCTCCCCCTCTTTCTTCCTTCTCCTTGGCCGCCCCTCTCTCTCATTTCCCTCTTGAAGGTTTCGGCTTCCACCTCTTCCCTCTCTCCCTCTTCCTCTCTTGAGGAATTTCGGCCAGCCCCCAAGGCTTGTGGAAAGAGATCTCTTGGCTCGTATTTGGCTCTAAGGGCTTGATCGTGGTGTAAACGGCGAAGGCGAACGTGCTCTACATCAAGTGACTCATCTCCGGTGATCTCCGCGGACAAACAATCTTTAGGATTCCTACATCTCGGATCTACGATTCCGAGGGGGTAACGAACTCTCCACTCGTGTGATTCTTTTCCTAGATAGTTCTGTGGTGGCTAGATCTGTGACGTGGTCTTTGAATCGTTGATTTTCTCGCGGATTTTCTTTATTTTGAATTGGTATTTCGATCTTGGATTTCGTTTTAATTCGACGAGGAGTGGCGATCCTCTTTTGTTCTTGTTGGGGGGAGATTTTTCCGTTTTCCGAAATCTTTACCTTTTTCGGAGGATCTCTCTTTGGTAGACAACAACAACCGCTCGATCGGATCGTGTGGATCCTTTTAGCCGGGAGCGAAGTTGGCCCATAGCCTCCTTCCGTTCCCTCGCGGTGTGGCTGCCCGTGCGTGATAAATAACGTGAATAAAAATCATTCCGCCAGTCGGCTGCGTTCGTTCATGCTTGTGTGAGATTAGGAAGCGTTGGGAGTAAACTAATCGATTGCGCATGAGTGAGTGAACCCAAACATCCTTTCCTACATCAATGTGCAAAGATGAGCCTTCCTACAAAGGGTGCAGCTAGTGTAAGGTCATTTTATCATGCTAACAATTACCTAGGCCCAAAGATATTTGGGCTCCTAAGGATCTCTAAACTCTTTCTTGCAGGATAGTTCAAGTACCATCCACACCCAAATTTCGTACTTGGACAGTGGGTGCTCAAGGCACATGATAGGAACAAGTTAGATGAAAATGGCAAAATCATAAAGAACAAGGTAAGGCTGGTAGCCAAGGGGGAGCTATTGTGCACAGCTATTGTGGATTCAACACCAGCTAGAGGACTACAACCTCAAGGCATTCAAGTAATCCTATCTCTAATGATTTTAAGAAGGTGATGTTATATACAAACCGCTTTTGGCTATATATAAACCCTTACTATATACAAACCAGTACAAATATAATTTTGTTATACACAAACCTAATGGTTATATACAAAAAAATAAAAAATAAAAAAAAAATTAATTTTTTTATTAGTTAAAAATTAAAACTTAAGATAGTAACAAATTCCTGTTTAGCAGGATTAATTCTATCATGCTTGAAAAAAGCTAGGTTTACAATTCCTAAGGCTATACAAATTTCTAATACTAATCAATAGTAAACAATCTCAATGAAGAACTGAGAATTTGACTGCATAGAATTTTGCAGCCACCACAAGTGTGCCTTCATCAACATAACATTTCTTTCAAATCAGTCGATAGCCAGGAAAGAAAGGGATTCAAACTTAGGAGTTGTAAGGAAAATATTAATCAAGAAGCGTGGATCTCCGTCGTCCAGGACTAGAAATAAAAACCCTAGACACGCAGAGATTTTCATATAAATGTTGCGAAATTGGGTCTTTGGAAGAGGGATGTTCGGAGCTCACCTAAATGGAACAAAAAAACAATATTCACTAAGAGCTAGGGTAGATCTAGGGTTTCCAAGAGAAAAAAAAAAGAAAATAGATTTAGGGTATTAGGAAAACCTTTCTTCCATGGACAAAAGAGGAAACACTGGAAGGGGAGAGGTCGACGAACATGGCTTCACTGTCGGACATGGAGCGGAGATGCGGCGGTGGCTTCGTTTTTCCTTGGCACGCGAGAGGAGGTGAATCGTCAACAAGGACCGGATGGGGAAGGAGGCAAGGACCGTCGACCATGGCTTCACCGTCGTCCATGGAGAGAGGTCGTCAGATGGGGATGGAGGCTCGCTGGTTTGGAAGGAGGAGGGGCGACGCCGGCAAGGATCGGATGTAGAAGACGGAGAAGAGGAAATCGCGAATACGGGAGATTTCGAGCGGCTAGAGGAAGGAATAGAAAATAGGTTAAATTTTAGGCTTTTATTAGGTTTGTGGATAGTGTTTTAAAACACCTAAATAATTAAATATTTTGGTTTTTATATAGCCATATTTGGTTTACATATAACATTACCCTTTTAAAATAGGATGATCAGCTTAACCAGAACAATCTGTTTCAGGTGAGCTTCAGGTTGCACTTAGACAGCTTGGAAAAATCTGGGTTCGACGAAATTTTTCCTGAGTTCGACGAACTCTTTCCTGGTTTCGACGAATGTTGAGTTTGAGTTCGACGAACTCAGCTTTGTGTTCGAAGAACTCAATTTGAGTTCGACGAACTCAGCCATATGATGTCATTTCATTTACACTTACAATCATAAGATCATTACAAGTTCTCCAAATGAGGGGGAGCTAGAAAGGGTTATTCAAAATGAACAAGAACAGCTAATAAAGATAATAGTACTCACATTGAGGGGGAGCAAGTTCCTTCTCAGGTTGAGGGGGATATGGCTAATGCTAAGAAAGTCAGAGAGGATGAAGGATGACCTAAAGGAGGACTTGGAAAATGCTTTCTAAACTCTCTCAGGGTCTGTAGTTGCTGCCTCCCAATCCCTAGAGGAAAAATAATTGAAGAAACCAGAAAGGGGGAGATGGCCAATGCTAAGACCAACTCAGAGTTAGCTTTGAGTACAAGGATTGCCCTCTGAGTTAGTCAAAGCTTAATATAATCTGTCATGAGTTTTGATAGAAAGCTTAAACAATGTTATCTTCTAGAAGCAATGTTATCATGAACACTATATAGATCATTTTCATGATAGGTTTTTGTTGGCTATGTATCTTAGCATTGGGAATGTTCTGCCTTCTTCAAAAAGGGTGAGATTGTTGGGAATATTGCCCTCAATGTTCCTTTGATTTGAAGAGGCATCACTTACAATACTATGTACTTATTGTATTTGATTCAATCTATTTTGTCTCAAGGTTTGTACAGGGAAATGGTATTCCATACAATGGAATAGGTTCAAAGGCGTGCTGATTAATCAGCTGAGACATGGGAAGTTCGTCGAACGCTGAGATTTGGCGAGTTCGTCGAACGCAAAATGCAGTTCGTCGAACACGGAATGTAGTTCGTCGAACGGCCGCTGAGAAGGCATCTGGGCAAGCTGAGCTGCAGATAGAAGAAAATGCTGAGGCTTGGTGAGTTTGTCGAACGCAGAATGCATCGAGTTCGTCGAACAAAGAATGAAGTTCGTCGAACACAGAGACAGGACTGAAGCAAACGCTGAGATTTGGCGAGTTCATCAAACGCAGAATGCAGTTCGTCGAATGCAGAATGCAGTGAGTTCGTCGAACGAAGAATGCAGTTCGCCGAACGCAGAAACTTCTCTGCAGATGGAAGGAATGGCGGGTTCTGCTTTTAGCGCAAGTTGCAGAAAGGTTCCTGGGGTCCACCAATCTCTCTCATACCTGTTGGGAGATCAACTAAGAGCCATTGAAGATCAAGGGTGTATAAAAGAAAGATTTAGGGCACTTTTGGAAGTGAGCTGGTCAAGTGCTAAAACAAATTCACTATTCCATTGACGGCCCCAGTACTCTTGATTCTCCTCCTGCTCACTGAACAAGCAAGAAGAATCCGAGAGATAAAGATAGCTCCTCTACAAGAAGGAGCATGGTGATCTTCCATCCTTCAACTGAAGAGGAAGATCAGTTTGTAGCTGCCATCATCATCTCCAGCTACAAGAAAGCACAAGCTGTGCAGGAACTACAGGAGACTTCTTCTCACTGCTGTCTGTTGTAGTAAGCTTTAAAAACTCTTTTACTGTAGGGCTATTTACCTGAGTTTGTAGGGCTATTTGCCTGAGTTTGTAGGGCTGTTAGGCCTGAGTTTGTAGGGCTATTTGGCCTAAGTTTGTAGGGACATTTGGCCTGAGGTTGTAGGACCTGGAGGTGGTCTGAGCTGTAGGAGGTGGATTCCTGTGAGGTAGGGCTGCTATTCCTGAGGTAGGGTTTGGGAAAACCTAAGAGATCCTGAGGGATCGTGTTGTAAGCTCTTAGTGCTGAGATTGGTGGAGTTGGCCAAATCTAACACAATGTTAGATGGGTGAAGGGGGAAAGTGGACTACCCATAGACACACTGTCTTGGCGAACCACAATAAACACTTGTGTGTTTTCTGGGTTTGCTTGATTACTTGCTTAGAAGAATTTTTAACTATCTATATCATCTAAGTAGAAATCAAAACACCTATTCACCCCCCCCCCTCTAGGTGAATTAGATCACATACCTATAAACTAGCAATTCCCCCTAAGTTAGGACATAACACCTTTAAGGAAATTTCTCATAATAGATAACTACATGTTCAAATGGTTTTGGATGATGATGAAACCTTGGTAGTGCCTTTATAATCATATTATAAACCTCTGGTAATTTTTGTGTAATTAATTAAATGATTTAACCAGTACTTCATTCACAAGGCACCTATTTTTTCTTAGGATTAAGAAAAGTAATTGGGGGTCCTATACTCTCTGATAAATTTTGCAAATTGGTGATAGGACAATTCAGAGCACTAGAATGATCTGTGAATTTTTACATAATTTTTGGAGACTTTTATCAGTAGGCTACTTCACAACTTATCCTAATTGGGATTTTCTTAAAGAATGCATTTAAGTGATAAAATGACTCCAATAAATTCTACAATTTAGTCAGTAGACTTTTCTGATAAATACAAAGGTCTGCTAATTTTCCCATAATTTTGGTGTAAGTATTTTTGGTGTAAGTATTTTTGGTGGTTCCTTCACAAATCTTCAAATTTGGATAAATGTTAAATATTAAATATAGAGGACAAATTCTTATTGTAAAATTATGATCTTCTGTATTTACTGATATTTTGTTATCATAGACATGCCATAACCTAGTGGAGGCCATATCCTAAGAAAATCTTACACATCATGTTCAAACTCATACATGGCTATTTTGGGGAAAAATTATAAATAATGTCAAATAATTAGGGAAGGATGTGACCCTCTGAATTTAGTCTCTTAATATCATGATAGACTTTCATTATTAATCTTGGGTCATGGGGATGAATATTTGTAGTACCTCTACTTATGTGGTTCATAAAGTTCTTTTGGTTTGCGTTTAGTAAAACTGTAAAACTTAGGTGTTTGGTGGCCTGCTAAGTGGAAATGGTATGTAGTTTGGGTACATGGTCAGGGTGAAGAAGTTGAGATCACCAAAAGGAGTTTATGTGAGTAAGAGTGCTCGGTGAGTTAAGGGTAAGGTTATGTTGGGGATTGATGAAAGATCGTCTTTCCCCTAGCGTGTCATAAAGCACCTAGGTTTAACTCAAGTGAAATGATAAGAGGGGCATTATTATGGGTAGTTACCAATAACATTAAGTGTCTTGAGAAAGGGAGCTTTGGGCTATCATCCCATCACAGTTCCTAGTACCACTGCGAGCCCCTCACAGGGTTGACCTCGGGAAGTCCAAGATTAACCGTAAACTGTAGGACTAAGATGTTATACAAGAATAATTTAATAACACACTCACCCACACCTGTGGTTATGGGAGTTTAGATGGTTTGGCGCTACGAGCGGTAGGCTCGGTGGTTGTAAGAGCGGATTAATGATCCGGTGATCTTGTGACTCAAAAGGACCCTTAGCCGGACAAGTTAGTCCGGGTAGCTTATAAATTGGAGATCTTAGATAGTATTCAATAATGCATGTGCATAAGGTTGTGGGTCCTTAGTGTTGAGGGTCATTGCACCGACGTTGACACATGGGCTCGGTAAGTGTGGATAACCCTTTACCAAGATAAGTATGGTGGTCTATCAAGCAAGAGTACGCAAGAGCTCCGCTGGTGAGTTCATAGCGTTGAGGCGTATGTTAGGTCTGGAATAGGTAGTGCAAATACCAACCTAGAGGTGGGCGAGGCCCAACCCACCGCTTCCGTTTGCCACTACGGGAGTATCCTTGGAGTTTTGCTAGCTCCAAAAAGGGGGAACTAAAGGTTTGTGTGCATAGAGTCGTAGTGTGTGAGTTGCACTTGTGTGAATATAACATCCAACAGTATACCTTGCATGTCATAGCATAAGCATAGAATTTCAACCCCTACCCCTATCGTATAAATTGGTTATGGCACTTTTTATATGATAGGCCCTACTAAACGAACCCTTGGTCTATAGGTTTGAATGGGCATTCCTATAGATCAATGGTTTCATTCCTTTTATCTGTCAATATATACTTCCTTTACTTGTTCTCTACCTGCTCTTATTATGTATCATTTATTGCTTCAATCGTTATATATATCTGTGTAGTAGTAGTTATTTCTGTAGCTTGGCCATATCACCTGCTTTTGTTATACCCCTTATTGTCTGCCGCTTCATCATTCCCGCACGATGTCTAGGAGTCATCGGGGGAGTGGTGGGGGATTGGCTTAGTCTTTTTGACTAACGGTTGGTGGGCCTTATCATTTTAGGAGACCGCGAAGACGGAGCAGCACCAGAGGCTGGTGTAGATGGAGGCGGGGCAGTCTAGCACGGGAGCACTGATGACATGATCCGTGAGTGACTTATTAGTTTTAGTAGATCATGCTTCCGCGAGTGAAATTGTAGTGAGGATTTGATGTATTGGCAGGAGTCCTTGTTATTTCTACCTTTTGTCTCAGTTATGTTTATGTGGACATCTCTTTATGATGGTTTACTTTTCTATGTGATGTGGATTAGGCTTCTATAAGTTGTTTAAGCTTTACTTCTTTTATGATCGATTTGGCCGGCAGGATCGGCATTTTGTAGTGGCGACCTTCCCGAGCAAGGGTGTCACCGCAAAGCGGCGTTTCTGGGCCTAAGACCCGAGTGTTTGAAAAGAAAAAAAAAGGGGTCTTACAGCGAGGGCTCTGGAGTGGAGGGGTTGGTGTTAGCTATATCTTCAATTGCTCAAAAGCATTGTTACACTCCTCATTCCACTCAATCTTGGATCCTCCACGGAGTGTTCTAAAGAATGGAGCACTTTTATCTCCTGACTTGGAGATAAACCGGCTCAAACCTGCAAGCCTCCCTCCCAACTGCTGAACTTCTTTCGGATTGCGAGGAGGGGTCAAGAATAGCCTTCACCTTATCTGGATTTGGTGCAAGGCCATCTGGGGCGAGAAGATGTCCGAGAAACTTCACTTTGTTCGCTCCAAACACACATTTCAACGGGTTTAATTTCAGTTTGAACCTCCGTAGAGTAGAGAATGTCTCTACGAGGTCTTTCAGATGTGTTGAAAAGGTTTTACTCTTTAAGAGGAGGTCTTCAACATAAAATTTGAGGTTTCATCCCTTTTTACGGTATGTCGGACCCGCATTCTTGAGGCCAAAGGTCATCATAAGATAACAATAGCACCTGTCATTCGTGATGAAAGACGTATAAGGGATGTGGGGCTTATGCATTTTAATTTGATGGTACCCTGAGAATGCATCTAGAAAGCTCATAAAGTTATACCCAACCGCGGAATCAACTAAAACATCTATCTAAGGCAAAGGGTAACAATCTTTAGGACACGCTTTATTGATTTTCATGAAATCTACACACATCCGCCATTTCCCCTCTGATTTTTTTCACCGTTACAACATTTGACATCCAGGAAGGGTATTGGATTTCAGAAATAAAGTTTGCCTTAAGAAGTTTGGTAACTTTTTCTTTGATTGGAACTGCCAGTTTGGTTACCACCTCTCTTTTCTTCTGTTGGACTGGTTTGAAGTCGGGGGAGACATTGAGATGGTGTCAAGCAACCTCTGGATCTACTCCTGGCTTGTCTTTTGCCGACCAAGCGAAGACATCCAAATTCTCCAAAAGGCATGAGATCAGTTGGGCCTTTACTTCCTCAAGAAGTTCTGTGTTGATAACGAGCTTCTTCTCTTCCACTTCAGCAATGAGGACTTCTTGGGTTTCCTGGGCAGGTTCCAGATGAATCCCTTCTCGCTCTTTATTTTCTTCAGCAACTTCTGGAAGCTAGTCCACTTCAAGCAGAAAAGTCGGAGACTCAGGAAGTGGAGTAACTGTAACCATATTGACTGTTCTGACATAGCACTCCCAGGCCACCTTTGGATTACTTCGAATCCAATACTGCCTCCCCTCTGCTGCAAATTTGAGAGCCAGGTGGAAAGTAGATACCACTGCTCGATAAGCATTCAAAATGGGCCTTCCGAAGATGGCACAATAGCTACTTGGAGCATCCACCACCACAAAATTAATAAGCTGGGTTGGTATCTTCACTACTTAACCTATACCTAACGTATGCCTCAACGCTAAGAAGACAACAGCGGAGCTCTTGCCT
Organism: Dactylorhiza incarnata; assembly: GCA_033032865.1. Taxonomy (NCBI): domain Eukaryota; kingdom Viridiplantae; phylum Streptophyta; class Magnoliopsida; order Asparagales; family Orchidaceae; genus Dactylorhiza; species Dactylorhiza incarnata. Next base: position 5,961,047 of record JAWHQI010000141.1, on the reverse strand, counting down.
ACTCTTGCTGGTTAGACCACCAGACTTGTCTTGGTAAAGGGTTATCCACACTTACCGAGCCCAAGTGTCAACGTCGGTGCAACGACAATCAACCCAAGGGCCCACCACCTTATGCACATGCATCACTGAATACTACCTAAGATCTCCAATTCATAAGCTACCCGGACTAACTTGTCCGGCCAAGGGTCCTTTTGAGTCACAAGCTCACCGGATCATTAATCGGTTCTTCTAACCACCGAGCCTACCGCTCGTAGAACCAGACCAACTAAACTCCCATAACCACGGGATGTGGGTGAGTGCGTTATTAAATTATTCTTGTATAACATCTTACTGCTACGATTTACGGTTAATCTTGGACTTCCCGAGGTCAACCCTGTGAGGGCCTCGCAGCGGTACTAGGAACTGTGATGGGATGATAACCCAAAGCTCCCTTTTTCAAGACACTTAATGTTATTGGTGGCTACCCACAAGAATACCCCTCTTATCTTTTCACTTGGGTTAAACCTAGGTGCTTTATGACGCGCTAGGGGAAAGACGATCTTTCATCAATCCCCAGCACAACTTGCCCTTAACTCACCAAGCACACCCAACACATAGACTCATATGGGTGAGCTCCAATCTCTTCAACTTATCTAAGTTTATCACCTACCTTCCCTTCCCACCTAACGATCTACCAATTACTCAAGTTTTACAGTTTTACTAAACGCAGTCCAACCCAACTTCATGAAGCTCATAAGTGGAGGTACTCCAAATATTCAACCAACTAGCTCAAGATTATTGCTGGAAGTCTATCATGATTGTATAAGACTAAAATCAGAGAATCACATTTTTCCTTATTTATTTGATATTTATTTTATTTTCTCCAAAATTTGCCATGTATGAAATTGAACATGAAATACAATATCTTCTTATGATATGGCCTCCACAACATTATAGAAAATCTATGATAACAAAATAACAGTAAATACAGAAAGTCACATTTTTGCAATAAGGGGTTGGCCTCTAATTGTAATATTATATAAATACTCCAATTTAGGAATTAATGAAGAAACCACCAGAAATAATAGTACCAAAATTATGGTAAAATTACCAGACCTTCATATTCATCAGAAAAGTCTACTGACTGAATTGTAGAATTTATGATAGTCATTTTATCACTTAAATGAATTCTTTAAGAAAATCCCAAATTTGTTACGTTGTGAAGTAGCCTACTGATAAAGGTCTTCAAAAATTCCAGAAAAATTCATAGGGACTCTTAATGTCCTAAAATGTCCTATCACCAAATTGCACAATTTAATAGAGAGTATTTGACCTTCATTTATTTTTCTTAAACCTATGAAAAAATAAATGCCTTGTGAATGATGTACTTGTTAAGTAATCTTCAAAATTACACAAAAATTACCAGAGGTGTACAACTTGACTATAAGGGATCTACCAAAGTTTCATTGTCATACAAGATCATTTGAGCATGTATTTATCTTCTATAGGAAATTTCCCTAAAGGGGTTATGCCCTAAATTAGGTGTAATAATTTCTCCTAAAAATCTTCCAAAATTCCCTAGGGCATAATTACACCCCATGGACATATCCCCTAAGTTCCGTGACCATTCTAGGGCTTTTGATCGCATGGCCTTCACAAAATTCTAAATGCACACCTAGGGATAAAACTAGGGTTCTAGGGCTTAACCACCACCACACCACCCCAAACAACTCATGGTGGTGTTTTAGGTGATCCTAAATCAGTGGCCAAGGTTTCACCTCATGGTGATGAGATTTGACCATATTACCCAAAAATGAACATTATACCCAATTTTGACCTACTTTGACCCAACTTAGGTTGATAAATTACCCAATCAAAATAGTCCCAATTAGGCTGAGATTTTTACCAAGGTCATACAATGACCCTAAGGAGCACCAACCAAAATTTGGAGGGCATTAGAGATCATTTGGCACACTAATTAATTAATTTATGGTTTATGAAATTATTGCAAAAACCTTAGAAAAAGGTTCTCCTAAAATTCCCATCTTTGGGTATGTTGTTTGGGTAGGTGTAACTACCCTAGGTTTTAAATATCAAGTCCATACCATATACCAATAAAAAGATATGCATGAAAGAGTGACTGCCCTACCCTAGGGACCAGTCCCACCATTTTGGCTCTATAGGGTGCTATAGTGACCCTAGTGACCTGAAACAAATTTTCATTTAAATTACACACTCAGGGATACATTATTGATGTTGGACACATTTTCATTTGATGTGATCTAGTATTTTTAATAATTAAATCAAAACACTGCAAGAAGTGTGACAAATGAAATAATAATCATTACAATAAACATTTGAATCCGCGAATAGCAGATTGCGGAAGATCGGATGGCTCACAGTCATTGTCCCCAATCTATGGACGGCGCACGACAGCCCGTCATGGGCCAACTTGCAGGGTGATTTCCCGGCCACCTGTGCCTCTCCCCGGCCGGCCAATGCCACCACCACCTTCGTTGAGGTGGTGGCCGGCGATAGGCGGTGGTTGGCCGGCCGGAGGTGGTCGGAATCATGGTTTAGAGGAGGGGAAAGAGGGATTAAAACGGGCCCCTTTGGAAGCACGATATGAGCTCAATTGAGCTTGGATCAAGCCCAAATTCACTCGATGATCTAGCACTAGGGGAGAGAGGGAGGATCGGACCTGTGTGGGGGCTTGGTGGCGCGAATTCCATTTCCATGGCCGGTGGTGGAGCTTTTGGTTCCATGCTGATCTAGGTCTCCTCTACACAATTTTCTATGGAATGAGGGGGGTTTCACTTCTCTCACTCCTCTGTAGGTGTTTAAGATAACAATTGAGGGAGGGGGAGAGCCATGCATCAATTGCCATTAATGGCCATTATTGGAGGTTACGGCCACCTCTAATTCCCCCTTAATCCAGCCCCCTGGCCATAGAAACTCCAACATTGGTTTGTAACTGAAGGGGGAGGTGAATGTTCATCAATTGGGGAGGGATTGAAGGATCAATTGCATTCAATCCCCATGAATGCTCTCTTTCTCTCTCCAATTTGGGGGAAACCTCCATTTTCTCTCTCCTGGCAGAATTCCTTCAAATCGAATGGCCACCTCAGCAGCATTCAACCCCCATTAGGTGGTGGACCACCTCAATTGGGTCTAGCCCAATTAGATTGGGTTCAATTTGGGTAATTTAGGTTATTTTGACCTATTTTGAGACACGGTTGACTTTGGTCAAATTGACCAATTGGGTTGACCCAAATGGGTACCTTAGGATCCATTGGCTTCCCTTAAGGGTTAGGGAGGTCTAGGTAAGGTCAATTTGGCAAGGTGAAGGTGAATTGCCCCTTTTAGGGCACTTTGACCAAATTGGGGCTTAGGGTAAATTGGTCAAATTGCAGGTCCCATGATGGAGCTTTTTGGTCCATTAGGTTCCCAGTATCCCTATAAAGGTAGGGGCAAGGTAAATTTGGCATGATGGAGGCCAATTGACCCTCATTGAGCTAGTTTGACCAATTCAGGGTTAGGGTTGACTTTAGTCAATTTGGCCTCTTTGGTTGACCCCGATGGGTCCTTGGTGCTCCAAGAGGACCCCTAATGGGTTAGGGATGCTATGGTGGAGTCAAGGTTCAAGGTGGGGCCCCTAAGTCCAATCATAGGCATGGTATCTGAAAATTGCTATTTGCAGACCATTTGGGTTTCTCCTTCTCACCTAAGTCCACATGGTCTTGAGCTCTTCCTATGGTTTTTTCATGTCCTAGTCATGAAAAAACCAACTTAGGGGTCTAGTTGTTTGGGGTATGTTACAAGGGAAGCCGCGCAGCCTGGGGGCTTGAATCCCTAACTGCACCGAGCTCGGGCCAGATAAGTCGTCTCGAGGAAAGGAGCTGTTCGGGCGGTCTGAGATATGAGGTCGCGCCCCGCTCTTTAATCCTGGGACCTAGTTGCTACCAACTCCAGCATTGGCTTGTATGAAGTAGTCATCACCTTGACAAGTGGCCTTATGGGTAAACATCGTTGTTTTCTAACCACTAAACTAACTAGAATGGGTAAAACCTATTCTCCATTGGCTTTTGGGCTGCGATCTCATTTCGAAAAGGTGTAAAGGGCAAAAATCAGACAACCAGATCAAAAGTAATTGTTGTTTGAAGTTTAGATGTCATTTGGAGCAAAATCCCGCATTATCACTACAACTCACTAAATATAGGCCACTAAATGAACTGGAATTGGTAAAACTTGTGCTCGATTAGATATTGGGCTCATATCTCATTCTGTAAGGTGTTGTGAACAAAAATCAGACAACCAGATCAAAATTTATGGATGCTTGAAGTTTAAGTATCATGTGGAGCAAAATTGGTCCTTTCTACTACAACCAGCTATATATTGACCAATAAAAGAACTGGAATGGATAAAATATATCCTACATTGAATGTAGAGCTCTAAGCTCATTCTTAAAAGGTGTTGTGGGCAAAAATCGGACAACCTGATCGAAAGTTATGGCTGTTTGAAGTTTAAGTGTCATTTGGAGCGAAATCTCGCATTACCTCTGCAACCAAATGTATATCGATAACTAAATGAACCTAAGTGGTTAAAACTTATTCTTAATTAGATGTATGGCTCCGATCTCATTCTGAGAAGATGTTGTGGGCAATAATCAGACAACCTGATCAAAAGTTATGACTACTTGAAGTTTATGTGTCATTTGGAGCTAACTCTCGCATTACCACTGCAACCCACTGTATATCGATAATTAAATGTACTAGAATGTGTTAAACTTGTTCTCCATTGGATGTAGGTCACTGATTTTATTCCGAAAAGGTGTTGTGGGCAAAAATTAGGCAAGTAGATCAAAAGCTATGAATGTTTGAAATTTAGGTTTCATTTGGAGCTAAATCACGCATTAGTACTGCAACTGGTGTATATTGACCACTCAAAACTAGGAATGGGTAAAATTTGTTCCCCATTGAATGTAGGGCTCCGATCTCATTCCGAAATAGTGTTGTGGACAAAAATTAGACAAACTCATCAAAAGATTTGGATGTTTGAAGTTTAGGTGTCATTTGGAGCTAAATCTCGCTTTACCGCTGCAACCAGCTGAATATCAACAACTAAATGAACAAGAATGGGTCAAATTTTCTCCATTGGATATAGGGCTCCGATCTCATTCCGAAAAGGTGTTGTGGGCAAAAATCGGGAAACCAGATCAAAAGATATGGATGTTTGAAGTTTTGGTGTCATTTGGAGCTAAATACTGCATTACTACTACAACCTTCCATATATTGAACACTAAAAGAACTGGAATAGGTAAAACATGTTCTCCATTGAATGTAGGGCTCTGAGCTTATTCTGAAAAGGTGTTGAGGGTAAATATCGAACAATCTGATCAAAAGTTATGACTGTTTGAAGTTTATGTGTCATCTAGAGTTAAATCTCACATTACCACTGCAACCCATTATATATTGACAAATAAATGAACTTTTATGGGTAAAAGTTGTTCTCCATTAGATGTAGGTCTCCGATCTCATTCCGAAAATATATTTTGGGCAAACATTGGACAACCGGATCAAAAGTTATGGATCTTTGAAGTATAGGTATTATTTGTAGGTAAATCCCTCATTTGCACTACAACATGTTGTCTATCGACCACAAAACTAACTCAAATGGATAAATCTTATTCTCCATTGGATTTAGGGCTATGAGATTTTTCCAAAAAGGTGTAGAGAGCAAAAATTAGACAACCGGATCAAAAGTAATGACAGTTTGAAGTTTAGATGTCATTTGGAGCTAAATCCTGCATTATCACTACAACCCACTATATATAGACCACTTAACGAACTAGAATTTTTAAAACTTGTGATCCATTGGATATAGGGCTCTGATCTCATTTTGAAAAGGTGTGAGCAAAAATCTAACAAACGGATCAAAAGTTATGGATGCTTGAAGTTAAGGTATCATATGGAGATAAATTCCGCATTACCACTGCAACCCGCAGTATATTGACCGCAAAATGAATAAAACTGGTAAAACTTGTCGTCCATCGGATGTAGGGATCTGAACCATTCAAAAAAGGTGTTGTGCGCAAAAATCGGACAAACAGATCAAAAGTTATGGCTGCTTGAAGTTTAGATATCATTTTGAGGTAAATCCCTCATTTCTACTACAACCCGCTATCCATCAATCACTAAATAAGTTCTGGTTGTCCTTTAGATTTAGGACTACGAGGTCTTTCCGAAAAGGTGTACAGGGAAGAATTCGGTTAACCGGATCAAAAGTAATGGTTGTTTGAAGTTTAGATGTCATTTAGAGCTAAATCCAACATTATCACAGCAACCCGATGTATATAGACAACTACACAAACTGGAATTGATAGAACTTGAGCTTGATTAGATATATAGTTCATATCTCATTCTAAAAAGGTGTTGTGAGCAAAAATTAAACAATTAGATCAAAATTTATGGATTCTTGAAGTTCAGGTATCTTGTGGAGCAAAATCACACTTTACCACTACAACCCGTTGTATATTGACCAAAAAATGAACTAAAATAGGTAAAACTTGTTCTCCATTAAATGTAGGTCCCCGAGCCATTCTGAAAAGTTATTAAACTTTAAAGTTTAGGTGTCATTTTGAGCTAAACCCACATTATTATTGCACCCAACTGTATATTGACCACTAAACAAACTGGAATTGTTAAAACTTGTTCTTCATTGGTTGTAGGGCACCGAGATTATTCTGAAAAGGTGTTGTTGTCAAAAAATCGGACAACCGTATCAAAAGTTATGGCTGTTTGAAGTTTAAGTGTCGTTTGGAGTAAAATCCCGCATTATCACTACAACCTGTTGGAACATGGTCTTCCGCATCTCCTAAGTTTGAGAATAACAAATCCTATGTTTATTTGATCTTGTGTGTTTATGTGTGCGGGAAAACAAGTCCACATGACTCAATGATAACATAAGAAGGCTACGCCCAAGTTTGGAGCCAAAACTCAAAACTGTTCGCGATAGCAGGTGGTAGCTCAGGCGGTAGCTTTGGAGGTAACTGCTAGAGCAGGCGGCAGCGCTAGCGCGGGCGCTAGCACAGGTGCTAGCGTGAAGAAGAAGATGAATGTTGAAAGTTTCCCTGGAATGAAATATTCTCTCGCGGAGAATATTTCCTTAAATAGGATAGCTTCGGCAGTTGTGATAGCGTAGGCGCAAGCTCCAAGGCTATAAAAAAGACCCCGTCGATCCGTCTTCTTCATCCTCTCCCACTCCCAAATTCCAGTGCTTCGTGCCACTTCATATAGACGAAGGTTTAGAGAGATACTCCCACAAATCCATGAAGGCTTAAGGAGATCCATGGAGAAGATTTCAACACGCGTCATCATCATGACGAAAGACTGCATCGACTATGATCATACACTGCGGGTCTTCATCTACTTCTCCAAGAGATCCACATTGAGGGAGTTTTTAATATTATTGTTCTTTTCATTCTTGTAATGGCTTAGTAAATTTGCCTCGTGTTGGCGACTAGGTCTGGGTAGGACTTAGGGCAGAAATTCACCTCGTGTTGGCGACTAGGTCTAGAGTGTAGATCTAGGGGGTGCTCGAGGCCATATCCGGGGAAGGATTGGCTAGAGCGGCTTGAGGCAGTATACGGGGAAGGATAGGCTAGGGCCACGGGTTCGTGGGGATACGAGTCGGGATAGAAAACGAAAATTTTTTTTAATATTATTCGCCTCCGATTTCTAGCGTTATAGAAATGTAGTTTTGTAATCAATTTGATTAATAGTAATCATGTCTCTCTTTGTGCAATAAAATTGATCTTGTTCTTCATTTATCTAAATTGTTTATTATCCTCTCTTTCATCATAAAACAATTTAGATCTTTATTCAAAATCACTATTTTGATCTCTTATTATATCAAAATATAACATAATTTATTAAAACCCTTATTCACCCCCCCCCCCCCTCTAAGGGCGCTTACAGATCCAACAAATGGTATCAGAGGTAGGTTATTCCAAAATGGTCAAACAACCGGGAATAATGGCGTCTCATGATCTCGCTTCAACTAGTTGGGGAAATTTTTATGAAGAAGGAAAATCTCTTGCACCACCTTTTTTTGAATGAAAAAATTATAAAGGATGGAAAATATAAATGAAAAACTTTCTTACAGGTTTAGATGAAAAAGTTTGGAATATTACTATCGAAAAACCACCTAGCGTATTAAATTGAAACGAAATGTTTTTAAATGCAAAATCTATGAATAGTCTATGTTGTGTGCTAGATCAAAATATTTCCAAACTCATTTATACTTTTCCTACTACATATGAGATATGGAATTTTCTTGACATAACTTATGATTCTCCATCTACAGATATCGAACAATCACAAGTACTGGAGAATATGCAAGCCTTCATAAGTATTCAAGAAAGCTCCGCACATGATGAATCCATAGAATGCACATCTAACATAAGGGAAGATGAAAACTCATCTTTGGAAGAGGGACGCCAAAAAGATGAAGATAATGAAGAAACTCTATGCTCAAATCTCACCGCATCCAAAAGCACTGTTAGGAAATCAAATTCTCTTATTGTTTGCAATTCAATTTATACTTTACAATTGCTACAAATTACAAAGCGCAAAATTATGAAATTGAAAAATGCGAATTGCAAATTGCACTTAGAAAATGAAGATTTAAAAGCAAAAGTTAAAGTAGAATCAAGTTCTGATTTAACTAGCTTGACCCATGTCTCTTCAATTAAAAATACAAAACCTTGTCTTGTTTGTAATGATATTAATGAAAAATTCAAGGAACATGAAAAAGAACTTATTTTTGTAAAAGAACATAATGGAAAATTATCTTTAGAAAATTCATCTTTGAAAAGTGAATGTGCTACGTGCCGAAATTATAAAATTGAAATCAAGGAGATGGACGAAACATATGAGGAATTTAGAAATGACTATCAAAATTATATTGACTCTATTATTTCCACTCTTAAAAATAGCAAAATAGCTTATAATAAAGCTATGCATAATCTAAAGATCAAGAATGATGAATTAAAAATAAAAATCAACTTGCTTATGAAAATTATAAATAAAAATTCACAATATCAAGAAATATCTAAAAGCATGTTGAATATGAATATGAATATGAATATCTTAACTAAGACAAATAATGAGCGTAAAAAACACAAAGTATTTATAAATCAAAGTCAAAATCACCATTATTTACAAAATTATGTTTCTCCCAACTTAAAAATAAAATTACACAAATTTCCTATGAACAACACTTTCAATAATCATTACAATCATAATTTTCAAAATAAAAATAATCACAATGGAATTTTGATGTATAAGAATAACATTAAACCTAAGTATTAGTGGAGACCCAAGATTATAAATGAAACATTAACTCCACTTGAAAGGGGTCATTCATACTCATCTACCCTAAAATCATCTCAATATATTTGGGTACCTATAGGAACCATTACACATGGTTCTCTTTGGATACCTAAATCTCTTGTTCATTAGGTATCATCAATTGCATGAAGTAGAATCCTTTCAAAATGAAATATACAATGTTCTACTTCATGATATGTTTTAATGTCTCTTTTGTTTTCTTCTTTTTTTCTTTTAAACTATCATGTCATGGTCATCATATATACTATTGGAAATATGATTTTATCTCTTAAAATTTTATTAGTTTATAAATCAAATTAATCAAAATTCAAAGCCATATTTTATTGTGATGACCTATCCATTTTTCTTAAAATACATTGCCTTTAAATATCTTATATTATTCATATAAATTGAACTATAAATTTGCTATAAGATATTTTAATTAAATCAAGTTATTATGCTATTAAGCACTTTAGCCGTCATCAAATTAAAATAGAGAAATAACAAGATCTAAAAGAAAGTTCAATTTTCAATATGATCTTTTTCTTTTTAAAAAAAATGTATTGTGATTCACTCCTTGATGATCTAAACCATCACTATTGTTCAACTATCAAAAATCACATATATATTCAAAATTCTTAATTAAAAAGAAAATCACTAAAATGTATTGAAAGAATTTATCATCATAATGAATATTGAATTCACATGCACCATCATGATCTATTGATGTCCTTTGCTAAAATTCTCTAAAATCATATATCATAACTCATATCAAAAATCTTGTAAAAACAACTATTTCAATTACATTTATATGAATGATATGATGACAATTGATATAATAATTGATTATCATGGTTGGTGTATTATGTTTGTATTGTGATTTATTTTAGACCTTAGAATCATCTTGATATCAATAAGATCTAATCAAATAGAATCTTCACTTCAATATAGGTATTTAAATTGAAACACTATCATTCTTTGGCATAACATTAATCTCAAACTTATTATACTAACATTGTCACCTAAAGAAAATTAGTGTCTATGTTAGGTTTTATAAGTTTACCAAGATATACAGGCTGAGTATTCTTATCAAGGGCATATCTTTCTTTGCATAAACATCACTCATCTAAATCATGCTTATTTGGCTTATTCGAACATGATATCTTGTGCTTACATTTCCTATCATTTTCAACTTACATTATATTGATAAATTTAAGCCTTAGAAAAATTAAAATGAAAATATAAGAAAATATATATCATGCGTTGTCAAGTCATATACTAAATCGCTATCGTTTCATGCAATTTGCACTATCTCGACATCTCCAAAAATTTTAAAATTTCTGCATGAAATTACTCCTGAGACACTTAATGAATATCAAAAATTAGATTTGTCAAAATCCTAAAAATTAGAGTACTATTTTCCGCGCTAGCGCTAGCGCCGGCGCTAGCGCACATGTCTGATTTTTTTTAAATTTCACAAAATCACAAAAAATGTGTTATTTTATATGTCCTACTTATTTTTGCATTTCTTCCTTTAATTGATTTTTGAAAAACTAAAATACAAAATTACAAAAGCAAAATTACAAGAAAATATATTTTTTTGTGTTTTATTTGTTTGATTTCTAATTCAATATTCAAAAATCAAATACAAAAATATAAAACATAAAAATTATCAAAAAGGTATTTGTTGAACTTAACCTTTCTTTTTACATATATCTTGTGAAAGGGAGATTTGGTCTATCCCCCCATCACATCTCCTAGTACCGGGCGAACCTCTCATCGGGTAGCCCTCGGGAAGTCCAAGATCAATTATAAGAGTTCAATCTTAAAACAAAATTATTTTTTTTAAACATAAAAAAAACTGCATAGACTTTATTGTTAATATCAAACATGGTTTAATCTATCATTTAGACCTTATACAATGTTGCAATGCCTTTTTTCAAACTACTTTGAACATTTTCTTTATCATGCTTTGATATATCTAATCACATGTGCATCAAATATATTGTAAAAGTTGTGTAGAACCAAGCTTAGCATGCCTCTAAGTATGAGTAAATGTTTTATGATTGCTAATGATATTTATTCACTCACTTATTTTGCCATTGTCTACATGTGCTTTTAATCTAAGAATACTTGTGTATGTATTTTAATAGTACAATGAATTAAAATTGCACAAGTATCTTACCTACACTACCTTTACTTGCACTCTTTAAAAATTAAGAAAAGTGGTTGTGCTTTCAAAAATTATATTGGTTTGCAAAACAAGTGTATTCGAAGATCTTTGTACAAAACAAAAATCATGAAATAAATTGACAAAGATAACTCCACCAAGCACTACTTGAACCTCCTGATAAGTCATAATAAGCGTTGTGAGGTTGAGCACCTTGGAAAGAATAGTGAAGTGTCTTGTGCAAACGTGTTTAGAAAAATAAAACCACTTACTCTTAAGTACACCGGATCACAAAAATCAATATTAAAAAATAAAATATGTGATCCCCCAAGCACTACTTTGCACCCTGATAAGTCTTAATGAGCATTGTGTGTGCAAAGCACCTTGGAAGTTGTACATTTTTAGTGTGTATTGAAGTGTGTGGAAGTAAAATTATTTGTGTTTTATTGTGCACTTTACTCTACATATGTATTGTATTTTTGATTAAATCATTTGTTTACTCTATTCAAAATACACTTATGTGCACATCATTATCTTCCATAACACTTCTTCTCATGAGTATTTGATCCTAATGCTAATTATATTCTTCTCTTTATTTATAAATGCACTAGATAACCTAGCATGCTTTTTACAATGTTTGGTATGTTTTGAATTTGTGAATTATAATAACATTGTAGTAGTTTCTATTTGATATCCTTCTTTCATGCTTGGTTACTTTATTACTTAAAGATTTTAAATAAAAAAATGATTTACAAAAACATCTTCTCTTTTTGAATTTAACTCATATTTCTTCTTATGAATAATCATGATTACAAAAAAGATGTTTCTTGTATCTCTATAAGTCTTCCGCATCATCACCATATATTTTTACCTTGCGCTTTCATGCTTATATCAAAATCTTAAATATCAAAATTCCTTTTTCAACAAATGGTAGACTTGCTTGGTAGAATTTATATTGGTTATTCTAACACACATATCACTTTTATGCTAAAAACTCTAATCTATTTCTATGCTAAACACTCCTCCAACATGTGAAATATTGCTTATAAAAACATCCTCTTATTATTGACTTTCAAATAAATTTTTTATTGTTCCTAATTGCTAAAAGGATGTATTCTTTATTCCAAAATGTTAATTCTTCCGCAATAACTCGGATTCATTAATGAATTTCAAAATAGTAATGTGAGTTGTTTGTTTATAAATTCAAATAAAAATATAAATCCGTTTGTCTATGTACCTATCATTAGATTTAAAATGCTTAATGTTTCCAATAAGTATTATCCCATGATTACATATCTCACCATAGAGAGGGCGTAGGGTTGTAAGCATTAGATAATCTAACCATTAAGTCATGTCTTGTCCTTAACCGGGGAGGGTTCCAGTGGGGCCTTGCGAGGCACTTGGGGAAAGAGTGCTAGGTTGAGGATTTTCTAGTGTTTGTGTATGGGACTAACACCCTAACCCACGGCTTCTTTGCAGCTCCTCATGACCATCCGTCACTTAGTACGGGGCTAGGGTGTAGACATATTGTCTGGGTAGATTAGTTACTTGGAAATCATTACCTTATTATGCTTAAAACTCCTTATCATTTCATTTCTTCTAAAAGCTCGATCATGCCTTATCTTTTTATAAAAAATCCTCTTTTATGTCTATTGCTTCCTTAACCCACTTTTGTTAATAACAAAAAGGGGAGAACTAACATGATAAATAATAATTGCTATCAAATAGGAAAACTAACATGATTAATAATTAAGATGATAACTTACATATAAAGGGAGTATTCACAAAGGGGGAGTAATTCTAAATACTAAAATCGACAATTATCCTAAGTCATCTCTCTCACACTCATACAAGTAGGTTTTCATCATTCTTATATATTAATGCTCTGATTTATCATTAATGGATTTGTTATTATCAAAAGGGGGAGTTTGTTGGAACATGGTCTTCCGCATCTCCTATGTTTGAGAATAACAAATCCTATATGTATTTGATCTTGTGTGTTTAAGTGTGCAGGAAAACAAGTCCACATGACTCAAGGATAACATAAGATGGTTACGCCCAAGTTTGGAGCCAAAACTCAAAACTGTCCGCTATAGCAGGCGGTAGCTTTGGCGGTAGATGCTAGAGCAGGCGGTAGCTGCTAGAGCAGGAGGTAGCGCTAGCACGGGTGCTATCGCAGACACTAGTGCGGGTGCTAGCGCAGGCGCTAGCGTGAAGAAGAAGAGGAATGTTGAAAATTACCCTGGAATGAAAGATTCTCACGCAGAGAATATTTCCTAAAATAGGATAGTGCCGGCGGTAGCGATAGCGCAGGCGCTAGCTCCAAGGCTATAAAAAGGACCCCTTGGATTTGTCTTCTTCATCCTCTCCCACTCCCAAATACCAGAGCTTTGTGCCACTTCATATAGAGGAAGTTTTAGAGAGATACTCCCACAAATCCATGAAGGCTTCAGGAGATCCATGGAGAAGATTTCAACACGCGTCATCATCTTGACGAAAGACCGCATCGATTACGATCATACTCTGCGTGTCTTCGTCTAATTCTCCAAGAGATCCACATAGAGGGGGTTTTTAATATTATTGTTCTTTTAATTCTTGTAATCGCTTAGTAAATTTGCCTCGTGTTGGCGACTAGGTCTGGGTAGGACTTAGGGCAAAAATTTTCCTCGTGTTGGCAACTAGGTCTAGGGTGTAGATCTAGGGGGTGCTCGAGGCCATATCCGGTGAAGGATTGGCTAGAGTGTCTTGAGGACGTATCCGAGGAAGGATAGGCTAGGGCCACCGGTTCGTGGGGATACGAGTCGGGATAGAAAACGAAAAAGAGTGTTATTATTATTCGCCTCCAATTTCTAGCGTTATAGAAATCTAGTTTTGTAATCAGTTTTATTAATAGTAATCATGTCTCTCCTTGTGTAATAAAATTGATCTTGTTCTTCATTTATCTAAATTGTTTATTATCCTCTCTTTCATCATAAAACAATTTAGATCTTTATTCAAAATCACTATTTTGATCTCTTATTATATCAAAATATAACATAAGTTATTAAAACCCTTATTCACCCCCCCCCCCTCTAAGGGCGCCATTAGATCAAACACAACCCACTGTATAACGACCACTAAACGAACTGGAACGGGTAAAAATTGTGCTTAATTGGATATAAGGCTCCGATCTCATTCTAAGAAATGTGTTGTCGGCTAAAATCAGACAACCGAATCAAAAGTTATGGATGCTTGAAGTTTAAGTGTTATTTATAGCAAAACCAAATATTACCACTGCAAACTGCTATATACTGACCACTAAACTAACTAGAATGGGTAAGACTTGTTCTCCATTAGATGTAGGGCTCTGATCTTATTCTAAAAAGGTATTGTGGGAAAAAATGAGACAACTGGATCAAAAGTTATGGCAGTATGAAGTTTAGGTGCCATTTGGAGCTAAATCCTGCATTACCATTAAAACCCGCTGAATATTGACCATTAAACAATCTGGAATGGGTAAAACTTGTTCTCCATTAGAAGTAGGGCTCCGATCTTATTCCAAAAAAGCGTTGTGAGAAAAAATCAGATAAAGTGATCAAAAGTTATAAATGTTTAAAGTTTAAGTATCATTTGGAGCTAAATCCCGCATTACCACTGCAACCCGCCGTATATTGACCACTAAACAGACTGGAATGGGTAAATATTATTCAATATTAGATTTAGCGCGCTAAGTCATTCTGAAAAGGTGTTGTGGGAAAAAATTGGACTCCCATATCAAAAGTTATTGCTGCTTGAAGTTTAGGTATCATTTGGAGCTAAATCCTGCTATACCATTGCAACCAGCTATATACTGACCACTAAACGAACTAGAATGGTTAAAACATTTTTGAAGTTTAGGTGTCATTTGGAGCAAAATCTCGCATTACCACTGCAACCTGTTGTATATTGATAATTTAATGAACATAAATGAGTAAAACTTATTCTCCATTAGATGTAGGGCTCCGATCTCTTTCTGAAAAGGTGTTGTTGGCAAAAATCAGGCAACCGGATCAAAAGTTATGGATGTTTGATGTTTATATGTCATTTGGAGATAAATCCTACATTAGTATAATAACCCGCTGTATAATGACCACTAAAAGAATTAGAATGGGTAAAATATGTTCTCCATTGGATGTAGGGCTCAAATCTCATTCTAAAAAGGCTTAGTAGGAAAAAATCGGACAACTGTATTAAAAAGTTATATGAAAGTGCACAGTGTGCCTCAGAGTATTCTCTAGAGAGGGGTGAATAGTGATTTAAATATTTCTACCCTAGCTATGCATATAATAAAACAATACAAAGTATTATGTACACAACAAAAGCAACACAGAATAAATTAAATTTAGGAAATATAAATGCTGAAAACCAAAAAGTGGGACAACACAGAAAATCAATCCAGAAGACACAAGATTTTATAGTGGTTCCCCAATTTGTGGGTACTCCACTCTTCTATCTTCCTGGTAGGATTGCTCAACGATGCCCGAGTCTTTTGATAAGGTGACTCTTAGAAACACTGAGTCTTTTGAAAAGGAGACTCTTAGAACCACTGAGTCTTTTGATAAGGAGACTCTTAGAACCACTGAGTCTTTTGATAAGGAGACTCTTAGAACCACTGAATCCTTTGAAAAATGGATTAATAAAACTCTTTTATAGTTGGGAAGAAAGAAATTGAGAGGAAAGAAATTGAGAGAAGAAAGAGTAGAATAGAATTCTTCTGTTAAAATTCTTCAGAAGCTCTCTTGATGTAGCTTCTGTTTATCTCAGGATGTTAATATGATGAACCCTGCTTATGATTGTGATGATTGCAAGGGTTGTATGCTTGATCCTTAATCTCTGATAACTTCTTGAAGATTAGTTGTTGTATGAAAAGATGATGAAGAAGCAGCTATTTTCTTTTCATGTGCCGAGCAATGTTCAGTACTGTCTCTTAGGGTTTGAAGGAGGAAGAAGATGAAGACTCTATTCGACATCTAGAGAATATTGTAATGAATGCAATAATATTTTCTTCTCTTCTCAGCATACTTATTGTCTATCATTGGATTTAAATTTCTTTCTCCTTTTCGACTGTCCTGAAAAATAATTGATTTTCCTTTCTACTTTTCTTCCCGACCCGTCCATCATGTTTGAATACATTCTAAGAATGTGTTTGCTCTTTTGGGATACTCCATTCCTTTCTTGGCAACAAACGAGCCGTTGGAGAACTGTCTTCAGTATGGTGGACCCTTTGAAAAGGTATTAGAAGGATAGAGAAGAAAGCTTCTATTTTCAGACAGTATTCGACGATGCATCGACTTCATCATTCCTCATGTCAACGCACCTCTATGTTCTTATAAGTGTAGCTTCGAATTACTTCTTAGCTCTGGCTAAACTCAAATGGTTACGTTGCGTCGATTACTTATCGACGTAACCATCGAGTTAAAGACTTGAACTTGAACTATATCTTCTGCATCGAGTTGAAGTTGATGTTGCGTCAACTTCTAAGATAGCTTCGACATGCCCTTCCTTCTGGGTCAATTTCCTGTCAACGTTGCGTCGACTTGACATACTTCAATAGTTAATTTGAGTTGCTTCGAATTTCAGTCAGAGTTACGTCGACATCTAGTCGAAGTTGCGTCGACTTCTATTCGACATAAGTTTTAACTCAATTTAATTTATGTTTGTCTTGACTTGGTCTTGACACTCTAAGGTGAGTGTGACATTCTAAGATATCTAACGACCATTTTACCCTTTCTATACAATGTGGGTAATATAACCTAATTGATGAAATTACTTTAAGTAATTTGTTAGATAAATTACAATGGTTTTTCTCAACAATCTTCCCCTATTTATTATAGCAAATTTAAAACATAAAGTAAGTGATTTCAAGCATGCTTTGACACAAACTCATAATACAAGCAATTACACATAGACAATAGACAGAAATGAATGGAATCACATACCATTTTTTACATTATCAAGAGGCCATATTGTTCTTCACATTTGTGTCCACAAGATGATATTAATGTATTGAGCTCATAATTACAGAATACCTGCAATTCATTATCCTTTGTGTGGATTTTTCCTCTTCCCTGAGAATGCCTTTTGTGGCTTTATGTTTCTAGGAGGAAACTTTAGTGGCTCATCATCTTCTTCAACAACCTTGTCTACTTCTTGAGGAGTTTCATTCTCTTTGGGAACCTCCCCCTCACACTATTCATTCAGTTGACATTCAGTGCAGCCTCCTTAGCAATCATGGCTACCTCATCCAATAAATTTTCCCCTTCTAACAGCTCCTCCTGAGTAGATGGAAGCTCCCCCTGGGTTACTGCAGGAGTTTCAGCATCAGGAGTTTCTGCAGCAGGCTCCCCCTATATTGCATATATAGCTGGCTCCCCTGGGTTGCAGGCTTCTCTGGAGACTTTGCAGGAGGATCCTCTGGAACTGTTCGTGTCTAAATGACAGTTAATATATTTGGATCTGGAACATTAGCATTTTTGACAATTGGGATAACCTCCTTTTGTATATCAGCATCTGGAACTTTTTCTTTGTCCTGGCCATTCACATCTCCTTGGCCTATATCTTCCTCATGAAGATTCTCCACCTCTTGATTCTCCTCCACCAGAGGCATCTCCTCCTCCTTAACCTTCTCCCCCTTCTAAACCCTGCTGACCAGGGAGGTTCAGAACCCTTTTGTTACCAAGGAGGAGGACACTGTTGATTCCAGTGCTAGGAGAGACTTTTGGGCTTTTTGTTGTTCTGACTACATCTGGGAGTACCCTCTATTAAATTTCCTTTCTTGAGCATCTAGAAGATCAGCAAAGATGCAAGTAGCTAGCCATACTGCTTTTGAAATCACTTGCTCAAGATCAATGCAGGTAGGTGGTGTGGTAGAGATAGGATGTGTTGGTAGGAAGTCTTCTTGAAGGTCTGGAATATCTTGGTGGATGGTAGAGTGGGTTTCATACACCTCTGGAGAAATGTGGTACTGTGGCGGAGGGGTGGTAGACAAGCTATTTGTAATTATGGTGGATGGTAATGGTTGTTGTTGTGGTTAAGAAGAGAGTGTAACTGTAGGTGGAATATCTGATATTACTATTTCTGGCTGCTATGGTGTTGGAGAGAGAGGAGGAGAGGTTGGAGCTTGGCCAGGCTTTAGAATCTCGCTTGTCCATTTTGAAAAGATGCCTATATTTATTCTTCTCCCTGGAGGAATAGGCACTCCTTTAGACTTGCACACACCTGGATAGTGGTGGAATAGGACTTGGCTCATTATTCTCATATAGGCATTCTCCTTATGAGAGTACTTATACCCTATTAATTTTAGGAGACATCTCCCCCAATTGATCTTCTTATTTAGTACCAATACTCCCATTATCTGCAGCTGCTGCTTTGGGATGACATCATGAGCAGAGATTTTGCAGAGTAGCACTTTTCCCACTACGTCAGCAAGAAACTTGTACTCTTATGCAAGATCAATCTTCTTCAGATTGATTGTCTTTTCCTTCCTGAACTGCATGATTTCTAAAACTTTCTTTTTCTCTTCCTCTGATAATTCATCAGGCTCCTCACCTGTTGGTAGATCAAAGGTGAGAGATAGCATTTCCTCTATAATGCTAATATCAATTTCAGATATTTTTCCAATGAGGGATCCATCCTCTCCTAGGTGAATATTGTCCTTGAGCTCTGTCAGCTCTACATCAAGGATCTTGCATTTGGTGGAGATCAATTTGGTTATCCCGGCAGACTGAAACAAGCCATGATGGCTTTGAAATTATCTGAAGTTGCATTGAAAGAATCCACATCCACATAAATCCAGAGTTAATCTTAGGAGGGGTCATTATCTATTTTGTGAAGTACCTGCAAAGAAGAGAGAAGAGAGAGAGAAAGAGAGAGAGAGAGAGAGAGAGAGAGAGAGATAAGAGAACAAGAGAACTGGAGAAGAGGTGAGCACGAGAGCAAAGAGAATAGAATTTGAAAGTGTAAGTAATTCGACGCTGAAGTTGCTTAAAATAAGATGATTCGTCGCAACTTAGGGTTGAAGTCGATGCAACGTCTATAAGAATTAATATTCAGCGTGCCAAATCTTGTAGAGACAGCTTCTAGAAGCAACTCTACGCGCGCTAAAATATCAACGTTGCTTCGACTACAACTCGACGCAACTTCGAGATTGTTTAGTAACAATTAAGTCGACACAATCATATCGATGGTGCGTCGATTTGTAATCAACTTGACCTCAAATTTGATCAGTGGCTATTAAGTCGACGCATGCGTCAAATAACATTCAAATTATCCACTCTGATTGTCTCTCGAAGCTTGGGTCGAGTAGAACCCGACGGTACGTCGAATTCTATTCGATGCAACTCTGAATAAAAAGTTCTATTTTCTTAGAAAAATTTTGTTGTTTTTCCCAGCAATTATGTTTAGTGAAAATAGTATTTATATAATTATTTTTATGAACTATAAGGATAACAAGGGATTTTAGAGAACAAATCACTCCCTTTATTGGATTTAGTTCTTCCTTCCCCTTTCGCTATCTCTTGGGAGAGATCCTACCTTATCCTGCACAAGTTGTTCAAACAATAGAAGGTACCCAGGTTACCTTGAGCCCTTTGCTTTTACCATTATAAGGTTCTATGAAAGAATAGATTGGCCTTTCATGATATCCATTTGGATGATAAGGAATGGGTTCACCAAACCTATGTTTATTATTTTGGTACTTGTAATGTGTATAAAATGTATCCAAAAATAATAGATCAGCAGAGTGTCTAATTATTCTATTATTTTCTTTAGCTTTTTTATTGTTGTTGGTTAATTTCTCTTAATTACTCTTTCCTAGAGATTTCTTTTCTTTGTTTGGATTTATTTTATTAACAACAGTTATTTTATCTGGATGATTAATATCCTGATCCATAGTAATTTCCCTTCCCCCACTTGATTGATAGTCACTAGGTCTAATGAGTCTAACTTGATTTTTCCTGGCAGGTTTCCTAGGGACTTCTGTGCTAGTGCATGGCTCTGCTCCTAGCCCTAGGTTATAAATTTCATAGAGAGATTTTGTGTAATGTTTTTGAGCTTTTGACTCCTCCCATTGAGTGAATCTTCAAAGGACTTTGCCTTTGTTAGCTCTTCATTTAGTTTTAAGTTTTCTTTTCTTATCTCAGTTTGTTATGATTCCTTATAATGAATCTCTTTTATTAAATCTTGATTTCTCATATATAGCTCATCTTCCTTTAGGTTTTATAGTTCCACCCTGACTGTTTCTATTTCTTTTTGTACCTTAATATGATCATTGCAGAAATCTGTAAAGCAGTTTTTGAAATCTTCAGAATTAAAATCAAAATTGTCAAACAAGGATACATGTTCTTCTTCATCATCTGAAGAGATCCCAAATACCATCAGGCAGGCAGCTTCTGCATCAGCTTCTTCATCACTCTCAGATGAAGAAGAGCTTAACTCTGCTTCAGAGTCACTCTATGTCTCAGGAATGAACCCCTTACCCTTCTTCTTGTCTTTCTTCCTGAAAGACTTCTTCTGATGCTTCTTTTTATTGCTTCTCCTGTCCCTTTGCTCCTCTGGGAAGTCAGGAGTAAAGTGCCCTGGTTTATTGTAGGAGAAGCAGATCACTTCCTTCTTTGGAGTCTTATCAAATCTAGGCTTTGAGCTCCATTCTTATCTTCTTGAGTCTTCAGTCTTAACCCATTTTCTGAACCTACTTTCCAAAAGTCTGAACATCTAATCTTCAAGAGTGGAAGGCTCTCCTTCAGCAGCCTTCAAGGCAAGTTTCTTTTGAGTAGGAGTTAATACTTTCTCCTTAGCCTCTGTTTCTGCCCTGCTCTTCAGTAGCATCTCATAAGATTTCAGCTTTCCCAGCAAAGCATTAGTAGTGATATTACTATGGTCTCTGGACTCTCTGATAGCCCAGATCCTTGAATCCCATGAGCTTGGGAAGCACATGAGAATCTTATCATTTGTTTCAGTCAGAGAGATCTCCTTCTCTAGACTTTTCAACTCGTTTATTATGATGCTGGATCTGTCATACATCTCAGCAACAGATTCCTCGGCCTTCTTTTGAAAATTCTCATATTAGGATATGATAAGGGACTTCCTGTCTTTTCTTTCATTAGAACTTCCTTCTACAAGTTTGGAAAGAGATTCCTAGATCTCTTTTGCTGATTGGCAGTCAGCGACTTTCTGGAAGATGTCATCTAACATGGTGGAAACCAGAATGTTCATAGCTTTGGCATCACATGCCTTCTGCTTCTTCTCTGTATCTGTCCACTCAGCCCTGGGAATAGGTTCCTGTGTTGAAGATCCACTGGCATCTTTCTTGTATGGGGCTGGAGGACCTGAAATGATAACATCAAAGATGTCTTCATCAATGGAGTTCATATACAACTTTATTCTGGCCTTGCGGAGTGTAAACTTATGGAGATTACACACTGGTGGTCTAGTTGATGCATAATCATTAGAACTCATTTTCTTTAGAAAATTGTATTAATTAATTTAAAATCGAGAAATGAGAGTGAGGAGATTTCTTAAACAAGGTGTTAACCTTTTAATGATCAACCTACCTCTGATACCAATTGAAATTGCATAGTGTGCCTCAGAGTATTCTCTAGAGGGGGGGGGGGGGGGGGGTGAATTGAGATTTAAATATTTCTACCCTAACTATGCATATAATAAAACAATACTAAGTATTATGCCCACAAAAAAACCAACACAGAATAAACTTAATCCAGGAAATATAAATGTTGAAAACAATATAGAGGGACAGCACAGAAAATCAATCCAGAAGACACCAGATTTTTATAGTGGTTCCCTAATATGTGGGTACTCCGCACTTCTACCTTCCTGGTAGGTTTGCACAACCTGTGCCTGAGTCTTTTGATAAGGAGACTCTTAGAACCACAGAGTCTTTTGATAAGGAGACTTTTAGAACCAATGAGTCTTTTGATAGCTTCGACAGGCCCTTCCTTCTGCATCAATTTCCTATCGATGTTGCGTCGACTTGACATACTTCGACAGTCAAGAGTTACGTCGACATCTAGTCGAAGTATGTCAACATCTATTCGAAGTTGCATCGACTTCTATTCGACGCAAGTTTTAACTCAATTTAATTTGTGTTTGTCTTGAGATGGCCTTGACACTCTAAGGTGAGTGTGACATCCTAAGATATCTAATGACCATTTTACCCTTTCTATACAATGTGGGTAATATAACCTAATTGATGAAATCACTTTAAGTAATTTGTTAGATAAATTACAAGGGTTTTCCCAACAATCTCCCTCTATTTAGTATAACAAATTTTACAACATAAAGTAAGTGATTTCTAGCATGCTTTCACACAAACTCATAATACAAACAATTACACATAAACAATAGACAAAAATGAATGGAATCACAGACCATTTTTTTACATTGTCAAGAAGACAAATTGTTCTTCACATTTGTGTCCAGCAAATGATATAAATCTATTGAGCTCAAAATTATTGAATACATGCAATTCATTGTCCTTTGTCTGGAGTTTTCCTCTTCCTTGAGAAAACCTTCTGTGGCTTTATGTTTCTTGGAGGAAACTTTAGTGGCTCAACATCTTCTTCAGCAACCTTGTCTCCTTCTTGAGGTATTTCATTCTCTTTGGGAAGCTCCCCCTCAGACTGTGCATTCAGTTCAGCATTCAGGGCAGCCTCCTTAGCAATCATGGCTACCTTATCCAATAAATTTTCACCTTCTAGTAGCTTCTCCTGAGTATATGGAAGCTCCTCCTGGGTTACTACAGGAATTTCAGCATCAGGAGTTTCTGCAGCAGGCTCCCCCTAGATTGCATCTGTAGCTGGCTCCCCCTGGGTTGCAGGCCTCACTGGAGACTTTGCAGGAGACTCCTCTGGAACTGTTCCTGTCTGAGTGACAGTTAATCTATTGGGATCTGGAACATCAACATCTGTGACAATTGGGACAACCTCCTTTTGTATATCAGCATCTGGAACCTTTTCTTTGTCCTGGCCATTCACATCTCCTTGGCCTATATCTTCCTCATGAAGATTCTCCACCTATTGATTCTCCTCCACTAGAGGCATCTCCTCCTCTCGAACATTCTCCCCCTTCTGAACCTTACTGACCATAGAGGTTAAGAACCCTTTTGTTACCATGGAGGAGGACACTATTGATTTCAGTGCCAGGAGAGACTCTTGGGCTTTTTACAGTTCTGACTCTATCTGCATGTACTTTCTATTAAACTTCCTTGCTTGTGCAGCTAGAAGATCAGCAAAGGTTCTAGTAGCTAGCCCTACTGCTTTTGAAATCACTTGCTCAAGATCAATGCAGGGAGCAGGTGTGGTAGAGACAGGATGTGTTGGTGGGAAGTCTTCTTGAAGGTCTGGAATATCTTGTTGGATGGGAGAGTGGGTTTCAGACACCTTTGGAGAAATGTGGTACTGTGGTGGAGGGGTAGACAGTCTGTCTGTAAGTATGGTGGATGGTAGTGGTTGTTGTTTTGGTCGAGAAGAGAGTTGAACTGTAGGTGGAATATCTGATATTACTGTTTTCGGCTGCTGTGGAGCTGGAGAGAGAGAGGAGGAGAGTGTTGATGCTAGAATCGCACCTCCACGATCGATGCTGAGAAAGTGAGGGAAAAGAGCAGGCTGAGAGTTGTCTGTTACTATTGACTTAGAGAAAGTGAACTACTTAGACCGCTAGTAGTGGTCGAGATCGGACTTCGCCAGTCACGGCGAATGCCACTCTTGTGATGGGCTTTCCCTTGATTTAAGAAATGTGTTTACAGTGGGTTACAGTGCCAGTTAAAAGTGAATCTAGCCGGGTAACAAACGGCAAAATACTGAACTCGAGACCGCAGCTCTTACAAGCGAGCTCCTGGACTCGAGTGTGCGTGCTTTGGGAAATTCGCCCCCCTATTTATAGTCTCGGGGACATAACCAAACGGGTAGGGATAAAATAACCGCCTGCCCGGATACAGGAGAATCCGACAGGAGGTGACGGGATAAATAAGGGAGATAAGAGAGAAACTGCGCGGCTTGGCTTCATGGATCTCGATTTGTATTGAGCTTGGGTTGGAGAATCTTGGTTTGATTACAAAGATATCCCGAGCGATCTGAGATTTGAAACCGCAGATCCTGCTTTATGGGCTTGAACCTTGATGACTCCCCAATCCTTGACGGCGATTTGTTCTAGGTAGACTGCCTAGTTTGTTGTGAATAAAACAGGAGGTCTGTATGTAGGCAAGCTCGAGTAGAACTAGGCGGCTAAACCTGGTAAGCCACCTGGTCTAAAGGAACCACTAAGCTAGGATGCTAATCCTTGAAGCATCCCAGTCTGTGAGAAGAACCAAAGTGATAGCGGTCTTCTGGGTAAACATAATCCCCGCACATTTTCGAATTTTGGAGAAGTTTCGAAAATGTCAATTCTAGCCGAAGACCGCACCTGATCTGCTCTGGAAGCTATAAAATGCCCTGAATACTTCCAATTCTTCACAATTCCATCGAATCCACGGGTGACTATTTGTCGTTAGCGATTAGAATTCTTCGAGCCGCCAGCTATTTAATCTGAATGGACCTGATGTCGAAGATGAAAGTGAGGGGTTTTAGATCTAATTTACTCTAGAGGGTGGGGGGAGGTGAATAGAGTTTAAAACATTTTAGTTAAATTTTATAGCAGAATTAAAATACTGATATATATATGTGTGTATATAAGGTGAGTTAAAAAACAGAGTAATTAGTTTAAATAAGATGATCACAGCGCACAGAAAATAAAGCAAACAAAATCACACAGAGAACACAAGAAACCTATAGTGGTTCCCCTCTCAATAGGGTACATCCACTCTTCCACCACACTGGTAGGAATCCACTACAGGTTTTTGATCAGGTGCCCCGCCACCAATGGGATTTTGATCAGTTTCCCAAATCACCAATTAGCTTTTGATAAGGTGCTCAAAAACCAAACTAGATTTTTTGATCAGGTGTCTTGCCACCAAGAGGTAAACTTTTGAAGTGAGTTTTAACCCTTTGTACAGTGACAAAAAGAAATAATGAAAATAAAATTTCTGATGTTCTTCTCTTTCTGAGAAGACTCTGGAGATCCTGATTTGCAGTTGAGATTGGATCTTTGATGATGATGTTGAAGAGCACCCCCTGTCTGATATAATTTGTTGACAGTTTGTGGAGGCCTCTTCTATTGATTGTACAAACTCCTTTCTTCTTATGCAGTTATGATCCTGAGCAAATGATTCTGATTGGTGTCTCAGGATGAGTGTGACCTGCAAGAAGGAGTTTGCAAAAAGAAGATAAATAGTATTAGATCTGCTTCCTCTTTTTGCCTCTGTATTTCTCTTCTTCCTGTTCTGTATATCTCTTTCTCTGTTTTTCCCCTTTTTTGTTGTTTTGGTTTTCTTTCTCTTATGTATATATGATCTGGAGAAGAGACAAGGCTATTTGAATTCTTGTCAGGAAAAGGAAAGAGATAATACTCTTTAATTCTGATTCCTCAGGAAGATATATTGCCATCTTTGACTTTGCTGTAACGACTATTGAAAGAAATCGTTGTCTACCTAAATCACCTAAAGGGGGGGGGGGTGAATAGGTGATCTCTACTGCGATTGAGGAATAAAAATTTGGTACACACACAACAAGAAAAATCACAGCACAGAGACATAAGATTTATAGAGGTTCCCCTAGGTGGGTACTCCTCTCTCCCGCTTCGCCTATCTAGCACTTCGGGATAGCGTCGGCAACTTCGCCAAAACTCGGATTTACCAACAAATCCTACACTCGGAGACAATGGCTCCTACAAACTCGGAGAACAACCTCTCCTACAAAAGCACTCGGAGATAAACTCCTACAACTCGGAGCAAACTACTCCTACAAAACAACTCGGAGAAAAATCTCCTACAAGAATCAAATAGAGTTTGAAATAAAATACTTCTATTAAACATCAACAGAGATTAACTTCAGATCTTGGAAAAACTGAGTCTTCTTATTCCTTGAGAACGAAAGCTTGGATCTTCAAAGATTTGGAAGAAAGGAGACCCGGCAAACCTGATCTGAATAGGCCCTTTGATTTTCTTGAAAAGATCTTCAACAATATGGAGCAGCAAAAAATCAAAGGCCTTCTTATCTGAGGAATCTCTAGCAACACTGAAGAACGAGTCTTGAGGGCGCAGAAGTTAGATCTCAGAAAAACTTGTTCAGCGAGCAAGAAGGAAAACGGCTGGGTTGTACTTTTTCAATCGGGTTGAATAATAATGTCTTACCCTAAAAATATGAAATTATTTATAGGAAGAATTCCAACGGCTAGGGCGACAGACAGGGAATGATCGACACGTGTGCTGCACATGGCGACCAACCCTAATTTTCAAAAATGAAACATATTTTTGAAATCCGTCTGTCCGTCATTCGTCGAGACTTCACGTGAACATTCGACGAATTGACTTAGCCATTAAAAAGATTGAACAACCCATGAAAAGCACCTTCTGTTTTCATTCGTCGGGATTCGTCGGGCGTTCTCGAGAACATTCGACGAATTGACTTAGCCGCACAATTTCCTTCACAAAGCTACCTTTTTGACTTCTGTCAGCATTCGTCCATATTCGTCGGGAGTTCACGAGAACATTCGACGAATAGACTTAGCCGCAGAACTTTCTTCTTTAAACTAGGAATTTGGCTTCTGTCAGGATTCGTCAGGAGTCATCGGGACTTCACGTGACATCTCGACGAATTAACTTAGCAAAAATTCCTTTTCTTCTGAAAACCTGCTCCACTCCTCAAACTTGAAAACCTTCAGTTATGAGTATATGAAGTACACCCCAAAAGAGAGATTACACATCGACCAACACTTTGTTTTATACAATGAGGGATTACATTGTCTAGAACTATGTTTGGTGATCCATTGTAACCTGACTTTGGTGTGCACTTAGAATTATGACCTGTCACAACACATCTAAACAGAATTCATCAAATACATACTCAATTCAATTTAGTTCACTAGGGGACATCTACAAATCCTGGTAATTGTGGATACAATATCCAACAATCTCCCCCTATTTGAAGATGTCATAACCCTATGCACTAAGTTGAATTGCACAGAAAATATAATTGAATAAAAACAGCACAACCAGGCAGTAATAATTAAAGAGAAAATCAATGTTTATCCAAACACAAAAATATATATATAAACAAAGAAAAACAGCATGATTCCAGAACAGCTCAGCTCATGCTTGATCCTTGCCTTTCTGCTTTCCAAAAATTCTTTCCACTGCCTCAGCTCTCTTTTTCTGTTCAGATTCCATTCTTTCAAAAAATGCCTTTGGCTTTGGCCAATATTTATCAGGAGCAGTTTCTTTAGATCCACCTGTCTTGAAATGAATTCTCCTTTCAGTTGTCCTTTTCTTGAACTTATCCCATTCATCCTGACTGTAATGTTTACTGACACTTTCATTTTGCTTACTAACTAGGTTGAAAGATGTAAGAATGATATCCTTTGAAGAGGGACTCCAGCTTTCTTGGAAATTTCTTAGAGGAGGCTTATCATATAATTCTCTGATCTTCTTGTGAGTATTGGACCTTTTAGCAGAAGGTTTATCACCAAAGATCTTTCTTTTCAAGGACTTATCAGAAGATTCAAAAACCTTGGAGCTTTCAAGCACTAGATCATCCCAGAATTCTTGGTAGGAGGAAGCTGGGATGTCTGCTTCAGCAAAATCAGAAACCTCAACAGGAAATTGAGAAGAACTTGGAGCACTTGGACCTGGAACACTTGAAGGAGGAACATCTGGCATCTTGTCCACCACATTGAGTCCAAGCATGCCTGCAACTCCTTTGAACAGCCAGCTTGTAGATTCATGAGTGTACCAATTTACATCTACAACATTTTGCAATATGTTCTCCTTAAGCTCTTGCATATTGGAAAATACATTTCCATCCAAATCACTAACTTTACCATCAAAGTCATTCAATTTACTGGCACTTTCCTCTATCTTAGAAACCATACTCTCCTCCCCCTTTATGACATCTTCATGTAGGAGGGTATAGAGTTTGGACAACTGCCTTTCAACTTGATCATCTAGAAAATTCAGTCCTTGATCATGAGCAATTCTGAGAGATGTTTGAGCAGAATTCAGATGAACAACATCTTCAGCAACTTGATGCAAGTTTTTTAGGGCATGCCCAACTGCCTTGTTGGTGTGGTCCAATGCTTTTCCTACCTTTGTCATCCAGGCTTCTTGATCAGTTTTGAATTTTCCCATTTCATGTCTCATCTCAGCCATTTCCTGCCTCAAAGCACTATCTACTTTATCAATTTTCTGATAAACTGACTTTCTGGACTGATCAAAATGCTCTGTTTGAGCTTGCAGCAAAGTTTAAATTGACTTGAGCAGAAAAGATTCAGAGCTCTCTCCAGTTTCAAAAACATCAGGAGGGACTCTATCAGCTACAAAACTTGTAGACTGTGCTTGCTCATCAAGCACTGTTGCTTTTGGAGATTTGCTTAGAGGAACTTCTGGTGGGGGCAGGAGCAGCACAGAAGGAAGTACTTGAGGGACTGTAAATTCACCCATAAATATGTCTTCCTATTCTTTCTCCCCCTCAGCCAAGGACATCCTCTTGGCAAACTCCAACTGAGCACCAAAACTTCCCTTGTCCAAAGCATCAGATTTCTCAGACTGTGCAGCTGATTTCCTTGATTCAGAGTGTTCAGATGCAGTATCTGGCAAGTTTTCATGATGATTTGAATGTGAGACAAACTCTTCAGGGGATCTTCTTGAGTCTTCTAGCATAGCAGCTTCATCTTCAGCAGCAGATTTCCCTTGACCTTCTAGGCCAGGAACAGTATCAGGAACAGCAGGACTAACTGGATCAACATACACTGGATCAGTATGAATTGGATCAGTTTCACTGGGAGGAATTTCCTTTGAAGCAGCACCACTTGCAACAATGTCTCTTGGGGTTGGAGGCTCCCCCTCAACAGGTTCACCTCTGCCCTAATCAGGAGCAGTACTAGGTCCACTACCCCTTGAGGGTTGACCTTCTTCATGAGTTCTATTCTCATTCTGCACAGGGTCCTCATCACCACTAACAACATTCTTGACTCCACCCTTTGGAATGACCCTTTCCCATTTGGAGAAAATAGAGGAGTTGATTTTCTTAGTGTGATGGATGGGGATACCTCTTCCAAGATTGAAAAAATCTGGATTACTACCATTTAGCAACAAACTAATAATTCTTCCAAAATTAGGGGCATGAAAACTGTCTTTAATTTTCTCAAAAAGAACTTCTCCAAAATTAAAACTCTTTCTACAGATAATAGCTGTGTGAATCTTAAAAGCTTCTTCAGATAGGTAGTCATGTGAACCTACCTTGCACAATAATACTTTCCCAAAATATCATACAGAAGCTTACCTTCGTCATTCATGAATTTTCTTCTTATCTTTGAACCTTCATCAAGAATGCCACAGAATCTTTTGGCCTGGAGAAAGTCTTCAGCATACACTTCCTCTGTTTCGACTTCAGGCATCCTCAAGATCCTGTTGATGCCACTAGCTTTCAAAACAATTTTACATGACCTGATGCAGCTCTTTATCTTCTTGCCTTGACTAGAGATTTTGGCATTTCTGTAGAACTCAAGAACATCTTGTTCGAGAATTTTAGCCGGCTCTTCCAAGACATAACTGAGCCCGGCGACATCAAGCATCAAAATAATGTTTCTGAACTCATCTGAAGCAGTTCGAAAGCTACCTCGCACCAGCTCTCCGCCTGAATGCAGACCTCCTATGGCTTTGGGCGCCATCAAGTTTGACGAAATCGGGGAAGAGAAACAGTGTTTTCTCGAGGGAGACGAAGAGACGGGAAGGGTTTCACGGAAGAGTGCGTGGAATCACGTGTTCTCTTTGTTTTTATAAATATAAAATAAATTTAGGCGCGTACCTGATTTCACGGATGGCTCTTGGGATCCAATAAATTGAATTTGATAATAAGACTTTTCAAGGAGACGTGTCCGAGAAGATAATAAAAAAAATTGACCTGTGAAATCTCGTGAAATTCCAATATTCTTGTCCTCATGATTCCTTGTTAAGCATTCCAAGTTCCATTTTGAAGAAATTGAACTTGGTCTCGTCCAGAGGCTTCGTAAAAATATCTGCAATTTGTTTGTCAGTATTAACATATAACAAATTAATATCCTTACTCTCAACATGTTCCCGGATGAAGTGGTAGCGAAGCTCGATGTGCTTCATTCTGCTGTGAGAGACTGGATTATTTGCTATGGCAATAGCACTTGAGGAGTCACAGAACATGGGGATTTCTGTGAGCTTTAAATTATAGACCTCAAGCTGATTCTTTATCCACAAAAGTTGTGCACAGCAACTGCCGGCAGAGATATACTCCGATTCAGCAGTTGATATTGCAACACAATTTTGCTTCTTGCTACTCCATGAAACAAGCCTTTTTCCCAAGAATTGACAAGTTCCTGAAGTACTCTTTCTATCATCTTTGCTACCTTCAAAATCAGCATCTGAAAAACCAATTAGTTCAAAGTCATTGCTTCTCGGGTACCATAAGCCGAGATTTGGTGTACCCTTAAGGTATCTCAAAATCCTCTTTGCAGCGGCATAATGAGATTCCTTACAGTTCACCTGATACCTGGCACAAACACATGTTGAAAACATTATATCGGGCCTACTAGCGGTAAGGTAGAGCAAGGACCCAATTATGCTTCTGTACTTGGTTTCATCAAAAGGTTTCCCTTTCTCATCCTTGTCCAGAGACATACTTAAGCCCATTGGAGTCCTCATAGAGGTTGCACTCTCCATTCCAAATTTCTTAAGGAGCTCTTTGGTGAACTTAATCTGAGAGATGAAGATTCCATCTTCAGATTGGTGCACCGGGAGTCCTAAGAAATATTTCAGCTCTCCCATGCTGCTCATTTCAAACTTACCTTGCATCAAGTTAGAAAACTTTTTGCAAAGTTTGTCATCTGTAGAACCAAATATAATATCATCGACATAGATTTGCACAAGCAAAATCTCGCATTTTACTTCCCTAAGAAACAATGTCTTATCTATTGCTCCTCTTGTGAATTTGTTCTCAAGAAGGAACCTAGACAATGTCTCATTCCAGGCTCGGGGTGCCTGTTTGAGACCATACAAAGCTTTATGTAAATAATATACATTATCAGGAAAGTTAGAATCTACAAAACCTGGAGGCTGAGCTACATATACTTCCTCTTTAAGGTCTCCATTCAGGAAGGCTGACTTCACATCCATCTGGAAAACCTTAAAGCCCTTATATGCAGCATAGGCCAGAAATAATCTGATGGCTTCAAGTCTTGCTACTGGTGCAAAGGTCTGATCAAAATCAATCCCTTCTTCTTTCCTGTATCCTTGTGCAACCAGTCTTGCTTTGTTCTTTGTAATGATGTCCTTTTCATCAAGCTTGTTCCGGTAGACCCATTTGGTTCCAATCACATTTTGTCCTTTGGGTCTTGGTACTAACTCCTAAACTTTACATCTCTTGAATTGGTTGAGCTCTTCTTGCATAGCAAGGATCCAAGATGGATCGGTGTTTGCTTCTTCAAACTTCTTCGGCTCAATCTGTGAAAGAAAACTTAAACGTAAAACTTCGTTAGTTGTACCTCTTCTCGTTAGAACTCTGCTTGAAGGATCTCCGATAATCTGATCAGCTGGATGATCTCTTGAATATCTGACTCCCAAGTTATTTACATTTTCAGGAGCAACTTGAGGTTCAGCCACCTCTAGAATATCTTCTTCTTCATGAACTTCTTGTTCATCTTCAGAGTGATCTGAGATCTCTTCTACCAACTTTGGAGCATCACCTGTGGTGTTTACTCCATCTTGCATAGAGAGTTCCTTTAGCTTTTCACCTGCATCTTCAATGAACACACTAGACGAGTTGCTATGCAGCAGGATCGTCTCATCAAATACAACATGGACTGTTTCCTCTACCACCAGAGTTTTCTTATTGAAAATCCTATATGCCTTACTATGGCTACTATATCCTACGAAAATACCTTCAAAATATTTTTCACTAAACTTGGTTGTAGGATGCTTCCCATTGTTAAGTACATAGCATTTACTGCCAAAAATTCTAAAATATGAAATCTTTGGTTTTCTGCCCTTTAGAATCTCATATGGGGTCTTACGATGGTTCTTATTGATGAGTGCTCTGTTTTGCACATGGCAAGCTGTGTTGATAGCTTCTGCCCAGAAATATTCTGGAAGAGCAGAATCACTCAACATAGACCTGCCAGCTTCTGTGAGGGTTCTATTCTTTCTCTCGGCTACTCCATTTTGCTGTGGAGTACGAGGAGAGGAAAACTCATGGGAGATGCCTTGACTTTCACAAAACTCTGTCATGGCCCCAGACTGAAATTCTGTTCCATGGTCACTTCTGATTTTGACCACTGAACAGTCAAGTTCATTCTGAATAAGCTTGACAAAATTAGTGAATATGTCGAAGGTTTCTGACTTAAGTTTTAGAAAGAACACCCATGCAAACCGGGAATAATCATCAACAATAACCAAGGTGTAAGATTTCCCACCTAAGCTTCTAATTGACATTGGACCAAATAAGTCCATATGCAGCAGATGAAGACATCTGGTAGAATTATTGCCAATTATGCTCTTAAAGCTAGCCTTTGTTTGCTTACCCATTTGGCAAGCATGGCAAGGGCTTTCTTTAATGCATTTAACTTTGGCGACATCCCTTACCAAGTTGTGAGAAAATAACATAGATATAGTTTTGAAATTAATATGTGCTAGTCTCTTGTGCCATTGGTCATAAAGAGATGCACTATCTTTGGCAACAAAACACACTGGGGTAGAAGACTGTAAGCATATAAAATCTAAGCAGTAAATACCACTACTCCTAGAGCCTGTTAAAATAGTTTCCGCCGACACGAACATCTTTATCAGGCATCTATCTCTAAAGAACTCAACGGTATAGCCTTTGTCACACAGTTGGCTTATGCTAATCAGATTGTATTTCAATCCTTTCACATGAGCTACACATGTGAAAACGACTGAGCCGTTGGTTATTGAACCATAACCAATAATAATACCTCGTTCAGATCCGCCAAACTTTACTTTAGGCCCGTTCTCAACTGGAACATAATCCTGAAGTAATCTTCTACTACCGGTCATATGCCGAGAGCATCCGCTGTCTAAATACCAGATAGGAATTTCATTGGCCTTTGGACATTCCTGCAAACATGATCAATACCCCTTAGGATACCAAACATTTTTGGGCCCTTGGTTCCTTATTAGTGGAACACCACTTGGAACATTAACTTTGCAAGTGGTCGGTCTTGCACTGTTAACTCGTGGAGTTCTTGGCACAGTACGATTGAACCAACAATCTATGGCAAAATGACCAATTTTGCCACAACACCAGCATTCAAATCTATTGTATCTCCTCTTTGTGTTCTGCTGAGCATTTTGAACGGGTGGCTTTGCAGGAGGAGCAACCTTGGAGGTAGAAGCCTCGTTGGTGCAACATACACAATTCTTAGGCACAATAGGCTTAACACGCGGTGCCTTCTTAGCATTTGATCCATGAACGAATGGTCCATGATGCTTCAATTGAACTTCCTCATAAGGAGCCTTGAGGGAGCTAGATCCAAAGTTTCTGGGTCTGGTCCACACTGAGTTCACCTTGGCAGACTCAACATGGGTTGGTCTGCTGAAGTGACCATAGATGCCCTCAAAATCATAGGGGTTTGTAGGAAGAACCACCTTCTTGAAAGTTGGAGCACCTTGCGGACTCTTACCCTTTGCTTTAGCAGCTCTTCTCCTGGCCGACTTACTTAGGATCTTCTCAGCAACATGGCCCAATCCACTACTACTAGAAACATCAGTGAAAGTGTCTGTGATAGGCAAAACTGTCTTGGGCTTAGAGAAGTTCATTGTGATCTTCTTTTCAGCCTCAAGTTGTTTCGTCAGATCATTGATAATTTCACTCTTCTGAATGCCTGCTGAAGTGGCCTCGGAGAGAGCAATCTTCAAGGATAAGATTTCATCCCTGAGTAGGTTAGATTCTTCAATCTCCTTTCTCAGGTTTGATTCTTGATCCTTTAGGGATTGAATCTCCTTTGACTGAGTTTTAACAAGCTTTCGACACTTATTAAACCCCTTCAACATTTCCTCATACTTAGCAGTCAACTCAGAATCCTCTTCCGAGTAGTAGTTTTCATTAGCATCAGATGCCGTCTCTGAACATGAAAGAGGTGTAGAAGATAATACCTGACCGGTGAAAGGAACAATATCTTTGTCATCATCTGACATGGCCATTAGACTGTAGAAGCAGTCTTTAGTGAGGCCTTTTTCTTTATATTAACCAATTTGGTCTTCTGTATCAAGTTGAGCCATCAGTCCAAAGAATGCCTCTTCATCTGAGTTAGACTCATTTGTGTCACTATCACACAGATTCTTGGACTTTTTGGCAACAAAGCTCTTCTCCTCTTTCTTCTTTCCTTTGTAGGACTTCTTTTCTTCTTTTCTCGAAGATTCCTTCTTCTTGTGTGGGCAATCAGCTATCATGTTCCCTGGCTTTTTACAACAATAACAAACGGGTTCAGTATAATCATGTTTGTTTGGTTTAGAACCATACCTGTCGTTTCTGTCACGGTGTGATCTCCTGTGATCTCTTGAGGAAGATGAGCCTTTTCTCATTTGTCTCCTCTTGTTGAGCAACTTCTTGAATTGCTTGGAGAGGAGGGAAAATTCTCCTTTAGATAGTTCTGATTCTTCAGAAGTGTTTTCAGCTTTATCCTCAGAAGACTCATCTCTCACAGGGGACAGAGCCCTGCTTCTCTGGGAGCTTTCAGCCTTTAGAGCAATGGGCTTTTCCTTGCCAGAGCTACTACTGCTTTCCTCTTCTGACTTCCTGATATTCAACTTCAGCTCATGGGAAAGCAGCTTCCCATACAGAATCTGTGGCTCCGTAGTAGCCAACTTACCATATTCTCTGATAGCTATCACCTTGGGGTCCCATTCCTTAGACAGGGATCTAAGGAATTTATCGTTCAACTCACCCATGGTGAATTCTCTTCCATAGTTTCTAAGACCATTTATAAACTTGAAGAATTTCTCGTAGGTGTCAGAAATTGTGTCTTTGCCTTGTTGCTTGAAGGCTTCGTATTCTTGGTTCAGCAAAGACTTTTTTTCATCTCGAACTTCTTCAGTACCTTCCATCAAAACCACAATAGAATCCCATATCTCTTTTGCAGACTTGCAGTGAATCAGATTTTGTAACATTGAATCATCAATTGCACCTGCTATGATGTGCTTTACTTTCTTATCCAGAGTGACAAGTGCAATTTCATCCTTTGTCATGTCCATCAATTTCTTTGGCACTTGTTTGGTGGCATCAATGGAAGAAGCAACCATGGGAATATGGGGAGCTTCCTTAACTATCTGGGAGATACGGGGATCATTTGCTTCAATGTAGAAAATAACTCTTTCTTTCCACATGGGGAAATTTTCCTTAGTGCAAACTGGGAGCTTGGTGGAAAACCTTTCCATGCCTCTGTCCATAGAGAGAGATCTTGACAACGAAGAGGGATCTTTAATCTAGGTGTTAACCTCTTAAGATAACTTGGCTCTGATACCAATTGAAAGAAATCGTTGTCTACCTAAATCACCTAAAGAGGGGGGGGGGGGGGGGGGTGAATAGGTGATCTCTACTGCGATTGCAGAATAAAAATTTGGTACACACACAACAAGAAAAATCACAGCACAGAGACACAAGATTTATAGAGGTTCCCCAAGGTGGGTACTCCTCTCTCCCGCTTCGCCTATCTAGCACTTCGGGCTAGCGTCGGCAACTTCACCAAAACTCGGATTTATCAACAAATCCTACACTCGGAGACAACGGCTCCTACAAACTCGGAGAATAACCTCTCCTACAAAAGCACTCGGAGATAAACTCCTACAACTCGGAGCAAACTACTCCTACAAAACAACTCGGAGAAAAATCTCCTACAAGAATCAAATAGAGTTTGAAATAAAATACTTCTATTAAACCTCAACAGAGATTAACTTCAGATCTTGGAAAAACTGAGTCTTCTTCTTCCTTGAGAACGAAAGCTTGGATCTTCAAAGATTTGGAAGAAAGGAAACCCGGCAAACCTGATCTGAATAGGCCCTTTGATTTTCTTGAAAAGATCTTCAACAATATGGAGCAGCAAAAAATCAAAGGCCTTCTTATCTGAGGAATCTCTAGCAACACTGAAGAACGAGTCTTGAGGGCGCAGAAGTTAGATCTCAGAAAAACTTGTTCAGCGAGCAAGAAGGAAAACGGCTGGGTTCTACTTTTTCAATCGGGTTGAATAATAATGTCTTACCCTAAAAATAATAAATTATTTATAGGAAGAACTCCAACGGATAGGGCGACAGACAGGGAATGATCGACACGTGTGCTGCACATGGCGGCCAACCCTAATTTTCAAAAATGAAACATATTTTTGAAACCCGTCTGTCCGTCATTCGTCGAGACTTCACGTGAACATTTGACGAATTGACTTAGCCATTAAAAAGATTGAACAACCCATGAAAAGCACCTTCTATTTTCATTCGTCGGGATTCGTCGGGCGTTCTCGAGAACATTCGACGAATTGACTTAGCCGCACAATTTCCTTCACAAAGCTCCCTTTTTGACTTCTGTCAGCATTCGTCGATATTCGTCGGGAGTTCACGAAAACATTCGACGAACAGACTTAGCCGCAGAACTTTCTTCTTTAAACTAGGAATTTGGCTTCTGTCAGGATTCGTCGGGAGTCATCGGGACTTCACGTGACATCTCGACGAATTGACTTAGCAAAAATTCCTTTTCTTCTGAAAACCTGCTCCACTCCTCAAACTTGAAAACCTTCAGTTATGAGTATATGAAGTACACCCCAAAAGAGAGATTACACATGGACCAACACTTTGTTCTATACAATGAGGGATTACATTGTCTAGAACTGTGTTTGGTGATCCATTGCAACCTGACTTTGGTGTGCACTTAGCATTATGACCTGTCACAACACATCTAAATAGAATTCATCAAATACATACTCAATTCAATTTAGTTCACTAGGGGAGATCTACAAATCCTGGTAATTGTGGATACAATACCCAACAGCTATAATATTCAATGCCTGCAACGGCTATATCAGAAACGCATATATAATAATATTAGTCGAGCTGTGTAAGAAGTAATATAATAGCTGACAATATTTTCGTCGATCTCATCTTGATTCGTCGACCTGTTAATTTCATTCTTCGAACGAAATGATTAAATAGTCGAATTGAACATTATATAATAATTCATCGAGCGCCTCACTGAAGGTTCGTCGATCTCCTCTTTTCGTCGAGCGCCATATAATATAGTTCGCAGAGCACCGTTCAACGAAGCCGGTAGCCGTTCGTCGAACATAGAGAACATATATAATTTTTATTATTTCTCTTATTTTCTCAGCCTATTATTTTAATGGGATTTGATCTAAGTTATACAAGATATGATATGATCTAAACTTAGAAATTAAAGATGGATCCTAACTCAAATCAAAACTAAGGTTCCAATAATCTCCCCCTATTTGAGTTGGGATACAGATTTATGATTTAATAAAAATAAGAATCCTAATTCACATTTTTCTGGGGTTTTAACAAATTATCGCCCCCTATTTGGTTTAGGATGCCAACAATTTTTATCTCTATATTCTCCTTTTCTCTCTCACTTGGTTTCTTGAAGAGTCCTATTTATATATATATTTATGGGCTCATCTGGGCTGAATTTCTAGTCGTTGCACTACACTTTAGTCATGTTTTTGCTCATATTTGTTATTCCTTGCTAAGTGCACTTTTAGACCTGTTGAGGTGTGCATTTGCGCGTTTTAGTGTCATGGGTAAACTCAGCGTGCTCCTCATTCTTTATATGCATTTTTTTACTTGTGCTGGAAGGGTATTCCCAGCTTTGTTTTGGCTAATGCAGGTGGACGGTTCATCAATTTTATCCAGAATTCATATTTATGCATATCGCACGGTCGTGCGTTTTGTTGACGCACGGTCGGTTGCGGTCGTGCGCCCTTTTGCTGAGGAAGAAATTGATGATCTGTCGATTGATCGTGCGTCTCTACACACGGGCAGTTGCCCGTGCGTGAAGAAATCGCAAGATCGACCTTTTTAGCCTTGTTTTTGGCTTTCTGATTTTACTCGTGCGTTTTTATGCACGGGCGGATTTGCCCGTGCGTGAGTAAAACGCACGGGCGCCCCAGGTCGTCTTCCTGGGCTGTTCTTAATTATTAATATCGCACGGTCTGCGCACGATTGTGCGTTCGACCGTGCGTGACTTTTTTCTAATTCTTTTCTATAAAAGCAAAGTTCGCCCTAGTACGGGGATCATACATTTTTCTGCCACAAAGGAGTTCCAGCTCCGTACACTTCCACCTTTCCATGAGGGCTTGGCCCTAGGCCTCCTCCATCATCCTCAAGCTCCAAGGAGATGGATCTAGCTCTTCGTCCACCATCATCCAAAGAGAAGGAAGCTTGGTCGTGCAGCTGAATCGTGACACGAAGAAGACGGGCCATTGGAGGGTAGTGACAGCCTTCTCTACCCCAGACGCAGTTGAGGACCGAGCTTGGACGCGGATTGACAACCCAGCAATTCCAACCATGAACCCTCAACAAGACTTCGGATTCGGTCGATTCCTTACCTTCTCCTCCTTTGTATTTTGTGTTGTAATTGTTAGATCCTTTGTATTTTAATGATGAACACTATAAACTTTGCTTTATAAAGTTATTTCATGTCTATGTGAATGTATCTTTTTGTTTATATGTGTGTATGAGGTGCGCCCCCATCCATTCTCCATTCCGCCATCGTGTTCGTTGCCGCACTAGCAATTGCTAGTGGCATGATTGTCGACAAGGTGCTTGCGACCCTCATTCTATTTGCCTGCTCGTCCATCCGCCCGTACGAAGTAGCGCGCTCAAGGCCTATATAGTCTCCATCCTGCCAAGCGAAGCTTTGCATAGCGGCATTGCTTAGGAATAGTTGTAGTGTTTCCTTTTCTTTTCCACAAACCAACTATTCACCGCAACCCCGACCTTAAGGACTTCGATCTCAAGTCCTTTCTCAAAAGTTAACTCCACCTTACTGTGTTCCTTCGAGATTCGATACTCGGGGATTTACTCCTCATTTTATTTTACTTGAACGATCAGTACACTGCCGTTTCGTGCCGCAATCTCTCCCCCACCTATAGCGGTGTGTTAGATTTGCGCATCAAGTTTTTGGCGCCGTTGCCGGGGAACATAGATGTGTGAGTTTTCTGAAGAGGGAGAATCTAAGAGAGAAGCCCTTCCATTTGTAAATTGCATATTTTATTTTATTTCAGTTCTTCTTATTCATTTTTCTTGTTTTAAAATTAGGTTGCTTAGTAATTTATTGTTAGGTGTATTATTTTGCACAATAGTTCTCTTTATTTTGAATCATTTTATCTTCACACTATGTGGGCTTCATTTAATATTTCTTGTCGTTGGTGTGGAGATATCTCTCCCGCTAATGATAGATGCCCAAAGGGAGATAATGGCCCTAGAACTTCAGGCCCAATATATGGAGCACCGACTTCGTCTGTTACTCCATATGTTGCACGAAAGTCTTATGGCTATTCTGCTGTGCCTTTACCGTCATACTTCTTTTCGGCTTCAGCACCCGCTGAGCCAACGAAGCCCGCAAGGCAGTGCTTGTTTTGTCGGAGCACGGATCATGCCTTGAAGGATTGTGCTGCCTATCTTCGCCAATTGGATGAGGATGTCGAGCCGGATATCCGGATTGTCCCGACTCCTACTTCTGACAGCACACCTTCAACATCCGGTTATGTGTCTGTGTCACCTTCACATTTGAAGGGTATGGCGTGGACACAGTCACCAGATGTGTGCCTGATCTAGGCACTGACAGGACTGAGCCCATCTCCCATGTGCATCCATCACCCTGCGTAGATTTGATTCTTTGTGAGGAATCGGTGCTTTACTTTTATCCAAGCACCCTTCCTCCCCCTGTTGTGCGCACTACATTCGTCGTAGACAACATTGTTGATGACGTGTCGCAAGATGAGGCTGGCGATCTAAGTGTGCCTGCTCCTATGGTGGCGGACAACCTTCTAAGTGAAGAGGAGTTTTACTCAGCACCGATGGAGGAAGTCCAAGTCTTAGGCATGGCCACTATCGATCTCGCCGAACCTTGTAGCGTTAATGACAATGCCAACATTATCTTACACCCCCAACCTGATGGGAGTGAGACCGGGACCACTCCCCCATTTGATGTCTCTTTAAGTTCTTCATCTTTTTTATTCCTTGACCCACCTTCTTCTTATTCTGTGCCTTTACAGGTTGAGTTATCACAGGTAATGCAGGAGGACTTGATGCAGTTTGCCCAATTCAATGATGTGCATGTCCCCTTGTGTGAGGAGGTTACGCCCCCCCCCCCCCCCCCCCCCCCCCCCCCCCCCCCCCCCCTCCCCGTCCACAAAGGACCTGCCATATATTGTATTCCCCTCCTGCTTCCTCCTTGTTGATGACACATTATTAGGCAAGGAAATTTATTTTGGTGAAAGTAGAGTGGAGGACTCTCCCTCCACCGCTTTCCTTCTCTTCCCTCTACCTGTGACGAACAGGTATTTTCTTTATTTAGGTAGAGGGGTAGCTGTTTATCACCGTATCGGTACCCGTTACCGACACGGATATTAGAACAGTTGCCTGTCCACTTCTCTTTCCATACTCCCATTAGCTAAGACCCTTTCCTTTCTGAATAAGTGGTGCTGGGAGGACAATAACCCTAGTAGTTATCTTACATTTTCTTGTCTTTTATTTTTTCGCCCGCGAAAACTAGTTAGTTTAATGTTATTTCAGTTTTCTTGTGCGGAGACCACCCTTTGCAGGTATTTTCTATTTGTGAAGGCGGTGGTCGTGATTCTTCGTGGGGCTTCACTCAACTCTTCTGGTATGCTTACTTGCTGAGCATTTGGTACTCTCTTCCCCTAACTTTGTTTT
This sequence comes from Dactylorhiza incarnata, assembly GCA_033032865.1. NCBI lineage: Eukaryota > Viridiplantae > Streptophyta > Magnoliopsida > Asparagales > Orchidaceae > Dactylorhiza > Dactylorhiza incarnata. Next base: position 5,919,466 of record JAWHQI010000141.1, on the reverse strand, counting down.
AGAATATCTTAATGTTAAACTATTGTATAGTTTAAGTCTTGGGGAGACTTGTTTGTACACACTCACGTGCACAATCACGAAGCATGCTAGAAGTTTTTATCTAAATTATTTTGTTCATTTTGTCTGCACACAAAGCACCCACTTGAGCGCGTTGTCACGACTTGGGGTTAGTCTCTAGAGACTTCTAGAGAAATCTAGGATCTTGGAGAATATTCTTGTACATAGAATTCTAAAGATTAGTCTAGAAAATTCTTGAAAGATGTAGATACAAGAAAGAGGTAAAGAATTCTAGATCTTTCCATCTTTTGGAGGGAAACCCCTTGGGGGCCTATATAAGGGGGAGATCCCCTCATTTGTAAATCATCCAAGAATTCAAGCAATCTAAGCATTCTTACTTTCTTCACTCTTGCTCTCTTGCTCTCTCTTTCAAGTGCTCACTTACTCATCTTCATCTCGCCACGATTAGTGTTGGAGAAGGCTGACTTAGCTAACTGCGAAGGGCGCGGAAAGGAGCTAAGGCCGCACGCGACATTGTCGAGGGGACAAGTCCGTGACAGTTGGTATCAAAGCGAGGTTCGACTCGAGTTTGTGGTTCGTGCAAGGAGTAAGATGGCTTTGGAAGGAAACAACAACTCAAGCGTTATTGATGAGCGCGGCAGGGCAGCCGAGGAGAAAAGAGATAGAAGGAACAAGAGGAACCAAAGCAAGGGTCGCGGTTGTTCCAGCTCGGAGCAAAATATGGTTGATCCAGCTGAATTTGAAGCTCTACGGGAGGCGCATCTTACCCTTCATCGGAAAGTGGATCAAATATGCAAGTACTTTGACACTTTTCATGTTGAGCAAGAGAAGTTGCAGGCGGATCTTGACCATCTCAAGGAGCAAACTATGGGCAAGTCGGAAGGCGCTTTTGATACCATCATAAGCGACTTGGAAGAGCGCCTCACAAGTCTTGAAAACGAAGTGGATGACTTGCGTAGGCGAGGTGCTACCAATGGTGGAAATGGTGGGAATGGTGCAGCCATGGTAAATGCAAATCTTGATGTGCCCAAACCCAAGAAGTTTGCGGGAAAGCGAGATGCGTTGGAGGTGGAGAACTTCCTTTGGCACATGGAGAAATACTTGGTAGGATATGACATCACAGACGAGGCACTAAAGGTACGCCATGTTGGTTATTACTTGGAGGACCTTGCTTCCTTGTGGTGGAGGAAAATCCAAACAGATATTGCAAAGGGAGAATACCGGATCGATACTTGGGAGGACTTCAAGCAGGAACTAAGAAGGAACTTCACCCCCGAGAATGTGAAGGATGAAAACTTGCGGAAGCTCAGAGAGTTGAGGCAAAAGGGAAGTATCGGATACGATGTCAAGGAGTTCACCGCTTTATCACTCCAGGTATTCGATGTCCCCGAACATATCCTTCTCTTCAACTTCATCGATGGGCTACAAAATTGGGTGAAACAAGAGGTCAAGAGGAAGGACCAAGGACCACCCGAGATGCTATTGCCATCGCCGAGTCTCTTATTGAGTTCCAGCGTCAACCAAATCCTATCAAGGAGAAGAAGGACAAGGTGGGCTATGGAAAAGGTGGGGGAGACCGGCGAGGCAACAAGTCGGCGCACTTCAAAGGAGGATCAAATACTTTGCCCGATCCAAGGAAGGAATTCGAGGAAAGGAAGAAGAACTTCGCACCCAAAGGCGGATGTTATGTGTGCAAGGGGCCACATCCTATGAGCAGCTGTCCAAAGCTCGGGTCATTGGCAGCTATGGCGGAGACTACTACTCCACCCGAAGAAGGTACTTCTCAAATGACTTCATTGCAATTACTAAATGCTTTGAACGTGCAGCCAACAAAAGCCGCATCAAGCAAGGGGATGATGTATGTGGAAGCGGTCATCAAGGGGAAGGCTACAAAATCCTTGATCGACACAGGAGCTTCACACAACTTCATGACCGAAGGATAAGCCAAGAGGTTGGGCTTGCAGGTTGTGAAGGGCGGAGGTTGGATCAAGACCGTGAACGGTCAGGCAAAACCACTTGAAGGAGTCGCACGCCATGTAGAGCTATGCATGGGCACCTGGAAGGGTCAGGTGGACTTCTCAATCGCACCCATGGATGACTTCAAGGTCGTTCTTGGGATGGACTTCTTGGAGAAGATGCAAGCCATCGTCATGCCGACACAACGCTCGGTTTGCATCTTGGAAGAAGGAAACGCTTGCATGGTTCCTACGGTGCAAGGACCAGCAAAAGAGGGGCCGAAGCAGTTATCGGCCATGCAGTTGGCTAAAGGATTCAAGAAAGGTGAACCAACATACTTGGCCACCATAAAGGAGGAAGATGGTGACACGAGGGAGGAGGTGCCTCCTATCATTGCGGATGTGTTGGCAAGAAATGAAGACATCATGCCCGCGGAGTTGCCATTGAAGCTACCTCCTCGGAGGGAGGTGATCACAAAATCGAGTTGGAGCCAGGGACAAAGCCACCCGCCAAGGCAGCATATAGAATGGCTCCCCCTGAATTGGAGGAGTTGAGGAAACAACTTCAAGTTCTACTTGAGTCTGGAATGATCAGGCCGTCTAATGCGCCATTTGGTGCCCCGGTGCTATTTCAAAAGAAGAAGGACGGATCGTTGCGGTTGTGCACAAACTACCGGGTACTAAACAAGGTGATGGTAAAGAACAAGTATCCTATTGCTCTCATTACTGATCTTTTTGACATGCTTGGAAGTGCAAGGATCTACTCCAAGATGGATTTGCAAAAGGGATATCATCAAGTGCAGATTGCGGAAGGAGATGAGCCGAAGACCACATGTGTCACGAGGTATGGAGCATTCGAATGGTTAGTGATGCCTTTTGGCTTAACTAACGCACCAGCTACTTTCTGCACGTTGATGAACCAAATATTCCGCCCCTACTTGGACAAGTTTGTGGTGGTATACTTGGATGATATTGTGGTATATAGCAACACCATCGAGGAGCATGTGGAGCATCTTAGCCGAGTCTTCCAAGTGTTACCGGAGAATGAGCTGTATGTGAAGAAGTCCAAATGCTCATTTGGACAAGAAGAGATACACTTTCTTGGTCATGTCATCGGGCATGGGAGCTTGCGGATGGACATGGCAAAGATCAAGGCAATTGATGAGTGGGAGCCGCCAACGAAGGTACCGGACTTACGATAATTTTTGGGCTTGGTGAACTACTATCGCAGGTTCATCAAGGATTACTCAAGGAGGGCAGTGCCGTTGACGGACCTGTTGAAGAAGAGCAAGGCTTGGCTTTGGACGGAGGAATGCCAAAGTGCTTTTGAAGACTTGAAGGCAGCGGTTTGTACGGAACCAGTGCTTGCTTTGTCGGACTTTAGCAAAAGGTTTGAGTTGCATACGGATGCATCGGACTTTGCAATTGGAGGAGTGTTAATGCAAGATGGTCACCCCTTAGCTTTTGAGAGTCGGAAACTCAATGAGGCGGAACGGAGATACACCGTTCAAGAGAAAGAGATGACGGCCATCATCCATTGCCTGCAAGTGTGGAGGCATTATCTACTTGGGGCGCAGTTCACCATCAAGATGGATAATGTGGCAACCACTTACTTCCAGACACAGAAGAAGCTGACCGCTAAACAAGCAAGATGGCAAGATTTCTTGGTGGAGTTCGACTTTGTGTTGGAGCATAAGGCGGGGAATACCAACGTGGTGGCTGACGCACTAAGCCGCAAAGCTGAGCTAGCCGCAATGTCCACAGCTAATGGGGAGTTGTTGGACAATATCAGGCAAGGGTTGAAGGAGTATCCTCTTGCCATGCAACTCATGGAGTTGGCCAAGGAGGGCCAAGCTAGAAGATTTTGGGTAGAGGAGGAGCTACTATACACCAAAGGAAGGCGATTATACATCCCAAAGTGGGAAAACCTGCGGAGGGATCTCATCAAGGAGTGCCATGATACAAAGTGGGCTGGACATCCGGGACAGAAACGCACTTTGGCTTTAATGGAGGAGTCATATTTCTGGCCACGGATGAGGGATCAAGTGGAGTTATACGTGAAGACTTGTCTTGTTTGCCAACAAGACAAGGTGGACAACAAGCAGCCCGCGGGATTGTTGGAACCACTGCCGGTAGCAGAGCACCCTTGGGAGTCGGTGACGCTTGACTTCATCAACGCGTTACCAAAATCGGAGGGGTTCGGATCGATCTTGGTGGTAGTCGATCGTTTCTCCAAGTACGACACGTTCATCCCTAGCACAAGGGATACTAGCGTGGAGGAGACGGCACTCCTGTTCTTCAATAATGTGGTGAAGTACTGGGGGTTGCCAAAGTCTATCATTAGTGATCGAGACCCCAGATTTACAGGGAAGTTGTGGAGGGAGTTGTTCACTTTGCTCGGGTCAGAACTAAACTTCTCCACCAGCTTCCACCCTCAAACCGATGGGCAGACGGAGAGGGTGAATTCCTTGTTGGAATGTTATTTACGGCACTTTGTGAGCGCCAAGCAGCGGGACTGGGCCAAAGTGATGGATGTGGTGCAATTCTCGTACAACTTGCAGCGGAGCGAGGCGGCCGGTCGGAGTCCGTTCGAGCTTGCCACGGGGAGGCAACCACTCACTCCGCATACATTGGCGACTACGGCAGATGACGGAAGAAGCCCAGGAGCTTGGAGGATGGCCAAGTCTTGGGAAGAGCAAACGGACATAGCCAGAGTGTGCTTAGAGAAAGCACGCAAGCGGATGAAGAAATGGGCTGATTCAAAGCGAAGAATGGTGGAATACACAGTTGGGAATAAGGTGATGGTAAAACTTCTCCCTCAACAGTTCAAGGCTTTGCGCAGCTTGCACAAGGGCTTGGTTCGTAGATATGAAGGCCCATTTCCGGTGATTGCAAGGGTGGGTAAGGTATCCTATCGCCTTGACCTACCCAACTTTTTGAAGATTCATCTAGTCTTTCATGTCAGCATGTTGAAGCCATATCATGAAGACCATGAAGACCTTCAAAGGAGTACATCACATAGAGCACCACCCGTGATGACCAAGTCTTTTGATCGAGAGGTGGATGAGGTGCTCACCATGAGGACAGTGCGGAGAAGAGGTGTGCAGCCTAGCACATAATATTTGATCAAGTGGAAGGGAAGGCCAGAGTCCGAAGCAACATGGGAATCCATATAAGATCTCAGGCAGTTCAATGACATCATCCAGCAGTACGAGGCGACGAGGGCGTCCCCAGGATAGGTGGGGGAGGATGTCACGACTTAGGGTTAGTCTCTAGAGACTTCTAGAGAAATCTAGGATCTTGGAGAATATTCTTGTACATAGAAATCTAAAGATTAGTCTAGAAGATTCTTGAAAGATGTAGATACAAGAAAGAGGTAGAGAATTCTAGATCCTTCCATCTTTTGGAGGGAAACCCCTTGGGGGGCCTATATAAGGGGGAGATCCCCTCATTTGTAAATCATCCAAGAATTCAAGCAATCTAAGCATTCTTACTTTCTTCACTCTTGCTCTCTCTTTCAAGTGCTCACTTACTCATCTTCATCTCGCCATGATTAGTGTTGGAGAAGGCTGACTTAGCTAACTGCGAAGGGCGCGGAAAGGATCTAAGGCCGCACGCGACATTGTCAAGGGGACAAGTCCGTGACAGCGTGCTTAACCTTTAGTGCGTCCCAAGTACAACTCATTTCATTGTGTATTCGGAAAATCATCATGCTGGCTTAGGATTATGAGGAGGAGTAAAATGTTGACTCCTGTAGTGCTCCTAGTCAAGTGCTCATATCTCGCGTAGAAATTTTCGTAGATTCAATTTCTTGTTATGCTTTAGTTTACATCTTTCTATTAGCGTAGATATTGTTTACTATACTCAAAAAAAAATTGGTGAATCTGGTGTGAATCAAACGGTAGCGTAGGAATGTGTGTAGATGTTTGCTAGATTCGTATTGCCCGAGTCCGGAGGAAGGATTGTCTTTCTCGGTGGCTAAGAACTTGCCCCAAGAGACTTTTGAAGCATAGGTACTTGGTTAGTCAATTGCGTGAATGTGATATAGGCCATCATTTTGGCCCAGTTGAGCCTTTGTGCCTATTCCTATCGCTCTATCCTCGTTAGCCCAGTTGTGCCTACCCATTCTTTGATTCAGCCCCATTGTTATTTCACCAAAGCCTAAAAAAGTCAATCCTAGTCGCACACCCAAATTTGAGAGTTAGTTGTATTTTACCCTCATGATGGAGGTGTTGACGTGGTGATATTCTTGTGAGATTGTCGACGTGCTTCATTGCTCATCTTAGCTGAAATGTTTTGAAAAGAAAAGATAAAAAAAAAAGAGGAAAGGAAAAGAAATGAGAAGAAAAGAAAAGAAAAAAAGAGTATAATGAAAAATCTTTTTAGTAAAAAGATTTATGTTTCGGAGTAGGCGGTGCACACACCCATGTTGTTAAATCCAAGTCTGGGGGTGTTGTGCGCCCGCGTGTTCGTGTGGTGCGTGAGGATAGTTTGTGTACTAGCTCATTTGGGTTTAGTGCTTTAGCCATCGTTTTTATCATTGAATACCTCACCTAAACCTAAGCCCCATCTTAAACCTAAAGTCCTATTGATTCACGCATTTGAGTCAAACCAGTGTCGTGGAGAGAGTGTGAACGGGCAAGCTTATGGTCACCGACATTGATGGATTTCAATGGAGGTCGTCTCGAGCACCGATCTTGGGCAATGCTCGCCTCAGCATTCTGTTTACTTTCTTCCTATGTACGACCTTATGATTCACCGTGATTCATTTTTTTTGAGTAATTGTAATATATAAATACACTCCTAGAAATTTGTAAACCAATGTGTATAAGTAGAAATTGGGTCTACTGTATTTCTACACGCTTGAGCATGCGACTTTGCATGATGTTCCACTTTATAATTTCCATGCTAGCTTATGTCTTTCTTGTCTGAATAAGAGATGGTTTGCTCGGTACATGCAAACAGGTAAGTCTGGGGGTGTGATGAGTCCCATTTATATATACATTTATGGGCTCATCTGGGCCGAATTTCTAGTTGTTGCACTACACTTTAGGCATGTTTTTGTTCATATTTGTTATTCCTTGCTAAGTGCACTTTTAGACCCATTGTGGTGTGCATTTGCGCGTTTTAGTGTCGAGGGTAAGCACAGTGTGCTCCTCATTCTTTTTATGCATCTTTTTACTTGTGCTGGAAGGGTATTCCCAGCTTTGTTGTGGCGAATGCAGGTGGACGGTTCATCAACTTTATCCAGAATTCATATCTGTGCATATCGCACGGTCGTGCGTTTTGTTGACGCACGGTCGGTTGCGGTCGTGCGCCCTTTTGCTGAGGAAGAAATTGATGATCTGTCGATAGATCGTGCGTCTCTACGCACGGGCAATTGCCCGTGCGTGAAGGAATAACACGATCGACCTTTTTAGCCTTGTTTTTGGCTTTCTGATTTTACCCATGCGTTTCTACGCACGGGCGGATTTGCCAGTGCGTGAGTAAAACGCACGGGCACCCCAGGTCGTCTTCCTGTGCTGTTCTTAATTATTAATATCGTACGGTCTGCGCACGGTTGTGCGTTCGACCGTGCGTGACCATTTTTCCGATTCTTTTCTATAAAAGCGCAGTTCGCCCGAGTACGGGGATCGTACATTTTTCCGCCTTTTTCCGCCGCAGAGGAGTTCCAGCTCCGTACACTTCCACCTTTCCATGAGGGCATGGCCCTAGGCCTCCTCCATCATCCTCAAGCTCCAAGAAGAAGGATCTAGCTCTTCGTCCACCATCATCCAAAGAGAAGGAAGCTTGGTCATGCGGCTGAATCGTGACACGAAGAAGACGGGCCATTGGAGGGTAGTGACAACCTTCTCTACCTCATACGCAGTTGAGGACCGAGCTTGGACGCGGATTGACAACCCAGCGATTCCAACCGTGAACCCTCAACAAGACTTCGGATTCGGTCGATTCCATACCTTCTCCTCCTTTGTATTTTGTGTTGTAATTGTTAGATCCTTTGTATTTTGATGATGAACACTATAAACTTTGCTTTATAAAGTTATTTCATGTCTATGTGAATGTATCTTTTGTTTATATATGTGTATGAGGTGCGCCCCCATCCATTCTCCATTCCGCCATCGTGTTCGTTGTCGCACTAGCAATTGCTAGTGGCGTGATTGTCGACGAGGTGCTTGCGACCCTCATTCTGTTTGCCTACTCGTCCATCCGACCGTACGAAGTAGCGCGCTCAAGGCCTACATAGTCTCCATCCCGCCAAGCGAAGCTTTGCATAGCGGCATTGCTTAGGAATAGTTGTAGTGTTTCCTTTTCTTTTCCACAAACCAACCATCCACCGCAACCCCGACCTTAAGGACTTCGATCTCAAGTCCTTTCTCAAAATTTAAATCCACCTTACTGTGTTCCTTCGAGATTCGATACTCGGGGATTTACTCCTCGTTTTATATTACCTGAACGATCGGTACACTGCCATTTCGTGCCGCAATCTCGCCCCCGCCTATAGCGGTGTGTTAGATTTTCTCATCATTTCTCTGATTTTCTCCTTTTGTCACTCACATGGTATTTGTTTTTCTCTTTTTCTCTCTCACTTGGCTTTAACAATTTTTCTCCTTTTCTCACTCACTTGATAAAGAAGTTAATTGTTTTACTTTTTTGTTTTAATTGTTAAGCTTTTCTTCTTATACTAAAACTCTCCCACTGTCTTGATTCAGGGAACCCTGGATCAAGACCCCTAGAAGAAGGGTAAATGGGAGTAAGCAATTCTAATTTCCTAGAAGGTTCCAACAATAGGATGAAGAATTTATTGTTCTATTTGAAAACATTTTAGTCAAGAATTATATGGTTTTCTTTTCTTTTAAAACAATTTAAGCAATTCTGATTCCTAGATTTTGATTTAATGGGATCTTAATATTATGAATTGCTACAACTGTTAATGAATTCTAAGGAATTTTTAAATCAGAAAATCATTGTCTGATACCTTCTTTCTTTAGAATCCCTTCAATCAGAAGAGACTCACACTCAGTGCCATGATCATTTCTGATCAATGCAACTACAGTAGAATGCTCAACATGATTTTCAGAGAAATCTGTAAAAACATGAAGTTATCTGACATTGTTTTTAAGATAGAAAATTCAAATAAATTTTATATTTGCGGTTTAATTATTATTTGAGTTAAGATATTTAAGAAGGTTAAGCATTGATGAGTCTGGTTTATACAGTGATTTCCGGCCTCATCTGGGTTTGTTTTAGTGTCATTGCACTTCAATTATTGTTCATATATGCCTATATTGATATCACGGCGTATTTGCGCCTTTGTGCAATCCTTCCCCCTTTGTGGCATGTTTTTATTATATATTACTGTATGCCTGTGTTATGGATCCGGTGGTGTGCACGGATCGGGGTCATATGCATTTTTCCAGCAGGTCCTGGGATCACGCGAACGTTCGGGATGGTGCGGGGCAATTTTTGGCCTAGAAAGCCTCTGATCGTGCGCATTCATTCGCGCACGATCAGGCGCACGACCAGTGGTCGTGCATTAATTCCCTTCCCAGACAGAGCGACGGCGCACGATCAGAGGATTCCTTCGCGCACGACCATTGGTCGTGCGCCCCTGACCGTGCGTTAATTGCCATCTCTTTCTCTGCTACGGGTTGACTGCGCACGATCACAGGCATTCCTTCGCACACGACCATTGGTCGTGCGCCACTGACCGTGCGCAGTGTTTATTCTGCTCCGTATTTAAACTGCTGCTCCACGAAATTAGGTATTGAGCACTGTTTTGGGCGCGATTTCTCCGCGCCAGTCCGCCGTTTCACCTCTCCAAGGTCCTCCCATCCATTCGCCCCTTTGGGAAGGCTACATCCATTGATCCTAAGGTCCATCTAGGGTCCCGGAAGCATTCTCCGCCATCTACAGCCAGCATTCCATGAGGAGGACATCTCCATTGGGCGAAGCAGAAGTGACCCAGCTCTGAGAAGAAGACGGGCAACGGTTGGAGGTAGTGACAGCCTCTAAGCCCCGGAAGCAACCAAGGACTGAGCTCGGAGGAGGCGTGACGACCCCCCATTCCGACCAAGATCCACGGCGAGGCTTCTCATCTCGTGGTTCCTTCTACCCCTTCTCCTTTTTGATATGTACTCTGCATTGTTGTAATGAACTAAGTGAACCTCTATTTGTCTATGAATGGGAGTTTGTTTATGATCATGTTCTTTACTTGATGTTGTGTTGTGATGCGCTCCGCCCCCGCTCCACTTACACACACCCACGTTCTAGCACTCGCTCTAGCAAAAGCTGGAAGCGATAGCGAAGAGGTGCCTTCGACCCTCAACTCTTGCATTTGCACTCACCTCATCCATTTGCTCACCGGTCATCCGCTAAGCGAAGCACGACATCGCGGCCTGCACTAAATCCATCCACCAAGCAACGCGGTGATTGCGACCCGCATAGTTTGTTTAGTTTTCTCATTCCTGTTTTACAAAACCAATCAAAACCCCCTGTTTTTGTTTAACTTAGAAACCCTCATAATTAATCTCCTAACAGGAAAATCGGCCTACCCAACTTGCGGTCCTTTGAGAACGATATTCGGGGAGCTACTCCCTACTTTTATTGCTTGACAACGACCGGTGCACTGCCGTCGTACCGCATTTCGTGCCCGCTAATTAGCGGTGTGGAAATAGCGCGTCAAGTTTTTGGCGCCGTTGCCGGGGACTGCAAGCGTGTATGATTCGTCTTTCTTGGGAAATTAGTTTAAGTTTTTTTTTTTTGATATTTTTCATTTATGTAGGTTCCCTTGTCTTGCTAGCCTGTGTGCGATTGTTGTGATACTTATAGTCTTTTATTTTTATCTACATACTTGACATGGCTAACAACTGCTTTGAAATATCTACGGAACTAATCACCTTTGTGTCTCAAGCTGACATATTTTCCGGGACTCCTAGTGAGGATGCATTGTCCCATTTGCAAAATTTTCTTGAAGCGTACAGTACTTTTCAGCACACTGAAGGCAATGCGGAGAGAGTCCGGATTCAGCTGTTCGCTTTCTCATTGGCAGGAAAAGCTCGGGTTTGGTATCGGGAGATGCAAGCAAACGAAGGTCAATCTTGGAGCAAAGTGGAAGAGGAGTTTCTCGTTAAATTCTATTCACGCCACTATCTTCTGGAAATGCACAATAGATTGTTATTGTTTACGCAGGGCGAAGACGAAACGTTGATTGACGCATGGGAGAGGTTCATTTCCCTTCAGAAGTTCTGGTTTGTGCATAGGCTCACAGAACCAGCACGCCTTCAGATATTTTATTTCGGGGTATCGGCTGGGTATAGACCATACTTCGATATGGATGCGGGTGGATCATTATTCAGCAGAACAAGTGCCGACGCATGGCAAATTGTTGAAAAGGTTGCACGAACCAGTGGGATGTGGTGTGCTCCCGCGAGGTGTGGTGAGACCATGAGCATCACCTCTACGACATGTCCACCGGATGACAGCATCCCACCTGAGCCTCCTGTTGATAAATTTCGTGTTTTTACCGAATGTATCCTGGGATGCATAGAGGCCCAGAACTGTGCTTTGCTAAGGCTCCAGTCCATGGTTGTGAGCATCTTATCTATGGTATCGGAAATGGTGGTCCACCCAAATGAGGCATTGAATGTCATGCAGCTGAGAAGCGGAAGGTCACCCGTGGAACCCATCAGAAGAAATGAGTCTCAAGAAGAGTCGTGAAACCCATCAAGCAAGGATAAGATACTTGCTGATACCGACACTCCTCAGCCGCTTCTTAGCCCAACCCCTACTCAATCATCCACTACCGCCCCGTTCCCGCACAGACTGAAGAATACGAAAGAGGAGAAAAAATTCCAGAAGTTTCAAGAGATTATGAAAGGGGTGCAAGTTAATATTCCTCTCCTGGACGTCCTCACCCAAATTCCAAGCTACTGAAAATATCTAAAGGATCTGCTTGTTCAGAACAAGCGCCTGGAGACTTCCAAGTCTATATCCACCCTAACTGAGGGTGTCACTTTTGTTGTTGCACATTGGCCGATTAAACGTAAGGACCCAGGGAATTTCACCATTCCATGCACCATTGGGCATTCGGGCCGCTACCAGGCATTATGCGATTCCGGTGCTTCAATTAATCTGATGCCTCTTTCAATCTTCTAGGAGCTGGGATCTGGTAACTTGAGGCCTACGAACATCAATCTACAGCTGGCGGATCGGTCTATTAAGAAACCTATTGGTGTTGTCGAGGACCTAGCGGTATCGGTCAATGACTTGGTATTCCCTGCTGACTTTGTAATTATGGATATTGCTTCGGATGTTGCTGTCCCTCTTATCTTGGGAAGGCCATTTCTTGCCACAGCTCGCGCTCTTATTGACGCTGATAAGGGGAGGTTGACTCTCCGTCTAGGTGACGATGTGACTACCTTTGACACGTATAAAGCCATTGGCAGAGATCATCATGCAGAAGCTGACGCACTCGATCTTGTGGAGGATGAACCCGACCTTCGGCCTCCATCTCTTTGGGGCAATGTTGTTGAGGATGCTTCTTGGAATGTCAACAGCGACAGCACGTCTGCAGTGGAATGCACATCTGCGGCATATTTCGATGCCCCTCCAGCTTTGTCTCTCAAACCCCTGCCAACAAATCTGAAATATTTATTCTTGGGAGATCAGCAAACTCACCCAGTTATTATCTCGGCGCTGCTTCCACTTGAGCATGAGCAATGTTTGGGAGATCTCTTGCGAACGCATAAGGGCGCATTCGGCTGGAACATCACGGATTTAAGAGGTATCAGCCCTGCTGTATGTATGCACAAAATATTGCTGGAAGAGAGCTTCAAACCGACTGCACAACCTCAGCGGCGACTCAACCCTAGGATGCAGTAAGTTGTCAAGAAAGAGGTGATCAAACTGCTTGATGCCGGAATCATATACCCAATTAGCGACAGTAAGTGGGTGAGTCCAGCGCAGCTTGTCCCAAAAAAGGGTGGTATCACCGTTGTTGAAAACGAGCAGTGTGACCTGTTGCCAACTCGGATTGTTACAGGATGGAGAGTGTGCATCGACTATAGGAAACTAAACGACGCAACACACAAGGATCATTTCCCTCTCCCGTTTATTGATCAGATGATCGATAAGTTGGCTGAACAGGACTATTACTGTTTTTTGGATGGCTACTCAGGATACAATCAGATTCTCATTGACCCAGAGGACCAAGAGAAAACTACGTTCACGTGCCCGTCCGGCACCTTCGCATTCAAGCGAATGCCATTCGGGTTGTGCAACGCCCCTGCCACCTTTCAGCGATGTATGCTCTCTATCTTTCATGACAAGGTAGGGGAGTTCCTTGAGGTCTTCATGGATGATTTCACTCTTTTCGGTGCTGATTTTGACTCCTGCTTGAGGAATCTCTCGGCGGTTCTCACGCGCTGCGAAAGTACAAACCTCGTGCTGAACTGGGAGAAGTGTCATTTCATGGTCCGGGAGGGAGTTGTTCTGGGACACAAGATTTCAAATAAGGGAATAGAGGTTGATCAAGCCAAGGTGGACATTATCAAGAAGCTTCCCCCTCCAACATCTGTGAGAGGGATTCGCAGTTTCTTGGGACATGCAGGATTCTATCGACACTTAATCAAAAATTTCTCATCTATAGTCAAGGCGTTATCCAATCTCTTAGGGAAGGACGAGAGGTTCGACTTCAATGATGCGTGTCTGCTTGCGTTCAACGTGTTGAAGGACTGTTTGACGACCGCTCCGGTGTTTACATCACCGGATTGGTCGCTCCCTTTTGAGCTTATGTGCGATGCCAGTGACATCGCTGTTGGTGCCATTTTGGGACAAAGAAGGGACATGATCTTTTACACAATTCACTATGCCAGTCGCACCCTGAATGGAGCTCAGCAGAACTACACAACCACTGAGAAGGAGCTGTTAGCAGTGATTTTCGCTCTTGAGAAATTTCATTCCTACCTCATTCTGTCCAAAGTAATTGTGCACAAGGACCACGCTGCTCTAAAGTATCTGAAGCAGAAGAAGGATGCCAAACCAAGGCTCCTCCGTTGGATCCTAATGCTTCAGGAGTATGACCTCGAAATCCGCGACAAGAAGGGAGTCGAGAATGTGATTACGGATCACTTGTCCAGGCTTGAATGTGGAGATCTTTCTCAGCTCAGCCCCCCGCCAATCTCTGACTCTTTTCCGGACGAGATGCTGTTCACAGTGGGAACGGTCCCGAGCAACTCTCCATGGTTTGCGGATATCGCTAATTTCTTGGCGTGCGGTAAACTTCCTCCGAATCTTTCATTTCAGCAAAGAAAGAAATTTCTTTCAGATGCGAAGTACTGTTTTTGGGAAGACCCGCTGTTATTCCGCACGTGCGCTGATGGGATCGTCCGTCGGTGTATTCCCAAATCTGAGCAAAAGTCTATATTACTCCATTGTCACGATCGTGAAGCAGGTGGCCACATGGGGTCTGCACGGACAGCACAGAAGGTTCTTCAGTGTGGCTTTTATTGGCCCAACCTCTTCCGTGACGCGTACGTGCACGTGAAGGAATGTAATGAATGTCAAAGGACGGGGAACATCTCGAGGAAGGATGAAATGCCGCTCAATAGCATGTTGGTCTGCGAACCATTTGATGTCTGGGGGATTGATTTCATGGGACCATTCCCAATGTCCCATGGAAAGCAATACATGATAGTGGCAGTGGACTATGTTTCGAAATGGGTGGAGGCTGAAGCCGTTGCTGCAAATGATGCCCGCACAGTTTTAAAGTTCATCCACAAGAACATCTTCTCTAGATTCGGAGCGCCGCGGACAATCATTAGCGATGGAGGCAGCCACTACTATAACAAACTGTTCCTTCAACTATTGAAGAAGTTTGGGGTGCATCATAAAGTCGCTTTAGCCTATCACCCACAAACGTGCGGACAGGTGGAAGTTTCTAATAGAGAGCTTAAAAGGATAATAGAAAAATCAATACACTCTAATCGAAAGGATTGGGCATTGAGGGTGGACGATGCACTTTGGGCATACCGAACAACTTTCAAGACCCCTATCGGGATGTCCCCATTTCAGCTAGTTTATGGAAAGGCATGTCACTTACCTGTGGAACTAGAACATAAAGCTCTGTGGGCAACCAAATTATTGAACATGGACCTCCATGCTGCAGCAAGCCGACGTCTCGCCCAGTTGAACGAACTTGATGAATTTCGGCAGTTTGCTTATGAAAATGCCCGCATATATAAAGAAAGGACAAAACAGTGGCATGATAAGCGTATTGCGCAAAAAGAATTCAAAATTGGAGACCATGTCCTTCTCTACAATTCCCGTCTCCGTCTGTTCCCGGGAAAGCTGAAGTCTCGCTGGAATGGTCCATTCGTGGTTACCGACGTTGCGCCTTTCGGAGCAATTGAAATATCCGGAGAAAAAGGAGAAAAATTCAAGGTGAACGGGCATCGCCTAAAGATCTACGAGGGAAGCACGGCCTTGTCTGACCATCAAGTGGTACATTTAGTTGACTAAACAGCTCTTCTCGACTTTGTGGGTGGGTGGTTAATTTGTTTGGTCGTGTTGTTTTCCTTTTTGGTGCTAAGATGGATGTAATTGTAATCCACATTGTTAAGACTTAATCTGGTCAATCAGAGTATTGTTCCCAAGAGGAAATTATTATTTCTGAAGCTTTTCGTCTCCGGGCTGTGCTGTGTATCATCTGTTATGTTTCTGTGCTTCTCTGTTTCAAGTTATTTGCTGTGTCGTACTGTCTCTTTAGTTTTTTTTTTATTATAAGACTATTGCTATCAAACTCTAATACAGGTATTTGGTCCACCTTCAAGGACGTTAAACAAAAGGGCTCTTGGGAGACAACCCATTGGGGACCATTTGGTTCCGTTCTTTCTTGTTATCTTCTTTGCTATATTTTTGTTGTGCTTGGTATCTCTTTATTCGCAGGTCCGCATCTATTGGAGCACGGCGGAAGCACCACATTCTGAACAAAACGCCATATCTTCTGGTATGCTCATTTCTGAGCATGGGGTAATCTCTCATCCTAGCCCTCTTAAGCTTATGCCGTTATCAAACATGCTTTTTGCTTAGTGTGAGTCTGGGGGAGTGAGAGTTATCGTTACCACGTGCACATGCACAGTGCCCAGCATACTAGGATTTACAATCTGTGTTATATTGTAGCATTGTTCATCTCATGGCACACCACGACACCCACGTGAGCGCACTTAACTGTAGGCGCCCGACGAGTCTAACTCATCTCGATTGTGTGAATGGGAAATCACGGTGCTGGGTTAGGATTGCGAGACGAAGTACTTTGTCGACTCGTGTAGTGCTCTAGTCATTTATTCATGTCTCGCATAGAAATTGGTGTAGATTAAACTTTTCTTTATGCTTTTAGTTTTACATTTTATTCTGTCAGCGTAATTCTAGTTTATTCTACTCAAAAGCGGTGAATCCGGTGCGAATCAATCGGTAGTGTAGGGATGTGTGTAGAGGGGTGCTAGGCTCGTATTGCTCGAGTCGGGAGGAAGAATCATCTTTCTCGGTGACTAAGAACTTGCCCCAAGCGACTCTCGAAGCATGGGTATGAGTTAGTTTAGTGCGTGAGTGTGACGTAGGCCATCATGTTGGCCAGTTTGAGCTTTGTATTCCGGTCCTAACATCTTATCCTTGTTAGCCCCTTGTGCCTACCCGATCCCGTTGATTCAGCTCCACCTTCAATTCACCAAAGCCAAAATGACTATCCTAATCGCACACCAAATCCCGAGCTCAAGCAATTTGTGCATTTATAAAAAAATTTTGGTGTTGATGCGGTGTATATTTGTGATTGTGGTGGAAATGCGTTATTGAAGATATAGCTGTTTTGTATCTAAATTGTGCAAAGTTATGAAATTTAAAAAAATGAGAAAAGAAAAGAAAGTAAAAAAAAGAGAGAAAAAAAATGTATAAAGAGATATTTGGGAATAAGTGGTGTACACATTTTTTATTATTGCTGGGATAGTGTTTCTTGTGCAAGCCCATTTGGGTTATGTGTGCTAAGCCCGCGCATTTATCATTGTTTACCACACCGTAGCCTAAGCCTAAATCATAACCTAAAGTCATATTGATTTGCGCATCGAATCGTACGAATGCCATAGAGAGAGTGCGAACGGGTGAGCTTATGGTCATCGACACTGATGGATTTCAGTGGAGGTTGTTCTGAACTCCGGTCCTGAGTAATGTTCGCCTCAGCAGCCTTTCTGCTTTCTTCCTACGCATGACCGAGTGATTCCCTATGATTTAACTTTTGAGTAGAAATAATATATAGTTACGTCGTTAGAATTATGTAAACTATTTTGCATAACTAAAAATTCTTTTTACTAGATTTCTATGCACATGTGTATGAGACTTCGTATATTACTCCGTCCTTGCAATTTCCAACCCAGCTATGTCTTTTCTCGCTCCGCCGGATTTGTTTGCTCGGGTCGCGCAAATAGGTAAGTCTGGGGGTGTGATGAGTCTGGTTTATATAGTGATTTCCGACCTCATCTGGGTTTGTTTTAGTGTCATTGCACTTCAATTACTGTTCATATATGCTTATATTGATATCACGACTTATCTGCGCCTTTTGTGCAATCCTTCCCCCTTTGTGGCATGTTTTTATTATATATTACTGTATGCCTGCGTTATGGATCCGGTGGTGTGCACGGATCGGGGTAATATGCATTTTTCCTGAAGGTCCTGGAATCGCGCGAACGTTCGGGATGGTGCGGGGCAATTTTTGGCCTAGAAAGCCTCTGATCGTGCGAATTCCTTCGCGCTCGATCAGGCGCACGACCAGTGGTCGTGCGTTAATTCCCTTCCCAGACAGAGCGACGGCGCACGATCAGAGGATTCCTTCGCGCACGACCATTGGTCGAGCGCCACTGACCGTGCGCAGTATTTATTCTGCTCCGTATTTAAACCGCTGCTCCGCGAAATTAGGTATTGAGCACTGTTTTGGGGAGCGATTTCTCCGCGCCAGTCCGCCGTTTCACCTCTCCAAGGTCCTCCCATCCATTCCCCCCTTTGGGAAGGCTTCATCCATTGATCCTAAGGTCCATCTAGGATCCCGGAAGCATTCTCCGCCATCTACAGCCAGCATTCCATGAGGAGGACATCTCCATTGGGCGAAGCAGAAGTGACCCAGCTCTGAGAAGAAGACGGGCAACAGTTAGAGGTAGTGACAACCTCTAAGCCCCGGAAGCAACCAAGGACTGAGCTCGGAGGAGGCGTGACGACCCCCCATTCCGACCAAGATCCACGGCGAGGCTTCTCATCTCGTGGTTCCTTCTACCCCTTCTCCTTTTTTGATATGTACTCTTCATTGTTGTAATGAACTAAGTGAACCTCTATTTGTCTATGAATGGGAGTTTGTTTATGATCTTGTTCTTTACTTGATGCTGTGTTGTGATGCGCTCCGCCCCCGCTCCACTTACACACAACCACGTTCTAGCACTCGCTCTAGCAAAAGCTGGAAGCGATAGCGAAGAGGTGCCTTCGACCCTCAACTCTCGCATTTGCACTCACCTCATCCATTTGCTCACCGGTCATCCGCTAAGCGAAGCACGGCATCGCGGCCTGCACTAAATCCATCCACCAAGCGACGCGGTGATTGCGACCCGCATAGTTTGTTTTGTTTTCTCATTCCTGTTTTACAAAACAATCAAAACCCCCATGTTTTTTGTTTAACTTAGAAACCCTCATAATTAATATCCTAACAGGCAAATCGTCCTACCCAACTTGCGGTCCTTTGAGAACGATATTCGGGGAGCTACTCGCTACTTTTATTGCTTGACAACGACCGGTGCACTGCCGTCGTACCGCATTTCGTGCCCGCTAATTAGCGGTGTGGAAATAGCGCGTCAAGCATTTGAAATATATTATCCTTTTTACTTCATTAAAATATAAATTTGAAAACTTTTTCTGATTTTGTTGAACATTTTTAATTTGAATTTTTATATGTTTATTAGTGTTCTCTGCCTTTCCTTTTTCTTTTACTAACTTCATTGGGTTAGTTATGGTATTTTTCTTTAGAGGTGAAGGTTGTTTAGACAAAGCACTTAATTCTAGTTTGCTGCCAATTAGTCTGAAATTTTTGTCCTGCATTTTGAGATTTCTCCCATTAATTGTGCTTGCCTCAGATAATTTGTTTTTGAGAAAAATAATTTGTTCTTCTGAAGTTTTCAAATCTTTTTTGAGTTTAGTATGTTCAGAAATTAAATTGTTTGTTTCTATTAACCTATTTTTGAGAGATTTGACTTCTTTCTCAGATTTTATTAAATCTTTGCTCAACAATTTAGACTTATCTTTAAAATATTCTGAAGTAAAATCTAGATTAGATAATACCTGATTTTCTTCAGATTCTGATTCAGATGTAGATACCTCTTTTTCTTCAGATTCTGATTCTGGATCTGAGTTGTAGTTTGAGCAATTTATGGCCATCATGCAAAAGTCTATAGCTTTTTGTTCTTCTTCTTCTTCTTCTTCTTCACTTGGACTTGTTGATGGTTCTGCGTCATAAATACAGTTAGTAGAAGAAATGGAAGAAGATTCATTTACCATCCTTGAGAGGGAGTTCCAGATGTCTCTTGCTGAAGTGCAGTCAGCAACTTCCTGAAAAATATCATCTGGCAAAGCCTGAGCTAAAATGTTCATGGCTTTTGCATTAGCTCTTCTTGATTGCTCTTGAGATGTAGGTCCTGTCAAAATGAAAGTAAAGATATGTTCATCAATAAAGTTGATGTAAGTATTTATCCTTGCTTTCCATAGTGCAATATTACTCAAATTGCACATGGGAAGTTCTGTGTATGAGTATGCTTCAATCTATGCCATGTGATCTTAAATAAAAATGACACACTAAAATAAATAGATCTAAGGAAAAACTTTGTTGGTTCAGGTGTTAGCCTATAACAACCAAACAACCTCTGATACCAATTGAAAGTGAGGGGTTTTAGATCTAGTTTACTCTAGAGAGGGGGTGAATAGAGTTTAAAACTTTTTAGTTAATTTTTATAGCGGAATTAAAATACTGATATATATATGTATATAAGGTGAGTTATAAAACAAAGTAATTAGTTTAAATAAGATGATCACAGCACACAGAATATAAAGCAAACAAAATCACACAGAGAACACAAGAAACTTATAGTGGTTCCCCTCTCAATAGGGTACATCCACTCTTCCACCACACTGGTAGGAATCCACTACAGGTTTTTGATCAGGTGCCCTGCCACCAATGGGATTTTGATTAGGTGCCCAAATCACCAATAAGCATTTGATAAGGTGCTCAAAAACCAAACTAGATTTTTTTGATAAGGTGTCTTGCCACCAAGAGGTAAACTTTTGATGGGAGTTTTAACCCTTTGTACAGTGACAAAAAGAAATAAAGAAAATAAAATTTTTGATGTTCTTCTCTTTCTGAGAAGACTCTAGAGATCCTGATTTGCATTTGAGATTGGATCTTTGATGATGATGTTGAAGAGCTCCCCCTATCTGATATAATTTGTTGACAGTTTGTGGAGGTCTCTTCTCTTGATTGTACAAACTCCTTTCTTCTTATGCAGTTATGATCCTGAGCAAATGATTGTGATTGGTGTCTCAGGATGAGTGTGATCTGCAAGAAGGAGTTAGCAAAAAAAGATAAATAATATTAGATCTGCTTCCTCTTTTTGCCTCTGTATTTCTCTTCTTCCTGTTCTGTATATCTCTTTCTCAGTTTTTCCCCTTTGTTGTTGTTTTGGTTTTCTTTCTCTTCTGTATATATAATCTGGAGAAGATACAAGGTTATTTGAATTCTTGTCAGGAAAAGGAAAGAGATAATACTCTTTAATTCTGATTCCTCGAGAAGATATATTGTCGTCTTTGACTTTGCTGTAACGGCTATAATATTCAATGCCTACAACGGCTATATCAGAAAAGCATATATAATAATATTAGTCGAGCTGGGTAAGAAGTAATATAATAGCTGACAATATTTTCGTCGATCTCATCTTGATTCGTCGACCTGTTTATTTCATTCTTCAAACAAAATGATTAAATAGTCGAACTGAACATTATATAATAATTTGTCGAGCGCCTCACTGAAGGTTTGTCGATTTCCTCTTTTCGTCGAGCGTCGATCGGAGAATGCTGAAGTTATTCGACCGCTGAGACGGGCTGGAATTCTTCGACCGCTGAGATTATTCTGTTCGTCGACCGCTGTTATAAAGCTTCATTCTTAGAGCGCCATATAATATAATTCGCAGAGCGCCATTCGACGAAGCCGGTAGCCGTTCGTCGAACGCAGAGAACATATATAATTTATATTATTTCTCTTATTTTCTCAGCCTATTATTTTAGTGGGATTTGATCAAAGTTATACAAGATATGTCATGATCAAAACTTAGACATTAAAGATGGATCCTAAATCAAATCAAAACTAAGGTTCCAATAGAATATTTCAGTTCGTGAGAAGAATATGGTTGACCACCCTCAGAATAAGAAGCATCTTTGAACAGATAAGCCCAACCGGTTTGCCATTATCACAAATGCTCAAAAATTGGTTAGCTCGAATCCCCCAGTAGGTGATCAAAACATCGCTAAGCCTGGCGCGGGTAGCTTTAATCCTCCAACAAATGATCAGAACACCGCTAAGCTTGGCGCGGACAACTTCAATCCTCCAGCAAATGATCAGAACACCGCTAAGCTTGGAGCGGATAGCTCTAATCCTCCAGCAAATGATCAGAACACCGCTAAGCTCAGCGCGGATAGATTTAATCCTCCTACCGTCAATCCGCCTGCCCTTTCTGACAAGGCAATTCTAAGTACTGCTCTTTTGAAAGCCGCAAGCAATAAAACTTTGGTATAGAATTCTCCCCCTCCGGAATTCCCCATTTAAAGGTAAACGACGGAGAGGAAGGGGTAGTCACTTCTCCGAAGCCGGGCAAATTAATTATTCCTCCAGTAGTGCCCATAGAGGACAATTCTAGCCGGTCTCACCAGGCCGACTTGGACTCCGTTATGAAGAGAAAAAGTGTCGAAATAAAGGCGGAGAGAATAACAAGGAAGTCCAAGAAGCTAAGGGCTAAGAACAAATCGGTTTCTAAGAGATCGAGCGCGAATAGCCTTCAGAATAGGCCGCGCGATAAGGAAGTTTCTAAGGGGCAGGTCACTTCTTCAGATAAGCCGGACGAGTTGCCAGTCAACTCTGCAATCAGTGTAACCGTCAGCGATATCCTTAATCAGATGGATAGCCTGCGGAAGCAAGACCAGCTAATCGACACCCCCGCGTTTATGAATGATGTCATCCATTCTAGAGAGACTGTGGCTAAACCTGTGGAGACCGCATTGAGAAGGGATGCCTTTGAAGAAACTGGGATGAAGATAATGAAGGTGAAGGTGGAGGAACTGAGGCAGTCTTTGGACAAACTGCGGCTGCCGGACCCCCTTGCAAAAGGTAAACATGATGTGGGTTATCATCTTGTCCGCTTCTTTAGATCGTGGCCTCGGAAAAAGCAAAATGATTTGTTGTTGAATCCGCCGTCGAACTTTTTCCCATCCGCGATTCAAACCTTTGTTGTTAAAGGAAGGCAGATTGAGAGATTTTGGAGAGAGCAGCGCCGGAGAATGGACCATGAACAATCAAGGCGACCTGTATACTCAGGCATTAATCCTGTAGTATTCTCTGTATCGGGTTATTTTACTTCCGATTATGTTAACCGCATTTTCTTTATTGCAGATAACCCAGAGCAGTCTATGAAGCCGGGTGACCTGACGGCTAGCCTTCCTCCATCAGTGCCAAGTCTTCCACTATACTTAATACTAGAGAAGAGGAGCTGGCCGACTTCAAGAGCCTTCTTATTATTGTAGAAGAAAAAGTTAAATACCTTGAAGACCAGGCTGAGGTCGCACGTGTTTACCCAGAAGACCGCTATCAGTATAACAACCATCATAGACCGGATGGTTTGCCCGTGTAGCCGCCTAGTTTGGTCCAAGTCAACAGACCGAACGGTCTAGATAAATCAGATCGTCATCAGATGTTGGAAGTCCAGATCAAAATTTTGGAGATGAAGTTAGCGGTCTCTAAATCTCAGACCGCTCGAGTTGTCTCAAATCAAGCCTACGTATCTCCAGCTTGAACACAATGTAGATCAAGACCCAAGTAGCTCGATCTGCTTATTGCCAGGTCAAAATCAGGGATTGAAGGCTACAAGGGCTCGTCCAGGAAATAAGTTGCGGCCTCAGCCAATAGACAGCTCAAGTCGCCATTTTCTTCAAAGATGTCTCAATCCAAGCCCAATACAAACCAATAAGTCAAGCCGCCAGACCACCCGGCTTACCTTCTTTTCCCTCTTGTATCCTGTCACCCCCTGTCCGATTCTCCTGTATCCGGGTAGGCGATTATTTTAGCCCTGCCCGTTCGGGCAGGCCCCCGAGCCAATAAATAGGGGGAGGCGACGTTCCCAAGACACGCACACTCGAATCCAGGAGCTTGCTTGTCAGAGCTGCGGTCTCGAGTTCACTGTCTTGCGGTTTTATTTTCTGGCCGGCTTCCCTTTTCCAACACTGTAACCTGCTATAATCATCTTTCTTAAATCAAAGGAAAGCCCGTCACAGGAGTGGCATTCGCCGTGACGGGCAAAGTCTGGTCTCGACCGCTGCTAGCGGTCTAGAAATAACTCATTTGCTCCAAGTCATTAGTAACCGACAGCCCGCGGCCTCCGCTTTTTCCTCGCTTTCCCAGCGTCGAACGTGGAGGTGCAAATTTGGCATCAACATAAACACACGACCTTCAGATTGCGAGTTGTCGGTGAACTCCTTGACTACAAATGTCTGACCTCCAGTTTGTTCAAACTGACCACTCCAACCACAGTGATGATTCCCTATGGGAGGCATTGGAGCAATCTAAGAGGGAAGTCGAGCGGGCTAGTTCCTCAGCAAGCCGTGACTAGCCAAATAGCAACTCTGGTTCCTCTCCCTCCTAGATACCCTTTACCTCAAGTCGCCAATTCCCAACCGCCTCTAGAAGGTTTCATGGCACAGCAAACCATCTATCAAGAAGCAACCCAGAACATGCCGGCGCGGGTTCTCTGTTGGATCTTGAGGCGCCCTTAGAGTTGGGGGGGGGGTGAATAAGGGTTTTAGAAAACTTTAATATTTAATAGAAAACTTTTGATATTTTATTAGAAGTAAGTTAAATCAAAAGTAAAGAGATTGGAATTAGAAATGAAATCAATTTTATTCAACATGAAAAGGCATGATTATCATTTATAAACTTGATTACAAAATCTAATTTCTATGATGCTAGAAATCGAGGCGAAATATGAAGGACTCTTCTTGTTTTCTATACCAACTCATATCCCCACAAATCGGTTGGCTTTAGCCTATCCTACTTAGGATGAGGCTTCAAGCCGCTCTAGCCTTTCTATCCCCAGAAAGCCTCGAGCACCCCCTAGATCTACTCCCTAGACCTAGTCGCCAACACGAGGCGAATTACTCCCTAAGTCCTACCCAGACCTAGTCGCCAACACGAGGCAAATTAATGAAACGATTATAATAAAAATGTTTACAAACAAATATTAAATTCAAATAAAAACTCCTTGGAAGAATTCTGGAGACGGCGAAGGCACGCTAAATATTCTTGAAGTTGAAGCGTGCGTTCTTCGCGTCGTGTAAGCGTTGATCCGGTCCTCCTTGAATTCTTTGCTCGAATATGTGTGGTAGATGATGGTCTGGAAAATACGGCCTTCATAGAATTTCTGAAGTGCTGGAATAGGGCTCTTGATAATCAGTAGTTGGAGAAGACAAAATCCACCTTTTTATAGGACTGGATGCTAACGCCGGCGTTAAGCCTAACGCCTGGCGTTGACCAAGTATAGTAACATTTTGATGGCTCAGATCTTCAAGATAGGAAAAAGATTTCTTCACTTTAGGAAGCTTTTAATTTAGGCAACCCAAATGCTGGCGTTGATGACAACACTGGCATTAGGTAATTTTATTCCTAAAGTGCCCCTGCAATCACAGTTGCTTCCTTCTTGCCATAATCATCATGGTGGGAACGAGAGTCAACGCCCTGCGTTGAGTGCTAATGCCTGGTGTTAGACAACATTCCACTTTTCAGTTTATGAGCAACTCCATACCAATAATCCAGCATCCTAGTGTCATAACAGTTCAAACCTGCATGCTAAAAACACAATGGCAAATAAGATCAAATACAAGTAGGATTTGTTATTCTCAAATCAAAGGGATGCGGAAAACCATGTTCCAACAATCTCCCCCTTTATATATTAACTAATCCAATAGAGATAAATCAGATTCATATATAAGATATGTGTTTTAAAAAGATATATGACACAAGCAATCATAGAGATATTAATAAGAGTTATGGTTCATTAAAGTTGTGCTCACAAGCAATCATAGAGATAATGGAAGTGGAAAGCGGGATTTGGCTATTGACAGACCACAAAAACAAAAACTATAAATAGACCTTAAAGGGCACCTTGGGAGAGGATTCCGGATCTCAGTCTTTGAGCCCCTCTTTCTCCCTTAGACACTTTGGTTCAGCTCTCTAGCTCTCTAAGGTGCCGGAGTCTCAGCTTTGGCTTGGGAGGGGAAGTGCTCAACGATCTTCCGAGTTAGTTGAGGGACCTCCTCGCTGCGACTAAGGTCTCAGTCCTTTATTCCAGTCTTCTGTATACTTCTTCCGAGGGACCAGTAAGGGCTAGCCGCCCTCAACTCGTTGAGGGACCCGAGCTCTACAGGAGACCGAGAAATTGGTTTCCACATCTTGGTGCGGTGAGCGTGGAGCGTGGCTGGTTCAAGAAAGTTCCAAGGAAGGGCTATGGCGGGAGATGAAGAGCAGGGCGAGGAGTTCGGCGAGTCACCCCGGGGGGTGACGCCGAGGATGTTCGCGGATTTCAGAAGGGAGGTGCTCGACACCTTGGGGTTCGCAGTCGCAGCGCTGCGAAGCGAGTTCTTGACCCCAGCACCTCAGGAGACCCCTCCCCCAGCAGCGTTTGGAGAGAACGCCCCGGGGTGAGGGCAGGAAAGGAAGTTGCCGTCGGGTCAGGGCAAGACCTGGAAGGGCGGGTATTGTTCTCCAGTCCAGCGAGCTCTGTGCCGGCGAGCTCCGTGCCGGTGACCTCGGTGCCGGCGAGCGCGGCGCAGGCGAGCGCGCGCTAGGAGGATGCGGCGACTGTAGGGGTGGTTCAGGCGAGCGCCGCCCTCGCGAGTGCGGTCCCGACGAGCTCAAGTCTGGTGAGGGAGATCGGGGGGCGAGCGGATCCAGACAGGGTGGCAGGAGGGGGAAGCCCCTTTTGCGAGCTGGTGCTTTCCGCACCTGTCCCGGTGGGGTTCGGGGATTGGGACAGGGTGTACTATAATGGCAGGGATGACCCTGTCCAGCACCTGCAATCTTTTGAGGACTCGGTCTCCATCAGGCCGATGTCAGATGCCTTCAAATGTCGTCTCTTCGTCGTCACACTCAAGGAGAAGGCGAGGGACTGGTTCCATTAACTCCCTGCGGGATCAATCTACGCGTTTGAAGACGTGCGCCGAAGTTTTCTTCTGAGGTTCTCAACCTCGAAGAAGAGGAAGAAGGACGCTGAGTCCCTCTTCAAGGTGAAGCAAGAGCCTAGGGAGTCGCTGGCCCGCTACGCGGGCCGATTCTAGGAGGAGGTGCACTCACGCAGGAGGTGCCTGGGTTTGCACTCCAGCTCGCCTTTACGCTCGGGCTGAAGGAGAGCTTCTTCAAATGGCGTTGAAGAGGAAGGCCCCCGTCTCCTTTGAGGAGTTGATGGAGAGGGTGGCGGAGTAGATCGCGAGTGAAGAGGCCAACCCGGAGTTCACCAAGAGGCTAGCAAAGCTCAGTGAGCCGGAGGTTAGGCAGCAGGAGGTAAGAAGAAGGGAAGAGCCCAGGGATCCGGAAGGGGAGTGGAGTCAGCACGGCGAAGGAGTTCAAGGCCAAGGAAGGGGTTATGCCCCTGGAAGGGGGAACAACTATGGAGGGCAAGGAAGACCCCACCAGTTGGGGTGGAGGCAGCGTCCGATGCAGATTCCTCCCCCACCTCAACAGGCCATGGCAATTGGACAGGGAAGAGGAAGAGGAAGGAGAGGCAAGGTGGAAGCAGGAGCCGCTAGGAGGAGAAGGAATAGGCTGGCAGAAGCCGAGGCAGGATAGGTGACGGTGCCGTACTATATCTTCCATGATGAGGAAGGTCACTCAACGGACACCTGCCCGGAGTTCCTGGAGATGAAGAGGACCAGAGCGCCCTCGCCGCTGCAACAGCAGCAAGTGAGGATCGAAGAGGTCCTGCCTCAGGCGGACGAAGAGAGGTGCAATGATCGGGCCGATGTGGGGACCCGAGGTGGGATCAGAGTGATCCACGGGGGAGTTGGGGTGGAG
The DNA here is from genome assembly GCA_033032865.1 of Dactylorhiza incarnata. Lineage (NCBI taxonomy): Eukaryota > Viridiplantae > Streptophyta > Magnoliopsida > Asparagales > Orchidaceae > Dactylorhiza > Dactylorhiza incarnata. The sequence goes on along the minus strand of JAWHQI010000141.1, from coordinate 5,892,094 downwards.
GAAACCCGCAAGGTGAGCCTCCATACCATCTATCGGCGGAGCGTGGCTTCAACATCCACTGCTCCACCCCCCGCAGAAAAAATCATTTTCTCTCAGAAGGATATGTCGGGCCACGAGGACCCAATTTGCGATGCGCTGGTCATCCAGACCGCCATCGAGAACTTCATGGTGTCTCAGGTTCTCATGGACAATGGAAGCTCCGTCAACGTCATCTTTAAGAAGGCGTTTGATGAGTTGAAGGTAGAGATCAAGAGAGTGTTTGCCTCAGATGGCCCTTTGTTTGGGTTCTCCGGGGAAAGGAAGGAGGTGGAGGGTGGAGTGGGGCTACATGTGGTCCTGGGAGGGCAATCTCGAAATTGCCGCTTCGTCATAGTGGATGCCCCGAGCAGCTACAGCGCCATCTTCGGATGGCCGCTCATCAGCGCTTTCCGCTGCGTCCCATCCACTTTCCACCAGTGCCTCAAGTTCAACCTAGGAGGAGTTCAGATCCGGGTGAGGGGGGACCCTAAGGTGGCGAGACAGTGCTATGTGATGGCTATCAACACCATCTCCTGGATGAAGGAAGCTAAGGAGTGGGACCAGGTAATGTAGGAGGCGGCCGAGGTTGGGGATGAGAAGTAGGTAGAGGAGAGGACGGAGAGAGAAGTTCATTCCCAGGAAGGGGTTGCTGAGGGACCCAGGGCGGAGAAAGGTGAGGAAGGAGAAAAAGAAGAGAAGGCCCCGGAGGGAGGGGCGGAGGAGCTGATGATGACGGAGGAGGGGGCGGAGGAAGGAACCCAAGCACGCGCTTGTGGTGGAGACGAGGAGAAGGCTTGGGGAGAGTAGTCTTGGCTGGAGGCCGTGGACGAGGTCGTGGAGCTCGAGATCACCACCCGGCTGGGGGTGGTGGAGAAGGTCCGGGTCAGCGGAGAACTCAATCCGGAGGAGAAGGTGGAGATCCTCGCCTGCGTTCAAAAGAACGTAGACGTCTTCTCTTGGAGTGTCGCGGAGATGCCAGGGAGTGATGCGGACGTGGCTGGCCACCATCTCAACCTCGAACCCGGCACCCGCCCCATTCTTCAAAGGAGGAGGGCCATAGCAGGAAAGCTGGAAGGGCCCATTCGAGAGGAGGTGGGTAAGCTCCTGCAGGCCGGGTTTGTATCGGAGATCCAGTACCCAGGCTAGGTCTCCAACGTGGTCATGGTAATAAAGGGGTGAGGTAAGTGGAGAATGTGTATTGACTTTTCCTTTCTTAATAAATCGTGCCCTAAGGATTGCTATATCTTGCCTCAGATCGACGCGCTGGTTTACTCAGCCGTCGGTTTCCCTGTAATGTCTTTTCTAGATGCTTTTTCAGGTTACAATCAAATCCGCATGCACCCCCCTGACATCAAAGATGTCTCTTTCATCACGGGGGATGGATGTTATAGTTATAAGATGATGCCTTTCGGGCTCAAGAACGCAGGGGCCACCTACCAGCGGATGATGGACAGGGTCTTCCGGGAGCAGAAGGGAAGAAACTTGGAGGTATACATCGATGACCTCATGGTGAAGATCCAGGACCACAGGTCTCACCTCCGAGACCTGGAGGAGACCTTTGGGACCTTACGGAGGTATAAGATGAGGCTCAACCCCCTGAAGTGTGTCTTCAGGGTTAGCTGAGGAAAATTCTTGGGCCACTTGCTCACCCCGGCAGGGGTGGAGCCAAACCCGGACAAGGTCAAAGCGATCATGGAGTTGGGGTCACCAAGAAATTCAAAGGAGATCTAGTGCCTTACGGGCAAGTTAGCCGGACTCAGCAGGTTCCTGTCTAAGGCGGGAGAAAAGTGTGCACCTTTCTTCAAGGTGCTCAGGGGAAACAAAAAGTTCGAATGGAGCCCGGAGTGCGAGGGGGTTTTCCAAGCTTTGAAGGGGAAGCTCACTCAGACTCCCCTACTCCAAGGGCCAAGATTGGGAGAAGACTTATTCCTATACTTGGGGGTAGGAGCTGAGGCAGTAAGCTCAGTATTGATCCGGGAAGAGGGGAGGAAACAATTTCCCATCTACTACGTCAGCCGAGTGCTGAGGAAGGCGGAACTCCGATACCCCATTCTGGAGAAGTAAGCATTCGCATTAGTGGTAGCTGCTCGGAAGCTCCGACCCTACTTCCAAGCACATTGTATCCAGGTAGTAATAGACCACCCCCTTCGCAAGATCATGGAAGGTGTGGAGCACTCGGGGAGGCTGGCAAAATGGTCCGTGGAGCTAAGTGAGTTCAATATCACATTTGTGCCCAGGGTGTCAATCAGGGCACAAGCGGTGGTAGACTTCATGGCGGATTACGCGATTGAAGTGGGGGAGCACGAGTCACCTCCCCCGACAGCATGGGAGATGTTGGTAGATGGCGCATCGGGGAAGCATTCCTGTGGGGGAGGGATCATCCTGGTGAGCCCCCAAGGGACAAAGATCGAACAGGCCTTGAGCATCTACTTCTCGATCACCAACAACCAAGCCGAGTATGAAGCAGTCGTAGCTGGCCTATGGCTGGCTAAGGAGCTGGGAGTGCAAGACGTGGAGGTATCGACAAACTCCATGGTGGTGGCATGCCAAATCAGGGGGGAGTTCGAAGCAAAGGACCCGACCATCCAGCATTATCTGGAGAAGGTCAAGGGGGTCATCGGGCAATTCCGGACTTTCTCCATCAAGCACGTGCCAAGGGAGGAGAGTACCCCGACGGATCTCCTGGCCAAGTTTGGTCCCCGGGCAGGGGGGACGGTCTCGGAACTCTTCCGGCCCTCCATCGAGGAAGGAGAACTGATGGAGGTGGATCAGCGAGCGTCGTGGATGGATCCCTCATCATCTTCCTATCATCAGGGAAGTTCCCCGAAGGGGATGGGGAAAGACGTCGCTTCATGTATAAGTCAGCTTATTATTCCTTACATGCAGGGGGACTATACAGGAAGACACTCTCGGGGCTCCTTGCCCGTTGTGTATCAGAGGAGGAGGTCCCAAGAGTCCTAGAGGAGATCCACTCCGAGGAGTGCGGCAGTCACTCCAGGTGCTAAACCTTAGAGGGGAGGCTGCTGAGACAAGGCTACTTCTGGCCTACTCTCGGCAAAGATGCAGCGGAGTTCGCAAAGAAGTGTTGAAAGTGCCAGCTCTACGCTCCGCTCCAACTCCTCCCAGCTCAGAGACTCAGGACCATCACAGCTCCGTGGCCTTTCGATATATGGGGATTGGACCTGGTTGGCCCTTTCCCACAAGCTAGTGGCCAGCGGAAGTTCTTGTTGGTAATGATCGATTATTTCTCCAAATGGATAGAAGTGAAGGCGCTGGCAAAGGTGACGTCCCAAGTGGTAAGAAACTTTGTGTGGGGGGAGATCATTTGCAGGCACGGGCTCCTACTCTCCATAGTAACAGACAACGGACCTCAGTTTGCCAGCGAGGAATTTGTCAGCATCTGCACTCAGCTCGGCATCCATCTTAGGTTCGCGTCAGTCCATCACCCGAGGAGCAACGGTCAGGTGGAGGCGGAGAACAAGATTATTGTCAACCTACTCAAGAAAAAGGTGGAGAACATCTGCGGGAGCTGGGCAGAACAGCTACCCTCAGTCCTCTGGGCCCTGAGAACTACTCCAAACACTGCCACGGGTAGACTCCGTTCAAGCTTTCCCATGGGTCCGAGGCTGTAATTCCAATAGAGTTCGAGGTGAAGACCCTCAGGGTGACCGCTGTAGGTGAAGGAGATGAAGAATGGCTGATGGCGAATGAGGCCGAGCAAAGGTTGTCCCTAGACCTGGTAGAAGAGCTCCGCAACCTCGCAGCTATTCGACTGGAGGAAATCAAGAGGAGGATCACCATGTCAGGGTGAAGCAATTCAAGAAAGGAGACTTGGTTTTGAAGAAGGTAGACGCGGCAGGTAGAGGAGCCGCTCTAGGTAAACTTGAGCCCAATTGGGAGGGGCCGTATATTGTAAGTGAAGTGCTCAGGTCTGGGGGGTACCATCTCCAGGATGTGGAAGGGGTACCTCTCGGCCGGGCTAGGAGAGGAGATGACTTGAAGAGGTTTTATCCTTGAAACATTTTTATAACTATGTTATATTCTTTACTCTTATGATTCATGTGTGGGCTTCGAAACCAAGCTGACATAAATTGGTGCTGGAATGCCCCAGATCGATTCCGCTCCCGGGCTCTCATCTAGACGGCGGGTTCAGGTTGATCTCTGGAGAGGCTGGCAAGGTTGTATAGGTTGGTGCTGGAATGCCCCAGATCGATTCCGCTCCCGGGCTTTCATCTAGACGGGGGGATCAGGTTGATCTCTGGAGAGGCTGGCAAGGTTATGTATATTGGTGCTGGAATGCCCCAGATCGATTCCGCTCTCGGGCTCTCATCTAGACGGGGGGTTCAGGTTAATCTCTGGAGAGGCTGGCAAGGTTGTATAGGTTGGTGCTGGAATGCCCCAGATCGATTCCGCTCCCGGACTCTCATCTAGACGGGGGGTCAGGTTGATCTCTGGAGAGGCTGGCAAGGTTATGTATATTGGTGCTGGAATGCCCCAAATCGATTCCGCTCCCAGGCTCTCATCTAGACGGGGGGTTCAGGTTGATCTCTGGAGAGGCTGGCAAGGTTATGTATATTGGTGTTGGAATACCCCAGATCGATTCCTCTCCCGGGCTCTCATCTAGACGGGGGGTTCAGGTTGATCTCTGGAGAGGATGGCAAGGTGATGCATATTTTGAAATTAACAAGGAAATGGTATATGTTTAAGGCTGCCAAGACCTGGTTCACAAAGTTGTAAAGGTTAAGGCTGGTAAGGCCTGGGGTAACAAGTTGGTATGTGTTAAAGCTGGAGAAGCTTGGTTCACAAAGTAGTAGAAGCTAAGGCTGGTAAGGCCTAGATTCGCAAGTCGGTAGGTATTAAGGCAGATAAGGCCTAGTTCACAAGGTAGTAAAGGTTTAAGGCTGGCAAGGCCTGGTTCGCAAAGTTGTAAAGGTTAAGGCTGGTAAGGCCTGGGGTAACAAGTTGGTATTTGTTAAAGCTGGAGAATCTTGGTTTGCAAAGTAGTAGAGGCTAAGGATGGTAAGGCCTAGATTAGCAAGTCGGTAGGTATTAAGGCAGACAAGGCCTGGTTCACAAGGTAGTAGAAGTTTAAGGCTGGCAAGGCCTGGTTCGCAAAGTTGTAAAGGTTAAGGCTGGTAAGGTCTGGGGCAACAAGTTGGTATGTGTTAAAGATGGAGAAACTTGGTTCGCAAAGTAGTAGAGGCTAAGGCAGGTAAGGCCTAGATTAGCAAGTCGGTAGGTATTAGGGCACACAAGGCCTGGTTGATAAGTAGAAATTATGCTTAATTTTAGTATATAATTTAGTTTAATATTTAATATAAATTAATAATATATTATGTATTTTAATTTATAAATTGTTTCTTTTTATATTATTGTACTAATTTAAGCTTTATTTATTTTTGTAGGTTTAATATTGCTATCGTGCTCCCGGCGTTGAAGAATGACATATTACTGAAGTTGTCACATTGACCGAGCTCGAGAATTCAAGCTGCACCAGCCCATGCATACTGCTCGCCATCTTCGCCAACTCCGCAAGCTCATGCCGCACAAGTCCAAGCTGCACAACACCATCGCCGCCACCTTTGCATTTCGTCGCCAACGCCAACATTCTCATTAATAATGTTGCGAGTTGTCTCCACGCCATCTTCTCCAACCCATGCATCATGGTCGCGCGCCTCGTCAAAGCTACACTTGTCGCGACGCCATCGTCGTCATTTACCCATACATGGCCAATCCACCACCTTTCCCATACTCCTCCACTTGCATGAAATCATTCTATATATATTCTCATTTAATGCCACCTCATCATGCACATTATATTTACAATATATGTGCCCCCCTTTATTATTGTATTAATATTTTTATGCATATGACAACCACCTCTGAATTCATACATGCAGCCACTTCACGCCTCCTTTTCCATACACACCATACCCAACGTGAACTTCCATTTAATATTCATTCTCCTAATCCCATGCAATTAACGTCACCCACTTCTATATTCATTAAATCCCATCCATCTCTCCTATTTTAATGACGCCACTTACTCTTCCATATTATTACAGACAAATATTCCCCCCATTCACGTGAACTCTTCACATTCCCACTTATTCATATATTAGTCCTTAAAATATCGCCACCTTTGCATGGCTTAATGCATTTAGCCTCCTCTCTCTCCTCCCATTTAACACCATTCATGCACCTCCTCCTCCATGCATTGAACTATCTCCTCCTCTCTCTCCCTCATCAATATGATTCATGCATCTCCCCCCTTGTGTCCCTCCATCTCCTCTTCTCTCTAGAATCTTCCCCCTCATCTATAAAAGGAACCCTTGTCTCAAGCATAGGAAGGTTGGAAGTTGAAGAGCAAATATACTGCTAGTAGTCTTGGTAGTAATCTTGTCTTTGAGAGTTTTCTTTTCCTTGTTGTAGTTTCTTTTCATTATTGCAATCTTTCTTTTTTTAGTAGTAATCTTGTTCTCTTTTTATTGTTGTAATCCCTTTTTTTTATCTAACTAATGAAAATGCATTCTCTTCATTTCATAGTTATTTCCTTTCTAAATATGCGTAGCTAATTTCTTTTTGTGTTCGATCGCGATGAACTTTGCAATGAAATAATATCTTTATTTTATGTTGGCATTTGTACTTTTTATTTCGATCCGACCTTGATTTATTTCGTATCGACTCCGTATTGCTATTATACGGTAGTAGATTCCGATCTCATATTCGAGTAGCCGAGAGGCTCGTGAATGTGAAAGATCACTCAAGGAAGGAAGGAGTTGCACGCAACCCTAGAGAAAGGACGACGTAAATCCTCTGGATTGGAGTCAAATCCAATAGTGTGTGTCACTTCGATAATGCGACTTTAGGCCTTTTTGATTTGCAAAGAGATTTCGGTCAAAACGTCTAGAAGTTAGGAGACTTATTGCTCTAGCAAGAATATTTCTTAGTTTCGGATCCGTCACGGTCTTTATAAATTTGCAAATGTTAAACTAAATTTCTCCGTTATTTTCTTTCAAAGTGAATCGTCGATCGAGCACTCTTTTTCAATAGTTTATTTCTCTTTTAATTAAGTTAGTTTATTTTTATTTTCCAAAAACCCAATCAATCGTTCGGTAGGATAATAGTTGATGCGTGAGTACTAGTAGTTGCCTGCCCCGAGTTTTTATACGACCTTGATATATTTTATATCCTATGCTATATTTTGATAGGTACACTTGCCTTAATCGAGTATAGATTGAAGAACACAAATCTCTCTATCAAGTTTTTGGCGCCGTTGCCGGGGACATTTGTCAATATTAAGAAAACGCCGTCGCTATTACTTCTACAAAATCCAAAAAAAAAAAAAATTATATATTATAATTAACCCACACCAAGTTTTTCTATCCCACCTAAATTCCTGGAAAGGATGCTTTGCGCTTGAATTCCCATCACAGCCTCTAGTACCGCTGCAAACCCCTCACAGGGTAGATCTCGGGAAGTCCAGGTCTAACATAATCCGTCAAAAAAAGAAAAATTAAAAAAAAATTAAAAAAAAAAATTTAAATTTTCACTTTTTTTTGTAACAGTTCTTTTTATCATGGAATCATCTTCTTTTTGCGCTCTTTGCGGGTCGCCCGACCATTTTAATTTTGCATGTTTTTTGGGAACCCCTCCCTCATATGATTTCAATTTTTCTGGAGCAGGTCAAAGTGGCCAATTTGACCCTTACTCCAATTTTTATCCTACATGGGAGGTAGGGAACCCGTCTTATTTTTCGCATGATTTTGCCCCGCAAAGCACCGCGCCTCCAATTTTTAATTCTATCGATAATTGGTATCTTGAATTGAAAACTTCTTTAAATAATATTAATTCGTATTTTAAGACCATTATTGATTATTTTTCTTGTGAGGCCGCGTCTTATTCTTCGTCTTCTTCTCCGTCTCCTCCAATTTCTTTATGTAATGAGTCACCGGATATCCCGGCTTGTCTTATTACTCTCGAGGAAGATAACTATTCAGATGTTCCGGATTGTTTCCTTCCTCCTTTGGATGACACACATATGGATACTCCGGCGTGCTTCTTACCTTTGAGGATGACGAGCCGTCTCAAAATTTTCCTTCTTTTTCTGAAGACGTATGTGATTCCATGTCAAGTTTAACTTCAATTGTTCCAACTTTTTCTAGTTTTAGAGAGTCTTTTTATTCTTCTTCTTTTATTTTAGATAATACCTCTTTAGTTCTTTCTACCCCCTCTTCCCCCGAAATTTCACGAGATTCACTTTCTCCTTGTGAAATTTTCGTTAATGAAATTTCTTTCTCTACTTCTTTTATTCCTCTTTCTATTTCTTCCTCTTTTATTTCTTCTTCTTTTGACGACCCATTCTTTCCCCTTTTACATACGGCGGAGTTCTTCTATAACTCCGTCCGTACATTTTTGGGTGTCATTCCTTTGAAGATTCCACCGCATGTCGGCGCGATTCTTCATTTCTTCTTTTTTCATATTTACTCTCCTAAGCGCATACTTAGGGAGTTACCTCTTCATCTTAGTTTTTATTTTCCATTTAGCTAACCAATAACGTCAGGCTCAGGCGACGTTAAACAAAGAGCGCTCTTGGGAGGCACCCCTTGCTTACCATTTTTGTTCTTTCTTTTTCTTTTTATTTTGTTTTGCAGGAATAAAACCTTCGGCGGTTCGTTTGGCTCCATCTTCTCTTCCTTAGGCCTAAGTCGGTTTCCAGCTCAAGCATGGGGGAGCGACATCAGCATTCGGCCTCACGAATCCGGGGAAGTCGTTTTTTTATTTACTTTATTGCACCCCCCTCTTCTTTTCTTCTTTTCTTTTTTTCCTCATACTTATTATTCAACATTGAGGTTAATGTTGAACTTTAAGCATGGGGGAGTGTTTTTCCTTTGTTTTTAAGTCTTTCAAAAAAACACAAAAAAATTCTGAAAACAAAACAAAATCAAAAAAATTATTATTAGTACTATTTTGTTTCTTTAGCCTTATCAAAAATCCAAAAAAAAAATTTGAAAAATGCAAAACCCAAAAAAAAAAATCAAAAAATTAGAAAATTCCAAATAAAAGATCATATTTCAAAATAAAAAAAAAAATGAAAAATCCAAAATATAATAAACTCCTTGCTTAGTATTTTTGTTATTTTTTTAGAAATTTAGTTTGAGTTTGTTTATAAGTATTTCTATTATTTTTGATTTGCTAATTTTTTATTTCATCATATTTAGTTAAATCTAATATTTAGTGATTTAGTTTTAAGAATTATCATATGGTTTTAATTTGCTTAGAGTAACTTATTTAGCACCTAACATAAATTATTCCCAGAGAGTAAGACACACAAGATCTAAAAGTAGTGGCATTTAACTGGCAAATAAACTATAAAGTATAAAAAGGGCACAATGGGCGTCAACAACATAACACTAACCCAATGGCACCAACTAGTATGTCTGAACGCAAGAAGAAAACTAAGGACAACTACCTCGCAGTAGCGGGGTGAACAACTACCAAAACTCCGAACTCCAGGCTACAGCACTAGCCGCTACGATTCTGAACCTGAGGCATTCAATAAAACAAAGAACGCCTCAGCAAGGAATTACAAGTGGCAGAAAACTAGCAGAAAAGTAAGCAAGACATAAGGGGTACCAACCCAAGCCAGATTTACCGAAAGAGAAACTCTAACGAGAACTCAGCAAAGCACTATGTGCACTAATTACCAAAAGAGGAACAAGCAAGTTTATTTATCTTGTTAATTTTTATTTAAAGAGACTGATCAGCTCAATTAAACGGGAGCGGTTACCTACCTCCGCCACCCAAAGCCCAAAACCCGGGTGGGGTGCCTTTAGACCCAACCACCCAAACACGACTACCGTGCAAGGCTATTACATTACTCCCACTGTACCCCAAACAAAACTACTGTGTAAGGATAAAGACAACGGTTCTTATTAAATTAAATTCCATTAAACACGGGACGCTGCCCGAAAGGGTAATCACTAGGATGCCCTAAGAGATAGAGTCACAACGAAGTAAACATTTCCCAATACTAATCAAAAGAGAACCCAAGAGTTGTTTCAACCACAATGGGTACGAGATTTCAAAGAAGAGAAGTAATCATGATCAAGGGCACAAACAGGAATTCCTCGAGAAGGAGGAGACACTTCTCTAGGGAGGGTAAAAGGACTTCTCGGGCAAACCAAGGGGTTATCAGCACGTATTTCTCGAGAGACAAGAAATACTTCGCGAGAAGACAAATGCTCACTGCAGGGATTTCTCGGGAGCAGGACAGGGACCTCTCGAGAGATGCAGGAATATCTCGAGAGAGAGAAAACTTCTCGAGAGAGAGAGAGAAAACTTCTCGAGAGCGCGACGGTAAACAAAGCGCTCGTGGGAGGCACCCCATATTTATCTAATATTTTATTATGCTTTTTATATATCCTTTGCAGGGTTTCTTACGGCCCCGCCAGCTTTGATTCAGGGAAGCCTTTTTGCTCCCCCTTTTCTTTTGTACATATCGCACTTTTATTTCCTCCTCTTCTTCATACTTATGTTTACAACATTGGGGACAATGTTGGTTTTAAGTATGAGGGTTTTTTTTTACCGTTTTCAAAAGTTTAAAACCACAAAACCTTTCAAAAATAAATAAAAAATTAACTCGTTTTTTCTCTTTTACTTTATTATAATATAAGTTCCTTTTTATTTTTGGTACAACAAAAATACAAAAAAAAAATTTATTATAAACTAAAAATAAACACAAAAACAAAAAAATAATAAAACCCTACTTTACTTTTATTCGAAAAGCATTTAGTTTCGAGAATATCTGTTTATGGCTTTTCATAATCGCTAGTTTTACTATTTGTTTGTTTATCTAAGATCGATAGATTTAAATGTTAGGGGTTAAGTTTTAAAAAATATCTTGTGTTTTTAATTTAAATAGAGGATTTGTTTTCAAGCACTACTTCTACTAGCTAAATAATGAGAACATGTTGTATATTGGCAAAACAACCTTAGACTGCAATTATCACTACTTTATGTCTTTAGGAATTTAGGAATATTTAATTTACTAAGGTTGCTCTCAAACCTTTTTTTTATTATTCTAGAATTTCTCTTGAAAACCCCTTATACACCAATTTAGCATGACAAATAAAAAGAAGAAAAAGATCTTATGTCAATGGGAATAAGAATTCGTTCCGTAAACATAGGCACCCAATAAACTTTAAAAGATCTTATGTCAATGGGAATAAAATTTCGTTCCATAAACATAAGCTTGGGTTAAATATAAAATAAAAAACATATGAATCAGTTTTCCCATGTACACCACGTGGGCACCAATGGAAACTAAAAAGAAGGGATGAGAGGATAAAATCCATCACCCCTAAATTCAAAAACTCTTCTTTTTGCCCAAGCTTTTTACCCTTTTCCCTTAGCCAAATTATTGTTTCTAGTTTTAATTCAAAAAATCATTTGAGAGCATAATTAGTAACTTATATTTTTCCTTCACGTTTCTTTAAACAAAAAGTTATTATAATTTCGATCTATTATCGTTTACTGATTGCTGCAATTTTTTTTGCTATTTGGTTAATTAAGAAGTCTTTTGGCTAAGACATTTCTTTCTACTTAAATCATTTGCATAATTTAGGACTTAACTCTTTATACTCCGAATTTTATTTTTCAGTCTCTTACGATCAAATAAAACGGTAGCTAAAAATTAGAACTTATGTTAATCCCGTATAGATCTCTTTTACTTTTGCTCTGGAATAACAAAAGCTTAAGTATGGGGGTATTTGATAAGTAGTAAAATATACATATTTTTAATATAATTATTAGTATAGTTTTAAATAATATTGTACATTTTCTATGTAAATTAATGAATAAATTGCTTCTTTATTATTTCTGGTTTCTAACTTAGTTTTATTTTTGTTTGTGCAATTTTTGCCAAATTTTCACAGGTCACGCCCTCGGTCACGCCCGTGACCAAGGGCGTGTAATTTTAAAGTTCAAATTTTGTCCGGACGGCTCAATTCAGATCAAATCCGGACAAATCGCTCAAGTAACGCCCGTGACACCTAAGTCACGCCCGTGACCAAGGGCGTGACACATCGGTCACGCTCGTGAAGCTCAAGTCTTCCAGAAGGCAGCCAGCGCGCGCCAAATCCTGGTCACGCCCCAAGACACGCCCGTGGTCAGGTCACGCCCATGTTCAAATCACGCCAGTGATCCGCCAGCGCATCCCAGTCAAAGCCGCGCCCATGCTGCCGACATCTGCCGCCCACTGTCACGCCCGTGACCAAGGGCGAGACACATGAGTCACGCCCGTGTGCAGCCAATTTTGACGGCGGATTCTTTTGGAAGGTGGCCCACAGCTCGACACCCGTCACGCCCAAGTCACGCCCTAAGTCACGGCCGTGACTTTCCAAGTCACGCCCGTGACCTAGGGCGTGTAAAAATAAAATTTTCTCTATAAATAGAGGGCCTCGGTTGAAGTTATTTTCATCCAGAATTTTAGATGTTAGTTAGTTTATGGAGCAATTAAGGACTTGTAATTCAGTTATTTTTCTGCATTTTTAGATAGCCTTTTCTGCTTTCATTTTCTGTATTAATAGGTAGCCACTTTTGCTTTCATAGTCTAGTTGTAAAGTCCATTTTTTGCAATAAAATACTATGTTTTCTTATTTCAAAGATCTTCATATGTCGTTATAATGTCTCTGAGCGAAGTTTTCCAAACCCTATTTTGGGTTCTGAGTGTGTAACACTCTTTTCAATTTTCTTTTTTTAGTCTTTATTAACTGCTATATACCACCCCTGTCCTGAATAAGAGGCTAATTTCCTTTAGCGCTTATTTAAGATGGTTGGGACGGATATTATTTCTGCACTTTTATAAGTATTTCATTTCTATATACCACCCCTGTCCTGAATAAGAGGCTAATTTCCTTTAGCGCTTATTTAAGACAGTTGGGACGGATACTATTACTGCTTTTATATAAGTCTTTTTATTTACTTTTTTTTCGTACTTTTATACGCTTATTATTATCGTTTTAGAACTCTAGTTATCCACTAATTATTATCGTTTTAGAACTCTAGTTATACGCTTATTATTATTGTTTTTAGAACTCTAGTAATTCGCTTATTATCGTTCGCTTTTAAAAACCACCCTAAACTTATTTTCGATAAAATAATAGTTTATTCTCAAAGTAGTTATAATCAACACGACCCGCGGAAATATACGACCTCGATATTTTCTAAAACAAAATATCCTATATTACTCGCGATAAGGTATACTTGCCTTTATCATATGATTAAGTTTGGAATAAAAATATAATATAAAAATGTTCAACTCCATTTAGTGCAAAACTCTCCTTTTCTATTTTAAAAAGAATTCGGCGTTGTAGTCAGGGTTTTATCGTCAATATTTCAAAAGAAGAAAAAGACTATTACTTCTCTCTCTCGATAGGATAACGGTTAATTTCTCAAAGTAGAAGTACTTGCGAAACTCTTTGAAAACACCCGCCTAATTTCCAATCTCATAATATATAGGTTTTGCAAAATCCAAATTTAACTCATCACCCCTGAAAACATTAATTCCAACGTCCGGGATAGCCCGCACGGAGAAGAACTTCCTGAATAGGTCTATTGAGAAAAGAATTCTCTCAGACCGCAGGTATGAAATGAAGGAGAAGATAGAAGCTATGGAGTTTGGTGGAAGTTGACCGGGGACAACCCCATAATGATCTTAGACAGCAATTACCTCAAGCGAAATTGGAAGCTTGAAGCCATATTCATAATGTTCGATGGGGATGGCAATTTGAGTAGACGAGGATGAGTTAAATCGTTCCTCTCGTAATGGAAGCCACGCGAATAGATTACTACCCGCCATATGCTTCTCAACAAATTCGTCCAGCTCGGCCTGGATCATACGACACTCCTTGTGGTCTGCCGAATGAAAAGTTGAAGCCGCATCAGTTCAGACAGCAGTTATTTTTCAGGCCGTTTCAACTTGCTTTTAGACCGCGCCATTTAGAATTCGATGAATGAATCTTCGGGACAGCTGCTACTTATAGACTCAATGTTCTGCATATAGCAAAATCAAATTACGTTTAGCTATGCTAACCGCGCGGTCAGCACCCTCCATGGTTAATCTGCAAAAGATAGCCGCAAGTTTACAGCACATGTCACATAACATACGCATCTCAAGATATTCAAAGTATTTCGCAAGCATATGGATAATAAAGGCAGTAGGCCCCGCGTTCAGAGTCCTGTATCATCAAAAGTTATTTAAAGATGAGACCGCGCAATCAGGTAAATGCATGGTTAAAGAAATTACACAACAGATATCATCGAAATACCACCACAAGCCGCGCGAGTTATACCACAATTCAGGCCTCAATGATAATCAGTTAACACATAGTAATGGCATCATCAAGCAAACATTCTATAGCCAAATTGTCTAAAGGATCACACAAATAATATTACAAATATTGTCTTTGAAGCCGCTCACGGCTGACGATGCTCAAGAGAGATGTTTTCACGATGAAGTCATGCGACCTGATCGCTGGTTTGGTTGAGAAGGCTGTAAATCTGACTTGAATGATAATGAAGATGGTTGATCGTGTTGTGAAGCAGTGCGGCATCCCTCTCTACCCGCACAGTGGGAATCATACGAGTAGGAATATCCCGGCGGCCTCATCGATCATAGGATCGGTCGCCCTAGCCAGGGGGGAGGGGGGATTTGAGGTCTCCCCAACAGTCGGGCGGCTCAATATCTGCATCCTCTCATCATTCATGGGTCGCCGACTTCCACCGACTTCCCTATTCAATCACAAGTATTTCTCTTGATAATATTTGCAATCGCCCACAAGCCTCAAGACCTCCTTCTTATGTTTCTCAAGTTGCATGGTTAGAGTGGCATTCTGTCCCATCAACGCCTTATTCTCGGTTTCCAGGGTGATCTAAGCGGCTTCAATCTGAGATCCAAGCATCTTCTCCCTCTCCATCCACGCCTTCTTCTCGGCCTCCAGAGCATCCTGAGCAGCTTCCTCCCTGCCTTCGACCTCTTTCAACTTCTCAGTTAAGCCGTCAAGGAGCCGCTGGAGGTTGTCAAACTCCTCCTGCACTGAATGAAAGTTCGGTGTGAAGCCCGACACCTGAGAGGGCAGCGGAGGAAGTATAGCCACCAAGTCGCCCAGCTTCATTGACTGTTCAGTATTATCTACAATGAATAAAAAGCGGTTAATGAATCCATAAGCAAACAAACCGATGTAAAAGATATTGCAAAATTAATGCCTGAATATACAGGCCGCAGCGACTGTTCAGGGTCTATTCTTTGACGCTGCGCCTTCCACAATATTTCATTCTGCCTTCGTCTAGCAATGGAGTTTTGAATCGCGGATGGGAAAAAGCTGGATGGCGGATTCAATAACAAATTGTTTGGTTTTTTTCGAGGCAGCAATTTAAGCGGACAAGATGATAACTCGCATCATGTTTACCTATTGCGAAATGGTCAGGTCGCTACGGTTTGTTCAAAGACTGCCTCATCTCCTCTTCCTTTACTTTTATCAGCCTCATCCCGCTTTCTAGAGATTCCTTTCTCGTCGCGGTCTCGACAGGGGTAGCCGCATCCACACCAAGATTGGCGGCCTCATTCAAGACCGTCGGAGTGTCAAGAACCTTGTTTTGCTGCACAAGGGTATCAATGTTATTTACGATATCACTGACAGATATGCTTGCCGCAGAAACTAGCTATAATTTGTCTGGTTTATCCGAAGGAGTATTCTGGCCTTCAGAAACTTCTTTCTCATGCGGATTGTGTTGTAGGCTAGTCTCACCTGATTTATTCAAGACCGACTTATTCTTGGCCTTCAGCCTCTTGTCCTTCCTGGTTATTCTCTCCGTTGTCATTTCTGCTCTCTTACTCTTCTTGGCGGATTCCAAATCAGCCTGCTGAGACCAGCTGGAATTGTCTTCCACGACCACTAGCGGAGAAGTAATTAATTCGCCCGCCTTCGGTGAACTAACTACCCCATCTTCTCCGTTATCAAATCTCAAATGAAGAACCCCGGAGTGGGAGTACCCTACATCAAAAGACTTGTCACCCGCGACCTCCGAGGGAGCAACATGCATCTGTATTCAGCCTATCTAAGAGGACAGGAGGATTGACAGGAGGATTGACAGGAGGATTAACAGGAGGGTTTGAACAACCCGCATTAAGCTCAGCAGTTTCCTTGTCGATCACGGTCAAATCAACAGTTTTCTTGTCTGAGGTGGACAATGCCACTTGATCATCATTCAATTTTGCGGTTGTAGTAACCGTATGATCGGTCTTAGCCGATCGATGATGCTTCTTATGAGGGCGGTCAGCCTTCTTAATCTCACGACTTGACATTTTTGACATCAGGTCCATCTTAATTATTATATTGGCGGCTCGAAAAAGCCTAACCGCTAATGGCGAATAGTCTCCCATGATTTAAGAGAAGTTATGAAGAATGGAGAGCTTTCAGAGATTCTTATAGCCATCAGGGACAACCCGGTGCGGTCTCCAGCTAGAACTAATATTTTCGAAATTTCATTGAGATTTCAAAATATGCGGGGATTATGTTTACCCAGAAGACCGCTATACGAATATCAACTATCTTAGGCCGCGCGGACTGTCCAAGTAGCAACCTAGCTCTACCCAAGGCAAAAGGCCGGACGGTCTACATAGATCAAGACCCAAGTCGCTCGATCTGCATATTGGCAAGACAAAATCAGGGATCAAAGATTACAAGGGCTCATCCAGACGACAAGCCGCGGTCCCAGACAAGAGACAGCACAGGCTGCCACTCTCTCCAACTCAGGATTCTCAATCCAAGCTCAATACAAGCCGACAGGCCAAGCAGCCAGACCGCACGGCTTCCCTAATTTTCTCTTTTGTATCCCGTCACCCCCTGCACTATTCTCCTGTATCCGGGAAGGCGGTTATTTTAGCCCTGCCCGTTCGGGCAGGCCCCCGATCCTATAAATAGGGGGAGGCGACGCTCCCAAGAAACGCACACTCGAATCCTAGAGCTCAAGTTCACTATCTTGGGACTTGTCTGACCGGGCGGCTTTTCATTTCTTGGTCTTGTAACCCACTGTAATCACTTTACATTAATCAAGGGAAAGCCCGTCACAGGATTGGCATTCACCGTGATGGGCAAAATCCGCTCTCGACCGCTGCTAGTGGTCTAATCCTCTCTGACCAATAGTAACCGACAGCTCGTGGCCTCTGTTTTCCCCCGCTTCTCTAGCGTCGATCGCAGAGGTGCATTTTCAAATTCAACAGACGGGGTTCTCTGAAATTATTCGGAGCTAGTTCGCTCCAGACTTCATCCACAAATGGAGAAGTTTCCTCGATGTCTTCATAGAGGGGAGGGACTGAATAGCAAGCCGCCTTGTAAGGAGGACAAGCCGTTGAGGATGCGGCTAGTCGCGGGCAGGCTACCTGATAGAGAGGATGGGCTGCAACTACTGGTGGATAGGCCGGTGGATAAGAAAGGTGGGCTGCATGAGAAGTCACCCCCTAAAAGTCGAGGACCCGCGCCGGCATGTTCCTGGCGGCTTCTTCATAGAAGGTTTGTTGTGCCATGAAACCTTCCAGCTGCGGCTAGGAATTGGCGACTTGAGGTAGAGGGTATGGAGGAGGGGGAGGAACCAGAGTTGCTATCTGGCAAGCCGCAGCTTGCTAAGGAACTAGCCACTCGGTTAGCATATCAAGGGCCTGACTAATCGCATCTAGCCATTGATCAGTCGCTTTCTGAGCCCGCTCGGCTTCCCCTTAGACTGCTCCAATGCCACCCACAGGGAATCATCACTATGGTTGGAGCGGTCAGCTTGGCCGAACTGGTGGTCAGACATTTTTAGTCAAGGAGTTCACTGACAACTCGCAATCTGAAGGTCGTGTGTTTCTGTTGATGCCGAATTTGCACCTCCATGTTCAACGCTAGGAAAGCGAGGAAAAAGAGGATGCAATGGGCTGCTGGTTACTAATGACTTAGAGAAAATGTGTTATGACCACTAGCAGCGATCAAGACAAGACTTCGCCAATCACGGTGAATGCCACTCCTGTGATGGGCTTTCCTTCGGCTTAATAAAAAGAATTACAACGGGTTACAGTGCTTGTAAAAAGAAGCCGGCCGGACAAACAAACCGCAAGAAAGTTAACTCGAGACTGAAGCTCTAACAAGCGAGCTCCTGGATTCGAGTGTGCGCATCTTGGGAACATCGCCACCCCTATTTATAGGCTCGGGGGCCTACCCGAATGGGCAGGGGAAAAATAACCGCCTGCCCGAATACAGGAGAATCGGACAGGGGGTGACGAGATACAAGAGAGAAAGGAAGGGAAGCCACGCGGTCTGGCGGCTTGACTTGTCGGTTTGTATTGAGCTTGGATTGAGAATCCTGAGTTGGGGAGAGTGGCGGCCTGCGCTATCTCTTATATGGGGACGCGGCTTGTCGTCTGGACGAGCCCTTGTAATCTTTGATCCCTGATTTTGGCCTGGCAATATGCAGATCGAGCGACTTGGGTCTTGATCTGCTCTGTTAAGAGAGACGCAAGCTTGAGTTGAGCCAACCCGAGCGGTCTGCGATTAGAGACCGCGAACTTCATCTCAAGCTGGTCCTGGACTTCCAACATTTGATGACGATCTGGTCTATGTAGACCGTCCGGTCTGTTTCCTTGGGTGGAAATAGGCGGCTACTCGGACAGGCCGCCCTGTCTAAGATGGTTGTCATACTGATAGCGGTCTTCTGGGTAATCACTCTAAGACAAAGCGAATACAAATGCCACTCCCTCAGAGGTCGCATGCGACAAATGTTTTGATGTTGAATTCTCCCCCTCTGGGGTTTTACATTTAAAAATGAATAATGGAGAAGACGGGGCAGTAACTTCCTCGAAGCCAGGCGAAGTGATTACACCTCCGCTAGTGGTTGTGGAAGATAACTCCAGCCGGTCTCACCAGGACAACTTAGATTCTGCTAAGAAAAGGAAGAGAGCCGAAACGACGGCGGATAGAATAATGAGGAAGGCCAAGAAGCTGACGGCCAAGAATAAAGTGGATCCAAGAAGTCGAAATCGACTAGTCTCCAACACAAGCCACGCGAGAAGGAGGTCAGCGAAGGACAGGTTACTCCTACTGACAAGCCTGTCGAGTTATTGCTTTGTTCTGCGGCTAGCGTATCTGTTAGTGATATTCTAAAAGAGATGGACACACTGCAAAGCCAAGACCGGCTTCTTGATTCTCCAGTGAACACGACTGAAACCAACCCTCTTGGTGAGGATACGGCTAATTCTGAAGAGGCCTCACCTAGTACTGAGGCGGCTAAATCTAAAGAAGCCGGACCGAGTAAGGAGGAGGCTAAACCTGAAGAGGCCGAACCGCGGAAGGAGAGCTTTGAGAAGAGCGGGATGCGGCTGATGAAGGTGAAGGCTGAGGAGTTGAGGAGGTCTCTTAATAAGCCGCAGATGTCAGATCCCTTTGCAAAAGGTAAGAGGGAAGCGTGTTATCATCCTGTCCGCTTCTTTGTGCCGCGGTCTCGGAAAAAACAAGATGATTCATTATTGAATCCGCCGTCAATCTTTTTCCCAACCGCTATTCAAACCTCTTTTATTAAGCGGCGACAGAACGAGAGAATTTGGAGAGAGCAGCGCGGGAGAATGGACCCCGAACAGTCGAGGCGGCTTGTATACCCAGGCATTTAACCTTGTGGTATTTTTTGTATCAGGTTACTCACATCTTTTTATATTAACCGCATTTTTATATTACTCACTACTCATGCTTCCAACTATTATATCCTACAGTACGATTGTTGTGGTTTGAAAATTTAAAGATGAACTAATGAAAATTGAAAATGATAAATTTAGATTTAAAAGGAGCATTCGATCAATGATTCACCATGAAAAGAGAGAAGACGAATAAAAATAAAATTTTAAGATTGCATAATTAATCTTGACCGTGGCGGATCGAAAATAAGAAATAATCTCGCTAGAGAATTAAATCTCCTAACTTCTAGACAATTTGACCGAAATCTCTTTACGAATCAAAAACGCTAAAGTTGCATTATCGAAGTGAGCCGCACTATTGGATTTGACTCCAATCCGGAGGATTTACGTCATCCTATCTCGAGGATTGCGTGCAACTCCTTCCTTCTTCAAGTGATCTTTCAAATTAACGAGTCTCTCGACTACTATAAAATGAGATCAAATATCTACTACCGTATACCGGAAACACGGAGTTGATGCAAGATAAAGCGAAGAGGGATCGAGAAAAAAATTTAGCAAAAATAAAACTTAGAAATGAAGCACAATCTCATCTCAAATCATGGATCCTCACGATCGAACGCTAAAGAAAATTAGCTATGCATATTAATTAAAGAAACAACAATAGAATAGGAAGATCGCATTTTCATTAATATAGAAAAAGAGAAGGGTACAAACTAAAAGCAACTACGATATTAGAGAAAAAGAAAAACATACATATAAAAAGAAACTTCTAAAATTAACTCTCAAGCATGTAGCACTCATACAAAATTGAAATTCTCTCTAACTCTCTTAAAAACGTGGACTCAATGCCTTCCTTCCACACGATGCCTTGAATCCCTTCTCCTTTTATAGCCAAAAGATGAGTAAAGAGGGGAGAGGAGATGAAGAGACACACTCATTATAAAATTACAAGAAATAAAATTATGGGAGACCAAGGGGTGGCCGGCCATATATATAAAAATATAATTTGAATGATGAGGTGGATGGGTGAATGGAGGAGCCGGCTCTTGGAGAAATTAAGTGGCCTTTTGAATGGAAATAATGGCAGCATTGAAGATGAGAAATTAAATACCTGAATTGAAGAGGAGAACCGAATGGAAACATTGAAATGGACTGGTGAATGGAGGAGCCGGCTCTTGGAGAAATTAAGTGAGTTGAATGGCTGCTCCATGGAATTAAATTGTAGCATTGATGTTAAACGGCTCCTTTTATTTATTGGAGGAAATGTGAAGGGCTGCATTGAAGTAAATTAAATTGCTGCATTATATTGGATTAAAAAGAGAACCGGCTCCTTGAAATTAATTGGTGGCTGCATTAAAAATGGAGAGGAGTTGAATGGCTGCATAAAAATGGAAGATAAACCGGCTTAATATAGGAGAAATGAAAGTGGCGGTTTGCATGAAGAGAGAAGGTGGACCGGCTGAATATAAATAATTGGGTTTCACGTAAATGGGCAGCCATATTAAATAGAATTGCATGAATGGAGTTTCATGAAAACGGATGAATATGTTTCATGTTGAGAAATAATAATGGCGGGCTGCATGCATGGAAAATTTTTATGAGTTCACGTGCATGGAAATGGAGGAAATGAACTGGCCACATGGTGTCGAATGTGACCGCATGGAGAGGGCGGCGGCCATGGCGCGCATGTGGCAGCGGCATGAAATTATATTGACGAGTGCAATTTGAACTCTCGAGCTCGGCCAATGCGACAACATTCGCACGAATTCATCATCTCGAGACGTGCCAAAATTCCCCAGGCCTGTCATAAAATAACAATAAAATAATATTAGCATAATTTATAATAAAAAGTATTTAAAAAGCAAATTGACATATTAGTAGGTGAAAATTTATATTTTCATATAGGAAATCTAATATTTTTACGTTAATAATTTAACCCAAATTATGCGTTATCAAAAGCTAAAGGTAAAGATAAAGTGGAAGAGAGCGGTTCTGAAGATGAAGATGATGAAGATGGAGATAAGCCGTCTTCTGATGCCGATGGTACGGGAAGTGAGACCGACCGGGCTGAGGATCAGGAGGTCGGAGGCTCAAATAGTTCCAGTAGTGGGTCCACAAGTTCTTCATCGAATACCGGAGACTACTCGCCGGATGTTGATATCGATGGAGGAACAGATTAAATTCTCCTACGGCTAAGAAACTCAATCCGAGCGATTAAGCACTTGATGTAATTTTGTTTATCTTTTTGATGACTAACGGCTTGATAATATTTAGCTGGTCGGTCTACATTTTGTAAATGAATTTTTGGAAAATGAATGAAAAGATACTTGTTACTTGTATAACCGTTTTCCTGTGGATGTTCCTGATTGATTGTTATTTCTTTCAAACTATGAGTATAAGATATTTAGTCGTGCGGTCTGAACTCAATCCGAGCGGCTATAAGTTCGAGTTCCTGAACGATGAGTTCTGGAAGTGAATGGCTGTTCGAATATCATAGAATGCTGCTCGGACTGTTTAATACTTTGGCTCTGAAGGTGATCTTGACTTGGTAAAAATATGAGCGATAAGTTATGCGGCTAAGATATAATCCGGGCACTTAATAACTCGGGCGATTGTAGATATAAACTCAATATTTATGAATTTCAACGATAATCTTCTGACGAGATAAAGCAAGAAGATAGGAGATCACCTTTCGGCTTGAGAGACTTGTCAGTATAAATAATACTTTGATAGATAAGCCGGGTGACTAGCAATCGATATTCCCTTTATTCGGGAATTCGGAGATATAAAAGAGCATCAAGTCGCGCGGTTACTTCATGACTCAGGCGGATAATAATTGGAGTTCCTTTCCCTGAAGTTCATGTCTCAAGTATAGATATTAATTAGTAAATCGCGCGGTCAATGTATAATCCGGGCGACCAATAATCAGAGTTGAGCAGTATTCATTATAGCAAGAATAACCCACGGCCATTTTCTTGTGGACGAATTGATTCTAACCGGACAAATATAATCAATAGATTATACTAGCTGAACTTTCACCAGTTAATTCCTAAAGCCGAGCAGATAGTACCAACCCATAGTAGTATTATTCCGACAATAATTATCTTAAGCCGGCCGGCCAATGTTATTGCTGATAACCGTTTGATACACCACCTTATGGCTTTCTGTGATAACCGACCTTCTAGATTTAAGGCTAGATTCATTCTAACTACCCAGTTAGATCATTATATTGTTGTTTTACACATGCTATTTCCATTCATACTGGTCGATTTTAAAAGGTCAAACCGCCCTTTCTTAAGGCCATATACCCTTATTTGGGTGCATTCAAACTGGTCGATTTTAAAAGGTCAAACCTCCCTTTCTTAAGGCCATATACCCTTATTTGGGTGAATGAATGCTTGCACCTGTTTTAATACTCCTTTTCCCGAAAGGTCATAAAAACCACAGGAGAAACATAACTTCGTGTAAAGAAATAAAAGAACTACAAACTCAGATGACCAAGTGGGCAGGTGCGCTTAGGTAGCAATCATTGCTTTCCTCAAGTGGTCATAAGAGTTGTAAGCATTTCAGTGACTCAACTGCTCTCCAGCCTAGGGCTACAAGCTATGTTGATCAATTGGGCAGGTGCGCTTAGGTAGCAAGCATTGCTTTCCTCAGAGAGATCAACTAAGTTTTGGGTCCCCTATAGGCACCGCTCGAGAGTACCTTAGGATTATTCGATGGTCATAGACTAAGATGATCAATTGGGCAGGTGTGGTTATGTCGCGGGGGCTCTACCGACATTGCTTTCCTCAGAAAGATCATCAAAGCTATAACTATATCACTTTCGGGGCACGATAAAACTAATAATCACCTGGACCTCCCTTGATGCAGAGGTGTGTTAGATACAGGCCGGGATCCAAAATGATGAAGTCCTCCGCACGGGAATTGGCAAGCTTCCACTACACGTGTGCGAAAACTCCCCGCTACACATGGTCCTCATGGTATTACGCTAAAGACTACAATCCGAGGGGGTTTGAGCAGAACTTGTCGATGTCTCTAAGGTTCAGTGAGGGATACATATAAAGTATATATCGAGAATCAGATAAGAAAACGTGTCAGTATAGGGCTTCTCATTGAATAATAAAAAATTCAAATAATGAAAAGATGACATTTTATGGATTGAAGCATTTGAGATCATCACCACTCCAGGTACGTGAGATGTCCTCTCCATCACTTTTCTGGAGGCGATAAGCCCCACTCTTTAAAGCTTCCTTAACGATGAATGGCCATGCCCAGTTAGGATTTTATTTCCCAACACGACCAGATCTGGCTGCAGCATCCACCTTTTTTAATACCAGATCCCCAACAGCGAATTGTTTGATCCTGACATTCTTATCAAAATGTCTAGCCATTCTCCTTTTTACTTTTGCTTGTCTGATAGTTGCCTCATCTTGTAGCTCTTCAATCAAATCCAGACTGCATTTAATCACATCATCATTATAGTTTATCCATGCTTCGCCTCCTTGCTTTGCATACATGACTCTGGGACTGACCACTTCAAATTCTATTGGAACGACTGCCTCTGAACCATGAGACAATTTGAATGGTGATTCTCCAGTTGCTGAAGTTGGTGTAGTCCGGAGAGTCCAGAGGATGGAAGGGAGTTGATCCGCCTAGTTTCCTTTTTGATTCAAAGTCCTCTTCATTAGAAGATACTGGATTTGTTTATTTGCTGCTTCCACCTGGCCATTACTCCTGGGATGATGTAATGAAGAAAATCAAAGTTCAATACTGATCTTATCGCAGAAGTTGATCATTTCTGAGTTGTGGAACTGAGGACCATTGTCAGTAATAATTGCCAACGGAATTCCATGCCGACACACAATTTGTCCCCAAATAAAATTTCTGATTACTTGTGTAGTAGTTTTGGATAATGCCTTCGCCATAATCCATTTACTAAAATAATAGATCATGACGATTATGAAGCGACGTTGGCTGCTAGCCATCGGAAAGGGTCCGATAAGATCCATTCCCTAAACTGCGAATGGACAAGGTGCTGTTATCGATCTGAGAGCCAGAGCCGGCAGATGTTGAAGTGGAGCAAATTTCTGACACTGAACGCATTGTTCGACAAATGCTTTGGCATCTTTTCTCATTGTTGGCCAAAAGTACCCCTGTCTCAGAATTCTCTTTTCTAAGGTATTCGACCCGGAATGGCTCCCACATTCTCCTTAATGCACTTCCTGGAGTTTCACTCGAACTTCTTCTTCTGAAACACATCTTGTCAGGGGGGGTTATAAGAGTTTTTCTGTGTAATACTCATGCTACCAGACAATAATAAGCTGCCTTTCTTCTGAAACCTCTCCTATTTTTTATGGATAGATGAAACTCTTCTTTTGATAAATACAGTTCATAGGTATCCTTCCAAGAAGGATGTTGATCGATCTGCATCAGTTCTCCTTCTTCTGTTGCTGGTTGGAAAAGTTCAGAAGTCACTCCCCCTGACGGAAGACCGAACTTTGACAATTCATCTGCCTCTTCATTTTTTGATCTTGGAATATGTTAAATGATGAACGATTTGAACCTTCCAATTTCTCCTTTTACTAGCAGCATATAATTTCTTAACATTGGTTCTCTCATTTCATAGTTTCCCAATACTTGCGAAGCCATTATGAGAGAGTCAGTTTTGACATGCACATGCTCTATTCCCAGCTCTTTCGCAAATGTTAGACCGGCCAAGAGTGCTTCATACTCTGCTTGATTGTTCGTGACCTGAAAGAGAACTTGATGGCTTGTTCCAATTTGATTCAATTTGAGCTGATTAGGACAACTCCGGCTCCCATAGAGTTTCTACCCGAAGCCCCGTCTATGTAAATAATCCAGGCCAGTGGAGATCGCTTCATCTGCTCGGGATTAATCTCTGTTGTATCGACCAGGAAATCTGCCAAAACTTGTGCCTTGATTGTTGTCCTGGGGATATAGGATATTTCATATTCACTCAATTCTATAGCCCATTTGGCTAGTCTCCCTGAATGGTCTGGCTTTTCATGTATGCTTCTCAGAGGATGATCTGAGACAACTTGAATTGGATCAGCTTGAAAGTAAGGACGAAGCCTTCGAGATGACATAACCAAAGCTAAGGCTAGCTTTTCTAAAATTGAATATCTGGTTTCCGCATCCTTGAGAATGTGGCTGACATAATAGATTGGGAATTGTTTCTTCTCCCCCCTATAGGATAGAGCTTACTGTAACACCTCCCCTGTAATGAACATATAATATGGGTCCGGCCGGGACCCCACAGCATATAACCGCAACAGTTCCAGCATTATAAGATGATATAAGCTACCCAACTCAAAACTCAGATAACACAGCGAAAATAAAACTTAAAACCACAGAGATTGTCCACAAAATACACAGGAGTCAAACTGGCCTTAAGGCCTTACAAAACCGAAGTCCAAGTCATCAAACATTCATCACATATATAAAATCCCAAAAAGAGGGGAAAACTAGTTTCCTTAAGCTACCTCGGCATGCAAGCCGGAACATCAAAATAAAAGTGCAGAAATGCATGAAAACAAAGTAAACACTTCATGAAGCTTGAGGACTTTTTGGCCGGCGAGCTGGGTCCAGCCTGCGATCCTTGCCCTGCATCCAAATCACAAAGAGCGGTAAACGAGGGTCAGCTATGGCTGACCACAAACGGTGTAACAACATCCCTCCTCCCGGCCGTCCTAGTAGACCCCGGGGAACTACTTCACCCTGCAAGTCAGCGCTTCGTATGCAAATGTACATAAAGAATAACAACATAAATAACAGGAATGAGTGTCACAAACATCATCCACGTTTCTATGTTGAGCAGATAATAATAGGGACCTACCAATGCAATATGAATGCAAACCCGGGTTTCACCCAAGGCTCCCTAAAGCATATGAATCTAACACATCATCATACATCATCCATACCATCACAACCAAAAGGTACTCATCAGTTCCCCTAAAGGGCATCGTAGCCCATGGCCAAGAACCCCACCTGTTCTTGCTACAACAAGAATCAACCACAGGGTATTCATCACTACCCCAAGAGGGCATCATAGCCCATGGCCAAGAACCCCACCTGTTCTTGCCACAACAAGCATCAACGATGTTAGACACTCGTCCCTGGACCCCACCCGCACATGGCTCACAACGCCATCGGGCTTGTCCTCATTCCAAGACATTCTCAATATCATTCATTCTCATCAAATTCACCAAAATCAACACAGAAGGGGGGGGGGACTTTTCTTGCTGGGACACCCTCCACACATGACTTGCAATATCACGGGCGGGCCAGCCGACCACAAGTCGATCCCGCGCCTTCAAAACACAAACAGGCATCACAAGCCATAACTCACCCACAATATTCCCCCTCCCTCAAACCAATATTCGTTACCATACGAAGCTACAAGGGCATCACGTCGACGAATTCGCCGTATTCGGATTTCTAGCAAAACCCCTAAAATGCGCATCAATCAACATCACCGAATCGGACCAACGGTCGCGGATCCGGCTTCACCCACAATGCATAATCCACTAACAGAGCGGATCTCTAGTGCAAATCATGTCGGGGACAGACTGAATCAACCCGATGGTTCCTTTTGAACCAAGGCGACCCGGATCCCTCTCACTTGACGAATCCGGTGCCAAAATGCAGAAATTAGAGGGATGCTATGCACGCATCCTAAAGACCGGGAGGTGAAATGTCGTTACCATTTGAGTTCTCCTCCTAGCCATGAGAAACTTGAAAACAAATGGAGGAGAAGAAGCGCTTCGACGCCCCCTACGCGTTGCCGGTCTTGGATCGGCGAACGGAGCTCCGAAGCTCCAACAATGGTGGAATCTCCTTCTTCTTCTTCCTTGCCCCCTCTTCTTTCTCAAGCTTAAGAGAGAGAATGGCTTGGAAACTATGAGGGGATAACCCCTCTCCAAAGCCCTAAAACCCTCCAGCAACCACTCTCAGCCGTTGGATCAAACCCCACCATTTTTGATCGGCCGGATCATCTTCTCTGCTCTTATTCACGGAGCAGAATAAACAGGGCGCACGAGCAGCGGCGCACGATCAGTGGTCGTGCGCGAAGAAGGCATGTGGTCGTGCACAGTGCTCTGTTTGGGAATGGATATACCGCACGACCAGCGGTTGTGCGCCTGATCGTGCAAGAAGGATTTCGCACGACCACTGTCCTGTCAGGCTCAAAACCAGCCCAACTCCGAGCGCAGCACTCCCACATCGCGCTGCATCGTCGAATTGTGATTATTGGGGTGTTACAACTCCACCCCCCTTAAAAGAATTTCGTCCTCGAAATTTCAGAATTGAAACAGGAAACCATAATGCACACCTGATGCAAAAAGTTCCGGGAAGTCCTACCGCATCTCTTGCTCACACTCACAAGAGAATTCGTCTCGCCCGCAGTTGTCCCATCGCCCCTTTACAAGCTTGACTTCCTTGTTACGCAACTGCCGAACTTCAGAATCCTCGACGCAAACCGGACGAACCCTCGTCCTCAAATCCTCCATCACCGGCACCGCCGCCTCTTTGACCACGACGATCAGCTCTAACAAAGCTTTCCTCAGCACAGAGACATGGAAAACATCATGTAATCCACTCAGCTCTGCGGATAATGCCAAATAATAGGCTGCTTCGCCTATACGCTCTGTAACCTCGAACGGACCCAAATATCTCGGACTCAACTTCTTGAGTCGCCGCACACATGAAACGCCCTTGAACGTCTTGATCTTCAAGTAGACCATGTCGCCCACTGCAAACTCCACATTTCTATGGTGCGCGTTAAAATACTTCGCTTGCTGATCCTGAGCAACCTTCATGCGCTCCTGAATTGTCCGCACAATCTCGCTAGCATCTTCCACCACCTGCTTTCCCAAAAGCTTAGTGTCTCCCGCCTCTGCCCACAACATCGGCGTTCTACACCTCCTTCCATACAATGCTTCGTATGGCACCATCTTGATACTCGCCTGGAAGTTATTATTATAAGCGAACTCCACCATGAAAAGGTGGTCTTCCCAACTTTTACCAAAGTCAAGAGCACACATCCTCAACATATCCTCCAACGTATGGTTCGTTCGCTCCGTCTGACCATCGGTCTGCGGATGGAACGCGGTACTAAACTTGAGTTTGGTGCCTAAACTTTTCTGCACTAACCTCCAGTCCTTCGAAGTGAACCGCCCATCGCGATCACTAACGATGCTCTTAGGAATCCCGTGAAATCGCACAATATTTTGAACATAAAGCTCCACGAGCTTCTCCATGCCATCGCCCTTCTGATTCGGAATGAAGTGGGCCACCTTGGTCAGGCGATCCACTATCACCCAAACCGCGTCGTTACCCTGCTGCGATCGAGGCAAACCATGTACAAAATCCATGGAGATGTCGTCAAATTTCTATTCGGGGATAGGAAGAGGCTTCAAGAACCCAACGGGCCTTTGGCACTCAACCTTCACCAAGGCACAAGTCTGACATCGGCTTACATACTCAGCTACATCCCGCTTCATCAAAGGCCACCAAAAAGATTTCTTCATATCCGTGTACATCTTTGTACTACCTAGATGAACTGAGTACTTCGTAAAGTGAGCCTCAAACATCAACTCCTCGCAAAGCTTGCCAAAATGCGGAACACAAACCCTTCCGTCTCTTTTCAAGATTCCACCAACCATCTCCAAAGCATTGCCTTCGCTTTGTTGAGCCTCCAACACCAACCGTTGGCACTCTTCGTCTACACTAGTCGCCTCTCGGATTCGATCCGTTATGTCACACTGCATTTCGATCCAGTTCAATCGAGCCACACTAGACTCACCTCTAGCCACACAAGCAATGTCAAGAGACTCCAAGTCTCGTATCAACCGCTCGTCATGCGCATCAATCCAATAACCTTGCCCGGAGTACTTCCTATTCAAGGCATCCGCCACCACGTTGGCTTTACCCGGCGTATACTTAATCTCCACGTCGTAGTCCCCAAGGAACTTGACCCACCTACGCTGCCGCATATGAAGATCCTTTTGGTCTAGGAGATACCTTAGGCTTTTGTGATCCGTGAAGATCTCCACCTTCGCACTATACACATAGTGCCGCCACAATTTTAACGCAAAGATCACCGCCGCCAACTCTAGATCATGGATGGGGTAATTCCTCTCATGAGTCTTTAACTGCCTTGACCCATAAGCTATCATCTTGTCTTGCTGCACCAGCACGCAACCCAAACCGCAACCTAACGCGTCACAGAAAATTTGAAATCCTTCCGTCCCACTAGGAAGACTAAGGATTGGAGCAGACATCAACCTTTCCTTCAAATTCTCAAATGCACGGGCACACTCTGGTGTCCACACAAACCTTTGGCCCTTGCGAGTAAGAGTGGTGAGGGGCAACGTCATCCGCGAAAAGTTCTCCACGAAACTTCTGTAATAACTGACTAGTCCAAGGAAGCTCCGGACTTCCGCCACGGTTCTCAATACAGGCCAATCCCTAATGGCTTCAATTTTCGTTGGATCCACCGCCACCCCATATCCACTGATCACGTGACCCAAGAATGCCACCTTCCCGATCCAAAATTCACACTTCGAGAATTTAGCATAAAGCTGATTCTCCCGTAGAGTCTGCAATACTAGCCTCAAGTGAGACTCATGATCCGCTTCCGATTTCGAATACCCCAAAAGATCATCTATGAACACCACCACAAACGAGTCTAGAAACGGTCGAAAAACCCTGTTCATCAAATCCATGAACACAGATGGCGCGTTCGTCAGTCTGAACGGCATCACCGAAAACTCATAGTGGCCATACCGAGTCCCAAACGCTGCCTTGGCGATGTCATCTTCTCGAATCTTCAACTGTTAGTACCCCAACTTCAAGTCTAACTTGGAGTACAACACCGACCCCACTAACTGGTCGAACAAATCATCGATTCGCGGAATCAAATATTTATTCTTAACGGTCAACTTATTCAGTTCACGGTAGTCAATGCATAACCGCCTACTTTCATCCTTTTTCTTTACAAACAATACCGGCGCGCTCCATGACGAAGAGCTGGGCCTAATGTACCCTTGCTCTAACAATTCTTGCAACTGAACCTTTAGTTCGGACAGTTCCTTCGGTGCCATCCTAAACGGAGGACGCTACACCGACCTCGCACCCGGTACCAACTCTATCGAAAAATCAATCTCACGCTGAGGAGGTGCTCCCGGAAGCTCCTCGGGGAATACATTCTCAAATTCTTCCACTACCGGAACCTCTCCAATCGCCAACCTTGTGGAGTGAGTCTCCCACAAAGGTAAAAATGCCTCGCCTCCTTGGTTTACCGTACGCCTCACTTGCACGGCGGAAATCAGGGAGCAAGCCACTCCGCTTAAGCTTTCAAACTTGACCTCTGCCTTACCTTCTCCTCTCAGGGTTACCACCTTCAACTGGAAGTCAAAACTAGCTCGCTGCTCTACAAGCCAGTCCATCCCCAAGATAACGTCTAATTCGGCTAGTGGTAGAATTGCTGCTACCAACTCGAAATCCCAAACACAAATCTATAAAAACTATGTGTTCTTTCCCACGGTGGTCATGAAAGACCCAAACGGCATGTGCACGCTCAGTACCACCTCAACCTCGACAGACTCAACACTGATCTCCCGGATAAAGCTTCCTGCATGGAAAAAGTGTGATGCTCCCATGTCGATCAACACTCTAGAGGGGTAACCAAAACTAGCACGAAACCTATATACGCGCATAACAAATATGAATGGTCGCAAACAACTTTGAGATAACAAACAAAAATCTAAACTTTTTTGTACCTGCCGTCACATCGTGTTGACGAAACGTCTCTTGCTGCCCAAGGGCAGAATCGCTAGGCTGCACCGAAGGAAAGAGTGAAGCGCACGACTCCACTGATTTCCCCTTCTCCGCATAACTAAGACCAGAACGCACCGACTGTTCCAGCCCCTGCTCCGACTCAGCTCTACCCTCGGAACAGAAACGAGCGATGTGGCCCGCCTTGCCACACTTAAAGCACGACACGAGTCTCTTGGAGCGGATCTCCCCAGAAGCTGCACCGCTTCTCTCGCTAGGCTTACAAGAATGAGATCTTTTCCATCCTCGGCTTCCCTCCGATTTCCACTGTGAAATGGGAGGTTTCCCTTCACCTCGCCCTTCTCCAACATCCTTTCGACTCTAGTCTTGGTCAGGATATCTCTCCAACGCTCTAGGAACTGTCAACTCTCGAGCTCCATCTGGTGTGACAGGCGTCGTAACCGAAGATACTCTCACCGCTAGAGCTGACACCAAAGCTTCTGCTAGCATACGAAAGAAATCAGCCGGAGATATGCCCATAATCATGATGCCCGAAGTAGTGGCACCACTCCCAGAAGGCTCCTCCTGCCTCCTAGACTTTCCTGCATTGCCGCCAACATCCTAGCATAAGCAAGGAAACAAACTAATCAAGCTCTACTCGCGAAACTCGAACACAGGGATACTCATCATCCCACACAATACTCCTATGTGGACAATCTCTTTACGCGATCCGAATACACTAGACCTCGCAAGAATACTCAACCTAGCTCTGATACCAAATTGTAACACCTCCCCTGTAATGACCATATAATATGGGTCCGGCCGGGACACCACAGCATATAACTGCCACAGTTCCAGCATTATAAGATGATATAAACTACCCAACTCAAAACTCAGATAACACAGCAGAAATAAAACTTAAAACCACAGAGATTGTCCACAAAATACACAGGAGTAAAACTAGCCTTAAGGCCTTACAAAACCGAAGTCCAAGTCATCAAACATTCATCACATATATAAAATCCCCAAAAGAGGGGAAAACTACTTTCCCTAAGCTACCTCGGCATGCAAGCCGGAACATCAAAATAAAAGTGCAGAAATGCATGAAAAGAAAGTAAACACTTCACGAAGCTTTAGGCCTTTTTGGCCGGCGAGATGGGTCCATCCTGCGATCCTTGCCCTGCATCCAAATCACAAAGAGCGGTAAACGAGGGTCAGCAATGGCTGACCACAAACGGTGTAACAACATCCCTCCTCCCGGTCGTCCTAGCGGACCCCGGGGAACTACTTCACCTTGCAAGTCAGCACTTCGAATGCAAATGTACATAAAGAATAACAACATAAATAATAGGCATGAGTGTCACAAACATCATCCACGTTTCTATGTTGAGTAGATAATAAAAGGGGCCTACCAATGCAATATGAATGCAAACCCGGGTTTCACCCAAGGCTCCCTAAAGCGTATGAATCTAACACATCATCATTCATCATCCATACCATCATAACCAAAAGGTACTCATTAGTTCCCCCAAAGCGCATCGTAGCCCATGGCCAAGAACCCCACCTGTTCTTGCCACAACAAGCATCAACCACAGGGAATTCATCACTACCCCAAGAGGGTATCGTAGCCCATGGCCAAGAACCCCACCTGTTCTTGCCACAACAAGCATCAACGATGCTAGGCACTCGTACCTGGACCCCACCCGCACATGGCACACAACGCCATCGGGCTTGTCCTCATTCTAATACATTCTCAATATCATTCATTCTCATCAAATTCACCAAAATCAACACAGAAGGGGGGGGGGGACTTTTCTTGCCGGGACACCCTCCACACATGACTTGCAATATCACGGGCGGGCTAGCCGACCACAAGTAGATCCCGCGCCTTCACAATATAAACAAGCATCACAAGCCATAACTCACCCACAATATTCCCACGCCCTCAAACCAATATTCGTTACCTTACGAAGCTACAAGGGCATCACAATGACAAATTCGTCGTATTCGGATTTCTAGCAAAACCCCTAAACTGCGCATCAATCAACATCACCGAATCGAACCAACGGTCGCGGATCCGTCTTCACCCACAATGCCTAATCCACTAACAGAGTGGATCTATAGTGCAAATCATGTCGGGGATGGACTCAATCAACCCGATGGTTCCTTTTGAACCAAGGTGACCCGGATCCCTCTCACTTGACGGATCCGGTGCCAAAATGCAGAAATTAGAGGGATGCTATGCACGCATCCTAAAGACCGGGAGGAGAAATGTCGTTACCTTTTGAGATCTCCTCCTAACCATGAGAAACTTGAAAACAAATGGAGGAGAAGAAGAGCTTCGACGCCCCCTACGCGTTGCTGGTCTCGGATCGGTGAATGGAGCTCCGAAGCTCCAACAATGGTGGAATATCCTTCTTCTTCTTCCTTGCCCCCTCTTCTTTCTCAAGCTTAAGAGAGAGAATGGCTTGGAAATTATGAGGGGATTACCCCTCTACAAAGCCCTAAAACCCTCCAGCAACCACTCTCAGCCGTTGGATCAAACCCTGCCATTTTTGATCGGTCGGATCGTCTTCTCCGCTCTTATTCACGGAGTAGAATAAATAGGGCACACGAGCAGCGGCGCACGATCAGTGGTCGTGCGTGAAGAAGGCATGTGGTTGTGCACAGTGCTCTGATTGGGAATGGATATACCGCACGACCAGTGGTCGTGCGCCTGATCGTGCAAGAAGGATTTCGCATGACCAGTGGCCTGTCAGGCTCAAAACCAGCCCAACTCCGAGCGCAGCACTCCCACATCGCGCTGCATCGTCGAATTCTGATTTTTGTTGTGTTACACTTACTACATCTGCTCCAACCCCTAAATACAAGAACAATACTACCCCTTCACGAGGGCTTTGGAGCAGAGGGGTTGATGTCAGCTGTATTTTCAATTGCTTGAAAGCGTTGTTGCATTCTTTAGTCCATTCAAATTTAGACCCTCCTCAGAGTGTTTTAAAGAATGGAGCGCTCTTATCTCCTGACTTTGAGATGAATCGGCTCAGGCCTGCTAGTCTTCCCTCCAACTGCTGAACTTCTTTCGAACTACAAGGAGGAGCCATATCAAGAATAGCCTTCACCTTATCCGTATTTGTTTCAAGACCATCAGGTGTGAGGAGATGTCCAAGGAACTTTCCTTGGTTTTCTCCGAATACACATTTCAAGGGATTCAATTTTAACTTGAACCTACGTGGAGTAGCGAACGTCTGTACGAGGTCTTCCAAGTGTATAGAGAAGGTTTTGCTTTTTAGAAGGAGATCATCGACATAGACTTCGAGATTTCTCCCTTTTTGGTGCTTATAAACTGTGTCCATCATTTTCTGGTATGTTACACCCGCATTTTTAAGGCCAAAAGACATCACAAGGTAACAATAGCATCCATCGTTTGTAATTAAAGACATATGTGGGATGTCGGGCTTATGCATTTTAATTTGATGGTAACCAGAAAATGCATCATGATAGCTCATAAAATTATACCCAACCGCAGAATCTGCTAAAACATCTATCCGAGGCAAAGGGTAGCAATCTTTAGGGCATGATTTATTGAGCTTTGTAAAATCAACACAAATACGCTACTTACCCCCTGACTTTTTTACCATTACAACATTGGACATCCAGGTGGGGTACTGGATTTCAGAAATAATATTCGCCTTAAGGAGCTTGGCAACTTCTCTAATTGGTTCCGCCAGCTTGGTTGCCACCTCCCTTTTCTTTTGTTGGATTGCCTTGAAATCATGGGATACATTAAGATGGTGACAAGCGACATCCGGGTCCACTCCGGGCATGTCTTCTGCTGACCAAGCGAAGACGTCTAAGTTCTCAAAGAAACAGGAGAACAGTTGAACTTTTTCATCTTCGGACAGCTCTGCATTAACGATTAGTTTCTTCTCTCCCCCTTCGACAATGGAGATTTCTTGGGTTGCCTAGGCAGGTTCTATGTGAGCCCCTTCTCATTCTTTGTTCTCCCCAGCCACCTCTGGGAACTTGGCCACCTCGTGGATATCAGTTTGAACTTCAGGAAATGGAGCTTCGGTGATCATGTTGACTGTTTTCACATAGCATTCCTGAGCAAATTTTGGATCGCTTCGGACCTGATACTGCCTTCCCTTGGCTACATACTTTATAACCATGTGGAAGGTTGACACCACTGCTCTATAAGTATTTAGAATTGGCCTTCCGAAGATGGCACAACAGCTGCTCGGGGCATCTACCACCAAGAAGTATATCAGCTTTGTAATGCCTCCCAACGACACCAGAAGCTTTACACATCCCTCTATTTCTTTCTTCTCTCCAAAAAAGCCATAGAGGGACCCTTCAGTGGAAAGCAGAAGCTTTCTAGTCTTTAGGGCTTCAAAAGTCGGGCAGAAGAGGAGGTTGACTGAGCTGCCAGTGTCGACCAGAATCTTGTGCACAGCGTAATTCTCAATGTTGATTTGATTACCACGGCATCATTTAAAGGATTTGCATTTGGGGGAAGGTCCTCTTGGCCGAAGGTAATGACCGACCATTCTGGAGCAGAAGTGGAGGTGGATGCTACCTCCTGCTTGAAAACTCTCGCAACGCTGGATTTTCTAGAAGAATCGAGTCCAGTTCCACCATGAATGCAGTAGATGTCAACGAGGGGCCCAACATCATTTACCTCTATACATTCGGTATCAGGACGTATGTTTCCATAACATCCAACATCTGCTACATCAGTGCATTCCCAGGTAACTTCAAGCATTTCTTTCCCTTTTACTGTTGATGGTTCAGTAGACGTCTCTTTCTGAACTAGGCCTTGGAGCTTTCCTCTTCCAAGAGCCATTCTATCAACAAGCGGAGGGCCCGACAATTCTCGGTCAGATTCCCTCCCTCGTTGTGATACTCGCAGAAGAGGTTCAGATTTGATTTTCTAACCTCAGAGGAGCAGGCTTCTGGAAGTCAGGCCTCTTCTGCAGAATTTGGACCACCTCATCCATAGTGACATTAAGAGGGGTAAAAGCGTCGTGTGAATCATCATATTGGAGTGGTGGACCAATTGGAGGTGGCGGCGCAGCGTATTGTGGCAGATACACTGGCATTATTTGCGGAACTGTCATGGATGGATCGTGCACGGTGGCCAATGGCGGTTTCTGTTTCTGAAACCGTTGATGGACAAGAAATGGTTGCTTGTGCCTAAGATTTCTTCCCCTCTAAGCACGAGGTACAAAATCAGGCCGAGGTGGATGATGGTAGTGTTGCTGGTAGGTTGAAGTAGAGTTAGGCTGATATTTATCGCTGAGCAACTTAGCGACATAACCAGGATTGGTTTTCTGTCCTCTGATGAACATGTTTGCCAGGCTAATCATTTCCTGATAAGTTCTCGGCTCTCTGATGTTAGCTTCGAATTTTATTGGCCCCTCTCTCAGGCCATGGATCGGAGCAACTCTTTACAATTCTTGATCGACATTCTGTACTTCCATTATCTCTCTCTGAAAACGATCGATGAAATGGGCCCATGTCTCGTCTTCACGTTGCCTTATTTCGAACAGAGCTGTCGGGCCACTATTCCTTTTCTTTGAGATAGAGAATCAAATCAGAAATTCCCTATGCAGTTCTGCAAAGAAACTAATAGATCGAGGGTGCAACCCATAGAACCATTCTCTGGCTTGCCCATCAAAGGACGTTACAAGAAGCTTGTACCTAGTAGCATCGGTGAGAGTTCTTAGAGCGACAGCCAATTCAAAGGCTTGAAATTGAATGGCCGGATCAGATTCTACACTATATGCTGGCAGACGAGGTTCTCTGAAATTATTTGGAGTTGGCTCGCTCTGGACTTCATCCACAAATGGAGAAGTCTCCTCAACGTCTTCGTAAAGGAGAGGGAAAGAATAATAAGTCGCCTGATAAGGAGGATAACAAGCCGCTGGGGCTGCGGCTAGTCGCTGGCAGGCCTCCTGATAAGGAGGATGGGATGCTACTTCTCGAGGATAGGCCGTCGGATAAGAAAGGCAGGCTGCTTGAGAAGTCGCCCCCTGAAAGTCGAGAACCCGCGCCGGCATGTTCTGGGCGGCTTCTTGATAGAAGGTTTGCCGTGCCATGAAACCTTCTAAAGGCGGTTGGGAATTGGAAACTTGAGGTAAAGGGTATGGAGGAGGGGGAGGAACCATAGTTGCTATTTGGCTAGCCGCGTCTTGATGAGGAACTAGCCGCTCGGTTAGCATAGCAAGGGCCTGGCCAATGGCATCTAGTCATTGATCAGTCGCCATCTGAGCCCGCTCGACTTCACTATTAGATTGCTCCAATGCTTCCCACAGGGAATCATCATTGTGGTTTGAGCGGTCAGTTTGACCAAACTGGCAGTCAGACATTTGTGGTCAAGGAGTTCACCGACAACTCGCAATCTGAAGGTCGCGTGTTTCTGTTGATGCCGAATTTGCACCTCCACGTTCGACGCTGGAAATCGAGGAAAAAGAGGAGGTCGTGGACTGTCGGTTACTAATGACTTGGAGCAAATGAGTTATTTATAGACCGCTAGCAGTGGTCGAGACCAAACTTCGCCCGTCACGGCGAATGCCACTCCTGTGAAGGGCTTTCCTTTGATTTAAGAAAGATGATTACAACCGGTTACAATGCTGGAAAAGGGAAGCCGGCCAGATAATCAAACCGCAAGACAGTGAACTCAAGACCACATCTCTGACAAGCTAGCTCCTGGATTCGAGTGTGTGTGTCTTGGGAACGTCGCCTCCAACTATTTATAGGCTCGGGGGCCTGCCCGAACAGGCAGGGCTAAAATAACTGCCTACCCGAATACAGTAGAATCGGGGAGAGGGTTACGGGATACATGAGGGAAAAGAAGGGAATCCGCACGGTCTGGCGGCTTTACTTGTCGGTGTGTAATGGGCTTGGATTGAGACATTTTTGAAGAAAATGGCGACTCGCGCTGTCTATTGGCTGAGGCCGCGGCTTATTGCCTGGAAAAGCCTTTGTAGCCTTCAATCCCTGATTTCGGCCTAGCAATATGCAGATCGAACGACTTGGGTATTGATCTACATTATATTCGAGCAGGAGAGACGTATGCTTGAGTTGAGACAACCCGAGCGGTCTGAGATTTAGAGACCGCAAACTTCATCTAAATATGGATCTGGACTTTGATGCGCAAATCTCACACACCGCTATAGGCGGTAGCTCGACTGCGACACGAAACGGCAGTGTACCGATCGTTCAAGTAATATAAAACGAGGAGTAAATCCCCGAGTATCGATCTCGGAAGGAACACAGTAAGGTGGAGTTAATTATCGAGGAAGGACTTGAGATTGAAGTCCTTTTGAGCGGATGGGTGCGGAAACGGGGATTTTGGATTGTGGAAAATAAAGAGAAAATGCTATGACTACTCCTATGCAATGCCGCTATGCAATGCTTCGCTTGGCGGGATGGAGACTAGGCAGGCCTTGAGCGCACTGCGTCGCAAGGGCGGATGGACGAGTAGGCAAATGGATCGAACTATGCAGGCCTTGAGCGCGCTGCTTCGTTAGGCGGGATGGAATACACGGGCCGCTATGCCACGCTTCACTAGGCGGATGGAAGAGTAGGCATACGGATGAGGGTCGCAAGCACCTCTTCGACAAGCACGCCACTAGCAATTGCTAGTGCGGCACCGGACGTGACGGCGGGATGGAGGATGGAATGGGGCGCACCTCAAGCACACAAATAAACAAAAAGGGTATTTCACATAGACATGAAATAACTTTAAATAGCAAGGTCTATAGTGTTCTTCATCAAAATACAAAAGATCTAACTATTACAACAATCAATAAGAGGAGAACAAGGCAAGAAATCGACCGAATCCGAAGGCTCATTGGAGATTCACGGTTGGAATCGCCGGGTTGTCAATCCGCGTCCAAGCTCGGTCCGCAACTACGTCCGGGGTAGAGAGAGCTGTCATGACTCTCTAATGAACCCGTCTTCATCGTCTCACGATCCGGTAGAGGTTGCAAACTTCCCCTTGCTTGACGGTAATGGAGGCTAGGTCTTCCTTTGAAACTCTAGGATGAAGGAGGGGGCCGAGAGGAAGCTCCGGCTCAAGATTCGCGTGAAGAACAAGCCCGGAGCACCTCCTGATGGTGGGAGGCGATGGAGGGGCAAAATCGGAGCCCTGGAGCGAGAAAACGGCGGAAGAAAATCGGGGGTCCGACCTAATTCGCGAGCAGGAACATTTATAGGCGCTGGGTTAAGCAGTGCGCATGATCAGTGGCGCACGACCAGTGGTCGTGCGCACTATCATCCTGTGATCGTGCGCCTGCCTGGACGGAGCCTGCAAGGGAAGAAAATTATAAAATACAAAGTTCGCACGACCAGTGGCGCACGACCAGTGGTCGTGCGCACTATCGTAAGTGGTCGTGCGATAAGCCAAACAGAACTCATAAAATGGGCGTTAAGTGCGCACGATCAGTGGCGCACGACCAGTGGTCGTGCGCGATAGGACCAGTGATCGTGCGAAGTGTTCCTGTACAGATTTGTACCGGGAACACCTGCACGACTCCTGTTCCAGCATAACCATGAATCCTGCCACTGAAAGTGGCACTTAACGATGCATGAAGACTCATAACGAAGATAAATAAGAAATAACACCAAAACGGGCCTAGAAGTGCACATAGCATGGAATAACAAATATGAGCGAAAACATGCCTAAAGTGTAGTGCAAAGACTAGAAAATCGGCCCAGATGAGTCTATATATGTGTATATAATTGGGACTCATCACACCCCCAGACTTACCTGTTTGCGCGTCCCGAGCAAACAAATCCGGCGGAGTAGGAAAAAAGGTTGTTAGCGTAGAGAATTGCAAAGAAAGAGTAAGATGCGAAGTATCATACCCATGCAAATAGAAATTCTGTAAAAGAAGATTCTAACTATACTAATTAATTTACAAAAGTATACATACGTAAATAGAGATTTATTTGTACTCAGATGGTGAATCATGAAGAGTTTGTGCGGTCGTGCCCGATGTGAAAGTAAACAAGCCACTCAGGAGGGTGTTGCTAAAGACCGGAATTCGGGAATAACTCCGCTGAAATCCATCAATGACGAGAACCATAAGCTTGCCCGGTTACACTCTCTCAACGGCGCTAGCAAACTCACAAGTTAAATCAATAGGACTTCGGGTTATAATTGGGCTTAGGTTACGGTATGATATTCAATGATAAACGAAACGGCTACGCAACCCAATTGAGTCAAAAAGTAATGTTGTACCAAAACAAGGCCAAGAACGATGCTAGTGTGACACACCCCTAGACTTAGCTTGAAAACTGGGTGTGCAAACAGCCTACTCCAAACAAATACCAACTGAATTTTTTTCTATTACGCCCAAGGGGATTTCTTTTCATTTTTATTCTTTATAGATTTTTTCTTTTAACTTCATTTTTTTCCCTTATCCCCCGGTTGGTTTACAACAATATGTTCAGCACACAATACACATTTTCTTCACATCACAAAAATTTCCAAACATCACATCCAAATATGAAATGTAATTTCAGTTAACTCACTACTTGGCTGTGATAATAGGATAAGCTTCAGGCTTTGGTGATTTAAAGAAGAGCTGAAACAAAGGAAGGGTAGGCACAAACTTGGCTTGCAACGGTAAACGCATAGGTCATGGAAAACAAAGCTCAATCTAGCCAAAAATGGGCCTACATCACGTTTAACAATAGTGAGTTGCTCTCACCCATGCTTCAAGAGTCGCTTGGGGCAAGTTCTTAGCCCACGAGAAAGGTAAACCTTCCTTCCGACTCGAGCAACACACAACTAGCGCTTGCTTACACACAACACCGTGCTACCGCAAATTTCGGTTACATTCACCAAATGAGTACAATAAATCAAAAACTACACAAGAATACTAATTGTAAATTTAAAATATAGAGACAATCTAATTCTACTCAAATTTCTATGCAGGCAAGGGATATGCGACTAGAGCACTACAAGAGTCAACATCGTACTCCAATTTGCAATTCTATGCTAACATCCTATTTCACATTCCAAACCAAGATAAGCGTGAACGGAAGCACACAAACAAGTGAGTGTGCGCTCAAGTGGGTGCAGTGGTGTGCAATGAAAATGAACAAATAATAAAACTAAAAATAAAATACTTCTGGCATGCTATGCATGAGTGCACGTGAGTGGGTGCAAAAACTGCTCTCCCCCAGACTTAAACTAAATAATCCACAGAATATATGACATGAAAATCAGAAAAGTCTAGGGAAAGAGAGTACCCAGTGCTCAGAAATGAGCACACCAGAAGATTGGCGTGTAAGCTAAAATGAAGCTGCAGCATCCGCCATCCAGAAAAGATACCTGCAGGGGTCAGCTCCGCAAAAACAAAAGAAAATAGAAAACTAAAATAAAGTGCAATTAACTAAATAAAATTAGAAAAGAAATGAAAATGCAAGAAAAATTAAGATAACTACTGGGGTTATTGTCATCCCAGCACGACTTATTCAAAAACCTAAAGGTTCTAGCTAATGGGCGTATGGAAAAGGAAATGAACAGGTAATTGTTCTAATATGCGTGTCGGTAATGGGTACCGATACGGCGAAAGAACAATCACACCTCTACCCGAATATAGATAAAACCTGCCCATCACAGGTAAAGGGAAAAGAAAGTAAGAAGAGGAGGAGACCTGGTCCTCACTCATCTCACCAAAACTATCCTTGCCCAGCAAGGTATCATCTCCAGGGAGGCAGTAGGAGGAGAAGGCAATGAGTGGTGCTTCCTCTACGGAGGGAGAATAAACCTCCTCACATGAGAGGATGATCTCATCATTGACTTGAGCAAAAAGCTCCAAGTCCTCCTAAAGTACCTGTGAAGATTCAACCTGCACAGACTCAGATGAAGGAAGGGGATCAAGAAATAAAGAAGACGAAGAACATAAATAAACAAAAATCGGGGGAGTGGTCCCGGTCTCACTCCCATCAGGTTGGGTAAGTAAAATAATGTTTGCATTGTCATCAATGCTACAAGATTCGGTGGGATCAACAGTGGCCAAGCTAGAGATTTGGACTTCCTCCACCGGTGCTGAGGGAAAGTCCTCTTCACCTAGAAGGTTGTCCTCCTCCATAGGAGTAGGCACAATACTAAGATCAACCACCTCCTCTTGTGACACATCATCAACAATGTCGTCAGAGACGAATGTAGTATGCACAATAGGGGGAAGAATAGTGCTCAGATAAAAGTCGAGCACGGATTCCTCACAAAGAATCGAATCCACTAGGGGTGGTGGATGCACATGGAGAATAGGCTCAGCAATGTTGGTGCATAGATCAGCCGCACATCCGGTGACCGTATCCATGCCATTCCCTTCAAGATGTGAAGGTGGCAAAGACACATAACCGGATGTTGAAGGTGTGCCGCCAGAGTTAGGAGTTGAGACGATCCGGATATCCGGCTCTTCATCTTCGTCCAATTGGCGAAGATACTCGGCACAGTCCTTCAAGACATGATCAGTGCTCTGACAAAACCGGCACTGCCTAGCAGGCTTCTTTGGCACAGCGGGTGCTGAAGCCGAAAAGAAATATGACGGTAAAGGCTCAGCAGAGTAGCCATAAGACTTACGCGCACCATATGGAGTACCCGACGAAGTCAGTGCTCCATATGCTGGGCTATAAGAATTATGCCTACTGTTCTCCGTAGGGCATTCATCACTAGAGTGGGAAGTAGCTCCACACCAACGGCAATGGATATTTAGATGTGCCCACATAGTGTGAAGATAAAACGATTCAAAATGAAAGACACTATTGTGCGAAATACCACACCTAACAAAATTTACTAAAGCAACCTAATTAAAACAGGAAAATGGAATAGAAAAAAAAAACGAAGAAATGCAATTTACAAATGGAAGGGCTTCTCTCTCAGGTTCTCCCTCTCCAGAAAACTCACACGGCTGTGTTCCCCGGCAACGTCGCCAAAAACTTGATGCGCAAATCTCACACACCGCTATAGGCGGTAGCTCGACTGCGACACGAAACGGCAGTGTACCGATCGTTCAAGTAATATAAAACGAGGAGTAAATCCCCGAGTATCGATCTCGGAAGGAACACAGTAAGGTGGAGTTAATTATCGAGGAAGGACTTGAGATTGAAGTCCTTTCGAGCGGATGGGTGCGGAAACGAGGATTTTGGATTGTGGAAAATAAAGAGAAAATGCTATGACTACTCCTATGTAATGCTGCTATGCAATGCTTCGCTTGGCGGGATGGAGAGTAGGCAGGCCTTGAGCGCACTGCGTCGCAAGGGCGGATGGACGAGCAGGCAAACGGATCGAACTATGCAGGCCT
Source organism: Dactylorhiza incarnata (assembly GCA_033032865.1). NCBI lineage: Eukaryota > Viridiplantae > Streptophyta > Magnoliopsida > Asparagales > Orchidaceae > Dactylorhiza > Dactylorhiza incarnata. The sequence continues at coordinate 5,848,234 of JAWHQI010000141.1, read as the reverse complement.
TGAGCGCGCTGCTTCGTTGGGCGGGATGGAATACACGGGCCGCTATGCCACGCTTCACTAGGCGGATGGAAGAGTAGGCATACGGATGAGGGTCGCAAGCACCTCTTCGACAAGCACGCCACTAGCAATTGCTAGTGCGGCACCGGACGTGATGGCGGGATGGAGGATGGAATGGGGCGCACCTCAAGCACACAAATAAACAAAAAGGGTATTTCACATAGACATGAAATAACTTTAAATAGCAAGGTCTATAGTGTTCTTCATCAAAATACAAAAGATCTAACTATTACAACAATCAATAAGAGGAGAACAAGGCAAGAAATCGACCGAATCCGAAGGCTCGTTGGAGATTCACGGTTGGAATCGCCGGGTTGTCAATCCGCGTCCAAGCTCGGTCCGCAACTACGTCCGGGGTAGAGAGAGCTGTCACGACTCTCCAATGAACCCGTCTTCTTCGTCTCACGATCCGGTAGAGGTTGCAAACTTCCCCTTGCTTGACGGTAATGGCGGCTAGGTCTTCCTTTGAAACTCTAGGATGAAGGAGGAGGCCGAGAGGAAGCTCCGGCTCAAGATTGGCGTGAAGAACAAGCCCGGAGCACCTCCTGATGGTGGGCGGCGATGGAGGGGCAAAATCGGAGCCCTGGAGCGAGAAAACGGCGGAAGAAAATAGGGGGTCCGACCTAATTCGCTAGCAGGAACATTTATAGGCGCTGGGTTAAGCAGTGCACACAATCAGTGGCGCACGACCAGTGGTTGTGCGCACTATCATCCTGTGATCGTGCGCCTGCCTGGACGGAGCCTGCAAAGAAAGAAAATTATAAAATACAAAGTTCGCACGACCAGTGGCGCACGACCAGTGGTCGTGCGCACTATCGTAAGTGGTCGTGCGATAAGCCAAACAGAACTCATAAAATGGGCGTTAAGTGCGCACGATCAGTGGCGCACGACCAGTGGTCGTGCGCGATAGGACCAGTGATCGTGCGCAGTGTTCCTGTACAGATTTGTACCGGGAACACCTGCACGACTCCTGTTCCAGCATAACCACGAATCCTGCCACTGAAAGTGGCACTTAACGATGCATGAAGACTCATAACAAAGATAAATAAGAAATAACACCAAAACGGGCCTAGAAGTGCACATAGCATGGAATAACAAATATGAGCGAAAACATGCCTAAAGTGTAGTGCAAAGACTAGAAAATTGGCCCAGATGAGTCTATATATGTGTATATAATTGGGACTCATCAGACTTCCAACATCTGATGACGATCTGATTCATGTAGACTATCCGGTCTGTTGAATTAGACAGAACTAGGCGGCAACTCAGGCAAGCCGCCCGGTCTAAGATGGTTGTTATACTGATAGCTGTCTTCTGGGTAAACAGGTATTATTTAAGGTTAACCTTGAAGGAATGCCCCATCTTCACGTCAACTCTAAATTATAGACAATAATGAAGGAAAATCCAAAACATCGATCTGTCTGCTCTGCTCTACAAGCGGCGGCCAGTTTGGTACTATTTAGGGTTGACCTTGAAGGAATGCCCCATCTTCACGTCAACTCTAAATTATTGAGAAAAAAAAAGGAAGAGCCAAAACATCGATCTGTCTGCTCTGCTCTACAAGCGGCGGCCAGTTCGGTACTATTTAGGGTTGACCTTGAAGGAATGCCCCATCTTCACGTCAACTCTAAATTATAGACAATAAAGAAGGAAAAGCCAAAACATCAATCTGTCCGCTCTGCTCTTCAAGCGACGGCTAGTTCGGCACTATTTAGGGTTGACCTTGAAGGAATGTTCCATCTTCATGTCAACTCTAAATTATAGAAAATACTGAAATAAATTACATAAATGAACTGGACCAGTACGAGACTGGAGTGGTACTGAAAAGAAACTGAACTGAAGGTACTGAAGCTGAAAGGAGCGGGACTAGTACGAGAATGGAGTAAAAGAAAGTGCAATAAAATAAAAGGGTTAGTGGTCCTTCACTCCATATATAAGAGGCTTCGGTTCCATCTCCGTTCATAGGAAGAAAGTTCTGTGCTGTCTCCGTTCATAGGAGTTTCTTCCAAATTCGGCATTTGTTATAGTCCGACCTTGGGTTTTAATTGCAACCTTTAAGCATGGCTTAAGAGGACTTGAGGAATGATATTATGAGTTCCTTAAATTCTCCGAAGAGGTGACTCTCAATGTCTGAGCATTATTCTCATCGCAGCTCGTTGAGATAGTACTCTATTTTAAGATCATTAAAATAGTAGACCATATCCGAAAATCATCCAACTTTTATCCTAGGCTGATAACATCCATAACGAGCTATCATAAATTTTCCAAGGTCTTTTGAGTTATAATTAGTCCTTGCTAATTTATTGGTTCTCAAAACTGTCAAATAAATTCCCAAATATAGCAAGAAATGTTTTAAAAGTCCCCAAACCTTTTCAGATGGTGTGTTTCCATCCTTCACACTTCCCATAAATTTTGGAGACATTTCGGAAGAGTGGCTATCTCTTAAGTAATTAAAAACAAAGGTTTTAACCCTCTAAAAATATTAAATCTCTTCCAAAAATTCTTAAATAATTATGGTAAGTGTGGGAGAGTAATATGAAGGTTCCATAATTATCTGAGCATTTTCTATCCACTTTCAAACTCTCTATTAATTTAAACACAGAAATTTTAGCCATTTTTTATTACTAAAAATACCTACAATTACCAGAAAATTCTAAAAACAATACTAGAGGTAGCTCTCACTAGCACCTACAACTTTCATGTTTGATGTTTTGGCTCAGAAAAATAAACAACCATAACGACTAATAAAATCAATCTCACGAATCTGGAAGCGGATCGGCCTGCTGAGATTGAGCTGCACCACGTTTGTCACGTGGCTTTGTAGCGGATCAGCAGCAGATCTGCTATGGAGCCAATGATTGCTTTGCGGATTTTAAGATAATCGGGACCGTTGGATCTCAAGGAGGAGATCCAACGACGGCTGTAGGTTGGCGGTGGCTGGGATCTTTCGGGCTCCCTCCACCGTCGGCCGGCCATTGGTTGGCTATGCCGCCACCTCCAGCTGACTCGTCGGATGCCGGCGCACCTACCTGCGGTGGTCCGTCGTCCTAGCTCCGCCGGCGGCCGCTTGGAGGTGGTGATATAGAGCTTCGCGAGGAACGGGCACCGCCGGAGCTCCGTTCTCCGACGGTGCTACTACTTGTAGGTTCCTCGGAGAGGGTCACCGATCCCTCTCTGGCAAGGTAGGGGGCTCCGGCGGGCTCAGAAGGGCTTGGTGAGTCTACCCATGCGTGGTGGTTGAGGGGGTGACGGGGTGGCTGATGAGTCCAAATTATATACATATTTTCGGACTCATTTGGGCCGATTTTCTAGTATTTGCACCACACTTTGGGCTTGTTTTCATTTATATTTTGTAGTCGTCTATTATTCCACTCTTAGTGCACATGTATGCCAATTTTGGTGTGATCCCTTGTTTTCCAGTGGTCCTGGACGTTTTCATGCAGATTCATGGGTCGTGCGACGTTCGGAGTTTGTTTAGGGGAAATTTCTGCCTGAAATGCCACTGATCGTGCGTTTCCTTCACGCACGATCAGTTGATCGTGCGCCTCTGATCGTGCGCATTCATTTGCTGCCCAAAAACAGCATCAGATTTTGGTCGTGCGTGTGCTACGCACGATCGTGCGCTTGGTCGTGCGCTTTATATTTTTCTGCAGTTTTGTTTTGCAGATTTTCGGGCACAGAGCGCACGATCACCAGTTTTCAGTGCGCACGATCAGTTGATCGTGCGCCACTGATCGCGTGCCCTGTTTTCTATAAATAAACAGCCCGCAAAATTAGGTCGGACAACCATTCTGCTCCGCCATTTTCAAGTCCTGTTCGCCTCTTCCGCCCCCAGCATCATCTTCCACCACCAGGAGGTGCTCCGGGCTTGTTCTTCACGCCAATCTTGAGCCGGAGCTTCCTCTCGGCCTCCTACTTCATCCTAGAGCTTCAAAAGGAAGATCTAGCCGCCATTACAATCAAGCAAGGGGAAGTTTGCAACCTTTACCGGATCGTGAGACGAAGAAGACGGGTTCATTGGAGAGTCGTGACAGCTCTCTCTACCCCGGACGTAGTTGCGGACCGAGCTTGAATGTGGATTGACCACCCGGCGATTCCAACCGTGAATCTACAACGAGCATTCGGATTCGGTCGATTTCTTGCTTTGTTCTTCTCTTATTGATGTGTATGTAGTTAGATCTAAACATTATGATGAAGTAGCACATAAACTAGTTTGCATTTCTTTACATTTCATGTCTATGTGAAATGCTTTATTGTTTGAGTTGCTTGAGGAGCGCCCCATTCCATCCTCCATCCCGCCGTCGCGTTCGTTTGCCGCACTAGCAATTGCTAGTGGCATGCTTGTCGAAGAGTTGCTTGCGACCCTCATTCCGCTTGCCTACTCGTCCATCCGCCCTTACGAAGTAGTGCGTTCAAGGCCTACATAGATTCCATCCCGCCAAGCGAAGCTATGCATAGCGGCATTGCATAGGAGTAGCTATAATATTTTCTCTTTATTTTCCATAATCCAAAACCCCCTTTTCCGCATCCATCCGACTTAAAGGACTTCAATCTCAAGTCCCCCCTCAAAAGTAAACTCCACCTTACTGTGTTCATTCGAGATTCGATACTCGGGGATTACTCCTCATTTTATATTACTTGAACGATCGGTACACTGCCGTTTCGTGCCGCAGTCTCGCTACCGCCTATAGCGGTGTGCAGGATTTGCGCATCATGTTTTTGGCGCCGCTGCCGGGGAACACAGACGTGTGAATTTTCTAGAGAGGGAGAATCTGAGAGAGAAGCCCTTTCATTTGTAAATTGCATCTTTTATTTTATTTCAGTTCTTCTTATTCCCTTTTCTTGTTTTAAATTAGGTTGCTTAGTAATTTACTGTTAGGTGTAGTGTTGTGCACAATAATGTTTTTATTTTGAATCAAATTATATTCACACTATGTGGGCATCATTTAACATTCGTTGTCGTTTTTGTGGAGATATCTCTCATGCTAGTGATATATGTCCAACAGGAGATAGTAGCCCTAGCACTCAAGGCCCAGCATATGGAGCACCGACTTCGTTTAGTACTCCATATGGTGCGCGTAAGTCCTATGGCTATTCTGCTGCGCCTTTACCGTCATTCTTCTTTTCGGCTTCAGCTCCCGCTGTGACAAAGAAGCCCGTGAGGCAGTGCTTGTTTTGTCAGAGCACGGATCATGCTTTGAAGGAGTGTGCTGCTTTTCTTCGCCAAATGGACGAGGATGACGAGCCGGATATCCGGATCGTCCCGACTCCTACTTCTGGCAGCACACCTTCAACATCTGGCTATGTGGCTATATCACCTTCATCTTTTGAAGGGAATGATGTGGACACAATCACCAGATTTGTGGCTGATCTTGGTCCTGACATTGCGGAGCCCATCTCCCCTGTACATATATCACCATGCATGGATTTGATTCTTTGTGAGGAATCGGTGCTTGACTTTTATCCAAGCACTATTCCTCCCCCTTTTGTGCATTCTACTACATTCGTCTCTGACGACATTGTTGAGGATGTGTTGCAGGATGAGCCCGGCGATCTATGTGTTATGCCTGCTCCTATGGAGGAGGACAACCTTCTAGGTGAAGAGGAGCGTTCCTCAGCACCGGTGGAGGAAGTCCAAATCTTGGGCATGGCCACTGTTGATCCCACCGAACCTTGTAGCATTGATGACAATGCAAACATTATTTTACTTCCCCAGTCTCTTGGGAGTGAGACCGGGACCACTTCCCCATATACCGATTATTTATGTCATTCTTCTTGTTTATTTATTGATCCCCCTTCTTCATCTGAGCCTGTGCATGTTGAGTCTCTAAAGGTATCCTAGGAGGACTTGGAGCATGATGCTCAAGTCAATGATGAGAGCATCCTCTTATGTGAGGAGGTTGATCCCCCCTCCATAGAGGAAGCCTCATTCATTGTCTTCTCCTCCTGCCGCCTCCCTGAAGACGATACCTTGCTGGGCAAGGATATTTTTGGTGAGTTGAGTGAGGATATTTCCTCCTCCACTTACATTCTCTACCCTCTACCTGTGAGGAGCAGGTATCTATATTTAGGTAGAGGGGTGACTGCTCTATCTCCGTATCGGTATCCGCTACCGAAACGGATAATGGAACAGTTGCCTGTGCATTTTCTATTTCATAGGCCAATAAGCTAGAAATGTTCAAAACCTGAATAAGTCATGCTGGGATGACAATAACCCCAGTAGTTATCTTAATTTTTCCTGCATTTTCATTTCTTTTCTAATTCTGTTTAGTTAATTGCACCTTATTTTAGTTTTCTATTTTCTTTTGTTTTTGCGGAGCTGACCCTTGCAGGTTATTTTCTGGAGGCCGGAAGCTGCAGCTTTATCCTGGTTTACACGCGTCTTCTGGTATGCTCACTCGCTGAGCATTGGGTACTTTCTTCTCCTAGCTCTTTTCTGAATTTCATAGTTGTATCTTATGTTGGATTGTTTAGATTAAGTCTGGGGGAGATCCGCTATATGTACCCACTACACGTGCACATCTCATTTGCATGCTAGAAGTATTTTTCATTTTCACCGCACACCACTACACCCACTCTTGCGCGCACTCACTTGTATGTGTGTTTTCTTTCATGCCTATTTTGGTTGGAATATGAAATAGGATGTTAGCATAAGAATTGCGAATCGGAGTGCGATGTTGACTCTTGTAGTGCTCTAGTCGCATCCGCATGCTTCCATAGAAATTTGAGTAAAATTAGATTATCTCTATGCTTTTAATCTACAATTAGTGTTCTTGCGTAGTTTTCGATTTATTTTACTCATTCGGTGAATGTGATTGAAATTTGCGGTAGCACGGTGTTGTGTGTAAGCGAGCGCTAGTTGTGCGTTGCTCGAGTCGGAAGGAAGGTTTTTCTTTCTCGTGGGCAAAGAACTTGCCCCAAGCTACTCTTGAAGCATGGGTGTGAGCAACTCACTAAGTTGAGCGTGAAGTAGGCCATCTAGTTGGCTAGTTTAAGCCTTGTTTTTCATGACCTATGCATTTACCTTTGCAAGCCAAGTTTGTGCATACCCCTCCTTTGTTTCAGCTCTTCTTTCAATCACCAAAGCCGGAAGCTTATCCTATTATCGCAGCCAAGTAGTGAGTTAACTGAAATTACATTTCATATTTGGATGTGATGTATATAATTTTTGTTATGTAAAGAAAAAGTGTATTGTGTGCTGAACACATTGTTGTAAACCAACCGGGGGATAAATGAAAAAAATGAAGTTAAAAGAAAAAAATATGAAAAGAATAGAAATTACAAAAAAAATCCCCTTGGGCGTAATAGAAAAATTCAGTTGGTATTTGTTTGGAGTAGGCTGTGTACACACCCGATTTTCAAGCTAAGTCTGGGGGTGTGATATACTAGCATTATTTTGGGATTGTTCAGGGTAAGCATATTGATGTTGCTCATTTGGGTTGCGTTGACTTTAAGTTTATCTTTGTATATCATTCCGTAACCTAAGCCCAATTATAACCTGAAAGTCCTATTGATTTAACTTGTGAGTTTGCTAGCGCCGTGGAGAGAGTGTAACCCGGCAAGCTTATGGTTCACATCGTTGATGGATTTCAGCGAAGTTAGTCCCGAATTTCAGTCTTTAGCAACACCCTCCTGAGTGGCTTGTTTACTTTCACACCGGGCACGATCGCACAAATTCTTCATGATTCACCATCTGAGTACAAATAAATCTCTATTTACACATTTTTACTATTGTAAATTAGTTAGTATAGTTAGAATCTTCTTTTACTGAATTTCTATTTGCATGGGTATGATACTTCGCATCGTACTCTTTCTTTGCAATTCTCTATGCTAACTACCATTTTCCTACTCCGCCGGATATGTTTGCTCGGGACGCGCAAACAGGTAAGTCTGGGGGTGCGATGAGTCCAAATTATATACATATTTTCAGACTCATTTATGCCGATTTTCTAGTATTTGCACCACACTTTAGGCTTGTTTTCATTTATATTTAGTAGTCGTCTATAATTCCACTCTTAGTGCACATGTATGCCCATTTTGGTGTGATCCCTTGTTTTCCAGTGGTCCTGGACGTTTTCATGCAGATTCATGGGTCGTGCGACGTTCGGAGTTTGTTTAGGGGCAATTTCTGCCTGAAATGCCACTGATCGTGCGTTTCCTTCACGCACGATCAGTTGATCGTGCGCCTCTGATCGTGCGCGTTCATTTGTTGCCCAAAAACAGCTTCGGATTTTGGTCGTGCGTGTGCTACGCACGATCGTGCGCTTGGTCGTGCGCTTTATATTTTCTGCAGTTTTGTTTTGCAGGTTTTCAGGCACAGAGCGCACGATCACCAGCTTTCAATGCGCACGATCAGTTGATCGTGCACCACTGATCGTGCGCCCTATTTTCTATAAATAAACAGCCCACGAAATTAGGTCGGACAACCATTCTGCTCCGCCATTTTCAAGTCCTGTTCGCCTCTTCCGCCCCCAGCATCATCTTCCACCACCAGGAGGTGCTCCGGGCTTGTTCTTCACGCCAATCTTGAGCCGGAGCTTCCTCTCGGCCTCCTCCTTCATCCTAGAGCTTCAAAAGGAAGATCTAGCCGCCATTACCATCAAGCAAGGGGAAGTTTGCAACCTTTACCGGATCGTGAGACGAAGAAGACGGGTTCATTGGAGAGTCGTGACAGCTCTCTCTACCCCGGACGTAGTTGCGGACCGAGCTTGGACGTGGATTGACAACCTAGCGATTCCAACCGTGAATCTACAACGAGCCTTCGGATTCGATCGATTTCTTGCTTTGTTCTTCTCTTATTGATGTGTATGTAGTTAGATCTAAACATTATGATGAAGTAGCACTTAAACTAGTTTGCATTTCTTTACATTTCATGTCTATGTGAAATGCTTTATTGTTTGAGTTGCTTGAGGAGCGCCCCATTCCATCCTCCATCCCGCCGTTGCGTTCGTTTGCCGCACTAGCAATTGCTAGTGGCGTACTTGTCGAAGAGGTGCTTGCGACCCTCATTCCGCTTGCCTACTCGTCCATCCGCCCTTACGAAGTAGCGCGTTCAAGGCCTACGTAGATTCCATCCCGCCAAGCGAAGCTTTGCATAGCGGCATTGCATAGGAGTAGCTATAGTATTTTCTCTTTATTTTCCATAATCCAAAACCCCCGTTTCCGCATCCATCCAACTTAAAGGACTTCAATCTCAAGTCCCCCCCTCAAAAGTAAACTCCACCTTAATGTGTTCCTTCGAGATTCGATACTCGGGGATGACTCCTCGTTTTATATTACTTGAACGATCGGTACACTGCCTTTTCGTGCCGCAGTCTCGCTACCGCCTATAGCGGCGTGCAGGATTTGCACATCAGTGGCTCGATCTTCTTCTCGGGCTCCGGCAGCTACCTGGGGCTGCGGGATCCACATTGGATCGGGGTTCAGGGGATCTCTCTCTGGAGGTGGTTTTCTTCCCCTGAAGCAGGGGCTGGGCTCTCTTTATAGCCCACCCGAGCCCCTCCCTTCTCTCTTCCTCCTTCTCAGCCGAGGTAATTACTATGGTTGAGCCAACCATGGTTGGATTAGGAGGGGCATCTGTACATGTATGAGGTGTGGGTCGTACTTGCTTGGGGTTGTCCAATCAGCGACCACCCCTTGGGTTATGTGCTTTGGTTCGAGTGGATGAGTGGAAACGATTAGGGATAGGTTTGGCCTAACCTTAGGTTTAACCCCCGTGGTTAGAAAATATCCCAACCCACTCCTAAATCTCTTTGTGATTACTGCTCATCTTAACAAAAGGCATAAGAGGGCTTGGTGAGTTATGGGCATGGGTGGAGAGGACTATATAAAAAAATTCAAGAAAAACTCATCTATTATAAGAGGGTTGGCCAAGGTCAACCATAGGTGGGTCCCCCTTATGTAGGTCAAAGTAAGTACAGGTTTGTGTCGTCGAGTGCTAAGTCAGTGTTGTTGCGACGGGGTTGAAATCCAGTGTTAGCATACCTCGAGGATTCGTATAATATTACAGGTATTCTCTTTATTTTCTTGACTAAACGACGTCGAAATTAATCAAAATGAATTTTGTTGCACTCGTGTCATCCTTACGAGTCTAATGAAAATGACAGAATTTGATTCGGAGCTCGTTTGCTTAATATTCTAAAAAGACGCTGTTGTGACGCTCGATATTACTCAAAATAGTCATTTTCTCCAAACGACCTCAGATTGGAATGAAACGAGTCCTGTTGCACTCATATCGACCATACAAGTCTAACACAACTGACGGAAGTCAATTCGGAGTGCATATGCTCCCTATACTAAAATAGTGTTGTCGTGGCGTGCTACAACACTCAAAACGGTCACTTTAACCAAATGACATCGGATTGGGACGAAACAAGTTCTGTTGCACTCGTATCGACCATACGAGTCTAAGGAAACTGACGGAAGTCGATTCAGAGCACATATGCTCACTATACTAAAATAGCATCGTCGTGGCATGCTAAGACACTCAAAATACTCACTTTCACCATATCACCTCGGATTGGGACGAAAAGAGTTCCGTTGCACTCGTATCGACCATACGAGTCTAAGGCAATTGACGAAAGTTGATTCAGAGCATGTATGCTCACTATACTAAAATAGCGTCGTCGTGACACGTAACGGTACTCAAAATGGTCACTTTCACCAAATGACTTTGGATTGGGACGAAACGAGTTTCGTTGCACTCGTATCGACCATACAAGTATAAGGCAACTGACGGAAGTCGATTTGGAGCACGCATGCCTATTATACCACTTGAGCATTGCGGCGAAGCACAAAGCTACCAAAAAGACAATCTTTTCTCTAAATGACCACTATTTCTAGGTGGAGGTTGGGTTTTGGTTCTATGTGACCTGTCCTAAGCTCCTCCAAGGATTCAATTGAACCGGTTAGACCCCTTTTTAAAGTTGGGATGTTACACATTCAATGGAGAAAATGTTTTACCTGTTCTAGTTCTTTTGCGGTCAATATACAACGGGTTGTAGTAGTATGCGGGATTAAGCTCCAAATGACACCTAAACTTCAAACATCCATATCTTTTGATTTGGATGCCCAATTTTTGCCCACAACACTTTTTCGGAATAAGATCGGAGCCTACATCCAATGGAGAACAATTTTACCCATTCCAGTTCATTTAGTTGTCGATATATAGTTGGTTGGAGTGGCAAAGCAAGATTTAGCTCCAAATGATACTTAAACTTCAAACATCCATAACTCTTAATCAGGTTGTCCAATTTTTGCCCACAATACTTTTTTAGAATGAGATCGGAGCCCTGCATTCAATGGAGAACATCTTTTACATGTTTCAATTCTTTTAGTGGTCAATGTACAGTGAGTTGCAGTAGTAATGCGTGATTTAGCTCCAAATGACAACTAAACTTCAAATATCCATAGCTTTTGATCTGGTTGACAAATTATTGCCCACAACACCTTTTTAGAATGAGTTCAGAGCCTACATCCAATGGACAACAAGTTTTACCCACTCTAGGTCATTTTGTAGTCGATATACAGTGGGTTGTAGTGGTAATGTGAGATTTAGCTCCAAATGACACCTAAACTTCAAACAGACATAACTTTTGATCAGGTTGTCCGATTTTTTCCTACAACTTCTTTTTAGAATGAGATCATAGTCCTACATCCAATTTAGAACAAATTTTACACATTTCATTTGATTTAGTTATCGATATACATCTGGTTGCAAATATAATGCGAGATTTTGCTCCAAATGACACCTAAACTTCAAATAGCCATAACTTTTGATCAGGTTGTTCGATTTTTGCCCACAATACCTTTTTCAGAATGAGCTCGGAGCTCTACATTCAATGAAGAACATGTTTTAGCCATTCCCGTTCTTTTAATGGTCAATATACAGTAGGTTGCAGTAGCAATGCGGGATTTAGCTCCTAATGACACCTAAACTTCAAACATCCATAGATTTTGATCTGGTTGCCTGATTTTTGCCCACAACACCTTTTTGAAATTATATTGTAGCCCTACATCTAATGGATAACATGTTTTACCCATTCTAGTTCATTAAGTTGTCGTTATATTGCAGCTTGTAGTGGTAATGCGTGTTTTAGCATCAAATGACACCTAAACTTCAAACATTAATATTTTTTGTTCAGGTTGTTTGATGTTTACCCACAACACCTTTTCAAAATTAGCTCGGAGTCCTACATTCAAATGATAACATATTTTGCCATTATAGTTCTTTTAGTTATTAATATATAGTGGGTTGCAGTAGTAATGCGGGATTTAGCTCCAAATGACACCTAAATTTACATCCATTACTTTTGATCAGGTTGTCTGATTTTATCCCACAACAACTTTTTAGAATAAGATCAGAGCCCTACGTCCAATGGAGAACAAGTCTTACCCTTTCCAGTTTGTTTAGTAGTCGATATACAGCTGGTTGCAGTGGTAATTTGAGATTTAGCTCCAAAGGAGACCTAAACGTCAAACAACCATAACTACTGATCCAGTTGTCTAATATTTGCCCACAACACCTTTTTGGAATGAGTTCGGAGCCCTACATCTAATGACGAATATAATTTTCCAATTTGAGTTTGTTTAGTGATCGATGGACAGTGGGTTGCTATGAAAATGAGGGATTTAGCTTCAAATGACACATAAACTTCAAGCATCAATAACTTTTGATCCGGTTGTCCGATTTTGGCCCATAATACCATTTTTTGAAATGAGATCGGAGCCCAATATCCAATTAAGCACAAGTTTTATCCGTTCCAGTTTGTTTAGTGGTCGTTATACAACAGCTTGTAGTGGTAATGAGGGATTTTGCTCCAAATGACACCTAAACTTCAAACAACCATAACTTTTGATCCGGTTGTCTGATTTTTGCCCACAACACCTTTTTGGAATAATCGTGGAGCCCTACAATGAATGAATAACATATTTTACCCGTTCTAATTTGTTTAGTAGTCAATATACCTTGGGTTGCAGTAGTAATATGGGATTTAACTCCAAATGACACAAAATTTAAACATCAATAACTTTTGATCTGGTTGTCCAATTTTAGCCCACAACAACTTTCTAGAATAAGCTCAGAACCCTACATCTAATGAAGAACAAAGTTTTAGCCGTTCTAGTTCTGTAAGTTGTCATTATGCAATGGATTGTAGTGGTAATACTCCAAATGACACCTAAACTTCAAGTAGACATAACTTTTGATCTGCTTTTCTAATTTTTTACCAACAACAACTTTTCAGAATGGCTCAGAGCCCTACATTTAATGGAGAATAAATTTTACTCACTTTAGTTCATTTTGTGGTTAATATTGTAACATCCCATTTCGTGCTAGACCCCTCGGAGATGTGCTGACTCGCCTTGGGTCAGTTTTGGGCAATGGAAAATTCAAGCACCACCCCCTGAGATCTTTATTGAGCTTATAAAAGCACCCTGAAGAGAAGAAAGTAAAATTCTCCTCATAGTATTATCTATAGTTAGACCAAAACCCCTTTCTCAGAATTGTAGTCTTTTATCATTGTATCATTACCCAAAGGAGTAATAATAATAATAATACTGGGAGGATTTTTTTCGACGAAATATATTAAGTATTTTGTTCGACGAAATATATTAAGTATTTCGGTCGACGAAATATATTAAGTATTTCGCTCGACGAAATATATTAAGTATTTCGCTCGACGAAATATATTAAGTATTTCGGTGGATTAAATATATTAAGTATTTCGGTCGACGAAATATATTATGTATTTCGGTCAACGAATTATATTAAGTAAAGGGGTCGACGAAATATATTAATTATTTCGGTCGATGAAATATATTAAGTATTTCGGTCAACGAAATATATTAAGTAAGCTGCGATTGACTAAGGTTCAGCGCTCGAAGAAATTGGATCGGGCAGCGTTCGACTAAGATATAGCGCTCAACGAAATTGGATCGGGCAGCGTTCGACTAAGATATAGCGCTCGATGAAATATTGCTGCAGCTGCGATCGAAGAAGTTTGCCTGCGTTTGACTAAAATTTTAGCGCTTGACTAATTTACTGTTCCCGTTCAACTAAGGTGAAGCGCTCGACTAAATTAATTTAGCCAGCGGTCGACTAATCTGAAATATGCAGCGTTCGACGAAATTGTCCCCGTTCGACTAATTTACTCTTCCCGTTCGACGATCTGTATCCTGTTCGACGAAAACCTAGCAGAGTTTGGCAAAATTTTTATGTTGTTTTCCGAATGCTTATCTTTTAAGCTTGAAGTGGAGGCCAAATCTTGGGGTTCCAACTCATGGCATTGGAAGTTGGGTTATCTTTAATGCTTGTCAAATCTAATCCCACTACTCTCTCTTCTCTCTTAACAAAAGAGCTGCTGACCTGATTACCCGATAGATCTTCTTCTTCTTATCTTCATCTTCTTCTTCCTCTCCTGCTTCTTCTTCCTCTCATTTAAGGGAAATTAGTTGGTGGAAATCTTTGAAGGAGCAAAGCTTGGAGTAAATTTGGAGCTTGGCCGACCACCGCCATGTTCCATCAAGATGAGCTCCAACCATGGCCATAAAATCAGGTGACCTCATCCCCTCTCCCTTGGTGCTAGCCTCTTAGATCACAATAGAAGAGATGAAGGCTCAAGAGAGCTTCTCGTGTGAGCTTTAATGGAGTTTCCTTAGGAATACCAAGTCGGAACCTCAAGTTTAGGGCGTCGTTCGCCGAGAGGTTTTAGGAATCATTTCTTCTCTTCAAGAAGAAGAGATTGTTTTTGATTTGGGGCAAACCCATGGTCGTTGAGGGACAGTGAGGGGAATGACATTTAGGGATTTAACCTAACTTTTGTTTGGGGAAAGATGATGGATCATGCTTTGTTAAATAGGTTTGTCTTTTATGGTATATTATGTAACAAAGTTGAAAATAGCCCCTTGCTAAAATTCATACCATTGTACTTGGTTTGTTTGGGAAGGATGATGAATGACCCTCTGTTAAATAGGGTTTTAATTAAGTATTATGTGATCACTTCCGTTGAGTTTCAGAATTTTTGGATGGATATTTACCATGAAGTTGCTTGTCGTATCATATAAATGCGGTGCGCCGTAAATACGTATTACATAATACAATGAGGTCGAAAATTGGTGGAGACATTTGTGATATCAATATGTACATCCCTGTTGAAATTCATAATTTATGATTAAGTAGAATTAAAGCTATTGTCATTTTATTTGATGATTTGAAGGAGATATATATGCTGAATGTGAAGCCGTTTGGGCCGAAATTTTGTACGAATCATGTATATGTGCATTTGAATAAGATGTGGGAGGATGTGTTTATATTAATGCTTGCATCGATAAATGTCCTGTTATATATTATTTTGATGAATGAATCATGGTGATGTGTATTTGAACAAGATGTTGGAGGATGTGTTTATATTAATGCTCGCATCGCTAGATAAACAATGGGATGGGATGTATTGGTGATAAACTCCCAAGAGTGGGAATAGTTTCAATTGTGTGGGACATGTTGCGAATGGAGCCTGAGGGCGGAATGTGATACTATGATGGGTGCTTGAGAGCACGGGTTGCGCGTGAGAACCATATGAATGACCATGGCTTACACCTGGTTGTGTAATGATCCTCAGTAGAGGAAGCTTTGTGGCGGGTCTACGGGCTCGCCGGTCGTCACACCGACGGGAGCTGGCAGTTAGACTCGGACCGGTCGGGCAGGGCTACTTGGTGCTCATCTACACAAAGACCCCCTTCTATGTCCTGAAAGACTTGCAGAGGCGAGCGGTACGCAGGGTCTCCGCTGTGTGTTCTTAGCGTCGAGGCGTACAGAGGCCCAGGACTGGTAGTGTGCATACCTTCCTGGTAGTGGAGGAGCTCGTTCCACTGTTCCCATTTGGCCACGACGGTGACGCCTGAGTGGTTAGCTACCTCTCAAATAGCGAGCATGGCGAGTCTATGTCGACATAGCAAAATGCATGGGTGAGTTCATCATCTCATAATCATTGTATTGCATTCATCATTCATAATCATTGCATTGAACCGCATTGGGTCCATCATATAAATTAGTATGGGCTCTGTTGGAACAACCCTATTACTGATTTGGACTAGGATCACTATTGTGTTGACTAGGATCAAGTTGACCCCATTTTATAATCTAAGGGTCAAGTTTTAGGCTGTTATATTAGTTAGAACTTAAGGAAAATTTAAGTTCTCAGTGTTCAACAAATGGCTAGTGGCGTTCGACGAATGTCGATCAGCGTTCAAAGAATGGCGTATGGCGTTCGACAAATTTCTTTCAGCAGACTGAAGGATTATAGCCATCCAGTGCTCGACATTATCTGAGCAGCGTTTGACAAATCTCGATCAGCGTTCGACGAATTCCAGCCAGCGCTCGACAAATTCTTTATTGAAGCTCAAATCGACAAATACAGTCTCCAGAGTATTTAATTCTCAAATAACAGTTATTTGTCAGTTCTCTGAACACAGATCGATGATTGTAACAGATATATTTAATATCTTTGGAAGTATTCAAAGTCAGATAAGTAAGGATATTATATTCAGGTATTATATTCCTTTCTTTCCTTTTTCCAAGGCAAAGATAGCCGTTGACATTTAATGCAAAAGAATATTTCACGGCTAAAGGATTAAAAGACCTGCCAAAGCCGTTTGGTATCTGTGGCAGTTCCAAGAAAAGATTTAAGTCTGAATATTCTATTCCAAATAAAGAGGTGAAGATATACAGACATCTGCTCTCTCCAGACTCGACAGAATTCAAATTCATTCTAACGGATTACAGAGACAGTACAAGAACAAAAACAGAGGAGAAAAAGAAGAATACTTAGTCAAAAATATTTTTAGTCTTCTTCTTTCTCAAGCAGCATCTCAATTTCTCTAAGAACATCAACCTTCAAAGATCAATCTCTCAGACATCTGCTGCAAAGTTCAAGTCTTCTAAAAGAGCAACTAAGAATCTGAAGAACATTTTCTTCCAGATCCATCTGCTACAGAAGATTTCTGTTTTCAAGAGAAAGCTTCTCCACCATCTGTCAAATACTTCAATCAGACAGGGAGAGCTTTACAACAAATCCACTAGAGTCTTCTCTCAGCATCTTGACAGAGAAGAACCTCATAATCTCTTTCTTACCTCTCTTGTACAGGGTTAATACTCCCTTCAAAAGTGTAACTCCTTAGTGGCAAGACACCGGATCAAAAAATCTAGTTGGTTTTGAGCACCTGATCAAAAGCTCCGTGGTGTGTGGACACCTGATCAAAATCACCTTGGTGCTAGGGCACCTGATCAACCCTCCTAGTGGATTCCTACCAATGGTGGTAGAAGAGTGGACTACCCAGATTTATTGGGGAACCACTATATTTCCTTGTGTCCTTTGTGTTTGTTTATTTTCTCTATGTTGTGATGTGTGCTTTTATTTATTCATTTTTTCTGTATTATATATATCTCACTGCTTACACATATATATAACACTATTTTAATTCCGCTATAACAACTCAGAAAAAGTTTTAATACTCTATTCACCCCCTCTAGAGTAACTTAAGATTTAACCTCCACTTTCATGCTCTTTTATATGATGGGTCCCAATTTGGAAACCTTAACTTATAAGTTTGTATGGGCATTCATATAAGTTAAGGTACGATATGAACTGCTTACTTCTGTACCTTTTCACTACCTGCCTACATTCTGCCATTTCCTTATTACTAGTTAGTTGTGCTTATTATACCTGTTACTAGTACTTGCATTTATAACCATTGCTACTTATATACTTATGAACAGCTTAATTTGTGTCATTGCAAGTACTTGGGTACTTATACAACCGACATATATGAACAACCATTCCTATCACTTGCTTGTATATTATTGCTTATATTGCAGATTTTCTTCCTTTCCTACCGCCCGGTGCCTTGGAGTCGCAGGGGGAGCGGATGTGAAGCCACTTTGTCTTTATGACTAACGGTTTCTACATCCCTCATTTTAGGAGCACACTTAGTTGGTGCAGCAGTGTTCAACACCGGAGGCCAGCCAGGTCAGATGTGCAGGGCTAGTAACTATGGTACCTTGGCTGCCGGCAGTGGCAGAGGCGAGTGAGTCTTTTGAGATGTAGCCCTTGGGCATTTAGCTTGATACTCTGATGATTTGCAAGAGCTTGTGCAGCTTTCTGTCTTTCTTGTACTTATTGTTTGGACATTATTACTTATTGTGAATCTATGGCTTTTAATGCTTTCTTTTATTTATGGGTTGGCGTTGTTCAGATGGTTTGGCCGGCAGGATTGGCGTCTTGTGGGGGAGGCTAGCTTGTTTGCTGGCGCTCCCGCAAGGCGGCTGTCCTGGGCATAAGACTTCCCTCGGATATGTCTTGTGTTCTGGGAGGGGGGTCTTACAAATGGTATCAGCTTGCAACGATCCTGAGATAAAGAAGTCCATTAAACCACTAGGCCACCCCTCTAGCTAACTCAGTTTGAGGACAAACTGATGCAGCGAAAGCGGTGGTGTGCCCATGTGTTATTCACATTAAGTATGTCATCTTTTTCCTATAGAAAGTGCCAACCTAAGCCAAATTCGAACCCTTAAGAATAAATGCTGGTTAACTCCGAGACAGTAATTGGTATTCCCATTCCACCCATTAGAGTTGGTTTGGCATTGGATTGATGCCAACCTAACTAGGATACCATTTTTGTGTTGGATCGGTAGGTGCCCTTATAGGGGGGGTGTGAATAAGGGTTTTAAAAACTTATAATATATTTTGAATAACTTAGAAAAAGCTTTGATTATTAAACTAGAGAAGATGAAGACAAATCAAGTGAAGTAAAAGTAAAGACATGATTTTATTAACTTGAGAAGCATGATTACAAAACATGATCTCTTATCGAAGCTAGAAATCAAAGCTAATAGAAAGACTCTTTTTGTTTTCTATACCGACTCGTATCCCCACGAACCGGTTGGCTTTAGCTGATCCTTCCCCGGATACGGCCTCAAGCCGCTCTAGCCAACCCTTCCCCAGATATGGCCTCGAGCATCCCCTAGACCTACACCCGAGACCTAGTCGCCAACACGAGGCGAATTTCAGCCTTAAGTCCTACCCAAACCTAGTCGCCAACACGAGGCGAATTTCACTAAACGATTACAGAAAAGATATGAAATGAAAAGACAATAATATAAAAACTCTCTCTATGTGGATCTCTTGGAGAAGTAGACAAAGACGTAGAGTATGATCATAGTCGATGCGGTCTTTCGTCATGATGATGACGCGTGTTGAAATCTTCTCCACGGATCTCCTTAAGCCTTCATGGATTTGTGGGAGTATCTCTCTGAACCTTCCTCTCTATGTTGTGGCACGAAGCTCTGGAATTCTGGATCTCTAAAGGATGAAGAAGACGGAGCCAAGGGGTTCATTTTATAGCCTTGATGCTAGCGCTAGCGCTATCGCTACCGCCGGCGCTATCCCTGATTACGCATTATTCTGCGCGGGAGAATCCTCGATCCGTGGCAAAAAATCTTCGATTCCTCTTGTGCTCTGCGATAGCGCCTGCGCTAGCGCTACCGCCAGGCGCTATCTCCTTCTATATATGCATCTACCTACCCGCGAAGAAAAATCGCACTTTCGCGCAATCAGGCGCTAGCGCTAGCGCCGGTGCTAGCGGGCACGTTGGAATTTTGGCTTCAAATTTTGGCGCAACCTTCTTATGTTATCCTTGAGTCATATGAACTTGTTATCCTGCACACATAAACCCACAAGATCAAATACAAATAGGATTTGTTATTCTCAAACCTAGGAGATGCGGAAGAACATGTTCCAACAAACTCCCCCTTTTGATAATAATAAATCCATTAATGATAAATCAAAGCATTAATAAATAAGCATGATGAGACTATACTTGTGTGTGTGTGAAAGTAATGACTTAGGATAATTATCGATTTTAGCATTTAGAATTGCTCCCCCTAAATACATGCTCCCCCTAAATACATGCTCCCCCTATGTGAATGCTCCCCTAAAGTGTGTGCTATCATCTTAATTAAGCATGTTAGTTTTCTATTTTGATAGCGGATTTGTATTTATCATGTTAGTTCTCCCCCTTTTTTTATTGGCAAAAGTGGGTTAGGAGGCACCACATAAAAGTTTTGATAATAAGATAAATGCATGATCGAGCTTCTTAGTGAGAAGGAAATGATAAGGAGTTTTAGAACAATCTTTAGAGAAATAGATCAAAGTTTTTAGCCTAAACAAAAATGATGATTTCCCCTTTATATAATAGTTTTAAACAAAAAAAAAGTAATGATTTCCAAGTAACAAATCTACCCAGACAATATGTCTACACCCTAGCTCCGTACAAAGTGACGGATGGGCATGAGGAGCTGCAAACATGCCGTAGGTTGGGGTGTTAGTCTCATATGCAAACACTAGACAAAACTCAACCTAGCACTCTTTCCCCCCAGTGCCTCGCAAGGCCCCACTGGAACCCTCCTCGGTTAAGGACAGGACATGACTAGAGATAAGGTTATCTAATGTCTACAACCCTACGCCCCCTCTATGGTGAGATATGGAGTCACGGATAATAATTATTGGAAACATTAAGCTTTTAAATTTAGTGATAGTTCATAGCCTATGGGTTTATAATTTTATTTGAATTTTGTGAAAATACTCACATAGCTATTTTGAAATCAATTAATGAATCAGAGTTATGGCGGAAGACTTAGCATTTTGGAATAAAGAAAACAACATCCTTTTAGCAATTAGAAACACAAAAATAAAATTTGATTTGAAATTCAATAATAAGAGGATGTTTTTATAAGCAATATTTCACTTGTTGGAGAAGTGTTTAGCTTAAAAGTTTATATAGAAATAAATCAAAGTTTTTAGCATAAAAATGATATGCGTGTTAGAACAACCAATATAAATTTTACCAAGCAAGTCTACCACTTGTTTTTAGAAAAATTGAGATTTAAGACTTGATATGAGCATGAAAGCGCAAGGTAAAAGTTATATGGTGATGATGCGGAAGACTGATAAAAATACAAGAAAACATCTTATTGTAATGATGATCCATAAGAAATATATGTGTTAAATTTCAAAAAGAAGATGCTTTTGTAAATCATTTTTCAATTCAAGTTGTCAATAAAGTAACCAAGCAAGAAATAATGTTATCAAAAAGAAGTACTACAATGTTATTTTAATTCACAATTTCAAAACATACCAAACATTGTAGAAAACATGCTAGGTTATCTAGTGCATTTCATAAGTAAAGAGTAGTATAGAATTAGCATTAGGATCCAATACTCATGAGAAGAAGTGTTATGGAAGATAATGATGTGCACATAAGTGTGTTTTTGAGTAGAGTAAACAAATATTTTAATCAAAAATACAAGAAATATGTGAAGTAAGAGCACAAAAAAACACAAATAATTTTACTTCCACAAACTTAAATGCACAAACAAAATACTACCAAGGTGCTTTGCACACACAATGCTCATTAAGACTTATCAGGGTGCAAAGTAGTGCTTGGGGGATCACAGATTTTATTTTAATATTGAGACTAGTGATCCGGTGTACATAAGAGTAAGTGGTTTTTATTTTGAAAGAAAGATATGGTTTGCACAAGACACTTTACTATTCTTTCCAAGGTGCTCAACCTCACAACGCTTATTAAGACTTATCAGGAGGTTCAAGTAGTGCTTGGTGGAGTTAACTTTGTCATTTATTTTATAATTTTTGTTCTGTACAAAGTTCTCCGAATACACTTGTTTTGCAAACCAATAGAATTTATGAAAGACATAACCACTTTTCTTAGCTTTTAAAAGTGCAAATAAAGGAGTGTAGGTAAGACACTTGTGCAATTTTAATTCATTGTACTAATACATAACATACACAAGCATTCTTAGATTAAACCATATGTAGACAATGCCAAAATAAGTGAGCGAATAAGTATCATTATCAAACATACAACATTTACTCATACTTAGAGGCATGCTAAGCTTGATTCTACACACCCTTTTAAAATAAAATTGATGCACATGTTAATAGATATATCAAAGCATGATGAAAACAATGTTCAAAGTAATTTGAAAGAATAAATTGTAACATTATAGAAGTTTTAAATAATAGATTAAATCATGCTTGATTTTCAGAAAAATCCATACAGTGTTTTGATAGTTTTTTTTTAAAGTTTTATATTTTTGTATTTGATTTTTGTAAGCAAAATAGAATTTAAGCAAATGACAAAAAAAAACAAAACATAATTTTTTTATTTTCGCTTTTATATTTTTGTATTTTGATTTTTCAAAAATAAAATATAATTAGAAGTGCAAAACTAAATAGTACATATAGATTAATATATTTTTAGAAATTTTTCAAAATTTTAAAATCACAGAAAAGTGAATATGGACGCTAGCGCCTGCGGTAGCGCTAGCGCAGGAAACAGTGAACGATTTTTTATGTTTTTAAAATTTTTGATTGGTGATCTTGATTAGGTGTCCCAATAGTAGTTTCATGCTGAAATGTCAGAATTTTAGGAGATGTTTAGATAGTGCAAATTGCATGAAACACTAGCGATTTTGTATATGACTTTATCAAAAAAAATTTGCATGAGATATAAGATAGATCATCATGATGTATGTGAATTATACTTCTTCTAGACTTATGAAAATATGATTTGGTGATTAGCATGTTTGATTTGTAGGTCTAGAGAAATGATGATCAAGTAATCATGTCAAAGACAAAGATCACATAAATAACATTTTGGAATTTATAATAGAATTGCATTTAGTAGTTGAGTTCATTGATCTTTGGTTTTGCATGATAATGTATAATTTTAAGATATTTTTTCTAATGATTAATCCATAAACTATGTGTTTGATGGAATTTTAGTATTCTATTATGATTTTAAATCACATAGTTATCATGAAATTTGAATAACATTGAAAATATAATACCAAGCATAAGCATAGACCAAAAAGTGATGCTAGGATGAAGAGTTTGAATGTAGTGTTATACAAAGGACTAATCATGCATTTTGTGAAGAATATTTTTGTTTTCGATTTTTTTGATAATTTTCTTTAATATAAGGGCTATCATATTCAATTAATAATGATAATTCAAGACATTTAAAAGGTAATGGAAAAAACAATAAAAAGGATAAGTAGATCACTTAGAAAAATGATATGACTTTTATTCAATTTGATTCATTTATCAAGATATATAAAGTGATCATATCATGATGATTTAAAAGAAAATAAACAAAAAGAAGTTTAAGCAAATCATGAAGTAGAATAATGATATTTCATTTTTAGTTAGTTTCTACTTCATGCAAATGATGGGATACTAATGAATGAGAGATTTAGGTATCCAAAGAGGACCGACAGTGACAGTTCCTTTGGGTACCCAAATACATCGTATTTTCTTTTAGGGAGATATGATTGAATGGGCCCTTTTGATTTGAGTTTGTGTTTCATCTTTAACTTTTGGCCGCCATTCAAACATTGGTTTAATATTATTCTTATTTATCAAATTTCCATGATGATTTTGCAAAACATTCTTTATAGGAAATTTGTTTATCTTTAAGTTTATGTTGGGAGAGTGGTTATTTTGTAAATGATAATGATTTGGAATTTTATTTTCAAGCATTTGATATTTTTATTTCCTTTGTTGGGCTTTGACATATTATGAAAATTCATATTTAACTTGCTTTTGGAATTTGTTTGAAATTGTTGATTTATGTGTTGAGAATTTTTCATTATTATTTCCTTAAGCAAGTTGACTTTAGTTTCCAATTCATAATTTTTAACCATAAGATTATGTCTTGCTTTGTTATAGGCTATTGTGCTATTTTTAAGAGTGGATACAATAGACTCAATATGATTTTGATAGTTGTTTCTATATTCATCAAATGTTTCATCCATCTCTTGAATTTCAATTTTAAAATCTTTGCACTTAGCACAATCATTGTTCAAGGAAGAATTTTCTACACAAAATCTTTCATTTTGTTCTTTTATACAAATAAGTTCCTTTTCAAGTTCCTTGCATTTTTCATTTAAATTATTAAAATTTTTACAAGGTGTTATGTTTTCAACAAAGGAGTCTTTAGAATTTGAGTCTTCATTAATTTTTGCCTTTAAATTTTTATTTTCTAAGCGCAAAAATTTATTAGCCTTTTTTAATTTCTTAATTTTGTGCTTTGTATTTTGTAGCAATTGTAATGAAGAGATAGAAGTACAAAAGATGAAATTTGATTTCCTTACATTGCTTTTGGATGAGGGAGGATTTGAACATATTGTTTCTTTGTCTTTTTCTTGGCACTCCTCTTCCAAAAGTAGGATTTATTCTTCTCTTTCATTTGATGTGTGCTCCATTGATTCATCATGAGAAGGGCATTCTTGAAGATTTGTGCACGCTTGCATATTCTCCAGTTCTTGCGATTGTTTCATACCTGTAGATGGAGAATCATAAGTTTCTTCAAGAAATTGCCATACTTTGTATGCACTAGAAAAGCAATATATTAATTTGAAAATTTTATTTGATAGACCGCAAAATAAACAGTGTTTAGCTTTTGCATTTAATTGAAGTTCTTTTTTATTTGATTCATTTGCAGGTCTTGCTATTGCTAAATTCCAAACTTCGATGTCTAAAGTTTTAATGAAATTTTCAATTAAAATTTTCCATCCTTTATAATTTGTCCCTTCAAATAAAGGTGGTGCAAGTGATTTTTCCTCTTCACAAAAGTTTCCCCCACTAGTTGAAGCGAGATCATGAGACGCCATTATTCCCGGTTGTTAAGCCGATTTGGAATAAAACCGCTCTAATACCACTTGTTGGATCGGTAGGCGCCCTTAGAGGGGGGGTGAATAAGGGTTTTAAAAACTTATAATACATTTTGAATAACTTAGAAAAAGCTTTGATTATTAAACTAGAGAAGATCAAGACAAATCAAGTGAAGTAAAAGTAAAGACATTATTTTATTAACTTGAGAAGCATGATTACAAAACTTGATCTCTTATCGAAGCTAGAAATCAAAGCTAATAGAAAGACTCTTTTTGTTTTCTATATCGACTCGTATCCCCACGAACCGGTTGGCTTTAGCCGATCCTTCCCCAGATACGGCCTCAAGCCACTCTAGCCAACCCTTCCCCGGATATGGCCTCGAACACCCCCTAGACCTACACCCGAGACCTAGTCGCCAACACGAGGCGAATTTCAGCCCTAAGTCCTACCCAGACCTAGTCGCCAACACGAGGCGAATTTCACTAAACGATTACAGAAAAGATATGAAATGAAAAGACAATAATATAAAAACTCCCTCTATGTGGATCTCTTGGAGAAGTAGACGAAGACGCAGAGTATGATCGTAGTCGATGCGGTCTTTCGTCATGATGATGACGCGTGTTGAAATCTTCTCCACGGATCTCCTTAAGCCTTCATGGATTTGTGGGAGTATCTCTCTGAACCTTCCTCTCTATGCTGTGGCACGAAGCTCTAGAATTCTGGATCTCCAAAGGATGAAGAAGACGGAGCCAAGGGGTTCATTTTATAGCCTTGACGCTAGCGCTAGTGCTATCGCTACCGCCGGCGCTATCCCTGATTAGGCATTATTCTGCGCGGGAGAATCCTCGATCCGTGGCAAAAAATCTTCAATTCCTCTTGTGCTCTGCGATAGCACCTGCGCTAGCGCCACCGCCAGGCGCTATCTCCTTCTATATATGCATCTTCTTACCCGCGAAGAAAAATCGCACTTTCGCGCAATCAGGCGCTAGCGCCTGCGCTAACGCTAGCGCCCGTGCTAGCGGGCATGTTGGAATTTTGGCTTCAAATTTTGGCGCAGCCTTCTTATGTTATCCTTGAGTCATATGAACTTGTTATCCTGCACACATAAACCCACAAGATCAAATTCACATAGAATTTGTTATTCTCAAACCTAGGAGATGCAGAAGACCATGTTCCAACATTTTGGTCGACTTAGCAGGATATGTCGTGACATATCCTAGCCTTATACTGATCTTGGGGATGATTGGGCCAAGCAATAAGTGACCTTGAGTGACTAAGGGAAGAGTTTAACGTGATTGTAAATGCTAGAGACTCACACCCTGAGATTTCTATCCCAGATATGGAGTAATATTATCACCTTACCCAAAATATTAGGGCAATCTCAATGAGATTGGTGCCTGAAGTCTATTGTCAGCTTAGTAAGAGACCAGCAAGCATGTCTTTTATAATCTATATGGATACCTCACACTTCTATTTATGTAGAAGGTTTCATATGGAGAAGATACGATAAGAATTCGGATCCAGAGAAGGCTCATTTTGGGGCGAATGTGTTATATTGGTGGCAAAAGAAACTCAGTCGAAGAGATATGGGGGTTTATCTCTTCGTTTATTGGGCTAGTTATGTACCATCTTGGGTCCCTTGAGGATTTAGAATCGTTGTAATTTTTGACATTGGAAGTGGAGACCCTTGAAGAGTTAATTCACTTTAAGCAAGGCAGATTGCTAAGGCCATGTTTGGGTTGATAGGAATTTTATTAGCGTTACAAGAGAGGAAAGCATTTCTAAAGATGTTAATTTTCTCGATAATGTTCTAAGCTTATGTGGATAAGTAACGAGGAGAGTAGTAAATTAACATGTTGGGGATATGCAGCTATGTTGTGATAACATTATAATTGGGAAGTTAATGAAATTTTGTGCATGCATTGCGGATATGATGATAAACTACCCCTGAGTTTGGAAATTCTTGGTGAACGTTCCCTTTAGTGTTGTAATTACTTGACATTGGGAAATTAATAAGTGTTAGGCGGTGGAGTCAGCAAGATTAATATGACTTGATTAATGATCTAAGATCATAAAGGTTTTTATAAAATTAACATGCATGCCATGGATGATCGTTGGCAGGGATGGTAGGGCGCTTGTAATGGACTTGATTTAGTTTATCACATTGTGAATTATGCCCTACTTTTGGTAATCTGCATAACCCGTGTCGAAAGGAAATAATCCCGAGCCTTGCACCTTGGTTCATGTTAATTTCAAACATATATAAATGTACCGGGTGATTGAATCTTATTTGTGCATGCTCTCATTACAATGAGATGCAGCTTGATCGTCGCTGTAGAAATTTGAAATTCTATATCACGGCTGATATATAAGTGCATCGATACGGGGATCTATAGGGTAAGAACTCTAAGTTGAGGAAGATATGTCCCTAAGGTTTGTGCCCATACATGAGATGAATGTACCATATGGGCGGTGGAAGAAATTTAGTCCAAAAACATACGGGGGCTTGTCCCTTCATTTATTGGCCTATTTACGTGCCGACTTCGTTTTCTCGTAGATCCTGTTTATTCGAATAGTTCCTAGCTAAGTACAGGTTTAATTTACAGCATATCACTTGGTAAATAGGGGGGGGGGGTGAAATTGTTCACAGCTGAGTTCGAGCCAATCTTTAGGCTTGATCCCACTGGAATAAGGCTTTGGGCTCAACATGAATGTTGAAGCCCTCGGAAAGAGCTTTCCGATGATAGGTTACCCATTTTCTGAAGTGACCTATAGCTCCCTAATGGTCCAGTCGAGTGGACTATCCAGAAAGCTGGGATGGGTTTAGTGCATGCTGTTTTACTGATTTTCTTGTAAAATACTTATCGGATGATTGCATGCGGAATTTGGAAACTACATGGAAACATAGAAGCTCCCTGAGTTTAAACCCTTGAGCTAGTACCGTCATTTTTTTAGTAGTTGATGGATTGGAAGGGCATAATGTCATGGCAAGTACGGTGGGGTGATTGCAGGACTTGACAATTATATGGATTTCAAGTCAAGCGGTAAACATCCATTATGTTTAACCATTGTAATGATCTTGCCATAACTAGATACTGAACTTGATTGTTGGCTTTTGCATGAATTATTATGAGGTGATCATAATGATTGTGGAAACTTAATGTCAAGTGGATGCCGTGCTAAGTGTGAAAGATGCATGATGTATGAATGGTTGCCTCGGACGAGATGGCATTGCTAAAAGCAATTGATAATGAAATAGATAATGACGGTTGTACGAGAAGATGAGATTGAGGCTTGCTTCTACATTTTTAATACATAAGAGAGATGATCCGGTGGGTACGATAAATGTTTGGGTATTTGAGGTTTGACCCAAGGATATGACATCGAAAATTTTATGGTTGATCACCCGTTTGACTTTGAGGCCATCCTCGTTTAACGCAAAAATTTTGGATGCACGGAAGTGATGATATTGAAAGTGCTACACGTTATTTGTATAACAATGCTTGGGGTTGGAGGAATCAATTCATTTTTGCAAATCTAAAGCACAGGACTCCTTCGGTGGAGGATTCTAAATTTTATCTGGAGGCACGAGTAGTAACCTCATGTGTATCGGGGTCACCGATCTTAAGGGGTTTAGATCAAAGGTGCAATGAAAGTTGGCTTATTAAAGTAAGGAAACACTTCTCCTTCCCCCTCTTCCTCCTTCCCTCCCTTCCATTTGGGTTACATTTCAGGAAATTTCTTTTTCCCATTTGTGGCTGTTGGGCTTGTTGCTCCAGGAAATTTGTTATTTTGGAACTTCCTTGTTTGTTAGCAATTATTTTTCTCTTATTTTAGCGGCTGTTTATGCTAGCTGTTGGGGGTTAAACTTCAGAAATTTTATTTATAACACCTTACTCATTCTCGGAAATCTCTTGCTCGGTTGGTGATTAGCAGCTATCTTGGCTTCCCTTGATTTATATGCTATAATTTCTGTCCAGAATATGTGCCCTGCTCTGCTCGTTTTTCTTCCAGGATTATATATATTCGCATCCGCCCCATTTCCTCCCAGATTATAAGCTTCACATTGCCTACATGTTTTAGTATTTGGAATTTATTTGGAAATTAAGGGCTAGTGGCTGCTTGGTTTCTCCTTCCAGGTTTGATAAATTTATTTTGTTGGCCTATTGCTGGCTGCTATGGATTAAGAGGGGAGATTGATAAATTTATTTTTGACTCATGCTAACAGTTATTGATTTAGTGAGAGTTTGGTGAACTTCCTTGGTTGTATATTAGCAGCTATGTGAATCCCCCTTGGTTTCATCCTAAAATAAACTCTTCCTTTTCCCCCCTTTTTCTATTGCTTTTCTTGGTTGTCTGGGAGTTTATACTAGCAGCTATGTGTATCCCCCTAGTTTCTTCCTAAATTAAACTCTTGATTCATGAAATTCTGCATCCCTATACTAGGGATTTACTTGGGCATTGGCTATGTTAAATTTTTGGGGCTATATGTGGTATTTCCTCTTGTTGGTTAGCAAAGTTCTGGATTGGTTTGGTTTGGAGTTCTGGGAAAAATTTTCAGATATTATGGTTCTTACCTTCAAATATCTGATAACATGGTTGAGAAATACTAACTGATTTTGGGTTATATATATACTTTTCTCCTTCCAGGTTTTAAATTATTTTGTTGGCTTATTACTAGCTGCTAAGGTTTATGATGAGGGGAGTTTGAAAAAAAAAATAAAAAATTTATTTTGTTCTTGGATTATTGACTGGCTGCTATGGATTAAGAATGGAGATTGATCAATTTATTTTTGATTCATGCTGAAATTAATTTCCTGATTTATGGAATTCTGGATTAGTTTAGGTAATGTTGACTGAATATATGTTGGATAATTAAGTGGATCAAACCCCCCCTAACCTCAACTTAAATTTCGGAGACGAAATTGTTTCTTCGTTTATTGGATTTGTAACATCCCATTTCGTGCTAGACCCCTCGGAGACGTGTTGACTCGCCTTGGGTCGGTTTTGGGCAACGAAAAATTCATGCACCACCCCCTGAGATCTTTATTGAGCTTATAGCAGCACCCTGAAGAGAAGAAAGTTAAATTCTCCTGATAGTATTATCTATAGTTATACTAAAACCCCTTTCACAGAATTGTAGTCTTTTATCATTGTATCATTACCCAAAGGAGTAATAATAATAATAATACTGGGAGGAGTTCGTTCGACGAAATATATTAAGTATTTCGGTCGACGAAATATATTAAGTATTTCGGTCGACGAAATATATTAAGTATTTCGGTCGACGAAATATATTAAGTATTTCGGTCGACGAAATATATTAAGTATTTCGGTCGACGAAACATATTAAGTATTTCGGGCGACGAAATATATTAAGTATTTTAGTCGACGAATTATATTAAGTAAAGGGGTCGACGAAATATATTAAGTATTTCGGTCGACGAAATATATTAAGTATTTCGGTTGACGAAATATATTTAGTAAGCTACGATCGACTAAGGTTCAGCGCTCGACGAAATTGGATCGGGCAGCGTTCGACTAAGATATAGCGCTCGACAAAATTGGATCAGGAAGCATTCGACTAAGATATAGCGCTCGACGAAATATTACTGCAGCTGCGATCGAAGAAGTTTGTCTGCGTTCGAATAAAATTGTAGCGCTCGACTAATTTACTGTTCCCGTTCGACTAAGGTGAAGCGCTCGACTAAATTAATTTAGCCAGCGGTCGACTAATCTGAAATATGCAGTGTTTGACAAAAATGTCCCCGTTAGACTAATTTACTGTTCCCGTTCGACGATCAGTATCCTGTTCGACGAAAACCTAGCAGAGTTCGGCGAAATTTTTATGCTGTTTTCCGAATGCTTATCTTTTAGGCTTGAAGTGGATGCCAAATCTTGGGGTTCCAACTCATGGCATTGGATGTTGGGTTATCTTTAATGCTTGTCAAATCTAATCCCACTACTCTCTCTTCACTCTTAACAAAAGAGCTACTGACCTGATTACCCGATAGATCTTCTTCTTCTTATCTTCATCTTCTTCTTCCTCTCCTTCTTCTTCTTCCTCTCACTTCAGGGAAATTAGTTGGGGGAAATCTTTGAAGGAGCAAAGCTTGGAGTAAATTTGGAGCTTGGCCGACCACCGCCATGATTCCATCAAGATGAGCTCCAACCATGGCCATAAAATCAGGTGACTTCATCCCCTCTCCCTTGGTGCTAGCCTCTTAGATCACAATAGGAGAGATGAAGGCTCAAGAGAGCTTCTCGTGTGAGCTTTAATGGAGTTTTCTTAGGAAGACCAAGCCGGAACCTCAAGTTTAGGGCGTCGTTCACCGCGAGGTTGTAGGAATCATTTCTTCTCTTCAAGAAGAAGAGATGGGATTTGATTTGGGGCAAACCCATGGTCGTTGAGGGAGAGTGAGGGGAATGACATTAGGGATTTAATCTAAGTTTTGTTTGTGGAAATATGATGGATCATGCTCTGTTAAATAGGTTTGTCTTGTATGGTATATTATGTAACAAAGTTGAAAATAGCCCCTTGCTAAAATTCATAACATTGTACTTGGTTTGTTTGGGAAGGATGATGAATGACCCTCGGTTAAATAGGGTTTTAATTATGTATTATGTGATCACTTCCATTTAGTTTCAGAATTTTTGGATGGATATTTACCATGAAGTTGCTTGTCGTATCATATAAATGCGGAGCGCCGTAAATACGTATTACATAATACAATGAGGTCAAAAATTGGTGGAGACATTTGTGATATCAATATGTACATCCCTGTTGAAATTCATAATTTATGATTAATTAGAATTAAAGCTATTGCAGTTTTATTTGATGATTTGAAGGAGATATAAATGCTGAATGTAAAGCCGTTTGGGCCGAAATTTTGTATGAATCATGTATACGTGCATTTGAATTAGATGTGGGAGGTTGTGTTTATATTAATGCTTGCATCGATAAATGTCCTGTTATATATTATTTTGATGAATGAATCATGGTGATGTGTATTTGAACAAGATGTTGGAGGATGTGTTTATATTAATGCTCGCATCGCTAGATAAACAATGGGATGGGATGTATTGGTGATAAACTCCCAAGAGTGGGAATAGTTTCAATTGTGTGGGACATGTTGCGAATGGAGCCTGAGGGCAGAATGTGATACTATGATGGGTGCTTGAGCGTACGGGTTGCGCGTGAGAACCATATGAATGACCATGGTTTACACCTGGTTGTGTAATGATCCTCAGTAGAGGAAGCTTTGTGGCGGGTCTACGGGCTCGCCGGTCGTCACACCGACGGGAGCTGGCAGTTAGACTCGGACCGGTCGGGCAGGGCTACTTAGTTCATCTACCCAAAGACCCCCTTTCGTGTCCTGAAAGACTTGCAGAGGTGAGCGGTACGCAGGGTCTCCGCTGTGTGTTCTTAGCGTCGAGGCGTACAGAGGCCCAGGACTGGTAGTGTGCATACCTTCCTGGTAATGGAGGAGCTCGTTCCACTGTTCTCAGTTGGCCACGACGGTGACGCCTGAGTGGTTAGCTACCTCTCAAATAGCGAGCATGGAGAGTCTATGTCGACATAGCAAAATGCACGGGTGAGTTCATCATCTCATAATCATTGCATTGCATTCATCATTCATAATCATAGCATTGCACCGCATTGGGTCCATCATATAAATTAGTATGGGCTCTTTTATATGATGGGTCCCAATTTGGAAACCTTAACTTATAAGTTTGTATGGGCATTCATATAAGTTAAGGTACGATATGAACTGCTTACTTCTGTACCTTTTCACTACCTGCCTATATTCTGCCATTGCCTTATTACTTGTTAGTTGTGCTTATTATACCTGTTACTACTACTTGCATTTATAACCATTGCTACTTATATACTTATGAACAGCTTAATTAGTGTCATTGCAAGTACTCGGGTACTTATACAACCGACATATATGAACAACCATTCCTATCACCTGCTTGTATATTATTGCTTATATTGAAACTTTTCTTCCTTTCCTTCTGCCCAGTGCCTTGGAATCGCCGGGGGAGCGGATGTGAAGCCACTTAGTATTTATGACTAACGTTTGCTATGTCCCTATTTTTAGGAGCACACTTAGTTGGTGCAGCAATGTTCAACACCGGAGGCCAGCCAGGTCAAATGTGCAGGGCTGGTGACTATGGTACCTTGGCTGCCGACAGTGGCAGAGGCGAGTGAGTGTTTTAAGATGTAGCCCTTGGGGCATTTAGCTTGATACTCTGATGATTTGCAGGAGCTTGTGCAGCTTTCTGTCTTTCTTGTACTTATTGTTTGGACATTATTACTTATTGTGAATCTATGGCTTTTAATGCTTTCTTTTATTGATGGGTTGGCGCTGTTCAGTTGGTTTGGCCGGTAGGATATGCGTCTTGTGGGGGAGGCTAGCTCGTGTGCTGGCGCTCCCGCAAGGAGGCTGTCCTGGGCATAGGACTTCCCTCGGCCGTGTCTTGTGATCCGGGAGGGGGTCTTACAAATATACAGCGGCTAGTACTGATAATGTTAAATTTTGGCTCACTTGATACCTAAATTTCAAGCATCCATAAATTTTGATTCGGTTGTCCGATTTTTGCTCACAACACCTTTCCAAAATAAGATATGTGGCCTATATCCAATCGAGCACAAGTTTTACCAATTCCAAATCATTTGGAATGAGATCGGAGCAGTATATACAATTAAGCAGAAGTTTTACCTGTTCTAGTTCGTTCAGTGGTCGTTATAGAGAGGTTTGTAGTGGTAATAAGGAATTAAGCTCCCAATGACACCTAAACTTCGAACAGCCATAAATTTTAATTAGGTTGTCTGATTTATACCCATAACACCTTTTCGGAATAATCTCGGAGCCCTACAACCAATTGAGAACAAATTTTACCAGTTCCAGTTCGTTTAGTGGTCAATATAACGTTGGTTGTAGTAGTAATGAGTTATTTAGCTCCCAATGACACATAAACTTTAAACATCAATAAATTTTGATCCGGTTGTCCGATATTTGGCCACAACATCTTTCCAGAATGAGCTCGGATCCCTACATCCAATGGAGAACAAAGTTTTACCCATTTTAGTTAGTTAAGTTTTTAATATTCAATGGGTTGTAGTGGTATTGTTGTATTTAGCACCAAATGACACCTAAACTTCAAGCAGCCATAAATTTTGATCTGCTTATCCAATTTTTACTACAACACCTTCTCTAAATGGCTCGGAGCCCTACATTTAATGGACAATAAGTTTTCCTATTTTAGTTCATTTTGTGGTCAATATACAGCGGGTTGCAGTAGAAATGCGGGATTTTGCCCCTCATGGTACCTAAACTTCAAGCATCCATAAACTTTGATCTGGTTGTCCGATTTTTGCTCACAACAGCTTTATAGAATGAGATATGACCCTAAATCCAATTTAGCACAAGTTTTACCAATTCCAATTCGTTTTAGGGATCTCTATACATCGGGTTGCAGTGATAATGCGGGATTTCGCTCCAAATGACATCTAAACTTCAAATAGCCATTATTTTGATCCGGCTGTCTAATTTTTGCCCTCTACACCCTTTTTGAATGAACTCACAACCCTAAATCAAATGGAGAAATTGGATTTATCCATTCCATCTTGTTTAGTGGTCGATGGACAGTGGGTTGTAGTGGAAATGATGGATTCACCTCAAAATGACACCTAAACTTCAAGCAGCCATGATTTTTGATCTACTTGTCAGATTTTTGCCCACAAAACCTTTTTAAAATAATCTCTGAGCCCTACAACCAATGGAGAATAAATTTTACCAGTTCCAGATCATTTAGTGGTCAATATACTGTGTGTTGCAGTAGTAATGTGGGATTTTGCTCCAAATGATACATCTACTTTATGCATCAAAAACTTTTGAACCGGTTGTCCGTTGTTTTCCCAAACAGCTTTCCAAAATGAACTCGGAGCCCTACATCAAATGGATAACAAAGTTTTACCTGTTCTAGTTCATTAAGCTATCAATATACAACGGGTTGTAGTGGTGTTACGTGATTTAGCACCAAATGACACCTAAAGTTCTAGCAGCTATAACTTTTGATCTACATGTCTGATTTTTACCTACAACACATTTTCAGAATGGCTCAAAGCCCTACAACTAATGAAGAACATGTTTTGTAACACCCCAAATTCCAGGAAATGCAGTTCTCGAGAAATCATAAGGGCAGAAGAATTGATTTCTCGAGAAATCAAATATGCAGGAATATACTTCTCGAAATTTAAAGAGCAGAGAAATATACTTCTCGGAAGTTAAATTAATAAGCAGAAGAATTGATTTCTCGAGAAATCAAATAGGCTGAATTTAAGCTTCGTGAGAAATCAAAAGGCAGAAGTTAATCTTCTCGAGAAGTCTTAAGGGCAGGCAGTGCCAGTTCTCAGGAACAGGAAATGTTGTTTCCCAGCCATTCATCGAACGCAGGCAGCCGTTCGTCGAACGCAGACAGCCATTCGTTGAACGCAGACAGCCGTTCGTCGATCGCAGTATTTCGGTCATTCATTGAATGCAGATTATTAGTCGTTCGTCGAACGCAGTATTTCGGTCGTTCGTCGAATGCAAATTATTAGCCGTTCGTCGAATGTAGTATTTCAGTCGTTCGTCGAACGTAGATTATTAGCCGTTTGTCGAACGCAGTATTATAGTTGTTCGTCGAACGCAGCTTTATAGCATTCGTTGAACGCAACTTTACTGCCACTAGTCGAACGCAGTCTCAAGCTGTTCGTCGAGCGCAGTCAGGATCAGCGATTTGTGTATTATAGACCCATAAACTGATGATCGTGGCCATCGAATCCATGGCTTTAAATCCAAGGAATGGGATTTATTTTTTGGTTTTCTTAGGGTTGGTCCAGAGGAGTATTTATATATATCCTCTCTAACTTCTAAATCTTATCTCTCGTCAAGTTTGCGAAAGGAGGAAGCCGAGAAAAACAACGAACAGCGAGGAAGAAGAAGGAGGCATCTTCCGCCATTGACGGAGCTTCGGAGCTCCGAATCGCGAGCCATTTTTAGATCTGGAAAGAGCTGCCCATTGCGATTCTTTCTATCTGAGTGAAATCTCAGATCTATGGCGGGGAAGAAAGCTCCAAGGGTAACGATCCTTCCTCCTGGTCATAAGACGTGTTTTTGTCCTCTCATTCCTTTTTCTATGCTTGCATGAGGAATCCCTTTTACCAAATGGGTGAAGTGTACGATTTCCTCTAGTTCTTCGGAACTCCGGGTCAATTGAGTCTGTCCCCGGCATATTGCATTTAGAAATCCGGTAGTCGTGTGGATTTAGGCATTTTGTGTGAAGCTTATTCGTGGCCGTGAGCCCAGATCGGTGATGCTTGGATTGCGACGTTGCATTTAGGTTAAGCCTAGAATGCGTGCCGGAGAATGTCTCCATGAGATTTTCTATCGTACTGCGGGATTTGAATTTTAGGTGCCTTTTGAGAGCCTAACGGAAGCCCCTGGCTTGGGTGGTTGAATGCAAACCTTCACCATTAGATTTGAATAGGAGCTGTCTTGTACCTCCTTCTTGGTTGTTATTTGTGAATTCTAAGTCCGCGTGAAAGGATTGGATGCGTAGCTTAATTTTATGGGCACTTATTGTGTTAAACCCTTACGGGCCCCAGGTGAAGCCGTACCCACGTCGTGCGATAGATCACAACGATTAGAGCACGGACAAAGCAGAGCCGAACCTGTTTCCATGCAGATCGGTAAGAGGTCCCTACCTCCTGTAAGCCGTGTGATCATGGGAGAGGTCGTGGAAGGTGTCTTACCTAGACCGACCAAAAGCTCTTTGTCCCCACCTAAGGCTATGTTCCTTTGGGTGGAGTGTTTGTGATGAATTGATGTTATGTTAGCCTCATGCGGTTGCTTAGGCGGTTGTGGGGAACCTTTGGGTGAACCCAACCAACATCATGCACATACCTAGGTTCCCTTTTCTTTGATGCTCAACCTAGAAGATTGATTGTACTTGAAACCTCACCTTGTGTAGTGTAGTTTGCACTTTCCTTATATTATTACATGTTGCATGAACGGCTTACTGATGCGCGAATCTTAGCACACTGCTATAGGCGGTAGTAAGACTGCGGCACGAAACGGCAGTGTACCGATCGTTCAAGTAATATAAAATGGGAATGAATCCCCAAGTATCGATCTCAAAGGAACACAGTAAGGTGGAATTTATTATCGAGGAAGGACTTGAGATTGAAGTCCTTTCAAGCGGATGGATGCGGAAATGGGGGATTTGGTTTGTGGAAAATAAAAGAAAACAACTTAAACTACTCCTATGGAATGCCGCTATGCAATGCTTCGGTTGGCGGGATGGAGACTAGGTAGGCCTTGAACGCGCTACTTCGTTGGGCGGATGGACGAGTAGGCTAGCGGAATCGAACTATGCAGGCCTTGAGAGCGCTGCTTCGTTAGGCGAGATGGATTACACGGGCCGCGATGCCACGCTTCGATAGACGGATGGACGAGTAGGCTAACGGAATGAGGGTCGCAAACACCTCGTCGACAAGCACGCCACTAGCAATTGCTAGTGCGGCACCGGACACGGTGGTGGAGTGGAAATGGATGGCGGCGCACCTCATTAACACATATGAACCAAATAATTTCAAATAGATGAAATAAGCATTACAAAGCATAGTTCATAGCATAAATCATCAAAATATAGAGATTACAAACATTACATCAACATAAGGAAGAGGAAAAGGCAAGAGATATGACCGAATCTGGAGGCTCATTGTAGATTCACGGTAGGAAGCACCGAGTTGTCAATCCACGTCCTAGCTCGGTCCCAACTATCGTCCGGGGTAGAGGAGGGCTGTCACACCTCCCAATGGACCCGTCTTCTCCAGCGTTTTACAATCCGGCCACGTCCGATGCGAAGAACTCCTTCCTTGGCGATGAAGATGAGTGTAGAATCTCCTCCTTGAAGCCCTTGGATGATGGAGGAGGCTTAGGGGGCGAACACCTGCGGAAATGGGCAGAACGGCAGAGCTGGGCGAGAAAATGCGGAGGATCCCGACCTAATTCGCGAGCAGGAGTATTTATAGGCGCTAGAATAAACAGTGCGCACGGTCATTGGCGCACGACCAATGGTCGTGCGCGCTGGAGTTCTGTGATCGTGCGCATGCCTGGGTGGAGCCTGCAATGTAAGAAATTTATAAAATACCATGTTCGCACGACCAGTGGCGCACGACCGGTGGTCGTGCGCACTATCGTAGATGGTCGTGCGCACTGGTCGAAACAGAACTCATAAAATTGATGTTAAGTGCGCACGAACAGTGGTGCACGACCGTTGGTCGTGCGCACTATCGTAGGTGGTCGTGCGCACTGTCCGAGACAGAACTCAAAAAAAAGGGTTAAGTGCACACGATCAGCGGTGCACGACCAGTGCTCGTACGCAATAGAACCAGTGACCGTGCGCAGTGTTCCTGTACAGAATTGTACCGGGAACACCTGCACGACTCCTGTTTCTACAGAAATGCTAATCAGGCCACTGAAAGTGGCACTCAACAAAACGATAAGGCTATCAAAAGAGAATAAGCATAAACAACACACCAAATTAGACCAAGAAGTGCACCTAGCATAGAATGACAAATATGAGCTAAAACAAGGCTAAAGTGCAGTGGAATGACTAGATAAACGGCCCAGATGAGTCCATATATATGTATATAATTGGGACTCATCACACCCCCAGACTTAACTGTTTGCGCATCCCGAGCAAACAAATTCTAAGCGAACGGGGAAAGAAAAGTAGATGGCTTAAAATTACAATACAGAGTACCATGCGAAGTCGCATGCTCACGTGCATAAGAAAAATAGTAGAGAAGATTTCTGGTTATATAAACAGTTTATATATTTCTAAAAGAGTAAAAGCATATTACAACTACTCAAAATGGTGAACAACGGTGAATCATTTGGTCATGCATACGGAGAAAGTAAGCTAAGCGCTGAGACGAGCATTGCTCAAGATCGGGATGCGGGACAAACTCCACTGAAGTCCATCAGTGTCGGTGACCATAAGCTTGCCCGGTCACATTCTCTCCACGACAATTGATTGGTTCAAGGGGTGAGTCAGTAGGACTTTCAGGTTTTAATTGAGGCTTGGGTTACGGTGAGGTAAATAATGATAAACAAAATGGCTTAAAACACATAACCCAATTGAGCGTTTAAAATAACTACCCGCGTACCAAATTCGAATGCAAGTGCACCACACCCCCAGACTTGGACTTTTGCAACATAGGTGTGTGCACCGCCTACTCCCAATACATAATTTGTCTACATGATTTTTCAATAAAACTCAATTTTCTTTTTTCTCTTTTCCTTTTCATTTTTTTTTCTTTCTATCTTCTTTTTCTTGTCTTTTTTTCTTTCAGCAAAATTTTCAAATGAGCATATCCACAGATTCACATAATAAACACCACAATCAACACCCCCCACAATGTAAATAAAACTACAACTAAAGCTCAGATTTGGGTGTGCGACTAGGTCAGGCTTTTAGGCTTTGGTGTGATATATGCGGAGCTGAGTCAATGAAAGGGTAGGCACAAAGGGGCTAGCAAGGGTAGACGTTAGGCATGAAATAAAAAGTTCAACCGGGCCAAAATAATGGCCTACGTCATTCTCACGCACTAGAACTTATCCTATGCCAATGCTTCAAGAATCGCTTGGGGCAAGTTCTAGCCACCGAGAAAGATTCTCCTTTCTCCCGACTCAAGCAATACGAGTCTAGCGATCGTTTACACACATCCCTATGCTACCGTTTGATTCCACCGGATTCACCATTTGAGTAGATTAAACAACATTTACACTAATAGAAAAAAAATATAAAACCATAAGTATAAAGAGAAGTCTAATCTACACAAATTTCTATGCAACCGAGCACTCGACTAGGAGCACTACTAGAGTCAACATTTTACTCTGCTACATAGTCCTAAGCCATCACCTAGACTTTCCCAAATAGCTGAAGAATTCAATTCACAACAGAGCAAGCAAACAGATGAGTACGCGCTCAAGTGGGTGATGTGGTGTGCAATGAAAATGGACAACAATTTCCAATAAGCTAAAATAAAAGTACTTCTAACATGCTATGCAAGAGTGCACGTGAGTGGGCACAAAAACTGCTCTCTCCCAGACTTAAACTAAACAATCCACAAAATATATGACATGACAATCAGAAAAGGCTAGGGAAAGAGAGTACCCAGTGCTCAGAAATGAGCACACCAGAAGATTGGCGTGTAAGCTAAAATGAGCCGCAGCATCCGCCATCCAGAAAAGATACCTGTAGGGGTCAGCTCCGCAGAAACAGAAGAAAATAGAAAACTGAAAAAAGAATACTACTAACTAAACTAAACAAGATAAAATAAGAAATGCAGGAAAAGGTAAGATAACTACTGGGGTTATTGTCATCCCAGCACGAATTATTCGGATTTTATACAGTTCTAGCTTATAGGCCGATGAAAAGAAAAGTGGACAGGTAACTGTTCTAATATGCGTGTAGGTAGCGGGTACCTATACGGAGAAAGAACAGTCATACCTCTACCCGAATATAAATACCTGCTCTTCACAGGTAGAGGGAAAAGAAAGTAAGAAGAGGAGGAGGCCTGGTCCTCACTCATCTCACCAAAACTATCCTTGCCCAGCAAGGTATCATCTCCAGGGAGGCAGTAGGAGGAGAAGGCAATGAGTGGGGCTTCCTCTACGGAGGGGGGATCAACCTCCTCACGTGAGAGGATACACTCATCATTGACTTGAGCATCATGCTCCAAGTCCTCCTGGGGTACCTGTGAAGACTCAACCTGCACAGGCTCAGATAGAGAAAGGGGATCAAGAAATAAAAAAGAAGAAGAACATGAATAAAAATCGATCAGGGGAGTGATCCCGGCCTCACTCCCATCAGGTTGGGGAAGTAAAATAATGTTTGCATTGTCATCAATGCTACAAGATTCGGCGGGATCAACAGTGGCCAAGCTAGAGATTTGGACTTCCTCCACCGGTGCTGAGGAAAACCCCTCTTCACCTGGAAGGTTGTCCTCCTCCATAGGGACAGGCATGACACTAAAGTCACCAGCCTCCTCTTGCGACACATCATCAACAATGTCGTTAGAGATGAGTGTAGTATGCACAACAGGGAGAGGAATAGTGCTCGGATAAAAGTCGAGCTCTGATTCCTCACAAAGAATCGAATCCACTAGGTGTGGTGGATGCATCGGGAGAATAGGCTCAGCAATGTCGGTGCCCAGATCAACCACACATCTGGTGACTGTGTCAACGCCATACCCTTCAAGATGTGTAGGTGGCAAAGACACAAAACCGGATGTTGAAGGTGTGCCGCCAGAGTTAGGATTCGGGACGATCCGGATATCCGGCTCGTCATCCTCATCCAATTGGCGATGAAAAGCAGCACAATCCTTCAGGGCATGATCTGTGCTCCGACAAAACTTGCACTGCCTTGCGGGCTTCTTTGGCACAGCGGGTGCTGAAGCCGAAAAGAAGTAAGACGGTAAAGGCTCGACAGAGTAGCCAAAAGACTTACGCACACCATATGGAGTATCAGACGAAGTCGATGCTCTATATGCTGGGCGAGAAGAATTATGCCTACCATTCAACATAAGGCATTCATCACTAGAGTGGGAGGTAGCTCCACACCAACGGCAACGAATATTAAGATGTGCCCATATAGTGTGAAGATAAAACGATTCAAAATAAAAATGCTATTGTGCAAAATACTACACCTAACAAAAATTACTAAAGCAACCTAATATAAAACAGGAAACCGAATACGAGGAAATAAAACAAAGGAATGCAATTTACAAATAGAAGGGCTTCTCTCTCAGGTTCTCCCTCTCCAGAAAACTCACACGACTGTGTTCCCCGGCAACGGCGCCAAAAACTTGATGCACGAATCTTAGCACACCGCTATAGGCGGTAGTAAGACTGCGGGACGAAACAGCAGTGTACCGATCGTTCAAGTAATATAAAATGGGAATGAATCCCCAAGTATCGATCTCAAAGGAACACAGTAAGGTGGAATTTATTATCGAGGAAGGACTTGAGATTGAAGTCCTTTCAAGCGGATGGATGCGGAAATGGGGGATTTGGTTTGTGGAAAATAAAAGAAAACAACTTAAACTACTCCTATGCAATGCCGCTATGCAATGCTTCGCTTGGCGGGATGGAGACTAGGTAGGCCTTGAACGCGCTACTTCGTTGGGCGGATGGACGAGTAGGCTAGCGGAATCGAACTATGCAGGCCTTGAGCGCGCTGCTTCGTTAGGCGGGATGGATTACACGGGCCGCGATGCCATGCTTCGATAGGCGGATGGACGAGTAGGCTAACGGAATGAGGGTGGCAAACACCTCATCAACAAGCACGCCACTAGCAATTGCTAGTGCGGCACCGGACACGGTGGTGGAGTGGAAATGGATGCGGCGCACCTCATTAACACATATGAACCAAATAATGTCAAATAGATGAAATAAGCATTACAAAGCATAGTTCATAGCATACATCATCAAAATATAGAGATTACAAACATTACATCAACATAAGGAAGAGAAAAAGGCAAGAGATACGACCGAATCCGGAGGCTCATTGTAGATTCTTGGTAGGAAGCACCGGGTTGTCAATCCGCATCCTAGCTCGGTCCCAACTATCGTCCGGGGTAGAGGAGGGCTGTCACACCTCCCAATGGACCCGTCTTCTCCAGCGTTTTACAATCCAGCCACGTCCGATGCGAAGAACTCCTTCCTTGGCGATGAAGATGAGTGTAGAATCTCCTCCTTGAAGCCCTTGGATGATGGAGGAGGCCTAGGGGCGAACACCTGCGGAAATGGGCGGAACGACGGAGCTGGGCGAGAAAATGCGGAGGATCCAGACCTAATTCACGAGCAGGAGTATTTATAGGCGCTGGAATAAACAGTGCGCACGGTCATTGGCGCACGACCAGTGGTCGTGTGCGCTGGAGTTCTGTGTTCAAGCGCATGCCTGAGTGGAGCCTACAATGCAAGAAATTTATAAAATACCATGTTCGCACGACCAGTGGCGCACGACCGGTGGTCGTGCGCACTATCGTAGGTGGTCGTGCGCACTGGTCGAAACAGAACTCATAAAATTGATGTTAAGTGCGCACGAACAGTGGCGCACGATCGGTGATCGTGCGCACTATCATAGGTGGTCGTGCGCACTGTCCGAGACAGAACTAAAAAAAAGGGTTAAGTGCACACGATCAGCGGTGCACGACCAGTGCTCGTGCGCAATAGAACCAGTGATCGTGCGCAGTGTTCCTGTACAGAATTGTACCGAGAACACCTGCACGACTCCTGTTTCTACAGAAATGCTAATCAGGCCACTGAAAGTGGCACTCAACAAAATGATAAGGCTATCAAAAGAGAATAAGCATAAAAAAACACACCAAATTAGACCAAGAAGTGCACCTAGCATAGAATGACAAATATGAGCTAAAACAAGGCTAAAGTGCAGTGGAATGACTAGATAAACGGCCCAGATGAGTCCTAATATGTGTATATAATTGGGACTCATCACTTACTTGCAGGTTAGCGGTGAGTCGCCCCTGAGCAGGCAAGATGGCTGGAGGGTGGGATCATTACGCGGTTTGTGGTCAGCTCATAGCTGACCCTCGTTTACCTCTTATTGGATGTTGGTTGCATGTGTTGGTGAGCCTAGCGTGAAATAGCGGGCGGTGGCCCTTTGCTGAGTTGGCCCTCGAAGGACAGCCTCTTTTTTGTCTTTCATGTATTGCCGGCCTGTGTGCCGAAGAATGTTTTGGGTTTCTGTACATTTGCTAAATGTAAGGCCTTAAGGCCATAACTCTATTTTTGTTTCATTCCTAGTATAGTGGACAGTTCTAAAAGATGATTAACTCAAATGCTTCCGCTTACGCTTTATATATTCTCGTGTAGTTATTTTCTATTCTAATTATCACCTTATAATGCCTAGCTAGTGTGTATAGTATAGCGTGGGGTCCTAGCCGGACCTACTGTTATATTATTTGTACTGGCAGGGTGTCACAATTTGGTATTGGACTTAGGAGTCGATCCGTTGTTTAAAGAATTCAATGCCGAATTCCTTTTAAGGGGTGGTGTGCACGGGTTGTGCGTTCACCTAAAACGACAAAAACTAATAAGAATGTCAACTTAGGAATGGAAAAACATACTTGTTTGCGGAACCTG
Organism: Dactylorhiza incarnata; assembly: GCA_033032865.1. Classification (NCBI taxonomy): domain Eukaryota; kingdom Viridiplantae; phylum Streptophyta; class Magnoliopsida; order Asparagales; family Orchidaceae; genus Dactylorhiza; species Dactylorhiza incarnata. Next base: position 5,804,202 of record JAWHQI010000141.1, on the reverse strand, counting down.
AGCATTCCATGATTGTTGTTTGCCTTTTCTTCAGTCACTAAATTGTATCATACACGATTATATGTGACTAGGAGTGGTACGGGGCAGTCTCAACCCCGTAACACCGCTGAAAGTAATGTGTCAACTGAGGTGCCAACTACCACTCCTTCGGCTGAGATGATCAGATTAGTCACAGAAGTTGTCTTCGCGATGATCAACACTCAACCTCAAAGGCTTGCACAGCCTTCTTTGCCAACTCCGGACGTGGCCCCGGAGGCTATGGCTGTAGTGGAACCTGCTGTGGAACCGAGGGTGGAGACCCCTATGCCATTGGCTGTAGTGGAACCTGCGGTGGGGCCAAGGGTGGAATGTCGAGTAGATCAAGTAGTTGCGGGACGAGCGCGTGACCAGCAATTAAAGCACTTACTGAGCTTTAACCCTCCAACCTTCTCCGGAACTGAGTCACCAACGGAGGCAGAAGACTGGCTGTCAAGAATTAGAAGAACTCTAAAGGCGACAGCGACTGACGAAGCCATGATGGTCACCCTAGCCACTTTCCTTCTTGATGGAGAGGCAGTGCTATGGTGGGAAGAACAGGAGTTGCATAAGTTTTGCGGTAGAGATGTTACCGAAATCACAGTGACAGAGTTCTCAAAGTCATTTCTCCAGAGGTTTATTCCCTTTTCCGAGCGCATTGCGTTGCAAAACCAGTTCTTGAGGTTAACACAAGGTGATCGCTCTGTAGATGATTACTTGCATGAGTTTACTAGACTGGGCCGCTATGCGGGGGTCTTTGGTGGAAGACGAGGAAACGAAAACGAAAAAGTTTTACGAAGGGCTTCGAGATGAGTTGAGGTTGCTCCTTGTAGGCCCATTGACGTTTGGCTTTCAGGTGATGGTGCAAACTACCAGATCTCTGGAGTTGGACATGAAGAGAGTGCAAGCAAAGGGCGTGGCAAAGAAACCTGAATTTCGTGCGCCGGCCTCTCAATCCAAATCGGAGTTCAGGAGGAACAAAAGGAAGTTCAAGCCTGCGGAACCAACTCGCTCAAACATGTCGGGAGCTACGACAGCACATGGTCCAATTACATGTTTCACGTGTGGAAAGGTAGGACACAAAGCCGCGGTGTGTCGAAGTCGTCCCCCGAAGGCAGGAAATTGAGCGGTGGACTTTGCTCGTGCTGCGGGTCATGCGGAAAAGGGAAAAGCTGCAGAGTCTTCTGCTTCCCAGCACATTCCGACCCAGCCGAGAGTTTACTCGTTTGGCCAGCAAGAAGCCATACGGCAGTCTGCTGTCGTCGCAGGTACGAATTAGAAGATAGCTTTTACATATATATATATATAATTCATACTATTGTGCGACTATATATTTACTTGTGTGCAATTAGGTTTCATCCTAATTTTGAACTATCCAGCGAGAGCTCTATTCGATGTGGTTGCATCGCACTCTTTTCTGTCTGAGGACTTCGTGGTGCGAATCTGAGTGTCGTCTACCTTAGTAGAGGATAGATTGGAAGTAGTGCTACCCAATGGATCTCGCATGAGTGCGGATAGGGAGAGTCGTGTGAAGGTGCGGATTGGAAATCAAGACTTCGACTTGGAAGCATCGTTATTACCGTTAGCTGAATTTGACGTAATCTGTGGCATGGACTGGCTCTCCGAGCAGTGAGCATACATTGATTGCAATTCAAAGGAGATCACTCTGAGAAAGAACACCGGGGACGAAACCACATTCGCGGGCATGCGAGGAGCGAGCAAGACACTGATGTCTGCTCTCCAGGTGGTTAGGGCGGTGAGAAAGGGCGTGGAGTTGTTCTTCACCTTGTTGGAGGCTTTGGAGCCAAAGCGCAGTTTACGTGATGTCCCAGTTGTAGCGGAGTATGCCGATGTGTTTCCTAACGAACTCCCTGGGGCTCCGCCTCAGCGAGAGATTGATTTCTGTATTGAGCTGGTGCCAGGTGCCAAGCCTGTAGCATGCTCACCATACCGAATAGCGTCAAAGGAATTGGCAGAGCTGAAGGTTCAGTTGCAAGAGCTACTAGAGCAAGGCTACGTACATCCAAGTTCTTCACCTTGGAGTGCACCTGTCCTCTTTGTGAAAAAGAAGGACGGGAGCTTGCGTCTAAGTATTTATTATCGAGAGCTGAATAAACTGACCGAGATGAACCGTTATCCGATTTCGAGAATCGATGACTTATTCGACCAACTAGTTGGGTCGACGGTATACTCTAAGTTAGACTTAAGGTCTGGCTATTATCTGCTTCGTATATGGGATTGTGACATTCCAAAGATAGCGTTCAGTACCCGCTTTGGGCACTATGAGTTCACGGTTATGCCGTTCGGTCTATCTAATGCATAGTCGGTATTCATGGACATAATGAATAGAACGTTCCGAGAGTATTTGGATCAATTTGTGATCGTCTTCATCGACGATATTTTGGTATACTCTCAGTCTGAGGAGGAGCATGCAGAGCATCTGCACGTAGTTTTGAGCACCCTGAGGAGGAGTCAACTATACGCCAAGTTCTCCAAGTGCGAGTTTTGGCTATCGTTAGTAGCATTCCTGGGTCATGTTGTAAGTGGGGATGGAATTGCGGTTGATCCGTCGAAAATAGAAGCAATCCGAGCGTGGCCTGTGTTGAAAAATGTAGCGGAAGTCCGAAGTTTCTTAGGACTTGTCGGCTAATATAGGCGCTTTGTGGAGAACTTCTCGAGGGTCGCACTTCCTCTCACTAAACTGACTAGGAAAGATCAGATGTTCATTTGGTCGCCCGAGTGCCCACGAGCTTTTGAAGAACTGAAGAGTCGTCTGACCACGGCGCCCATTCTATACTCGCCATGTGGAACGGAATGCTAAGAAATTTACAGTGACGCCTCAGGGAGTGGCTTGGGTTGTGTCTTAGTGCAATTCGGTAAGGTGATTGCCTATGGCTCCCATCAGTTAAAGATACATGAGAGGAACTACCCGGTCCATGATTTGGATCTAGCGGCCGTGGTATTTGCTCTTAAACTTTGGAGGCACTACTTGTATGGCGTGAAGATCGATATCTTAACGAACCACAAAAGCCTCAAGTACCTGCTTGATCAGAAGGAGTTGAATATGAGACAAAAGAGGTGGATGGAGTTCCTTGGGGACTACACCTTCGACATTCGATACACTTCTGGGAAAGGAAATGTAGTCGCGGACGCGTTGAGTCGTCGGGCTCCTACACAAGCAAATTGGATTCTGATGCACGATGAGCGTCTAATACGCGAGCTAGAAACCATGGAGATCATTTTGTGTCGATAGGAGAGCGTCTCCTTCAGCGTGCTTGAACTGGACGGAGGTTCAATACGACCTGGCCGACCGAGTTCGTCAAGCATTGGAACTGGATATAAGCATAAAACGTTATAAAGAGGAGACCGTTGATGGGTCAAACACTGATTTCTCCTTCGAAGATGATCTTATGTGGAAAAATGGCAGATTGTGCGTCCCAAATATTGATGCATTACGGGCGGAATTGATGTACGAGGCTCACTTTACCAAGTACTCGATCCACCCTGGAAGCACAAAGATGTACATGGATATGAAGAAGCTCTTTTGGTGGCCAGGAATGAAGAAAGACATTGCACTCTACGTGGCCAAGTGTCACACTTGCGCGTTGGTGAAGGCTGAATGTCAAAGACCTGGTGGGTTTCTAAAGTCTTTACCGATCCCAGAATGAAAGTTTGACGATATTTCGATGGATTTCGTGCACGGATTGCCGAGATCGCAACATGGAAATGATGCCATCTGGGTGATCGTAGATCGATTGACGAAAGTTTCACACTTTATTTTGAACCGGAAAGACGACTCCGTGGAAAAGCTAGCAAAGTTATACGTTGATAATATCGTACGGTTGCATGGGGTTCCCCGTAGCATCGTGACCGATCGTGATGGGCGGTTCACATCAAACGATTGTAGGCCGATTCATCAACTATTGGGTACCAAACTAAAATTTAGCACGGCCTTCCACCCGCAAACGGATGGACAGACCGATAGGACCAATAGGACGATGGAAGACATGCTAAGGATGTGCGCCCTGGACTTCAGATAGAGATGGGAAGATCATCTTTATATGATTGAATTTGCCTACAACAACAGCTACCAAGCAAGTATAAAGATGGCACCTTTTGAGGCTCTTTATGGTAGGAAATGTCGTACACCGTTGGCTTTGGCTGAAACTGGCGACACGAAGTTGTTGAAACGCAAGGACGTGGATGAAGCAAATAAATCAATCTGAGCAATACGAGAGTGGTTGCTCATTGCCCAGGATAGGCAGGCAAAGAATTACAATGTGAATCACCGGAACGTCGAGTTCGCCGTTGGTGATTGGGTCTACCTAACGATCAAACTGTTGAAAGGAGTATCGAGGATCCGACGCTTGAAAAAGCTAAGTCTGAGGTGCTTAGGACCGTTCGAGATCTTGGAGCGCATTGGTGAAGCTGCATACCGGCTCGCTCTATCTTCGGAACTGAGCGGGCTGCATGATGTATTTCATATCTCGATGTTGCAAAAGGCTGTCAAAGAGCCTAAATCTGTAGTTGCGGTCAATGAAGTGTCGGTAGACGTTGGGCTAGCGGCGAAAGTCAAGCCCATTTGCATCGAAGACACTGAAGTGAAGCAATTGCAGAATAAAATGATCCAAATGGTCAAAGTCCGCTGGGACAATTGCGGTCGTGAGGAGCTTTCATGGGAGCGTGAGCAAACCATGCGTGACGAGTTCCCCGAATTGTTCCTTTGAGGTACAAGTTATATTTTTGTATCTTTTGTTTCTAAGCACTGTTAAAAATTGGGGACGAAATTCCTTAAAGGAGGGGAGATTTGTAACACCCCAAATTCCAGGAAATGTAGTTCTCGAGAAATCATACGGGCAGAAGAATTGATTTCTCAAGATATCAAATATGCAGGAATATACTTCTCGAAATTTAAAGAGCCGAGAAATATACTTCTCAGAAGTTAAATTAATAAGCAGAAGAATTGATTTCTCGAGAAATCAAATAGGTTGAAGTTAAGCTTCTCGAGAAATCAGAAGGCATAAGTTAAGCTTCTCGAGAAGTCTTAAGGGCAGGCAGTGCCAGTTCTCGGGAACAAGAAATGTCGTTTCCCAGCCGTTCGTAGAACGCAGGCAGCCGTTCGTAGAACGCAGGCAGCCGTTCGTCGAACATAGGCAGCCATTCATCGAACGCATACAGCCATTCGTGAACGCAGTATTTTGGTCGTTCACCGAACGCAGATTATTAGTCGTTCGTCGAACGCAGTATTTCGGTCGTTCGTCGAACGCTAATTATTAGCCATTCGTCGAACGTAGTATTTCGGTCGTTCATCAAACGCAGATTATTAGTTGTTCGTCGAACGCAGTATTATAGCTGTTCGTCGAACGCATCTTTATTGCATTCGTTGAATGCAGCTTTACTGCCATTCATCGAACGCAGTCTCAAGCTGTTCGTTGAGCGCAGTCCGGATCGGTGATTTGAGTATTATAGACCCGTAAACTGATGATCGTGGCCGTTGAATCCAGTGCTTTAAATCCAAGGAATGGGATTTATTTCTGGGTTTTCTTAGGGTTGGTCCAGAGGAGTATTTATATATATCCTCTCTAACTTCTAAATCTTATCTCTCATCAAGTTTGCGAAAGGAGGAGGCCGAGAAAAAAAAAACGAACAGCGAGGAAAAAGAAGGAGGCATCTTCCGCCATTGCCGGAGCTTCGGAGCTCCGAATCGCGAGCCCTTTTTCAGATCTGGAAAGAGCAGCACGTTGCGGTTCTTTCTATCCGAGTGAAATCTCAGATCTATGGCAGGGAAGAAAGCTCCAAGGGTAACGATCCTTCCTCTCGGTCTTAGGACGTGTTTTTGTCCTCTCATTCCTTTTTCTATGCTTGCATGAGGAATCCCTTTTACCAAATTGGTGAAGTGTAGGATTTCATCTAGTTCTTCGGAACTCCGGGTCGATTGTGTTCGTCCCCGGCATATTGCATTTAGAAATCTGGTAGTCGTGCGGATTTAGGCATTTTGTGTGAAGCCTATTCATGGCCGTGAGCCCGGATCGGTGAAGCTTGGATTGCGACGTTGCATTTAGGTTAAGCCTAGAATGCGTGCCGGAGAATGTCTCCGTGATATTTTCTATCGTAGTGCGGGATTTGAGTTTTAGGTGCCTTTTGAGAGACTAACGGAAGCCCCTTGCTTGGGTGGTTTAATGCAAACCTTCACCACTAGATTTGAAGAGGAGCTGTCTTGTACCTCCTTCTTGGTTGTTATTTGCGAAGTCTAAGTCCGTGTGAAAGGATTGGATGCGTAGGTTAAATTTATGGGCACTTGTTGTGTTAAAGCCTCACGGGCCGAGGTGAAGCTGTACCCGCGTCGTGCAATAAATCGCGACAATTAGAGCACGGGCAAAGCTGAACCGAACCCGTTTCCATGCAGATCGATAATAGGTCCCTCCCTCCTATAAGCCGTGTGATCATGGGAGAGGTCGTGGAAGGTGTCTTACCTAGACTGACCAAAATCTCTTTGTCCCCACCTAAGGCTATGTTTCTTAGGGTGGAGTGTTTGTGATGAATTGATGTTATGTTAGCCTCATGCGGTTGCTTAGGTGGTTGTGGGGAACCTTCGGGTGAACCCAACCAACATCATGTGCATACCTAGGTTCCCTTTTCTTTGATGCTCAACCTAGAAGATTGATTGTGCTTGAAACCTCACCTTGTGTAGTGTAGTTTTCACTTTCCTTATGTTATTACATGTTGCATGTACGGCTTGCTTGCAGGTTAGTGGTGACTCGCCCCTGAGCCGGCTAGATGGCCGGGGGGGGGGGGGGGATCGTTACGCGGTTTGTGGTCATCTCATAGCTGACCCTCGTTTACCTCTTATTGGATGTTTATTGCAGGTGCTGGTGAGCCTAGCGGGAAATAGCAGGCGGTGGCCCTTTGCTGAGTTGGCCCTCGAAGGCCAGCCTCTTTTCTGTCTTTCATGTATTGCCGGCCTGCGTGCCGAAGTAAGTTTTGGGTTTCTGTACATTTGCTAAATTTAAGGCCTTAAGGCTATAAATCTTTTTGTTTCATTCCTAGGATAGTGGACAGTTCTAAAAGATGTTTAACTCAAATGCTTCCGCTTACGCTTTATATACTCTCGTGTAGTTTTTGTTCTATTCTAATTATCACCTTATAATGCCTAGCTAGTGTGTATAGTATGGCGTGGGGTCCCGGCCGGACCTACTGTTATATTATTTGTACTGGCAGGGTGTTACATGTTTTACCCATTTTAGTTCATTTTGTGGCCAATATATAGCGGGTTGTAGAGGAAATGTGGGCTTTTGCCCCCCATGTTACCTAAACTTTAAGCAACCAAAATTTTTGATCCGGTTGTCTGATTTTTTCTCACAACACCTTTCCAGAATGGGATATGAACCCAATATCTATTTGAGCATATGTTTTACAAATTGCAGTTCGTTTTAGTGGTCGATATACATCGGGTTACAGTGATAATGTGGGATTTTGCTCTAAATGATATCTAAACTTCAAACAGCCATTATTTTTGATCTGGTTGTCCGATATTTGCACTCTACACCTTTTCAGAATGAGGTCGTAGCACTAAATCTAATGGAGAATAGGATTTATCTATTCAAAATTATTTAGTGGTCGATGGACCGTGGGTTGTAGTGGAAATGAGAGATTTACCTCAAAATGATACCTAATTTTTTTATTTGCTTGTCCGATTTTTGCACACAACAGCTTTTTCGAATGGCTCAGAGCCCTACATCTAATGGATAACAAGTTTTACCCATTTCATTTATTTTGTGGTCAATATACAACGAGTAACAGTAGTATGCGGGATTTAGCTCTAAATGACACATAAACATCAAACATCCATATCTTTTAAACCGGATGCTCAAATTTTGCCCACAACACCTTTTTGGATTGTGATCCGAGCCTACATCCAATGGAGAAAAATTTTACCCATTCCAATTCATTTTGTTGTCAATAATCAGCTGGTTGAAGTGGTAAAACTAGATTTAGCTCCAAATGAAACCTAAACTTCAAACAGCCATAACTTTTGATCTAGTTGTCCGATTTTGGCCCGCAATACTTTTTCAGAATGAGATCGGAGCCCTGCATTCAATGGAGAGCATGTTTTACTTGTTCAAAATCTTTTAGTGGTCAATATACAACGGGTTACAGTAGAAATGCGTGATTTTGCTCCAAATGATAACTAAACATCAAACATCCATAGATTTTGATCCGGTTGCCCAATTTTTGCCCACAACACCTTTTTGGAATTAGATCGGAGCCCTACATCCAATGGAGAACAAGTTTTACCCATTATAGTTCATTTAGTTATTGATATACAGTCGGTTGCAGTGGTAATGCAAGATTTAGCTCCAAATGACACCTAAACTTCAAACAACCATAACTTTTGATTAGGTTGTCCGATTTTAGCCCAACACCTTTTCAGAATGAGCTCGGAGTTCTACATTCAATGGATAACATGTTTAAGCCATTTTAGTTCTTTTAGTTGCCAATATACAGCGAGTTCTAGTAGTAATGCGGGATTTAGCTCCAAATGATACCTAAACTTCAAACATCGATAGCTTTTGATCCAGTTGCCCGATTTTTGCCCACAACACCTTTTCAGAATAATATCAGAGCCCTACATCCAATGGAGAATATTTTTTAACCATTCCAAACAATAAAGCTATCAATATATAGTAGTTTATAGTGGGAATGCGTGATTTAGAATCAAAAGACACCTAAACTTCAAACATCCATAAATTTTGTTCAGTTTGTCTGACTTTTGCCCACAACACCTTTTCAAAATGAGCTCGGAGCCCTATATTGAAATAAGAACATATTTTCCCCATTCCAGTTCTTTTAGTGGTCAATATATAGCGGGTTGTAGTAGTAATGCAGGATTAAGCTCCAAATGACACCTAAACTTCAAACATCCATTACTTTTGATCAGGTTGTATGATTTTTGCCCACAACAACTATTTGGAATGAGATCGGAGCCTTATGTCCAATGGAGAATAAGTTTTACCCATTCCAGTTTGTTTAGTGGTCGATATACAGTGGATGCATTGGTAATGCGAGATTTAGCTCCAAATGATAGCTAAACTTCCAACAGCTATAACTTTTGATCCGCTTGTCTGATTTTTTCACACAACAACTTTTTGGAATGAGCTCGGAGCCCTACATCCAATGGAGAATAAAATTTACCGATTCAAGTTTGTTTAGTGGTGGATGGACAGTGGGTTCCCATGAAAAAGAGGTATTTAGCTTCAAATGACACCTAAACTTCAAGCATTCATAAATTTTATCAATTTTGGACCACAATACCTTTTTTGCAATGAGACCGTAGCCGTATATCCAATTAAGCACAAGTTTTACCCATTCTGGTTCATTTAGTGGTCGTTATGCAGTGGGTTGTAGTGGTAATGAGGGATTTTGCTCTAAATGACACATAAACTTCTAACAGCCATAACTTTTGATTCAGTTATCCATTTTTTTCCACAACATCTTTTTGGAATAATCTCGGAGCCGTACAACCAATGGCGAACAAATTTTACCCCTTCCAGTTCGTTTAGTGGTAAATATACCATGGGTTGCAGTAGTAATGTTGGATTTAGCTCCAAATGACACATAAACTTTAAACATCAATAACTTTTGATCCGGTTGTCTAATTTTTTCACACAACACCATTCCGTAATGAGCTCGGAGCCCTACATCCAATGAAGAATAAAGTTTTACCCATTCTAATTCATTAAGTTGTCAATATACAATGGGTTGTAGTGGTAATGCTGGATTTAACTCTAAATGATACCTAAACTTCAAGCAGCCATAACTTTTGATCTGCTTGTCCGATTTTTACAAACAACACTTCTTAGGAATGGCTCGGAGCCCTACATTTAATGGAGAATATGTTTTCCCCATTTTAGTTCATTTTGTGGTCAATATACAGCGGGTTGCAGTGGTAATGTGGGATTTTGCCACACATGATACCTAAACTTCATGCATCCATAAATTTTGATTTGGTTGTCCGATTTTTGCTCACAGCACCTTTCCAGAATGAGATATGAGCCTTATATCCAATCGAGCATAAGTTTTATCAATTCCAATTTGCTTTAGTGGTCAATATATAGCGGGTTGTAGTGATAATGCGGTATTTAGCTTCAAATGACATCTAAACTTCAAACAGCCATTACTTTTGATCTAGTCGTCCAATTTTTATCCACTACACCATTTACAAATAAGCTCACAGCCCTAAATCAAATGAATAATAGGATTTATCCATTTAAACTTGTTTAGTGGTTGATGGATAGCAAGTTGTAATGGAATTGAGGGATTTACCTCAAAATGATACATAAACTTCAAGCAGTCATAACTTTTGATCTGCTTGTCCAATTTTTGCCCACAATACCTTTTCGGATTGGCTCCGAGCACAACATCCAATGGATAACAAGTTTTACTTGTTTTATTTATTTTGCAGATAATATACAGCGGGTTGGAGTGGTATTGCGGGATTTTGCTCCACATGATACCTAAACTAAAAGCATCCATAAATTTTATCTCGCTGTCAGATTTTTGCTCACAACATCTTTTCAGAATGAGTTCTGAGCCCTATATCCAATCGAGCACAAGTTTTACCAATTCCAGTTCATCTAGTGGTCTATATATAGCGGGTTGCAGTGATAGTGCGGGATTTAGCTCCAAATGATATCTAAACTTCAAACAACCATTACTTTGATCTAGTTGTCCGATTTTTGCCCTCTATAGTTTTTCAGAATGAGCTCGCAACCTTAAATCCAACGGAGAATAGGATTTATCAATTCGGGTTTGTTTAGTGGTCCATGGACAGTGGGTTTTAGTGGAAATGAGTTCTGATACCTAATCTTCAAACATCCATATCTTTTGATCTGTTTGTCCAATGTTTGCCCACAACATTTTTTCAAAATGAGATTGGATCCCTACATCCAATGAAGAACAAGTTTTACCCATTCCAGTTCATTTAGTTGTCGATATACAGTGGGATGCAATGGTAATGCGAAATTTAACTCTAGATTACACCTAAACTTCAAACAACCATAACTTTTGATCAAGTTGTCTAATTTTTTCCCACAACACATTTTCAAAATGAGCTCAGAGCCCTACATTCAATGGAGAATAAGTTTTACCCATTCTAGTTCTTTTGCGGTCAATATACAGCGGGTTGCAGTAGTATGCGTGATTGAGCTCCAAATGACACCTAAACTTTAAATATTCATATCTTTTGATTTGGATGACCAATTTTTGCCCACAACACCTTTTTTGAATGAGATTGGAGCCTACATCCAATGGAGAACAATTTTACCCATTCCAGTTCAATTAGTTGTAGATATATAGCTGGTTGGAGTGGTAAAGCGAGATTTAGCTCCAAACGACACTTAAACTTCAAACAACCATAACTTTTAATCAGGCTATTCAATTTTTGCCCACAATACTTTTTTAGAATGAGATCGGAGCCCTGCATTCAATGGAAAACATGTTTTACATGTTCCAATTCTTTTAGTGGTCAATGTACAGAGGATTGTAGTAATGCATGATTTAGCTCCAAATGACAACTAAACTTCAAATATCCATAGCTTTTAATCTGGTTGCCCAATTTTTTCCCACAACACCTTTTCAGAATGAGATTAGAGCCTACATCCAATGGACAACAAGATTTACCCACTCCAGGTCATTTAGTAGTCGATATACAGTGGGTTGCAGTGGTATTGCGAGATTTAGCTCCAAATGACACCTAAACTTCAAACAGACATAAGTTTTGATCAGGTTGTCCGATTTTTGCCGACAACTTCTTTTCAGAATGAGATCGTAGCCCTACATCCAATTAAGAAAAAGTTTTACCCATTTAGTTGATTTAGTTATCGATATACATCTGGTTGCAGATGTAATGTGAGATTTTTCTCTAAATAACACCTAAACTTCAAATAGGCATAACTTTTGATCAGTTTGTTTGATTTTTCCCACAACACTTTTTCAGAATGAGCTCGGAGCTCTGCATTCAATGGAGAACATGTTTTAGCCATTCCAGTTCTTTTAGTGGTCAATATACAGTAGGTTGTAGTAGCAATGCATGATTTAGCTCCTAATGACACCTAAAATTCGAACATCCAAAGCTTTTGATCCAGTTGCCTAATTTTTGCTCACAACATCGTTTTGGAATGATATCAGAGCCTTACATCTAATGGAGAACAAGTTTTACCCATTCTACTTCATTAATTTGTCGATATATATGGGTTGTAGTGGTAATGCGTGATTTAGCTCCAAATGACACCTAAACTTCAAACATTTATAAGTTTTTTTCAGTTTGTGTGATGTTTGCCCATAACACCTTTTCAAAATTAGCTCGGAGTCGAACATTCAAATGATAACATATTTTGCCAATTCTAGTTATTTTAGTGGTTAATATACATTGGGTTGCAGTAGTAATGCGAGATTTAGCTCCAAATGACACCTAAACTTACATCCATTACTTTTGATCAGGTTGTCTGATTTTATCTCACAACAATTCTTCAGAAAGAGATCGGAGCCCTATGTCCAATGGAGAACAAGTTTTACCCTTTCTAGTTTATTTAGTGGTCGATATACAGCTGGCTGCGAAATTTTGCTCCAAATGACAACTAAACTTCAAACAACCATAACTATTGATCTGGTTGTCTGATATTTGTCCACAACACCTTTCTTGAATCAGTTCGGATCCCTACATCGAATGGAGAATATTACTTACCCATTTGAGTTTTTAGTGGTTGATGGACAGTGGGTTGCTGTGAAAATGAGGGATTTAGCTTCGAATGAAACCTAAATTTCAAGCATCCATAACTTTTGATCCGATTTTCCAATTTTGGCCCACAATACCATTTTTTTGGAATGGGATCAGAGCCCAATATCCAATTAAGCACAAGTTTTATCCGTTTTAGTTCGTTTAGTGGTCATTATACAGTGAGTTGCAGTGTTAATGAGGGATTTAGCTCTAAATGACACTTAAGCTTCAAACAACCATAACTTTTGATCTGGTTGTCTGATTTTTGCCCACAACACCTTTTTGGAATAATCTCGGAGCCCTACAATGAATGAAGAACATATTTTGCCCATTCCAATTAGTTTAGTGGTCAATATACCATGGGTTGCAGTAGTAATGTGGGACTTAACTCCAAATGACACAAACTTTAAACATCAATAACTTTTGATCTGGTTGTCCAATTTTTGCCCACAATATAACTTTATAGAATTAGATCTGAGCCCTACATCCAATGAAGAACAAAGTTTTAGTCGTTCTAGTTTTGTAAGTTGTCATTATACAATGGGTTGTAGTAGTAATACTCCAAATGACACCTTAACTACAAGCAGACATATCTTTTGATCCGCTTGTCTGATTTTTACTTACAACACCTTTTCAGAATGGCTCAGAGCCCTACATTTAATGGAGAATAAGTTTTACCCATTTTAGTTCATTTTGTGGTCAATATACAGCGAGTTGCAGGGATAATGAGGAATTTTGGCACACATGATACCTAAATTTCAAGCATCCATAAATTTTGATCTGGTTGTCTGATTTTTGCTCACAACACCTTTCTAAAATGATATATGTGCCCTATATCCCATCGAACACAAGTTTTACCAATTCTAATTCATTTGGAATGAGTTCAGAGCCCTATATCCAATTAAGCGCAAGTTTTACCCATTCTAGTTCGTTTAGTGGTCGTTATACAATAGGTTGTAGTGGTAATGAGGGATTAAGCTCCAAATGACACCTAAACTTCAAATGACCATAACTTTTGATCTGGTTGTCCGATTTTTACCCACAACACCTTTTCAGAATAATCTCGGAGCCCTACAACCAATGGAGAACAAATTTTACCCATTCCAGTTTGTTTAGTTTTCAATATAACGTGGGTTTTAGTAGTAATGGGTGATTTAGCTCCCAATGACACATAAACATTAAACATCAATAACTTTTGATCTGGTTGTCCGATAGTTGGCCACTTCACCTTTCCGGAATGAGTTCGGAGCCCTACATCCAATGGAGAACAAAGTATTACCCATTCTAATTAGTTAAGTTTTTAATATACAATGGGTTGTAGTGGAATTGTTGTATTTAGCTCCAAATGACACCTAAACATCAAGCAGCAATAACTTTTGATCTGCTTGTCCGATTTTTACTACAACACCTTCTCAGAATGGCTCGGAGCCCTACATTTAATGAACAACAAGTTTTACCCATTTTTGTTTATTTTGTGGTCAACATACAGCGGGTTGCAGTGGTAATGCCGGATTTTGCCCTACATGATACCTAAACTTCAACCATCCATAAACTTTGATCCGGTTGTCCGATTATTGCTCACAATAGCTTTACAGAATGAGATATGACCCCAATATCCAATTGAGCACAAGTTTTACCAATTCCAATTAGTTTTATTTGTCGCTATACAGCGGGTTGCAGTGATAATGCGGGATTTCTCTCCAAATGACATCTAAACTTTAAATAACCATACTTTTGATCTAGTTGTCTAATTTTTGCCATCTACACCTTTTCTGAATGAACTCGCAGCCCTAAATCCAATGGAGAATAGGATTTATCCATTCGAACTTGTTTAGTGGTCGATGGACAGTGGGTTGTAGTGGAAATGCTGGATTCACCTCAAAATGATACCTAAACTTCAAGCTGCCATAACTTTTGATCTGCTTGTCAGATTTTTTCCCACAATAATCTTTCGGAATGGCTCGGATCCCTACATCTATTGGATGACATGTTTTGCCTATTTTATTCATTTTGCGGTCAATATACAGCGGGTTGTAGTGGTAATGCAGGATTTTGCTCCACATGATACGAAAACATCAAACATCCATAATATTTTGATCAGGTTGCCAAATTTTTGCTCACAACACCTTTTTAGAATGAGTTCTGACCTCCATATCCAATCGAGCACATGTTTTACCAATTCCAGTTTGTTTAGTAGTCTATATACAGTGAGTTGCAGTGATAATGCGGGATTTAGCTCCAAATGACATCTAAACTTCAAACAACCATTACTTTTGATCCTATTGTTTGATTTTTGCCCTTTATACCTTTTTGGAATAAGCTCGCGACCCTAAATCCAATGGAGAATAGGATTTATCCATTCAGTTTTTTAGTGGTCGTTGGACAGTAGTGGAAATGAGCGATTTACCTACAAATAATACATTTACTTCAAACATCCATAACATTTGATCTGTTTGTCCAATGTTTGCCCACAACATCTTTTTAGAATGAGATCGATGCCCTACATCCATAGTAGAACAAGTTTTACCCATTCTAGTTCATTTTGTTGTCGATATACAGCGGGTTGCCGTGGTAATGTGAGATTTAACTCTAGATGACCCGTAAACTTTAAACAGCCATAATTTTTGATCAGGTAGTTTGATTTTTGCCCACACCACCTTTTCAAAATGATCTTGGAGCTCTACATTCAATGGAGAACATGTTTTACCCATTCTAGTTCTTTTGTGGTCAATATATAGTGGATTTCTTTCCAAATTACACATAAACTATAATCATCCATATTTTTGATCCGGTTGCCCGATTTTTGCGCACATCTTTTCGGAATGAGATCAGAACCTACATCTAATGAAGAAAAATTTTACCCATTTTAGTTCATCTAGTTATCAATATACCGTTGGTTGTATTGGTAAAGTTAGATTTAGCAACAAATGACACCTAAACTTTAAACAAACATAACTTTTGATCAGGTTGTCCGTTTTTGCTCACAATACTTTTGTAGAATGAGATCGAAGCCCTACATTCAATGGAAAACATGTTTTACCCATTCTAATTCTTTAATTGGTCAATATACAGCAGATTGCAGTAGTAATGTGAGATTTAGCTCCAAATGACAACTAAACTTCAAATATCCATAACTTTTAATCTGGTAGCCCGACTTTTGATCATAACACCTTTTCAGAATGAGATCGGAGCCCTACATCCATTGGAGAACAATTTTTACCCATTCCAGTTCATTTAGTTATCGATATGTCGTGGGTTGCAAGGGTAATGCGATACTTAGCTACAAATGACACCTAAACTTCAAACAACCATAAATTTTGATAAGGTTATCCGATTTTTGCCCACAACTTCTTTTCAGAATGAGATCAGAGCCATACATCCAATTAAGAACAAGTTTAACCCATTTAGTTGATTTAGTTATCGATATACATCAGTTGCAGAGGTAATGTGAGATTTCGCTCCTAATGACACATAAACTTCAAACAACCATAACCTTTGATCAGGTTGTCTGATTTTTGCCCACAACACCTTTTCAGAATGAGCTCAGAGCTCTATATTCAATGGAGAACATGTTTTATAAATTTCAGTTCTTTTAGTTGTCAATATATAGCAGGTTGCAGTAGTAATGTAGGATTTAGCTCCTAATGACACCTAAACTTCAAACATCTATAGCTTTTGATCTGGTTGCTTGATTTTTTCCCACAACTTTTCGGATTGATATCGGAGACCTACATCCAATGGAGAACAAGTTGTACCCATTCCAGTTCATTAAGTTGTCAATATATAGGGAGCTGTAGTGGTAATACTTGATTTAGCTCCAAATGACACCTAAACTTTAAACATCCATAACTTTGGTTCGGGTTGTGTGATATTTGCCTACAACACCTTTTTATAAAGAGTTCGGAACCTTACATTCAAATAATAACATAATTTGCCCATTCTAGTTCTTTTACTGGTCAATATATAGCGGGTTGCAGTTGTATTACGGGATTTAGCTCCAAATGAAACCTAAACTTCAAACAGCAATTACCTTTGATGAGGTTGTCTGATTTTTGCCCACAACAACTTTTCAGAATGAGATCGGAGCCCTACGTCCAATGGAGAACAAGTTTTACCCATTCCAGTTTATTTAGTGGTCGATATAGTTATTGTAGTGTTAATGCGAGATTTTGCTCCAAATGAAACTTAAACTTCAAACAGCCATAACTTTTGATCCGGTTGTCTGATTTTTGCCCACAATATCTTTTTGGAATGAGTTTGCATCCCTAGTTTGTTTAGTGGTCAATGGATAGTGGGTTGCCGTGAAAATGAGGGACTTAGCTTCAAATGACACCTTAACTTCAAGCATCCATAACTTTTGATCTGGTTGTCTAATATTTGCCCACAATATCTTTTTTTGGAATGAGATCTGAGCGTAATATCTAATTACGCACAAGTTTTACCCGTTCAAGTTTGTTTACTGGTCATTATATAGTGGGTTGTAGTGTTAATGAGGAATTTAGCTCCAAATAACACCTAAACTTCAAATAGGCATACCATTAGATCCAATTGTTTGATTTTTGCCCACAACACCTTTTCGGAATAATCTCAGAGCCCTACAGCCAATGGAGAACAAATTTTACCCGTTTCAGTTCATTTAGATCCAACTTGAGCTTGCCTACATACAAATTTCTACAATAAACCGGGTTATCTATCTAGGTCAGATCGCCATCAAGGATTGGGAAATCATCAAGGATCAAAGTCCAGAAAGCAGGATCTGCGGTGCCAATATCAAAGCGCTCGAGATGTCTTCCTAATCAAACCAAGACTCTCCCAACCCAAGCTCAGTACAGATCGAGATCCAAGCACCAAGCCGTGCGGTCTCTCTCTTGTCTCCCTTCTGTATCCCGTCACCTCCTGCCCGATTCTCCTGTACTCGGGAAGGCGGTTATTTTAGCCTGCTCGTTTGGGCAGGCCCCCGATCCTATAAATAGGGCGGGCAAATCTCCCAAGGCACGTACACTCGAATCTAGAAGCTCTCTTGTAAGAGCTGCGGTCTCGATTTTAGTGTTTTGCGGTTTGTTACCCGGTCGGCTTCCCTTTTAACTAGCATTGTAACCAGCTGTTAACACATTTCTTAAATCAAAGGAAAGCTCGTGACAAGAGTGGCATTCTCTGTGATGGGCGAAGTACGGTCTCGACTGCTGCTAGCAGTCTAAGCTACTCGATTTCTCTAAACCCATAGTAACCGACAATCCGCGGCCCCCTCTTTTCCCTCATTTTCTCAGCGTCAATCGTGGAGGTACAATTTAGGCATCAACAGAAACACGCGACCTTCAGATTGCGAGTTGTCAGTGAAATTCTTGGCAGAATGTCAGACCGCCAATTCGCCCAGCGAGACTATTCCGACCACAGTGATGATTCCTTATGGGAGGAATTAGAGAAGTCCAAGAGAGAGGCTGAGCGGGCTCAAAAGATGACTGATCAACGTCTAGAAGCAATCAGTCAGGCTTTAGTCGTGCTAACCGAGCGACTAATTCCTCACCAAGCCGCGGCTAGCCAAGCAGTAACCCCAATTCCGCCTCCTCCTCCTTATCCGCTCCCTCAGGCCGCCAACATTCAATCACCTCAAGATGGCTTCGCAGCCCGGCAAGCCTTTTATCAAGAATTTGCCCAGAGTATTCCAACGCGGGTTCTTGATTTCTAGGGGACGACTTCTCATGCGGCCCCCTCTCCTATCCAGCGGCCTGTCCTCTGGAAGCCGCAGCCCGCCTTCCTTATCAGGCGGTTTTCACGCGAGTTACCACAGCTCCGGTGGTTTGTAATCAGGCTCCTTTTCTCTATGAAGATGTCCAAGAAATTCTCCATTCGTGGACGAAGTTCGGGGAGAACCAGCCCCGAGTAACTTTAGGGAACCGCGCTGCCAACGTACAACGGAGAATCTGATCTGGCCACTCATCTGCAAGCCTTTGGGTCATCCGTCGCTCTAAGAACCCTCTTAGATGCTACCAAATGCAAGCTTCTTATGACGTCCTTTGATGGAAAAGCAAGGGAATGGTTCCATGGATTACATCGTAGATCCATCAGTTGCTTCGCGAAGCTGCGTAGAGAATTTTTGCTTAGATTATCTACTTCAAAAAAGAGAAAAAATGACCCGGCTGCCCTGTTCGAAATAACGCAGCGTGAAGACGAGATGTGGGCCCATTTCATTGATAATTTTCAGAAGGAGATAATGGAAGTCCAGAATGTCGATCCAGAACTGTACAGAGTTGATCTGATCCATGGACTGAGAGAGGGGCCACTAAAATTCGATGCTAACATCAGAGAGCCGAGATCTTATCAGGAAATGATTAGCCTGGCAAACATGTTCATCAGAGGAGAGAAGACCAATCCTGGTTATGTCGCAAAGTTGCTCAGGGACAAAGATCAGCCTAACTCTGCTTCAACCTACCAACAGCAATACCATCATCCACCTCGGCCTGATTTTGAACCCCGTGCTCAGAGGGGAAGAAATCTTAGGCATAAGCACCCATTTCTTGGCCATCAACTATTTCAGGAACAGAAACCTCCGTTGGCAACCGCGCCAGCTCCATCCATGACAATTCCACAAATAATGCCAGTGTACCTGCCACAATACACTGCGTCGTAACCTCCAGCTGCTCCGTCCGTTCCATATGATGGTTCTCAAGAATCATTTACTGCCCTGAATATTGCTATGGATGAGGTCGTCCAAATTTAACAAAAAAGACCTGATTTCAAAAAACCTACTACCTTGAGGTCGGATATTAGAAACCATAATCCGAACCTCTTCTGCAAATATCATAAGGAAGGAGGGCATCTAACAATAATTTATCGAGCCTCCGCTTATTAATCGAGAAGCTCTTGGGAGAGGGATAGCTCCAGGGATTAGTCCAAAAAGAGGTGCCTACTGAGCCGTCGACTTCGAAGGGAAAAGAAGTAGTAGAAGTCAGCTGGGAGTGTGCTGATGTAGAGGATGTCGGTTGCTATGGTGACATCAACCCAACTTCGGAATGCATCGAAGTGAACGATGAGGGGCTTCTTAGAAACATTTATTGCATTCATGGAGGGGCTGGCCCGAATCATCTAGAAAGTCAAGCGTGGCAATAGTCTTCAAGCAGGAAGTGGCAGCCACTTCTACTTCTGCTCCGTAAAGGTCAATCATCACCTTCGACCAGTAAGACCTTCCTCCATATGTGAATCCTTTTGATGATGTCATAGTTATTAAAGCTATCATTGAGAATTATACGGTGCATAAGATCCCGATTGACACTGGTAGCTCGGTCAATCTTCTCTTCCACCCAACCTTTGAAGCCCTAAAGACTGGAAAGACTCTGCTTTCCACTGAAGGGAACCTCTATGGCTTCTCAGGAGAGAAAAAGGAAGTAGAAGGATGTGTGAAGCTCTTGGTATCGCTTGGAGGAATAATAAAGCTGATTAACTTTGTGGTGCTCGATGCCCTGAGTAGTTATTGCGCCATCTTCGGAAGTCCTATTCTGAATGCATATCGAGTGGTGGTGTCTACTTTCCATCTGGCACTGAAGTTCGCAGCTGAAGGAAGGCAGTATCGGGTCCGAAGTGACCCAAAGGTGGCTCGGGAATGCTATTTCAAGACGGTGCCTGCCACCATCTCAGCGTCTCCCCTGACTTCAAGCCTATTCAGCAGAAGAAAAGAGAGGTGGCAACAAAACTAGCCATTCCGATCAAGGAAGAAGTTACTATGCTTCTTAAGGCAAATTTTATTTCCGAAATCCAATACCCCACCTGGATGTCAAACGTTGTAATGGTACAGTAATCAGGGGGAAAATGGCGGATGTGTGTAGATTTCACAAAACTCAATAAAGCGTGTCCTAAAGATTGCTACCCTTTGCCTCAGATAGATGTTTTAGTTGACTTCGCAGTTGGGTATAACTTTATGAGCTTTCTAGATGCCTTCTCTGGGTACCATCAAATTAAAATGCATAAACCTGACATTCCTCATACGTCTTTCATCACGAATGATGGGTGTTATTGTTATCTTGTGATGCCCTTTGGCCTCAAGAATGCGGGGCGCTACGTACCAGAGAATGATGGACACGGTATTTAAACATCGAAAGGGGAGGAATCTAGAAGTCTATGTTGACGATCTCCTCTTAAAAAGCAAAACCTTTTCAACACATTTAAAAGACCTCGTAGAGACGTTCGCTACTCTACAGAGGTTCAAATTAAAACTAAATCCATTGAAAGGTGTGTTTGGAGTGAACAAAGGGAAGTTCCTCAAACACCTTCTCACTCCAGAAGGCCTCGCACCAAATCCGAACATAGTAAAACTATTATTGATATGAACCCTCCTTATAACTCGAAAGAAGTTCAGCAGTTGGGAGGGAGGTTAGCAGGTTTGAGCCGGTTCATCTCCATGTCAGGAGATAAAAGCGCTCAAATCTTTAAAACACTCCGGGGAGGATCCAAGTTCGAATGGAATGACGAGTTTAATAGCCCTTTTGAACAATTGAAGATATAGTTAACGTCAACCCCTCTACTCCAAAGCCCTCACAAAGGGGAAATATTATTTTTATATTTGTGGATTGGCCTGGATGCCGTAAGTTCAGTCCTAATCCAGGAGAAGAAGAAAAAGTAGTTTCCGATCTACTATGTCAGCCACATTCTAAATGATGCGGAGACTAGATATTCAATCTTGGAAAAGCTAGCTCTGGCTCTGGTTATGTCATCGCGCAGGCCGCCCTTACTTCCAAGCCCATCCAATTCAGGTTGTCTCAGATCATCCTCTGAAAAGTATCTTAGAGCAAACCAAAAACTCGAGTAGACTAGCTAAATGGGCCATAGATCTAGGTGAGTTTGAGATATCTTATGTCCCCAGAAAAGCAATCAAGGCACAGGTGTTGGCAGATTTCCTGGTAGATACCACAAAAATTAGTCCTGAGTAGATAAAAAGATCTCCTTTGGCATGGATCATCTATGTAGATGGGGCCTCCGGTAGAAACTCTGTAGGAGCTGGAGTCATATTGATTATCCCAAACGGTATCAGGCTGGAGCAAGCTATCAAGTTTTTTTTCCGGTCACAAACAACCAAGTAGAGTATGAAGCACTCTTGGCCGGTTTAAGACTTGCAAAAGAGCTGGGATTAGAGCGCATACATGTTAAGACAGACTCCCTTATGATGGCCTCACAAGTATTAGGAAACTTTGAGACCAAGGAGCCAATACTGAGAAAATATCTACTATTATCCAAAGAAGAAATTAGAAGATTCAAATCATTCATCATTGAGCATATTCCAAGAACACATAAATGAGGAGGCAGAAAAATTATCAAAGTTTGTCCTTCCATCAGGGGAGTAACTTCTGAGCTTTTCCATCCTGTAACAAAAGAAGGGGAGTCGATGAAGATTGATCAGCATTATTCTTGGAAAGATCCCTTCGAACTATACCTATCTAAAGGACATTTCATTCATCTATAAAGGACAAGAAGAGATTTTTGAGAAAGGAAGCTTATTAGTGTATGATGGCGGGAGTCTTATATAGAAGGACCCTATCTCCCCTCTAGAAAGGTGCGTTTCAGAAGAAGAAATTCTCATGATACTCCGAGAGATACACTCGGGAGAATGTGGAAGTCATTCTGGGGTGAAAACTCTCGAGAAGAGGATTCTAAGGAAAGTATATTTTTGGCCGACGATGAGGAAGGATGCAGAAATATTCGCCAAGCAATGCGTTCAATGTTAGACGTTTGCTCCACTTCAGCTTCAGTCTGCCCTGGCACTCAGGTCAATAACATCACCCTGGCCATTTGCAATTTGGGAGATGGACCTTATCGGGCCTTTCCCAACGGCTAGTAGTCAACGCCGTTTTATAATCGTTATGATAGATTATTTTAGTAAATGGATTGAAGCAAAAGCATTAGACAGAACAACCATGCAGGTTATTAAAAATTTCATCTGGGGAGAAATTGTCTACCGACATGGAATCCCGTTAGTTATTGTTACTGATAACGTCCCTCAGTTTAACAACACAAAATTGATCAACTCCTGCGATCAGATTGGAACTGAGCTGCGATTCTCTTCAGTACATCATCCTAGAAGTAATGGGCAGGTGGAGGCTGCCAATAAGCAAATTTTGTATCTTTTACAGAATAGGGTTTTCAAGCAAAAAGGAAATTGGGCAGAGCAACTTCCTTCAGTCCTTTGGACTCTTCGAACTACATCGAAGTCGGCCACATGAGAGACACCTTTCCATCTATCTCATGGTTCGGAAGCACTCATTCTCATAGAGTTCGAAGTAACCATCCCCAGAGTTATGTACGCAAAGCAAGGGGAAGAGGCTTGGAGAGAGGCCAATGATGAAGCAATGAAATATAGCTTGGATTTTATTGTAGAACTCCAAGATGAAGCAAATATCAGGCAGGTAGAAGTAAAAGGAGAATGGCCAGGCATTTTGATAAAAAGATCAGGGTCAAACAATTCGCAGACGGAGATATTGTTCTGAAAAAGGTGGATGCTGCAGCCAGAACAGTTATCGTCGGAAAATTAAATCCCAATTGGGCCGGACCATTCATCGTTAAAGAGGTATTAAAGAATGGTGCTTATCACCTTCAGAAGAGCGATGGGGGAAGACATCTCACGCACGTGGAGTTGTGACGTTCTCGAACGATTCTATCCTTAAAATGTTTTCTTTCATTATTCATTTTGAATATTCAATGAGGAGATACATACTGACACTTTTCCTTGTCTGGTGGCTCTATACCAATTTATATACTTATATCTCCCTCACTGAACCTCGTTGACATAGCCAAGTTCTGCTTGAACCCCCTCTAATTGTAGTCATTAGCGTAATACAACAAAGACCACGTGTAGCGGGGAGTTTTTGCACACATGTAGTGGAAGCTTGCCAATTCACGTGCGGAGATCTTCAGAATTATGGATCTCGGCCGGTATCTAACACACCTCTGCATCAAGGGAGGTCCAAGATACTATTAGCTCAATCTTGCCCCGAAAGGGATATGTTTATAGCTTTGATGATCTTTCTGAGGAAAGCAATGTTGGTATAGCCTCCGTGGCATAACCACACCTGCCCAACTGATCATCTTAGCCTGTGACAATCGAATACTCCTAAGGTACTCTCAAGCGATGCCTACAGGGGGCCCACAACTATGTTGATCTCTCTGAGGAAAGCAATATCGGCAAAGCCACCGCGGCATAACCACACCAACCCAATTGATCAACTTAGCTTGTAACCCTAGGTAAGAGAGCAGTTGAGACGTTGAATTTTCTATATCTCTTATGACCATTTGAGGAAAGCAATGCTTGCTACCTAAGCACAGCTGCCCACTTGGTCATCCAAGTCTGTAATTCTTTTACTTCTTTACTGGAAGTTATTTTTCTCTTATGGATTCAATAACCATTTGGAGGAGCAGTATTTAACAGGTACAAGCATTCATCCTGCAGGTTGAGAATATATGATTTTAAAACCGGGTGGTCTGATCTCTTACAGGTGAAACACGATAGTATAATGTTTTAAACGGGCGGCTAGAATTAGTATAGCCTTAAAGCCAGAAAGCAGATTATTACAGGAAGACATATGGCTGTGTTTCTAACAGGTTGTCAATAATGATATTGACCGATCGGCCTGCATAATCGGTTTATGACTAATCTAATTATACTTCTGTAAGCTAATACTATCCAATCGGACTGGGGAAATTTGTTCATGAAAGTTATGAGAACACAGTTCATTGATGAGATCTTACTTGTTTGGTTAGAATCAATTCGTTCACAAGAAATTGGCCATGGGTTATTCTTGCAGTAATAAAAATTGCTTAAGTTCAATTACTAGCTGCACGGATTATATATTTGCCGCACGATTTATTAACTATTATCTATAATTATGAGAATGCTCTGAACCTCGTGAAGGGAAGCTTAAACGATTAACCGCTCGGGCTGAGAAGTGACCGCGTGTCTTTCTGATCGTTATCAGGACATCAAGATAATATCATATATATCAGTAGTCGCCCGAGTTATGAGGAAATCGCTCGGCTGTGATTTTATCTTCTCTAAATCAGGATCAATCTCAGAGTTAAAGAGATGAATCATTCGAGCGGCATTCCATGATATTCGTGAGGTTACTTATCTAAAAATTCTTGCATGGTGAAAGCTCGGACTTCTAGCCATTCAGATTAAAATCAGACCGCACGACTTGGTATTCCGTTTGAATGAAAGAAAGAATTCGCGATCTAAAGGAGATAATAATTGTACAAAATACATTCACAAGTAAGTCGCAAGGACAAAAATAGCTGAGCAGGTAAGTATATTTTTTCATTAATTATGAAAAAAGGAATACATTAATGTTCAGACCGACCGTCTAAACATATTTAAGCCGTCGGATATATAAAGTAAAATTTTTACAAAAATGTCTAATCGCCCGATTTGAGTTTTTTGGCCATAGGAGAACTCGAGACTTCTCTGCCTTCGATATCCACATCGGGTGAATATTCCCCTCTATCCGATGACGAACTGGATGACTCACTATTAGAGCTACTTAAGCCTCCGGTCTTTTGATCCTCAATCCGGCCGGTCTCGCTTTCAATACCATCAGTTTCGGAAGCAGAATTCTTTTCGTCCTCACGGTCAGCCCGTCCACCTTCATCTTCGGCGTCGCCGGCTTTAGAGACCTCATCATTATTCTAGACATTGATTGTGGTTTCGACATCTTCTTCTTCATCTTCATCTTCTCCTCCTTCTCCTTCTTCTCCTTCTCCTTCTCCTTCTCCTTCTTCTTCTTCTTCTTCTTCTTCTTCTTCTTCTTCTTCTCCGATTTTCTTTTTCCCTTTTGCCTTGCGGTTAATATCCTCTAGTTTCTTCTTCAAAGATGGATAAACATCCGAGAAATTAAAATCTTTGAAGCCCGCAGCCAAGCCATCGTGCTCCCTCAAGCGATCTAAAGCAGCATTGATCCCTTTTGCAACATGAGGAAAGAACTCATCTTGGAAGATCGGGTTGTCGATGTCATATTTCTTCTATAAAAGAAGAAAGGATTAGATCGCGCAGTCTAATGAAATGAAAATATCATAAACCGTCCATCATGGGATAACTTACCAATTCGACCTCCTTTAGCCGCGCGACCTCCAGGACCAGCTTAGCATTTTTCTTCTCTAAGTAAGTATGGGCGGATATTAACCTCCTATACGATATTCCCATAAAATGATTAGTCACGAAGATTCTCGCACTAACCTGCACGGCTAACATGGAAAGTTCCTCCTCCGGAACTTCCTTGAGCTTCTTCAGGGTCCTCCGGCCATACAGAGCAGCCCCGTTGACTATTGCATGAAGACATCCTTTATCGCTCCGCCAATATGGGAGAGCAGTTCATAGCTGTACGCAGTCACCATCGGGGTGCCAGCGCAAAGTCGGCTCACCATGAAGGTCCTTAAAGTTGCCACAGAAGCGGAGGAAGTCTGACTCGTCAGAAGAGGCCGATAACTCCTCTGCATACATCTGCGGCCTGTTCCTCTTCTGCCTCCTTTCCCTTTGCGTAAGGATAAGGCCTCCCGGACTCACTGATGTGCAAATCTAACACACCGCTATAGGCAGTAGCGAGACTGCGGCACGAAACGGCAGTGTACTGATCGTTCAAGTAATATAGAACAAGGAGTGAATCCTCGAGTATCGAATCTCGAAGGAACACAGTAAGGTGGAGTTTACTTTTGAGAAAGGACTTGAGATCGAAGTCCTTTAGGTAGGGGTTGCAATGGATGGATGGATTTGTTTGCGGAAATAATAGAAAAATATTACAACTACTCCTATGCAATGCCGCTATGCAATGCTTCACTTGGCGGGATGGAGACTACGTAGGCCTTGAACGCACTACTTCACTAGGCGTGTGGACGAGAAGGCAAGTGGATGGAGTGGGTCGAACTGGCAGAGTGAGGGTCGCAAGCACCTCGTCACAAAGCTCACACCTAGCAATTGCTAGTGTAGCTAACGTAAACGCTCACACCATAATTACCACAAAAGCTCACCTCAAGCACTCATACATGAATAATAACATTGCAAAACAATGAAATGAAGATAAAATTAAGTGTAGAGTACAAACATCATCAAATACAGAAGATTACACTAACAACACTAATCTAAGATTAGAAAAATGCAAGAGATACAACCGAATCCGGAGGCTTGCTGTAGATTCACGGTAGGAATCACTGGGGTGTCAACCCACGTCCTAGCTCGGTCCCAGCTATCGTCCGGGGTAGAGGAGGGCTGTCACTTCCTCCCAATGGACCTTTCTTCTCCGGTAAACTACAATCCGACCACGTCCAATGCGAAGAACTCCAAGCTTAGCGGTGAAGATAAGTGTAGCCTCCTCTCCTTGAAGCGCTTGGATGATGTGAGGTGGCCTTAGGAAAAAGGTAGAGGAAGGAGGGAATAGAAACGAAGCTGGAACTCCTTTTGCGGCGGAAAAAGGCGAAGCTGTATGATCCCCCTTACTAGGGCGAAGTCTGCGCTTTTATAGAAGAATAATCAGAAGATTGGTCACGCACGGTCGAACGCACGACCGTGCGTGGACCGTGCGATATTAATAAAAAGGACAGCCGAGGAAAACAACCCAGAGTGCCTGTGCGTTTTACTCACGCACGGTCGAAGCCGCCCGTGCGTAAAAACGCACGATCAAATCTAGATGGCCGAAAAAGTAGGCTGCGCAGGCGATCGTGCATTTTACTCACGCACGGGCAACAGCCCGTGCGTAAAAATGCACGATCAAACACAGATCATCATTTTCTACTCCAGATGAGGGCACACGACCGCAGTCGTCCGTGCGTCAATGAAATGCACGGCCGTGCGATTCATGCAGACATGAATTCTGAGTAAAATTGGATGATCCATCCACCTGCACAACAAATCCAAACGCTGGGAACACAATTCCAGCACAAGTATAAACGCATAAAAAGAATGGGGAGCACGTTGTGCTTGCCCCCAACAATAAAGCGCGCAATTTCACACCTCAACGGGCCTAAAAGTGCACTTAGCATGGAATATCAAATATGAACAAAAACATGCCTAAAGTGTAGTGCATAGACTAGAAAATTGGCCCAGATGAGTCCTGTTAGGAAAATGATTTATCTTAACCCATAGAAATGAGTTGAATATGATTTCTAAGAATGAAAAATTAGTCTAAGTAAATATGCGTCGAATAGTAATCGACGCAACGTCGAAGTATAGTCGACGCTCCTCTCAGTCTGAGTCAAAGTAACTCTAAATAGAATTCGATGTAACCTAAGTCGACGCTACTCTGATTTCTAGTCGACGCTCCCAGTGTATTCGACGCACCTTAGTCGACGCACCTTCCATATTCTCCTCTCGACGTTCAGACAGGCTGAAATCGACGCTTACGTCGAATAGTAATCGACGCACGTCGATTCCTGTGACAGATTCAAGATCACGCCAGATCTCTTTCCTTCTTTCTGTAGATCTAATTTTTATGGAATTATATTATACTTTTATAGCCGTTCTGAATCAGTCTTTCCTTCTAATTGATTCTTGGCTAATTTATTAAGATTATTATGGATATTATTTAAAGACAGAATGAATACTTTCCTTCTACATATATAATTATTATGGAAACTTTGCTCTCTGACTGCTAATTCATTATTCTCCTATAGCATTCTTTGAATAAACATAGCTATAAATAAGAAGGAGGTCGGCAAAGAACAAGAAGTGATCCACCCCATCCATTTGAAAAAGAGGAAAAGATCCCAAGAGAAAAGTGAGAAAAGCTGAGAGAAGTGATAGTGTGCAGCAGCAAACAACAAGACTTCTTCTTCTCCTCCTTCTGAAGCCATACTGCTGCAATTTCTGAAAGCTCTCACTGAAAGAGAGAAAAGCTTACAATCTCCTTCTCACTATAGAAGAGAGATTATATTCACTAGACTTGCGCTTCCAATCTTCTTGCTAGGAAGAAGATTCGTTCTTGTTTAAATTAGTTTTCTTATTCTTCTTCTTCTCATTCATATTTCAATCTCAATTGTGTAAAAGAGTTTTTAGAATCTCTCTTAAAAAAAATTCAGTTGTACTGGTTCTAAGAGTCTCCTTATCAAAAGACTTAGGCTGGTTCTAAGAGTCTCCTTATCAAAAGACTCAGTACAAGATAGTGAATTCCTACCAAGGTGGTAGAAGGGTGGAGTACCCAAAGTTTGGGGAACCACTATATTTCTTTGTGTTGTCTGGTTCTAAGAGTCTCCTTCTCACGCAACTTCTCCCATGCTTCGACTAAAAGTGAACGCGGAATGAAGGAAGCGTCGACTTCCACTCGACGCAACCTTGAGCATACGTCGAATTCATATCGATGCAACCAATCTGATAGGAA
Source organism: Dactylorhiza incarnata (assembly GCA_033032865.1). Taxonomy (NCBI): domain Eukaryota; kingdom Viridiplantae; phylum Streptophyta; class Magnoliopsida; order Asparagales; family Orchidaceae; genus Dactylorhiza; species Dactylorhiza incarnata. The sequence continues at coordinate 5,775,072 of JAWHQI010000141.1, read as the reverse complement.
CTTCTCCTTTTCCAAAAAGTCTTCTCAATCCATTTCCTTTTATTATGAATACTATTTCTGCAATATTACCAAAGACTGTTGGTATGATAAGCCAACACTCCTAAAGAAGAAAGGGTATTCTGAAAGTCCCACTTATTCTTTCATTGAACCTTTCACTATTGGGAGGAAGGGACCCCAGCTTAGCAGGGTCCAAACTAATGTTTAAAATTTTATGTGCAGATGTATCACATCTATAGGCTGGTGTGGTACTTGGACAGTGGATGCTCCATGCACATGACAGGGTACAAAAACCTATTAACCAACTTTGAGGATAGACATGAACCTCCAGTGAATTTTGGAGACTCTAGATGTGGGCAAACCATGGGCTTTGGAGATTTCAAAGAAGGGAAAGTTACCTTCAAGAATGTGGCAGTAGTCAAAGGACTGAAGCACAATCTGATAAGTATAAGTCAGATATGTGACAGTGGTAAGTATGAGGTAAAATTCACCACACTATTTTGCCATATTATTGATGTCAAGACTGGTGCCATAGTACTCAATGGAATTATAAAAGGGAAAGTATATATAGTAGACTTTAGCTCCACACCCACAAAAGTTTGTTTGTTCAACAATATTATTGATAAAAGTGAATTATGGCATAGGAGACTGGGTCATCTAAACTACAAAACCATTAGTAAACTAGCAAAGAATAACCTAGTCAGAGGCCTACCAAAGGGTAGGTACTCTAAGGATTCTCCATGTAGACCTTGCTAACTAGGAAAACAGACCAAATCATCCTTCAAACCTATTGGTAAGGATGACTCCCCCAGGATTCTCTACTTACTGCACATGGATCTCTTTGGTCCCATATCCACTCAGAGTTTAGGTGGAAAGTCTTATACCCTAGTCATTGTGGATGACTATTCTAGATTTAGCTGGGTATTCTTTCTAAGGGCTACGTATGAAACCCACAAGATTCTCTCAAGATTCATAAGACAGATTCAATCTGAATTCAATACTCATGTTTCCATAATCAGAAGTGATCATGGGATTGAATTTGAAAATCAGTTAATCTGTAGTTTCTGTGAGGATGTAGGTATCAAACAAAGCTTCACAGCACCTAGAACTCCTCAACAAAATGGAGTTGCTGAAAGAAAGAATAGAACCTTAATTGAATCAGGAAGGACCTTGCTTGCAGAATCAGGATTACCAAAAACCTTCTGGGCTAAAGCAGTCAACACTGCAAACTATGTTCTAAATAGAAGCCTCATACACAAAACTAAGTCAAAAACTCCATATGAGCTCCTGAAGGGAAAAACACCCATTGTTAAATACTTTAAAATTTTTGGATGTGCTTGCTTTATTCTAAATAATGGGAAAGATCATCTTGCCAAGTTTGACAAGAAGTCTGATGATGGAATATTTCTGGGGTACTCATCATCTAGTAAAGCTTATAGGTGCTATAACAGGAGAATTCTCAGAATTGAAGAATCCATGCACATTATATTTGATGAAACTAACATGCTGTTTAAGGGGGAGGAAACTTCCACCAGTCCTTTTCCACAGGAAAACATCAACATAGAGACTCAGCTTGAACAACTGACTCTAGAGAACACAGACACTGGGAAAGAAAACCAGCTACAGGAACCAAGTGAGGAGTCTGAACAAGAACATGAAGAAGGTTAAGAAAAGAGCAATCAAAACCAACTCCCACAAGAGAACATGGTTCAGGAAGAACAGTTGGACAATGATCCCATTGTTAATGAGGAAGAAGAGCATCTGACAAATCCAAGCAGGACAAGGATCAATATGAAAAATCATCCACAATCCCAAGTAATTGGAGACCCCAATACTGGAGTAAGAACAAGACACCAAGTCTCCAGTGGGATGATGCTCCAATGCTTCTTATCACAAGTTGAACCAAAGAAGTTTGAGGAAGCAAATTGTGATCCTCACTGGATTATAGCCATGCAAGAAGAACTAAGCCAATTTGAGAGAAACAAAGTGTGGAACTTAGTTGAGAGACCAAGAAACTACCCAGTTATTGGTACAAAGTGGGTATACAGAAACAAACTAGATTCCACTGGAGTAATTGTCAGGAACAAGGCAAGACTTGTAGCACAAGGATACAGATAAGAAGAAGGAATAGACTACAATTAAACCTTTGCTCCAGTAGCCAGATTGGAAGCAATCAGACTCTTTCTTGCCTATGCAGCTTTCATGAAGATGAAAGTCTACCAGATGGATGTCAAGCGTGCTTTTCTAAATGGTGACCTTCAAGAAGAGGTGTATGTAGAGCAACCACCAGGTTTTGTCAATCCCTCCTCTCCTAACTTTGTTTATAGACTTAACAAAGCACATTATGGTCTTAAGCAAGCACCTAGGGCTTGGTATGAAACTCTCTTCAACTTCCTTTTAGAAAATTCTTTTGAAAGAGGAAAAGTAGATAAAACACTTTTTACTAGAACCCATAAAAATCAACTCCTTCTTGTTCAAATCTATGTAGATGACATCATCTTTGGCTCAACTCATCCCAAACTTTGTAAAAGATTTGCTAATATAATGCAATCTAAATTTGAAATTAGTTGTATGGGAGAACTCTCTTATTCCTTAGGGCTACAAGTAAAACAAAGCAGTGAGGGAATCTTTATCTCACAATCTAAATACACAAAAGAATTAATCAAAAAGTTTGGTATGGAATCATCATCTACCATGAAAACACCTATGGAAACTAATGCCATTATAGAAAAGGATGATAAGGGAAAATCAGTAGATCAAAAGACATATAGGGCAATCATAGGATCCCTTCTCTATCTAACAGCTAGCAGACCTGACATTATGTTTGCCACCTGCATAAGTGCTAGATTTCAGGTTGATCCAAAAGAATCCCATCTCACCTCTGTAAAAAGGATTCTTAGATACCTAAAGGGAACACCTGAACTAGGTCTGTGGTACTCAGCAGAAACCAACTTTGAATTAATATGTTACTCAGATGCATACTATGCTGGATGTAGGGTTGATAGAAAAAGCACATATGGTACTTGCCAATTCCTAGGTGACAGATTAATATCATGGTTCAGTAAGAAACAAACTTCAGTCTCAACCTCAACAGCTGAAGCTGAATATATAGCTGCTGGGAGTTGTTGTTCACAAATCCTATGGATGCAAAATCAGCTTCTTAACTATAAATTAGAAGTCAATAACTCTAAAATCTATTGTGATAGCTCCAGTTCTATATCCATAGCATCCAACCCAGCCCTTCATAGTAGAACCAAACATATAGAGATCAGACATCACTTTCTTAGAGACAATGTAGAAAAAGGTAGGATAACCATAGAATATATTCCTACAGACTGTGAAAGAGCAGACATTTTTACCAAACCCTTATATGAAACTAAGCATACTTACTTCATCAACACCTTAGTAATGCTTGATGGAAGCTTGTAAACACCATTGTTGGGCAAATCTGAAAGAGGTCAGAAAAATCAAGAGAGCACTTGAAGATACGTCGATTACCTGTCGATGCACCGTCGAGAGGAACTCGACGTTGGCGTTGATTCTTACAGACAAAGATACGTCGATCCCTTATCAACGTACCATCGACTTTATATCGACGCAAGTCTGCGAACACGTCGACAGGACACCAAGCTGACAAAACTCCACGGAGCGTCGACTCTATATCGACGCATGCGTCGACATCAATCACCAATGTCATAGGTTCTCCGACACATCGACCAGATCATAGTATACGTCGACATAAATTCGACGTAGCATCGACTTCATGATAAAACTGGAAACAAATCTTTTCTTCCTCTTTTGACAATTGGATTACCTAATATACCTTGATTTCTATTTCCTTTTCGACGTTTCACCTTCTTTAAATAATACCTCTTATTTCACAACTCATACTCTCCCAAACCGCCAAAAAATTTGTCTTCTACCTTTCTCTCTGCAACAATGGCGCCAACTCCTGTTCAATCTACCATCATCAAAGCAATAAACGATGCTCTGGAACAACTCGTGAATGAATTTCAGACACGACTGAACAACTTCTCAAACGAGTGTGCCGCCATGCTAACCACTTGTGAAGCCACATTGGCCAACCTCTCTGCTTCTCTTCCTGAGCTTCATGTTCTTCTTCAAGAACAACCTCTGTCGCCAAAAGGGTTTACATCCTTTCTGCAGGATATAAACCATGGGGAGAGTTGCTCCAGAAACCCCTCCAATCAGGTTCTCTATCCCTCTTAAAGCTCAGGGTTAATTCTTCTCCAAACTCTAACTATAATCTCTAAATATTACACCAACTCCATTTCTTACTATAGGCTCCAATCTTCTCAAATCACTTTGATTACACCTTCAACAACCCCTTTGGTGAAACCTCATCCTACCATACAGAAGGAGACCATGCTGTGGATTCAGCATTCAGAGCAGATGCCCCATATATTCAGGGGGAGATTGCTGTAGTAAAGAATACAGAAATCTAGGGGAAGGAAGAAGCAGCCACTTCCGATGACTGGAAAGGGCAAGTCTGGATTGATGCACCCCCTTGTGTGGAAGAATATCAGCATCACTCTCCTGGCTTCTCTGCCAGCTATATCAAACTCAAGACACCCCTACTTGAGGATATTCCTCCAGAAGAGATTAAAAGAGAAAAACATTCCTCCGCACAGACTACCCTACCAGAGGATACTCTGCCTCTTGTCACAGAACAAACTCCTTCTCTTGCAAAAGCTCCTTCTTCACCTTATCCCTCTAAAGAGAAAACTCCATCTCCACCTCTACCTCTACCTCCACTTCAACCTTCTTCTATACCTCCATTGCTACCGTTACCTCCACCATTAACAAAATTTACTTCTACTAAGCAGCTTAAAGCACCTACTCAACTTCTTCCTAGGCAAAGTCCTGGAGGACAAATGAAAAAAAAAAGAGAAGCCATCCCTCACTGGCAAAAATTCTCCAAAGAATAAAGGAAAGATTATGTAAAGGAAAAGAAATACAGTAAAGCCTGTGAGGAGATAAAAAAGGTTTGCAAAGATGCCTAATATCACTCCTGACAGTCCTATAAAGGAGTATAATGACACTGAAATGGAAAAGAGGCATGAAGAAATGAGAGAAAGAGACTTGTATGAATTTGAAGCAGCAATGAAAGAGACAGTGGATAAGAGGAATGTATGGATGGAAAAGATCAAGAAAGGGATGACCAGAGAACAAATTCTTGCTGAATCTTCCATCAAACTTCCAAAGAAATTGTTTGATGTTGAAGCATATCAAAAGAAAAATCCTCAGGCAGGGCTTATCCTAGACAAAGGACAAAAGCACAAAAGGGGTGTAGGTTGTTCAGAAGATGACTACATTCCCTATAAGAAGCCTGAAAAACCAAAAGGATTATACAAATGGCATAGTTCATCCTGGAAAGGGAAAGAAAAGATGCCTGAGATCCCTGAGAAACAGGAACCAGAGAAGAAAAGAAAATATAGGCCCATGTTGATAACAAGGGACCATCTGAGCCCAAGTCTACACAAAAGAAACCTCAATGCATTACAATTGGAATGATTGATGAAAAGGCAGCAATCATCATCAGCAAGGGCTATTCCATAAATGACACCCTCCCTGATGCTGACAAGATCTTGGAAAAACTGCACACAATTATCAGGAATGTTCAGGAGCATCCTGATAGAGCTAGGCGCTATATTTTTGAAGCTATTTAAAATTTATCTAAGAAACTTTACTCTGCCTTTGTCAACTTCATGTATAACAAGAAGTTCTTAGTTTAAATCTTGTGAAAGATACTTACCTATTATTTGATTTCTTCTTCTACTTTCTTCTGATTACTTAGCATATCTCTTTTCTATATAAATGCCTTGCTGTGTTGATTAAAAACTGATAAAATTTCTCTCTGAATAGGGTTAAGACAAATAGGGGGAGATTGTTGGGAAAATGATTTATCTTAACCCCTAGAAATGAGTAGAATACGATTTCTAAGAATGAAAAACTAGTTTAAGTAAATATGCGTCGAATAGTAATCGACGCAACGTCGAAGTATAGTCGATGCTCCTCTCAGTCTGAGTCGAAGTAACTCTACACAGAATTCGATGTAACCTAAGTCGACGCTACTCTGATTTCTAGTCGACGCACCCAGTGTAGTCGACGCACCTTAGAAGACGCACCTTCCATATTCTCCTCTCGACATTCAGCCAGGCTGAAATCGACGCTTACGTCGAATAGTAATCGACGCACGTCGATTTCTGTGACAGATTCAAGATCACGCCAGATCTCCTTCCTTCTTTCTGTAGATCTGATTTTTATGGAATTGTATTATTCTTTTATAGCCGTTCTAAATCAGTCTTTCCTTCTAATTGATTCTTGGATAATTTGATTAAGATTATTATGGATATTATTTGAAAACAGAATGAATTCTTTCCTTCTACCGATATAATTATTGTGGAAACTTTGCTCTCTGACTGCTAATTGATTATTCTCCTATAGCATTCTTTGAATAAACAGAGCTATAAATATGAAGGAGGTCGGTAAAGAACAATAAGTGATCCACCCCATCCATTTGAAAAAGAGGAAAAGATCGCAAGAGAAAAGTGAGAAAAGCTGAGAGAAGTGATAGTGTGCAGCAGCAAACAACAAGCCTTCTTCTCCTCCTCCTTCTGAAGCCATACTGCTACAATTTCTGAAAGCTCTCACTGAAAGAGAGAAAAGCTTACAATCTCCTTCTCACTATAGAAGAGAGATTATATTCACTAGACTTGCGCTTCCAATCTTCTTGCTAGGAAGAAGATTCTTTCTTGTTTAAATTAGTTTTCTTATTCTTCTTCTTCTCATTCATATTTCAATCTCAATTGTGTAAAAGAGTTTTTAGAATCTCTCTTAAAAAAAATTCAGTTGTACTGGTTCTAAGAGTCTCCTTATCAAAAGACTTAGGCTGGTTCTAAGAGTCTCCTTATCAAAAGACTCAGTACAAGATAGTGAATTCCTACCAAGATGGTAGAAGGGTGGAGTACCCAAAGTTTGGGGAACCACTATATTTCTTTGTGTTGTGCTGTGATTTTCATTTTGCTATTTCTTTCATTATTTACTTAATTCTTGTTGGTGTGTGGGAAGCTTAACTCTGTGATTATTACACTTATATATATATTTGTTAAGTTTGCACAAAACTTTTTTAAATCTCTATTCACCCCCTCTAGAGAATTCTAGTGAGGTTAACTGTGCACTTTCAAGTCCATAAATGTGTATATAAATGGGACTCATCACACCCCCAGACATACTTGTTTGCACATCTCGGGCAAACACTCAATCCTATGATAGAAAAATTGACGTTTAAGAAGCAATTGTGCATGCAAAACACAATGGGAAGTAAAGAACTAACGAGCATAAAAATAAAGTCGAAAAGATTTAAAAACAAAAACTATATTTTAAGAACTTCTACAAGTGTAAAATACCAAATATGACTACTCTAAGGTGAATCACTGGTGAATCGAACTGTCGCGCCCTAGGGGAAATAGCGTGAACTGCTGAGGTGAGCGTTGCTCAAATTGGATCTTAAGGATGAGCTCTCCAAGAAATCCATCAAGGTCAGCAGTCATACGCTTGCCCTTTCGCACCTTCTCCACTGCATGAGACGATCTTATCAAGAATTAGTAGGGCTTTTAGGCTAGACTTAGGGCTTGGGTTGAGGTACGATAATGAAGTAGAAGAACGTAGGCTAAACGCACTCATCCTCCGGTAAATAAACAAATTTCAACCTCAATATCTTCACCTTGAAGCACACTCCCCCATACTTCATTTAAGCACTATGGTGTGCGCGAGACTACCAAACTTGTGGTTCGATTCTTTTTAGAGTTCTTTTTCTTTTTTTCTCTAGATCCATAGAAACATAAGTTAGGATCAATCAAAATTTTAACTCATTCTCATATTTGTTTTTGCGCGCACACACCACATCACACATCCAAATTTTTTTTATTTCTCCGCATTGCACAATCATAAAAAATATGTATATATTTCAAAGCTTGATTCTAGTGCATTTTAGGTTAGGATATGTTGCCTTGGTGAAAGTTTAGTGGAGTTTAACAAATAGGAGAGGTAAGGCTCAACGAGGCTAGCAATGGATGACGTTAGGTTTGGAAATCAAAGCTCAACCGGATCAAATGGATGGTCTACGTCATGCTCCCAACAAGATCATTCAACGCACTCGTTTTGAAAATAGCTTGGGGAAAGTTCTTAACCACCGAGCGAGGTCTCCTCTCCTTCTAACTCAAACAAAACGAGGCTAACAACTCTTCTACACTCGACCTAGGGCTACCGCTAGATTCACCACATTCACCGTTTGAGTAGAGTATTTTATAGTTACACTAAAGAAGTAAATAAAACTATAATTTTGTAATAAAATCTACTCTACATGAATTTTTAAGCCACATGAGCGCTCTACTAGTTGCATCGCACGGGTCACATCTTGTTCTGCCACACAATCCTAAATTAACAAACAAGCTTCTAAACATACAAATTAAGCGCTTAAACGATAAATGCGCACGAATAATAATAAAACACATGCGGTGTGTGTCATGCAATGATACCATGAAAATTAAATTTCCTAACCACATCATTCTAGCATGTACGTGCGTGTAGCGTAAGCAAAGACTCGCTCCCCCCAAACTTGAATTGAAAAACAAATCAAATATAACATTTCATAGCAAAAATATAGCTAGGTTAGGAGTACCTATGTTCATAAGAGCGTGTCAGAAGAGCGGAGTGAAGTCCCGAAAAAGCTGCCCTACGAAGAATCACAACCACCGCCTTCACAAATAGAAAATACCTGCAAAGGGTGGTCTCCGCACAAGAAAACTGAAATAACATAAAACTAACTAATTTTTGATGGCGATAAATTAAAAGACAAGAAAAAGTAAGATAACTACTTAGGTTATTGTCCTCCCAGCACGACTTATTCAGAAAGAAAAAGGTTTTAGCTAATGGGAGTATGGAAGGAGAAGTGGACAGGCAACTGTTCTAATATCCGTGTCAGTAACTGGTAACGATACGGTGATAAAACAGCTACCCCTCTACCTGAATAATAATTCCTGCTCCTCACAGGCAGAGGGAAAAGAAAGTAAGAAGAGGAGGAGGAATCCTTACTCAACTTACCAAAACTGTCCTTGCCCAGCAAGGTGTCGTCAGTAGGGAGGCAGCAGGAGGGGAATACAATACATGGCAGGTCCTTTGTGGAGGGGGGATCAATCTCCTCACACAAAGAGATGTGCACATCATTGAATTGGGCAAACTGCACCAAGTCCTCCTGCATGACCTATGATGACTCAACTTGCATAGGCTCAGAAGAAGAAGAAGGTGGGTCAAGGAATAAAAGAGAAGAAAAAATTAAACAAACATCAATCAGGCGAGTGGTCCCGGTCTCACTCCTATCAGGTTGGGGAAGTAAAATAATTTCGGCATTGTTAACAATGCAGCAAGGTTCGGCAGGATCAACAACTACCTCGCCCAAGATTTGGACATCCTCCAACATTGTTGATGTAACATCCCCAATCCTTCTAGACCCCTAGTTGGTGTTAGGGCAGGGGTGGTGTGCAGAGTGGCCGCTAAGGCCCTTGGGCAAGTGAGTATGCTAAGTACACACCAAGGGCACAAAATCAACATAGCCCAATACCCCTCCCTTAAGCCAATTGACCCTCAATTGTACAAGATGACCTCACTTTAACCACCATGGGAGACCTACATGATGAGAAGTGCACTTGGATGGGACCCAATTGCATGTTTTTGACCCAAGTCAACACTTAACCCAAATGGGTCAAGGTGACCCAATTAGCCCAAATTGACCAAAGTGGGTCCACACCAAGACCTCATGACCCCTCATGGGTGTCATTAGACCCAATTGGACCTAGTGGGGTCCACTCCCAAGCCATGGTTGAACAAGGTCAACATAGAGGGGCAAATTGGTAATTTTACCTCTGAGTGAGCTTAACCCAAATTGAGATTAAATCCTAACCCTAACCTCAATTAATCCAACCCCAAATTAATCCCCTCAGCCTTGGGATGAAGAATCATGATGGATGGCCAAGATTGCATGGTGATGAGGTGGAGAAAAAGACAAGGAAGTGTGGATGTGGAGGGAATTACCCAAAGTGGAAGGAATGCTTTTATCTTTCCCCCAAACCAACTCCTAATCATCATGGAGGAAAGCTTGGGATGCTGGAAGGCCTGAGGAGATGAAGAGGAGCAGGTTGACCCTGCTGGTAATGTGGAGTGGTCGCAAAGCTTGACCCGTGACCTCCCATTTCGTTCCCACCTATACAAGCCCCCTTAGCCAATTCTTTTGAGGGGATCACCTTTAGTGAGTTGAGGAGAGTCGGAAAAGCCACCTGGAGTGAAGGAATTGGTGCTGAATCGAGCTTGGAGGCGAGTTCGCCGGAGCTGAAGAAATACATGCCGAACCGCCGCCTGAGCCGCCTTCGGGCACCAATCAAGGTTCGTTTCTCCCCCCCCCCCTCCTCGTGCTAGCTTTCTAGATCATAAGGACCGCGCTTCGTGCTCAATCGAGCCGAAACCATGGAGTAAAATCCATGATTTTTTCCTGGTTTTTGAGAGTGGCGGGATTGCCGGAAAATACCACCTTCAGTGGCCTCACCTCCGCCAATCGAAAGCCCCCACCTCAACGGAGGTGGTTGCGGTGGCTGGCCAGGGAGGTGGCGGGTTGGCCGGGATATGGCCGGAGAAAATGTCCCAGCACGGCTCAATCTCAGTCGTTGCTCAAGGAGGAAGATGAAATCAGAGGCGTTGAATCTGCGCCAAAATTCGTGCGCCGTCTGATGGATTAAACTATATATCATATGGATTTAAATAAATGAATAGTGCTGCAAATGTCACACTTATTCAGATAACTTCTTGCCGAATTTTGAAGGCCTTAGAGGCCATAAATCAAAAAGTTGCCCGAGACAACTATTGTAGGGCTTGCTGTCCTCTTTAATTTGACACCATAACCATCTCATTTGGATAAGTGGTCTGACCGCAGCACTCCATTTAGTGAGACTGGTCATTGTGATATTCAGAAATTAAAATACCGCCCACACAAATTTAGCCATCCAAATGACTTGATATTTGAAACATAGATGTATCTGACCTAGAGCTAGGTTATGCCAAAATATCAGAATTTTTGGAGTTACTTTTTCTATAGTTTTTATCTTAATTTACAAAATGAAATTAATGGAATATAGTTGGCTATATGCACCCAACTGCCCCCAAAATGTTGTGACATGATGGTTATGCCTTGTGTAGGCTCTGGTAGAAATTTGAGACCCTTAGGAGCTCTGGTCATGGGTTGATTCACCATATAAGAGCCTAGGGTTGTTCTTGGTGTGCTAACAGCAAAAATGTGCATTTTGTTGATTTGACCCTTCTTGGCTTGTTATGGGCCACTGAAATTGTGCATGGTGGTTCACCATGGGGTTTTTCATCATTCTTTGGATGAGAGGGACTTTTGGGAGCAAAAATCCCTAGTGTTTTCATTTAATTAATTTTGGGGCCCATTTGGGTATTAATGAAATTATCAACTCTTCTAACTTTGGAAAATTGGGAAATTTTAACCATAGTTAATTTTGGACATAATGAGCCCCTGAGAAATTTTATGGATTTTATTTCATAGTTTGAACATGAAAAGTAGGGTTTTAATAATTACACCCCTTATGTACTTTTGATGAAATCAACACTTGGGTTATTTGTAAAATTGTGAGTTTAATTGTAGGGCTCTAGAATGATGTTTCAAACCTCGGGAAATTTTAGTGGAATTTTTTTTATATATGTACTTTGGTACTTATGAATTTTTAGGCAAAGATTGCCTTGAGGAAATTAATTGATAATAAATAGTAGATCATCTTGTAAAAATCAATTTGAGGAGTTGAGTGTGATAGCCTCCTCCCCTCATGTTGGATATGTGGGTATGGATATACAAATGCATGTGACACACCCTATTGGTCCATTTGGATCCATTAGGGTGGTGTGACCTAAAACCCTAAGGGTAAACCCTTAAGGGTGCAAGGTGAGATTTGTGAAGGGCATAGGACTAAATGTTCTTGCCTTGGCTCAGAACTTTGTAGATATGTGTTTGTAGAAGCCTAAAATGACCTAGTTAATTAAATGAGAATTTTTAGAGGTATTTAAGTATTTTCTTCCTAATAAACGAAATTGTCACCCTTTCCCTTAATAAAATGAAATGCATGGTCATAGGACCTTGTATGGTGTTGAAACTCCATCAGTGGCTGATTAGGGATGAAAATGTACTATAGTGTTTTTGTTATGATTTATTGAAGTATTATTCCTTGTGCAGGAAATTTTGAGTACTTGCTAGCTTAAGGGAATTTATTTTTGAAAAATATCAAATCATGGGGCAAAATTGTGAAACTTGGTTATCTGTCATTTAATGCTATTATATGCCCATGATAATTAGTTGGAAGCTGGTAGAATTGTATTTCATGTACTTTATGTGGAAATTGAGAGTTTCATCACTTGACTATTTAATATTTTTAAAATATCAAATCATGGGGCTTTGTTATGATACTTGGTTAACTGTGATTTTAGGTTAATATATACCATATGACAAGAATTTGGAAGCTTGTAGATTTATAATTCATGTACCTCATGTAGAAATTGGTAATTACTACCTTTGGATGTTTAATCATTTTAAAATATCAAATCACAAGGCAATGACACAATAATTTGACAGAGGACTTTAGGTCCCCATATGGACACTTGGTAATTTTTGTGGAATTTTCAGAAATGAATTACTATTTTTTCCTAATTATAGTGGCATTTTGGTAATTAAACAATTATGATGTTTTAGTTGACCAGATGACATCCTAGGGTCATGTTACTCAGTAAACCACCATTTTATGGAATATTACCTTACTGATAATTTTCTTGTAGCATGACGAATCATTTTGAGGGTAGTTCATGTGTAATTTGCCTTTAGGCCTTAATTACTTTAAATTATATTAAATACCAATTTAATATGGAAAATTATGGAAATTGGAACTTACCCTATTAAGGTCAGTGGGAACCTTGGATAATTATTAGATACCTTGGTGATGAATTTTTTTAGAAGGGTTCCCTTATGGGGTTGAAGGATAGTTCAAATAGTGTTCTGCGTTTAGTAAAAACAGAATTCTGAGTTTTTTATAATTCAGACCCCTAAGTAGTGGATAGGGATTATACCCAATCAGTAAATGAGTTATAGCACACTATGATTTAAGGAGGGCCAATCCTTGAGTTACTTGTGGGGTGGTGCTAGGGTTAATGTAGAAGGAATGGAGGTACGTCCAACCTGATTGGGTGGGACGGAAGCTGAACTAAGTCACTTTAACTATATGAAATGATGAAGGGTGAACCAAACATTAATCACCAACTAAAGTAATTGTCTTGAAGAGGATTGTGGGGTTGAGCACATTGATATGTAGTACCGTTAGGGGCCCCTTACGGAGTACACCGCGGGAAGTCCAAGATTCACCCTAAATATAACACTACCTAAATTGTAGGCAAGAGTAGCCTAAGTGGGTATGCAGACTGGTATGGACCTCCTCCGGAAAGGAGATGGGTTGGATCAGCTTGTGTGTTAGTCCTTGAGCTGGAAGCTCAGGTGGACATGTTAACACCTATTACTTATACAAATAGTGGCGAGTCTTCGGTACTAGGCTAGTCGTGTCACCGACGGTAGTACGTTGACTCAGGTGAGGGTGAGGATTAGAGGGCCGATAAGTTTGAGTACTGCGGTCTGGAGGACGATCCCTAATAACCCACCCCGACCTTAAAGTCTGGTGGATTCCAGCAAGAGTACGCAGGAGCTCCGCTGTTGTGTTCTTAGCGTTGAGGCGTACATGAGGTCTAGGCTTGGTAGTGTCTATACCTGCCTAGGATGTGGAGTGCCCGATCCACTACCACCGTGAGCCACGACGGTCGGTACCCGAAAGGTTGGCTTCATTTCAAACAAATTGGGAACTATAAAGGTCTGTGCGCATAGAGTCGTGTGGGTGAGTCACATTGCATAAATTCATTTAAAACATCATAACCATAACATAACATAACATATTCATAGCATACTCCCATCATATAAATTAGTATGGGCTCTTTTATATGATGAGTTACCTGGACATCTTAACTTATATGTCGTATGAGCGTTCATATAAGTTAAGGTACGAATCTGTGATGGTAGTTTAGATTTACTTACTGCACTGCATTTTCTGCCTATTTACTGCTTATTGCTTTGCTCTACTTTACTTATACGTGCACTATACTGCTAGCTAGAGTTTACTGCTTCTCATATACCTGCTAGATTAGTGCCATGTCACCACCATCTTGTGTACCCCGTGTTTGTCCTCTGCTTCTTCCTCCCGCTCGGTGCCTAGGAGTCGCAGGAAGGGGCGAGGACAAAACGACTTAGTCTTTATGACTAACGGTCGGTGTGACCGCAGGAGTCCAAGAAGACGGAGTTGTCCCGCGCTCAGCAGGATGAGATTGCAAGACCTGAGCAGCAGATGCAGTGCACTACCACGACGCCACAGGTTGATGATTAGATAGTTAGACTTCCGCTTTTTGAGAGCTTTTGTTGTATACTTCCGCATGTTGTAGAGAGAGAGATAGTACTTTACCTTGATTATGTATCGGGCATAAGCCCCCTTTTTGCTAGTACTTCTCTTTTGGACTTTCTGTTCTCATTATATACTTTTATATGATGTTGTGATTGTGGACATGCCATCTTTTACGTACTTACTTTTTGGCATTATTTACTTATGATCGTAAAGCCGGCAGGGTTGGTGCTGAGCAGTGTTGGTCGACCCGAGTGTCGGTGACACCGCAAGGCAGTGATTCTGGGCGAAGATACACCTCAACCGTGCGATGCGGGAGAGGTTCGAGTTTTCAAGTAACCGAACGGATTTTGGAAAAAGAGATCTTACAAATGGTATCACTGAACGAACAATCATAAGAGAACAGTCCACAACATACTGGGTCACCCCGCTTGAGTGTAGTTTGCGGACAAACTGTGCAGCGGAAGCTGTGGTGTGCCCATGTATGAAATCACATAAAATAGTCCATTAAGCAGCAAGTTAGGTCAAATTTTGACTTACTTAGACAATTTAGTGACGCACCCTAGTCTAAAGAACGACCTCGGGTCTGGATTTGGGTTGAAAGTTAATGTTACCCAACGTAGCTAAGGGAAGAAGTTAGTATAAGTCTTGACGTGAGACTTTCACGCTAAGGGCTACGCTTTACTATCAATTGGTAGGACCATCTCGAGGAGATCGGGTGTCAGTAGTCTTCTTTAGAGTAATAGAAGACCCATAAGCATAACCCCTTACCATAACTTGATACTTCCCATTACAGTATGTTGAGACAACCACCATAAAATACCAGAGGTCGAATTGGAATTTGAATATTTTGTTTTGAAAAGGCCCTTTCCTAGTTAATCATATAGGGAACTCAGAAAAGTTAGCATTATTTATAGCATTGGGAGCCTAAGTTTTGTCATAACATTATGTCTCAGGGTGGAACACCAAGTCAGAGATTATATGCCCTAAAGTTGTTGCACGTATGTAAGATGAATATGCCGTAGAAGTGTTGAAGAGACTTAGCCCAAATCGGTACGGGCTTATCCTTTTGTTTATTGGGCCAATAAAATACCGACTTGGATTACCCCCTAGACTTTGTTTAGAAAAGGTTATGACATTTTCGTAGTAATCTCGAGTTTTGGAGTATTCAATGATACTCAGGTGATGACGAGATCTTATTCATACACTTTTGAGTTATGCACCAACCCTCCTTAGAGGTTTGAGACCCTTGGAGAATTACTTCACCTTAAATAACAGGGATTGTCTATACCAAGTTATGATCATGTTAGTTATGCGAGCAAGTTAAGTGAATGATACACTTCAAGAGTGAGCGTAGACTCATCTTATTGCTCCAAGGATGATTCTAAGTCGGCAAAAGTGATCAACTTGCTAATCAATTGATTATACGTAAAGGGTTGTCCAGTGTATGGGCATAAGACTCTCGGAATCAAGAAAGTTAGGTTAAGAATTTAGGGAATTTCACTAACTTCCTGATCCAAGCAATGTGGTCTTGTCTTTTATAAGGACGTTTGGTCATCAAGCTCTTACCGGTCACAAGGGAAGAACGTCATAAACGACGGATTCAGTGCAAAACCAAGTAAAATTTAGAATGGATAGAAGTAAGACTGGGCTATAAGTCCGCATGACCATAAGAAATAATCAGTTTATCGTAACAAACTCGCTAGTGTACTGCTGTAAATACACCTTCTTAACATCGAGACATCGACTTGTAGAGTTATCCAAGCAATTAATAATCATTGTCGTCCGAACAAATGTCTCGCTTTAGTCAAGTATTGAAAACAAGAAAGAATGCCAGGGTTAGTAGATTGGGATAGATGTGTCACATCATGGAATTTTGAAGTTTGGAGTCAAGTCTTCGCAAGTAAGGATTACAACTAGAGTTTCTTGTACTCCAGGGCTTTCAAGGGTAATTTTCGGATAGTATTCTTAATTAAAACTCAAGCCCTCTCCTTGGTGAAAAATTTGGTTAAGATCATTTTACTCTTAGAGTTGGTTATGCACCACCAGAGAGCTTAGGAAGGTGACTCTTTGGATCTTGTAATGCGATGGTTTAATCTATTTAGGGCTAAGATGGAGAATCTTACTATGTTCGGATCTCGGGAAAAATGACAACGACCGTCATGTGTTGAAATATTGAGGAATGGGGAGTTAAAACGATTGATTAGTGACCGTTGCTGGCAACTCCCGCTTGAAACTACTAAGTTTACTCAATGAGATTTATCGATGTAATTTTGGACGACACAATTAAGAGAAGGGTCGTTATGATGAAATCTTTAATTCATAATTTATAACATAAGTGAGATGAGACCACTTGACTTTGAGAGTTTAGACCAATCGTTATTGGAAATCTAAGGTGAAATTTGACGAGTGATATATTGAAGATATACAATCCTCCGATCTTAAGAACCAGAAATTACGATTTCTCCAAAGTTTATAGTCCCAGTTAGGAAGATTCGGGAATAAGGGGGACAAGTTTGATTTTCAGATATAAATGGTGGAATTTCTCGAGGATTAATGGGTTTTAATGAGTCACCCTTCATGTTGAAATCAATTTGTGCCAAAACGTGTCTTTATAAAAAGGGGTTTAACCCTCGTGAGTTGCGAAACAAAGGGGTTTGGAAATTAGTTGGGAGTCATTTCGCGAACATCATTTTAAACTACAGACGTATGTTCCTCAAGGAAAGATTGGAAGATATCTACTTTTATTTAACGTATAGAAGCGTTAACCTCGTGTAACATTCGTAGGACATAAGAGTCTCTGGTCCAAGTGTAATCAAGGTTTATGTTATTGTTTTGTAGCTGATAAACCTGACCTTTTATTCGCGAATTCTGAAACGGTTTACCAGCCGAGACCTCATAGGTTAAGGGATAAGGTCTCTTGGTGAAGATGGTGTTGAACACCTACGTGTAAGAGAATCGTATAGTGAAGAATCAGAATAGACAATGACGATCCGCTAAATGATCACATCCTGGCTAATCGATTTATGAGCAGAGTATTAAGTAAGCATGATTCGTGAATATAACCTGATAAATGTAAGTTGAACTTGAAGGATTTCGGTGCCATCTAGCGCAACAAGATAGTATAAATTAACCCGGTAGGATCTTATGTATTACAGGTAGAGCCTCCTTCAGGGAGTGTAGTGATTTTATTAACACCCACGCCTAGTTAGCTTGTTTTGGATATTTGAAGTATCTATTTCCTATTATTTGCCGGGATGGAGCAAGTAGAACCCGCATCGTGATTAATGTCATGATGGTCTGAGCGGCGGGGTAAACCTTCAATTAACCCCTAGTGGGAATATTGCCGACAATCTTAGCAAGTAATAGTAGAAGTGCAATGAGAAATTTTGGTAACGAATGTTACTCCGGTTTGAGTTCTCATACAGTAGAGGTCCGAGTTCTTCCGTTGAAGGAGATTCTGATGTCCGAGTATTATAGTTCAATCAAGGGCCAGAGGAGCACAGCCAGGTGCCCTTGGACTTCATGTAACAATGTTTCCAGGAACTTTTCGCCTCAGATGCAAATCAATCGTCTCTGAAATCCTTTACTCTTATAGGTACTTGCAACCCGTAGGCCCGAACCTAAATTTCGGGGACGAAATATTTCTTTTGTTTATTGGGATTTGTAACATCCTCAAACCTTCTAGACCCCTAGTTGGTGTTCGGGCAGGGGTGGTGTGCAGAGTGGCAGCTAAGGCCCTTGGGCAAGTGAGTATGCTAAGTGCACACCAAGGGCACAAAATCAACATAGCCCAATACCCCTCCCTTAGGCCTATTGACCCTCAATTGTCCATGATGACCTCACTTATGATGCCCTAACCACCAAGGGAGACCTACAGGATGAGAAGTGCACTTGGATGGGACCCAATTGCATGTTTTTGACCCATGTCAACACTTAACCCAAATGGGTCAAGGTGGCCCAATTAGCCCAAATTGACCTACGTGGGTCCACACCAAGACCTCATGACCCCTCATGGGTGTCATTAGACCCAATTGGACCTAGTGGGGTCCACTCCCAAGCCATGGTTGACCAAGGTCAACATAGAGGGGCAAATTGGTAATTTTACCTCGGAGTGAGCTTAACCCAAATTGAGATTAAATCCTAACCCTAACCTCAATTAATCCAACCCCAAATTAATCCCCTCAGCCTTAGGATGAAGAATCATGATGGATGGCCAAGATTGCATGGCGATGAGGTGGAGAAAAAGACAAGGAAGTGAGGATGTGGAGGGAATTACCCAAAGTGGAAAGAATGCTTTTATCTTTCCCCCAAACCTACTCCTAATCATCATGGAGGAAAGCTTGGGATGCTGGAAGGCCTGAGGAGATGAAGAGGAGCAGGTTGACCCTGCTGGTAATGTGGAGTGGTCGGCAAAGCTTGACCCGTGACCTCCCATTTCGTTCCCACCTATACAAGCCCCCTTAGCCAATTCTTTTGAGGGGATCACCTTTAGTGAGTTGAGGAGAGTCGGAATAGCCACCTGCAGTGAAGGAATTGGTGCTGAATCGAGCTTGGAGGCGAGTTCGCCAGAGCTGAAGAAATACATGTCGAACCACCCCCTGAGCCGCCTTCGGGCACCAATCAAGGTTCGTTTCTGCCCCCCCCCCCCCCCCCCCTCCTCGTGCTAGCTTTCTAGATCATAAGGACCGCGCTTCGTGCTCAATCGAGCCGAAACCATGGAGTAAAATCCATGATTTTTCCTGGTTTTTTGAGAGTGGCGGGATCGCCGAAAAACACCACCTTCGGCGGCCTCACCTCCGCCAATCGAAAGCCCCCACCTCAACGGAGGTGGTGGTGGCGGTGGCTGGCCAGGGAGGTGGCGGGTTGGCCGGGATATGGCCGGAGAAAACGGCCCAGCACGGCTCAATCTCAGCCGTTGCTCAAGGAGGAAGACGAAATCAGAGGCGTTGAATCTGCGCCAAGATTCGTGCGCCGTCTGATGGATTAAACTATATATCATATGGATTTAAATAAATGAATAGTGCTGCAAATGTCAAACTTATTCAGATAACTTCTAGCCGGATTTTATAGGCCTTAGAAGCCATAAATCAAAAAGTTGCATGAGACAACTATTGTAGGGCTTGATGTCCTCTTTAATTTGACACCTTAACCATCTCATTTGGATAAGTGGTCTGACCGCAGCACTCCATTTAGTGAGACTGGTCATTGTGATATTCAGAAATTAAAATGGTTGCCCACACAAATTTAGCCATCCAAATGACTTGATATTTGAAACATAGATGTATCTGACCTAGAGCTAGGTTATGCCAAAATATCAGAATTTTTGGAGTTACTTTTTCTATAGTTTTTATCTTAATTTAGAAAATGAAATTAATGGTATATAGTTGGTTATATGCACCCAACTGCCCCCAAAATGGGGTGAAATGATGGTTAGGCCTTGTGTAGGCTCTGGTAGAAATTTGAGACCCTTAGGAGCTCTGGTCATGGGTGGATTCACCATAGAAGAGACTAGGGTTGTTGTTCTTGGTGTGCCAACAGCAAAAATGTGCATTTTGTTGATTTGACCCTTCTTGGCTTATTATGCGCCACTGAAATTGTGCATGGTGGTTCACCATGGGGTTTTTCATCATTCTTGGGATGAGAGGGACTTTTGGGAGCAAAAATCCCTAGGGTTTTCATTTAATTAATTTTGGGGCCCATTTGGGTATTAATGAAATTATCAACTCTTCTAACTTTGGAAAATTGGGAAATTTTAACCATAGTTAATTTTGGACATAATGAGCCCCTGAGAAATTTTATGGATTTTATTTCATAGGTTGAACATGAAAAGTAGGGTTTTAATAATTACACCCCTTATGTACTTTTGATGAAATCAACACTTGGGTTATTTGTAAAATTGTGAGTTTAATTGTAGGGCTCTAGAATGATGTTTCAAACCTCGGGAAATTTTAGTTGAATTTTTTTTTATATATGTACTTTCGTACTTATGAATTTTTAGGCAAAGATTGCCTTGAGGAAATTAATTGATAATAAATAGTAGATCATCTTGTAAAAATCAATTTGAGGAGTTGAGTATGATAGCCTCCTCCCCTCATGTTGGATATGTGGGTATGGATATACAAATGCATGTGACACACCCTATTAGTCCATTTGGAGCCATTAGGGTGGTGTGACCTAAAACCCTAAGGGTAAACCCTTAAGGGTGCAAGGTGAGATTTGTGAAGGGCATAGGACCAAATGTTCTTGCCTTGGCTCAGAACTTTGTAGATATGTTTGTAGGAGCCTAAAATGACCTAGTTAATTAAATGAGAATTTTTAGAGGTATTTAAGTATTTTCTTCATAATAAACGAAATTGTCACCCTTTCCCTTAATAAAATGAAATGCATGGTCATAGGACCTTGTATGGTGTTGAAACTCCATCAGTGGCTGATTAGGGATGAAAATGTACTATAGTGTTTTTGTTATGATTTATTGAAGTATTATTCCTTGTGCAGGAAATTTTGAGTACTTGCTAGCTTAAGGGAATTTATTTTTGAAAAATATCAAATCATGGGGCAAAATTGTGAAACTTGGTTATCTGTCATTTAATGCTATTATATGCCCATGATAATTAGTTGGAAGCTGGTAAAAATGTATTTCATGTACTTTATGTGGAAATTGAGAGTTTCATCACTTGAGTATTTAATCTTTTTAAAATATCAAATCATGGGGCTTTGTTATGATACTTGGTTAACTGTGATTTTAGGTTAATATATACCAATGACAAGAGTTTGGAAGCTTGTAGATTTATAATTCATGTACCTCATGTAGAAATTGGTAATTGCTACCTTTGGATGTTTAATCATTTTAAAATATCAAATCACATGGTAATGACACAATAATTTGACAGAGGACTCTAGGTCCCCATATGGACACTTTGTAATTTTTGTGGAATTTTCAGAAATGAATTACTATTTTTTCCTAATTATAGTGGCATTTTGGTAATTAAACAATTATGATGTTTTAGTAGACCAGATGACATCCTAGGGTCATGTTACTCAGTGAACCACCATTTTATGGAATATTACCTTACTGATAATTTTCTTGTAGCATGAGGAATCATTTTGAGAGTAGTTCATGTGTAATTTGCCTTTAGGCCTTAACTACTTTAAATTATATTAAATACCAATTTAATATGGAAAATTATGGAAATTGGAACTTACCCTATTAAGGTCAGTGGGAACCTTGGATAATTATTAGAGACCTTGGTGATGAATTGTTTTAGAAGGGTTCCCATATGGGGTTGAAGGATAGTTCAAATAGTGGTCTGCGTTTAGTAAAAATAGAATTCTGAGTTTTTGATAATTCAGACCCCTAGGTAGTGGATAGGGATTATACCCAATCAGTAAATGAGTTATAGCACACCATGATTTAAGGAGTGTCAATCCTAGAGTTACTTGTGGGGTGGTGCTAGGGTTAAAGTAGAAGGAATGGAGGTACGTCCAACCCGATTGGGTGGGACGGAAGCTGAACTAAGTCACTTTAACTATATCAAATGATGAAGGGTGAACCAAACATTAATCACCAACTAAAGTAATTGTATTGAAGAGGATTGTGGGGTTGAGCCCATTGATCTGTAGTACCGTTAGGGGCCCCTTACGGAGTACACCGCGGGAAGTCCAAGATTCACCCTAAATATAACACGAACTAAATTGTAGGCAAGAGTAGCCTAAGTGGGTATGCAGACTGGTATGGACCTCCTCCGGAAAGGAGATGGGTTGGATCAGCTTGTGTGTTAGTCCTTGAGCTGGAAGCTCGGGTGGACATGTTAACACCTATTACTTATACAAATAGTGGCGATTCTTCGGTACTAGGCTAGTCGTGTCACCGACGGTAGTACGTTGACTCAGGTGAGGGTGAGGTTTAGAGGTCCGGTAAGTTTGAGTACCGCGGTCTGGAGGACGATCCCTAATAACCCACCTCGACCTTAAGGTCTGGTGGATTCCAGCAAGAGTACGCAGGAGCTCCGCTGTTGTGTTCTTAGCGTTGAGGCGTACATGAGGTCTATGCTTGGTAGTGACTATACCCGCTTAGGATGTGGAGTGACCGATCCACTACCACCGTGAGCCACGACGGTCGGTACCCGAAAGGTTGGCTTCCTTTCAAACAAATTGGGAACTATAAACGTCTGTGCGCATAGAGTCGTGTGGGTGAGTCACATTGCATAAATTCATGTAAAACATCATAACCATAGCATAACATAACATACTCATAGCATACTCCCATCATATAAATTAGTATGGGCTCTTTTATATGATGGGTTACCTGGACATCTTAACTTATATGTCGTATGGGCGTTCATATAAGTTAAGGTACGAATCTGTGATGGTTGTTTAGATTTACTTACTGCACTGCATTTTCTGCCTATTTACTGCTTATTGCTTAGCTCTACTTTACTTATACCTGCACTATACTGCTAGCTAGAGTTTACTGCTTTTCATATACCTGCTAGATTAGTGCCATGTCACAACCATCTTGTGTACCCCTTGTTTGTCCTACGCTTCTTCCTCCCGCTCGGTGACTAGGAGTCGCGGGAAGGGGCGAGGACAAAACGACTTAGTCTTTATGACTAACGGTCGGTGTGACCGCAGGAGTCGGAGGAGACGGAGTTGTACCGCGTGCAGCAGGACGAGATTGCAGGACCTGAGCAGCAGATGCAGCACAGTACCACGACGCCACAGGTTGATGATTAGATAGTTAGACTTCCGCTTTTTAAGAGCTTTTGTTGTATACTTCCGCATGTTGTCGAGAGAGAGAGAGATAGTACTTTACCTTGAATATGTATCGGGCATAAGCCCCCTTTTTTCTAGTACTTCTCTTTTGGACTTTCTGTTCTCATTATATACTTTTATATGATGCTGTGATTGTGGACATGCCATCTTTTATGTACTTACTTTTTGGCATTATTTACTTATGATCGTAAAGCCGGCAGGGTTGGTGCTGAGCATTGTTGGTCGGCCCGAGTGATGGTGACACCGCAAGGCAGCGATTCTGGGCGAAGATCCACCTCAACCGTGCGATGCGGGAGAGGTTCGAGTTTTCAAGTACCCGAACGGGTTTTGGAAAAAGAGATCTTACAGTTGAGGAGAAAACCTCTTCACTTAGAAGGTTGTCCTCCTCCATTGGAATAGGTATGATATGTAAATCTCTAGCCTCCTCATGCAAGGCATCATCAAAAATGTCATCAACGATGAGCGTAGTAGTATGCACAACAGGGGGAGGAAGGGTGCTTGGATAAAAGTCAATCACTGATTCCTCACAAAGAATCAAATCCATTTTGGGTGATATATGCACAGGGGAGATGGACTCGGCCATGTCAGAGCCTAGATCAGAAACAACTCTGACCAGCGTGTCTGCATCATTCCCTTCAAAACTTGAAGGTGATACATCAACGTAATCATAGGTGGAAGGTGTGCTGTCAGAGTTAGGAGTCGGGGCGATCCGGATATCTGGCTCGACATCCTCATCCAATTGACGAAGATAGGCAGCACAATCCTTTAGGGCGTGATCTATACTTTGACAAAACAAGCATCTCCTTGCTGGCTTCATTGGCACCATAGGTGCTGAAGCCGCAAAGCAGCATGCCGGTAAAGGCTTAGAAGAATGGCCATAGGACTTACGCGCACCATATGGAGTACCAGACGAAGTCGGTTCTCCATATACTGGGCCTTGAGTGCTAGGGAAATTATCTCCAGTTGGACATCTATCACTCGCATGAGAGGTATCTCCACACCAACGACAACGAATATTAAAAAAAGCCCACTTAGTGTGAAGACAAAATGATTCAAAATAAAGAGAACTGTTGTGCAAAATACTACACCTAACAATACTTACTAAAGCAACCTAAAATCGAACAAAAAAAACAGAATACGAAGAAATAAAACAAAAAGGATGCAATATATAAATGGGAGGGCTTCTCTCTCAGATTCTCTCTCTCCAGAAAACTCACACGAGTGTGTTCCCCGGCAGCGGCGCCAAAAACTTGATGCGCAAATCTAACACGCCGCTATAGGCGGTAGCGAGACTACGGCACGAAACGGCAGTGTACCGATCGTTCAAGTAATATAAAATGAGGAGTGAATCGCCGAGTATCGAATCTCGATGGAACATAGAAAGGTGGAGTTTACTTTTGAGAAAGGACTTGAGATCGAAGTCCGTTAGGTAGGGGTTACAATGGATGGATGGATTTGTTTGCAGAAATAAAAGAAAAATCTTACAACTATTCAATTGCAATGCCGTGATGAGTCCCATATATATATATATATATATATATATATATATATATATATATATATATATTTATATATGGACTCATTTGGGTTGATATTCTAGTCTATGCACCACATTTTAGGCACGTTTTCATTCATATGTACTATTCCATGCTAGGTGCACTATTAAGCCCATTTCGGTGTGCAATTGCATTCCTTGTTGTTGGGGGTAAGCACATTGTGCTCCCCTTTCATTCTTTTATGTGTTTTGATGATGGACGTGTATTCCCAGCTGTTATATCTTGTATGCAGGTGACCTGATCGTCCCGTTTTCCCAGAAGTAATATCTGTGCATATCGAACGGTCGTGCATTTCCTTGACGCACAGTCTGTGCGGTCGTGCGTTTGTGTCTGGGAAGAAAATGGAGCGTCGGAGTTTACTCGTGCGTTTTAACGCACGGGCGGATTCGCCCGTGCGTGAGTAAAACGCACGGTCGACCTGTATCTTTGTGATTTCAGAGCGTCGGAGTTTACTCGTGCGTTTGAAGGCACGGGCGGTATTGGTTGTGCGTGAGCAAATCGCACGGGCGGCGAAGCTTCTTCTCCAAGCCATATTTTATCCGTTAATAACGCACGGTCTGCGCACGGTCATGCGTTCGACCGTGCGTGACCATTTTTCAGTCTGTTTGCTATAAAAAGCAGGAATCGAGGCAGTCAACGGGGGAACGACCGGGAGACGGATTGGAGCGATTCAGAGAGCGGGAAATCTCTTCCTTCCCGCTGCTCTTGAGGGCTGAAGGCTTCCCCTTCATCTCCACCACCATCAGAGGCCATTTCGGGCGGATTTCCACCTCCATCCTTCCATCCGGGAGCACTAGGAAGCTTTCTCCACCATTAGCTCAAGCATTCCTCGCCGAGAGATCAGAGAAGTGCTGAAGATCGTAGGAGCGGTGACAGCCTCCTTCAAGCCAAGCTCACCATCTGAGGGCCGAGTCCAGAGAGAGCCCGACAACCTCTCATTCCGGCCGTGAACCCAAGACGTGACTTCTTCTTTGTGGTCCTCTCTAACCTTTGATGCTTGTACTACTTTGTTATGCTTGTGAACACTTGTTAGGTTAATGCTAAGGATTATTGCTTGTGTTCTTATGCAATGTTGTTGTGTTTGCATGAATAGCCCTTTCTCCTTGTGATTTCTGAGTTTCGTTGTGTGAAGCCACTAGCAATTGCTAGTGGTGATGTTTAGAGAAGAGGTGTGTGCGACCCTCAACCGTCATAGTTACATTCCATCCACGCGCCTTCCGAAGCACGGCATCGCGGCCGTTGCATCCATCTCGCCTTGCGAAGCGGATTTTTGACCCGCATCTCTCTTTATTCTGCAATAGTGTAGGAAACCAAATCAAACCTCTCGTTGTTACTTATTAATCTTTTTAACTGATTTCCTGATTTGAGCAAGTCGCACTACCCAACTTGCGGTCCTCTGAGAAAGATATTCGGGGAGTTCCTCCCTATTTTATTACTTGAGCGGCCGGTGCACTGCCGTCGTATCGCATTTCGTGCCTGCTAATTAGCAGTGCTGAAATAGCACATCAAGTTTTTGGCGCAGTTGCCGGGGATTGCAAGCGTGTGTGATTTGTTTTATTTGGAAATTCGTTTTAAGGTATTTTGTTTTTCTTCAGTATGTTATTTCCTTCTTCTATATCATGTGGGCACATTTGAATATCCGATGTCGTTGGTGTGGGGACACATCCCACGCTAGTGATAGGTGTCCCAAAGAGTATGGTGTTTTTCGGAAACCGTATGGTGCTCATAAATCCTTTGGCTACTCTGCTGCACCTTCGTTATCGCACCTTTACACGGCTGCCGCACCTTCGGTGCCAGTAAAGCTGGTAAAGCAGTGCCTATTTTGCAAAAGTAGAGAGCACGCCTTGAAGGACTGTGCTGCTTATCTTCGCGAATCGGTGGATGACGATGAGCCGGATATCCGGATCGTCCCATCTTCAAATTATGCGAGCACAGCTTCTTCCTCTGATTACGTGTCACTTCCTCCTTCACCTTTTGAAGGCTTTGGAATAGACACGTACGTCAGTGTCCCTCATGGCTCCGTTTCTGATGCGACTCCCCATACTTCTTCGGTTCATATACCACTTTGCGTGGATTTGTGCACTTGCGAGGAGAGTGAGCCCGAAATCTTAATAAGCACGTCCTCTCCCGCTACGCACGAAGCTATGTCTATTTCTGATGTTTTCATTGAGGTTAACTTACAGGTTGATGCATGTCTGTGCAGTATCGTGCCCCCTCTCATAGAGGAGGACAGTCTCAATTGTGCCGAAGCAACTATTTCGGTCCAGTGCGAGGAAGTCCAAATTGTAGAGGAGGTCATTGCGTGCGCCGTTGAGCCTAGTGAAATTTTCAATGAGGGAATCAGTCTTTCTTTGTCGCACCCATTTGGGAGTGATACCGGGATCGCTTCCAATGATTATAACCTTTTACGTCATTCTTCTGATTTATTTCTTAACCCCATTCTCGTGTCATACTCAATGCAGGATTCTGCATTTGATCTGATCCAGGAAGTAGACGGTCCTGCTATGCAAGCCGATGATGTAATGGGTCAACTGCATGATGAGACAGACACTGAGATTTCTATGTAATTTTATATACCCCTGCTAGACATCCGGAGCAGGTATTTATATTCAGGGATGGGGGTAACTGTCCTGTCACCATATAGGCACCGGTTACCGAATCACATAAAGTAACAAATTCCTGTGCACTTCACTTTTCACAGGCCGATCAGTTGATACGTGTAAGCTGTTAAATAAGTCGTGCAGGGAAGACACAAAACCCAGTAGTTATCTAGGCGTAGGAGTAAATTAATTTAATTTTATCAAATTAATTAGTATTGTTTTTATTTGAATTAAGAAAACCTTCTCTTTTGTTTGTAAGAGGTGTCTTTGTTCGTCTTGTACATCTTGGAGCGCGCATTGTCCCCCCCATTTTGTTCATATCGAAAAAAATCGCGTCAATTGGGGCTGATTTTTGCAAACGAACGATTGGATCGATCGTGCACGGCTGTATCGCACGATCGTGCGATTTTTAATTTTATAAAATGTGTGTTCCTTCCCGTCAGAATGCACGCAGACCCTATTCCGCACCGTCATGCGATTCGCAAAATCCCTCTCTCGTGCGCGATCTCTCTTCCCTTCTCCATTCTCTCCTACGTTTCCTCTTCCATTCATCGTTGTCACCCTTCCGTAGCTTGCGAGTGGAGCTCAATGGGAATCAAGAAGGCCGTGAGCATGTTCCGCCGCGGTGGAGGAGCTTCTTCTTCGTCGAGACCAGCTGAACCCGGCGCTGATGTGATGCTGCAGTTTGGTAGGCCAGAGTTCTTGGAAAGGTATAACCTGCTGTGACAAAAGACTTTCCTTGATCATCGCGTAGTCTCTACTACGGAACTCCAAAAGATTGATTTAGTGGCGGCAGTGAATAGGCTGCTCCATGTGGGTTCATGGGGGAACCTCTTCTCCATCACGGAGCTGGGTTACTGAAAGTGGAGTGTTTTAGTTCTTATTTACTTTATTAAAAGATCTTGATTAAGTTTTGGTTTCAAAACTTAATGACATGTATATTTATATGTGTTTGTTTTATGAATGATTAACACAAGCAGTGAAAGTGCATAGCACAAATAAAGCATAAAACAATGAACAAACCAAAACGATCCAAATGACACAGAGAAATATAATAGTTCCCCTCAACTGGGTACATCTACTCTTCTACCCACTGGTAGGAATCCACTAGGAGGTTGTTGATAAGGTGCCCTCTCACCAGGTGAGCTGTTGATAAGGTGCTCTAACCAAACTGCAGGTTCTTGCTAAGGTGCCCTGTCACCGGGATTAACTTTTGAAGGGAGTTATAACCCTGTACAAGAGAGGAAGGAAAAAGAGTAATGAAAAACAGAAAATATAATGTTCTTCTCTGTATGAGAAGACTCTTGAAGATCCTGATATGGTGTTGAATGGATCTGAATATTATGTTGAAGAGCTCCCCCTGTCTGATATAGAAGGGTGACAGTTCTGGAGGTCTCTCCTTTTGATTGTACACAGTTTCTTTCCTTTTGTGCAGTGATGATCCTGAGCAAGTAGTTGTGATTTGTGTCTCAGGATGTATGTAATCTGCAGGAAAGTGTTAGCAAAGAAAAGAATAGATTTTTGCTCTCTGTGTTTCGGTTGTGTGTGTACTTCATATCCTCATCTTTCTCCTTTTTCTTCTTCTTTTTATAATCTGAGGACCCTTCTCCTTAATTTGAATTCTTCTCCCGGGAAGAAGGAAAGAGCTTAGGTCCATATCAATGATTTGACTCCTCGAGAAGATAACCTTCCATTTCTGTTCATTAAAGCTGATCTGCAACGGCTATAGTATTTATTGATCTGCAACGGCTAAGTTAAATATTATAAAGAAAGATAGCAAAATAAAATATTAGTCGAGCTCTGGCTAGAATTTGTCGAGCGCTGAACGGCATTTGTCGAGCACCTTTCTGAAGATTTGTCGAGCGCCTTTTGATGTGCTGAGCAATTGTCTTCACTTGTCGACCGCTGAGACTGGCTGGATTGAGTTTGTCGAGTGCCGTTCAGAGAATGCCTGCCCGCTCCAATTGTTCTGACTGGATTCGTCGAGCGCCATTCGCTATTTGTCGAACCCTGTTCTGATGAATATTTGTCGAGCGCTGTCTGGCTATTTGTCGAGCGCCGTTCGCTATTTGTCGAACGCTGTTCTGATGAATATTTGTCGAGCGCTGTCTGGCTATTTGTCGAGCGCCGTTCGACATTTGTCGAATGTAGAGAACTTATATTATTTGCTTAAGTATACTCTCCGATTCGATCGCATCATATTTAATTTGTGTTAATTTAGATTGATCTAAATTATTAGATTTAACAAAAGGATGGATCCTAACTCAAATCAAAAGCTATGGTTCCAACAGTTACCGTGAACTCACGCTCGAGTTCCTTTCCACCTTCCGCATCATTGACTACCTCGATGAGGAAACCGGAGAGGCTACGTCGGTTTCGTTCCGGATGAAGGGCCGCTCCTATACCATGGGTGTTGGCCAACTGGCGGTCTGCGCCGGGATTTACACCAAAGATGAACTCCTCCAGACGGACATTATCAGCCGTCCGAGTGAGTTCCCAGATGGCGTATCTCCTAGCGAATTCTGGCAGTCCATCACGGGACGGGATCAGCCGTATGAGGCTCGTGCGGCGAAATCGTCCCACATTATCTCTCCCGAGCTTCGCTATGTCCAGCATTTGATCGGGCACAACATCAATGCCCGCACCATGAGTCAAAATGTAGCAGGATGGCGGGATCTTCTCTACCTTTACAGCATGCAGCAGGGAGTACCCCTCCATCTTGGGCTAGTTCTCGCCCAGTACCTTCTTCGGCAAGCCACATACCTCCCTTTGAAGGCGATCAGAGGCTCTCACTACATCACCAGGATTGCCAAGGGGCTAGGGATTTGGGATACACTTTCCCCTATGACACAAGTCTCCGAGGGTTCCAGCATCACCATAGCCATGATGGCAGCTTTTAAACTTGTCAAGAGAGTGAAGGTAGGCAACCATTGGCGCTATGATTTCTGTGGGGCCGGGTATGAACGAAGGGAGAGACGCGATCATGCTGACACTGCCGGACCTAGTACTACGGCAGGGACGAGTGAGAAGCCTTCTGCTGTTCCCCACTTCGCTTACCCGGATGCTCAATGGCAAGCCTCGCGGCCCAACATCGAGCAACACTATCCAGAGTTTTACGAGAGATTTTTACGCATGGAAGATACCATGGCCATGCAGTACGAGCTTTCGTCGTGGATTGGTGCGCATCTGGGAGTTGTGCCTCTGGATGTCCCTGCCCGGGCTTCTGTTTCTGGATCTAGGCGGCAGCGTACTCCTCCTCCTCCTCATCCTTCGCATTCGTCTCCGCAATCGCCATCGTGATCATTTCATTGCAGCTTCCTTTGTGTTGTGTCTTCTTAGTTAATTCTGTTTATGTTAAACTAGTTTGTGATGTGCTTTGATTGTGTTCTGACACTATTCAGCTAGGGCATCGCCCCTAGGGTGTGATTATGAGATCTTGTCTTTATGTTATGTCATGCTTCTTTGCTGTGTTGTTTTGTTTTATTTATTATGGAACAATATCTTTCTGCTATTTGAACAATGTTTAATACAGGTATTTGGTCCACCTTAAAGGACGTTAAACAAAAGGGCTTCTTGGGAGACAACCCATGGGGAACCACCCGGTTCTGTCTATCTTTTTAATCCTTTTGTGTACTGTTATTTCAGTTTTGCTAACATTTTAGGTGAAGCTAAGCTCTCGCGTGGTGGAAGGAGATTTATTTTTAAAAGAAAATAGGATTACTGCACTTCTGGCATGCTCTTTTATGAGCATAGGTCAACTCTACCCCTCTCTTATTTATGTTTGAATTATTTATTCTAGTTAGTTTTAATCAAGTCTGGGGGAGAGAGTGATCGGTGCACGTGCACACACTTTGCATGGCATGTTAGAATGTGCTGAGTTAGGATTTATATTTTGTTGCGCGCATTGCATACACTTGCACCTAGTTCACGCGCACTTGATCACGCGTGCTTATTGGGTATCGCTGCGAGGTTTTTCCCGCTCGTAAGAATTGAATTGTTAGCAGATGAGTGAGGAGTAGAGAAAAATGTTGACTTGAGTAGTGCTCTAGTCAAGTGCTCCCGTCACGCCTAGAAATTCGATTAGAGTAGAATAAAATTCAGAGTTATAATTTAATTATTTCTATTATAGTAGATGCAATTTATTTTACTTTAGTGGTGAATCCAGAGAATCCAATGGTAGCATAAGGTCGAGTGTAGCAGACTAGTAGTAGCTTATTACTAGGGTTGGAAGGAAGGACAACCTTTCTCGGTGGCTAGAACTTGCACTAGGCGACTCTCGACACGATTGTGTTGAAGTGCTCGTCATGAAATGTGATATAGGCCATCTCTTCATCCGTTTGCGCTTTTGAAATCCTCACCTACATAATCACCATTGCAAGCCCATTTGAGCCTACCCTTCCTCCTTGTTTAGCTCCACTAATAATTTAACCAAAGCCATATGACCGAACCTATTTTCGCACCAACCGTTGAGCTGAAAGAAATTTCTTTCTCGATCGCATTTGGTGTCATCTGTGTTGTGCATGGCAACTTTGATTTAGCTAAAGGAGCCGTTTTATTGTGCTTAAAAATGTTATTTTGCCGAAAAGAGAAAAGAAAAGAAAAGAAAGAAAAGAAAAAAAAAAGGGTTGTGCAAAAATAATTTTCTCTCAACAAATTCTATTTATATCTGGATCAGCACGCACCTAATGTTCAGTTGAAGTCCGGGGGTATCGTGTAAGTACTAAAAATGTTGTTTTGGTGTTTGTTATTCTCTTGAGTGCTCAGGTTATGTTGAGTGCGATTCCCATCGTCCTTCTACTTACCTAGCCTATACTCAACCTAAGCCCAATAATTGCCTATAAGTCCTATTGATTTTAGACACGAGTCATCTCATGCAGTAGAGAGAGTGCAGACGTGCAAGCCTATGGACACCGACTTTGATGGATTTCTTAGGAGTTTGTCCCTAGCATCGATTCGAGTAATACTCTACTCATTAGTCATGCTATTTTCCCTTTTGCGCAACCGAAAGATTCACCAGGATTCACCATCCAAGTAAAGTAAATTCCAAACTACTGTTTTAGAAATAATTAGATTTAATCTTGAGTTTAATTCTGTTCTAATGCATTTCTATGCACGAGAGCATGCGACTTCGCATTGTTCTCTACCGCTCAAACTCATGCTAACATTCAATTGTTCCGACAGGAGAGCTGAGTAGTTTGCCCGAGACGTGCAAATGGTTAAGTCTGGGGGTGTGATGAGTCCCATATATATATATATATATATATATATATATATATATATATATATTTGGACTCATTTGGGTTGATATTCTAGTCTATGCACCACATTTTAGGCACATTTTCATTCATATGTACTATTCCATGCTAGGTGCACTATTAAGCCCATTTCGGTGTGCAATTGCATTCCTTGTTGTTGGGGGTAAGCACATTGTGCTCCCCTTCCCTTCATTTATGTGTTTTGATGCTGGACGTGTATTCCCAGCTGTTATATCTTGTATGCAGGTGACCTGATCGTCCCGTTTTCCCAGAAGTAATATCAGTGCATATCGCATGGTCGTGCGTTTCCTTAACGCACGGTCTGTGCGGTCGTGCGTTTGTGTCTGGGAAGAAAATGGAGCGTCGGAGTTTACTCGTGCGTTTTAACGCACGGGTGGATTCGCCCGTGCGTGAGTAAAACGCACGGTCGACCTGTATCTTTGTGATTTCAGAGCGTCGGAGTTTACCTGTGCGTTTGAACGCACGAGCGGTATTAATCGTGCATGAGCAAATCGCACGGGCGGCGCAGCTTCTTCTCCAAGCCATATTTTATCCGTTAATAACGCACGGTCTGTGCACGGTCGTGCGTTCGACCGTGCGTGACCATTTTTCAGTCTGTTTGCTATAAAAAGCAGGAATCGAGGCAGTCAACGGGGGAACGACCAGGAGACGGATTGGAGCGATTCAGAGAGTGGGGAATCTCTTCCTTCCCGCTGCTCTTGAGGGCTGAAGGCTTCCCCTTCATCTCCACCACCATCAGAGGCCATTTCGGGCGGATTTCCACCTCCATCCTTCCTTCTGGGAGCACTAGGTATCTTTCTCCACCATTAGCTCAAGCATTCCTCGCCGAGAGATCAGAGAAGCGCTGAAGATCGTAGGAGCGGTGACAGCCTCCTTCGGGCCAAGCTCACCATCTGAGGGCCGAGTCCGGAGAGAGCCCGACAACCTCTCATTCCGGCCGTGAACCCAAGACGTGATTTCTTCTTTGTGGTCCTCTCTAACCTTTGATGCTTGTACTACTTTGTTATTGCTTGTGAACACTTGTTAGGTTAATGCTAAGGATTATTGCTTGTGTTCTTATGCAATGTTGTTGTGGTGGCATGAATAGCCCTTTTTTCTTGTGATTTCTGAGTTTCGTTGTGTGAAGCCACTAGCAATTGCTAGTTGTGATGTTTAGAGAATAGGTGTGTGCGACCCTCAACCGTCATAGTTACATTCCGTCCACGCGCCTTCCGAAGCACGGCATCGCGGTCGTTGCATCCATCTCGCCTTGCGAAGCGGAGTTTTGACCCGCATCTCTCTTTATTCTGCAATAGCGTAGGAAACCAAATCAAACCTCCCGTTGTTCCTGATTTGAGCAAGTCGTACTACCCAACTTGCCGTCCTCTGAGAATGATATTCGGGGAGTTCCTTCCTATTTTATTACTTGATCGACCGGTACACTGCCGTCGTATCGCATTTCGTGCCTGCTAATTAGCAGCACCGAAATAGCGCATCATGCCGCTATGCAATGCTTCGCTTGGCGGGATGGAGACTACGTAAGCCTTGAACGCACAACTTCGCTAGGCATGTGGATGAGAAGGCAAGCAGATGGAGTGGGTCGCAATGGCGGAGTGAGGGTCGCAAGCACCTCGTCACAAAGCTCACACCTAGCAATTGCTAGTGTAGCTAACCCAAACGCTCACACCATAATTACCACAAAAGCTCACCTCAAGCACTCATACACGAATAATAACATTGCAAAACAATGAAATGAAGATAAAATTAAGTGTAGAGTATAAACATCATCAAATACAGAAGATAACACTAACATCACTAATCTAAGAAGAGAAAAATGCAAGAGATACAACCGAATCCAGAGGCTTGCTGTAGATTCATGGTAGGAATCGCTGGAGTGTAAACTCGCATCCTAGCTCGGTCCCAGGTATAGTCAGGGGTAGAGGAGGGCTGTCACTTCCTTACAATGGACCCATCTTCTCCGGTAAACTACAATCCAGCCACGTCCGATGCGAAGAACTCCAATCTTAGCGGTGAAGATAAGTGTAGCCTCCTCTCCTTGAAGCGCTTGGATGATGTGAGGTGGCCTTGGGCAAAAGGTGGAGGAAGGATGGAAGAGAAACGGAGATGGAACTCCCTTTACGGCGGAAAAAGGCGAAGCTGTACGATCCCACTTACTAGGGCGAAGTCTGCGCTTTTATAGAAGAATAATCAGAAGATTGGTCATGCACTATCGAACGCACGACCGTGCGTGGACCGTGTGATATTAATAAAAAGGACAGCCCAGGAAAACGACCCAGAGCGCCCGTGCATTTTACTCATGCACGGTCGAAGCCGCCCGTGCGTAAAAACACACGATCAAATCCAGATGGCCGAAAAACTAGGCTGCGCAGGCGATCGTGCGTTTTACACACGCACGGGCAACTACCCGTGCGTAAAAATGCATGATCAAACACAGATCATCATTTTCTACTCCAGATGAGGGAGCACGACCTCAGTCATCCGTGCGTCAAGGAAATGCACGACCGTGCGATTCATGCAGACATGAATTCTGAGTAAAATCGAATGATCCATCCACCTGCACAACAAATCCAAACGCTGGGAACACACCTCCAACACAAGTATAAACGCATAAAAAGAATAGGGAGCACGTTGTGCTTGCCCCCAACAATAAAGCGCGCAATTGAACACCACAACGGTCCTAAAAGTTCACTTAGCATGGAATATCAAATATGAACAAAAACATGCCTAAAGTGTAGTGCATAGACTAGAAAATTGGCCCAGATGAGTCCATAAATGTGTATATAAATGGGACTCATCACTCACCAGTTTGTTCTTCGGGAAAACGACACTGGCTACGAAACAAAGTCAAGAGGTTAAGAAAACAGGTTGCGCGGTCAAAAACGATTGGTTATAAGGGAACTTACTGTCCTCAGGTCGAGCTTGGTCCAGTTCAGCAAGCAGCGGGATGTAGTAATTCCCATCAAGTCGCTCATTCTCGAGGAATTTGTAAATCTTTAATTCGACATCTGTAACGTCTAGCTGATGAAATGACTCCTCTGCTCGCACCTGCAGGTTTACCGGCAACAAACCGAGCTGGCCCTCAAAGATTAAGTACCTCTCAGACTAGCTCGCATTCTTGTTCGCCAGGTTGACAACCTTCAACCCTCTGTAGCCAAAGTACAAATGGCCCCTAAAAACATTCGTTCCGGTG
This sequence comes from Dactylorhiza incarnata, assembly GCA_033032865.1. Classification (NCBI taxonomy): domain Eukaryota; kingdom Viridiplantae; phylum Streptophyta; class Magnoliopsida; order Asparagales; family Orchidaceae; genus Dactylorhiza; species Dactylorhiza incarnata. The sequence continues at coordinate 5,739,111 of JAWHQI010000141.1, read as the reverse complement.
TCGAGGATAGACCGCACCGAGAAGAATTTTCTGAAGAGGTTAATGGAGAAGCAGACTCACTCAGACCGCAGATAAGAGATAAAACTAAAAATGGCGACTATGGAGTTCGGCGGGAGTTGTCCGGGAACAACACCATAGTGGTCAAAAATTGCGACGACTTCAAGTGGCGGTGGAAGTCGGAAGCCATTGTCGAAATGGTTGATGGGGATGGCGATCTGAGTAGGGGAAGAAGAGTTAATCCACTCATCGCGAAGCGAAAGCCGCGCGAGCATATTACTTCCTCCCATATATCTCTCGACAAAACGATTTAGCTCAGCCTGCATCAAGCGGCATTCTTTATGATCAACAGAATGGAAGGCGGAAGCTGCATCAGTTCGAATGACTGCAACTTTCTCAGACCGCTTGGACTTGCTCTTAGCCCGCATCTTGGAAAGCTGTTGAATGAATCTTCGGAATAACTACTACATATAGACTCAGTGGTCTGCATATAAGGAAGTCAAATCATGGCTAAGTATTCTATCAGCGCGGTCAGCAACCTGCATGGTTAGTTTCTTCAGAAGAAAGCCGCAAGCTTATAATGTAAGTCGCACGACATGCAGATATCGAAAATATTCTAAGTATCTTAAAGAAAAAATCAAGGATCCGCATATGATCAAGACAGATTGCTCCTAGACATAATTGACCGCACGGTATTCTTTCAACAGAACAACTATGGAAGAAAATAAATTCAATATAAGCCACGCGGCCAACAACCTGTATTATCATAAGCAGTTTCAAACAAATAACAAGACCGCACTGTCAGTAACCTGCAATGGTTAGTTAACCAGAAGAAAAGACGAGATCTTATAACACAAGCCACACGGCCTGCATGATATCTTAAATATTCTAAGTATTTCAAAGCAGAACTCAATAACCCACATTGATGGCGCAAATTTCGCACACCGCTATAGGCGGTAGCTCGACTGCGGCACGAAATGACAGTGTACCGATCGTTCAATTAATATAAAACGAGGAGTAATCCCCGAGTATCGAATCTCGAAGGAACACAGTAAGGTGGAGTTCACGACTGAGGCAGGACTTGAGATCGAAGTCCTTTAAGTCGGATGGATGCGGAAACGGGGGTTTTGGTTTGTGGAAAATAAAGGAAAAATACTACAACTACTCCTATGCAGGCCTCGAGCGCACTGCTTCGCTAGGCGGGATGGAAACTACGTAGGCCTTGAACACGCTACTTCGTGAGGGCGGATGGACGAGTAGGCAAGCGGAATGAGGGTCGGAAGCACCTCTTCGACAAGCACGCCATTAGCAATTGCTAGTGCGGCCAACGAACACGACGGCGGGATGGAGGATGGAATGGGGCGCACCTCAAGCAACTCAAACAACAAGCATTTCACATAGACATGAAATATATAGAAAATACCAACTAGTTTAAGTGCTCTACTTCATCATAATACAAAGATATACATATATACACTTCAATAAGAGAAGAACAAGGCAAGAAATCGACCGAATCTGAAGGCTCATTGGAGATTCACGGTTGGAATCGCTGGGTTGTCAATCCGCGTCCAAGCTCGGTCAGCAACTGCGTCCGGGGTAGAGAGAGCTGTCACGACTCTCCAATGGACCCGTCTTCTTCGTCTCACGATCAGGCGGAGGTTGCAAACTTCCTCTTGCTTGAAGGTAATGGAGGCTAGATCTACCTTGAAGCTCTAGGATGAAGGAGGAGGCCATAGGGACGAAACCCTGGTGGAGATGGAGAAATCGGCGCTGCTGTACGGCGCGTACGGAACTCTCCGTTTTTAGGTCGAAGCTGCAGCTTTTATAGGAAAACGTTAGAAATTTGGTCACGCACGGTCGAACGCACGACCGTGCGTGGACCATGCGATACTTAAGCTCAGCAGGCGTGCAGGGGAAGAAGGCATGCGCCCGTGCGTTTTGCTCACGCACGACCAACACCGCCCGTGCGTTCAAATGCACGGGTAAAATCCGACGCTCTGAAATCATCAAGACACAGGTCGACCGTGCGTTTTACTCTCGCACGGGCGAATCCGCCTGTGCGTCAAAACGCACGAGTAAACTCCGGCGCTCTGTTTTCTGCCCAGACAAAAAGGCACGACCGCCACCGACCGTGCGTCAAGGAAACGCACGACCGTGCGATATGCACAGAAATTACATTGGGGAAAATGGGACAGTCAAGTCACCTGCATACAAGAGAGACAAGCTGGGAAAGTACTACCAGTAGCACAGAGATAAAGAGGATACACCGAGGAGAACGAAGTGCTTACCCCCAACAACAAAGTGTGCAATTGCACACAAAAACAGGAATAACTATGTACTACAAATAAAAGCATGAATAAAGGAAATATGAACAAAACTGAAGCACAAAAGCAAGAAAACTAGCCTAAATGAGTCCGAAAATATGTATATAATAGGGACTCATCACACCCCCAGACTTACCTGTTTGCGCGTCCCGAGCAAACAATTCCAACGCAAGCGGGAATATGAAATAGCTAACTAAAATTTACAAAATGGAATACCATGCGAAGTCGCATGCTCATGTTCATATAAGAAAGCTAGAGAAGATTTCTAATTATACACAGAGTTTATGAATTTCTAAAAACATAAATAATTGTTACTTCTACTCAAAATGAGAATTACGGTGAATCATCCGGTCATGCATATGGAGAAAGTAAACTGAACGCTGAGGCGAGTATTGCTAGAGATCGGGGTGCCGGAAAAACTCCACCGAAATCCATCGGTGTCGGTGACCATAGGCTTGCCCGGTCACATTCTCTCCACGACGCTAGATTGGCTCCAGGCGTGAGTCAGTAGGACTTGTAGGTTTTGAATGGGGCTTGGGTTATGGTGAGATAAACAAAGGTAAACCTGGAGGCTAAGCACGCCTAACCCAACATGAGCTTTAAGTCAAGCTACCTGCATAGCTATAAGCTTCCAAGTGCAACACACCCCCAGACTTGGACTTTTGCAACATAGGTGTGTGCACTGCCTACTCCCAATCACAAATTTATACAAAGATTTTTCATTAAAATCTTTTTTTTTTCTTTTTCTTCTTCATTCTTCTTTTATTTTTATTTCTTTTTCAGCATATTTTCTAATAAGCATTCCCACAACTTCACATAATAAGCAACACAGTCACACCCCAATCATGAAAATAATAATTAAATTTATGCTCGATTTTGGCTGTGCAACTAGGTTGGGCTTTTTGGCTTTGGTGAAAAATATGTGGAGCTGAATCAAAGGAAGGAGTAGGCACAAGATGGGCTAGCAAAGAATAAATGATAGGATGGTACACAAAGCTCAACCTGGCCAAAATGATGGCCTACGACATTCTTACGCACTCAAACTATCTTATGTCAATGCTTCGAGAATCGCTAGGGGCAAGTTCTAGCCACCGAGAAAGATTATCCTTTCTCCAGACTCGAGCAATACGAATCTAGCAAACGGCTACACACATCCCTACGCTACCGTTTGATTCACACCGGATTCATCATTTGAGTATAGTAAACAATATTTATACTAATAAAAATGCATAAAGCTAATAGTATAAGAAGAAGTCTAATCTACATGAATTACTATACTTGCATGAGTACTTGACTAGAAACACCGGAGTCAACATTTTATTCCACTACATAATTTAAAAGCTAGCACAAACATTTTCTCATATGCAAAAAGGAATGAGTTATACTCGTGACGCGCTAAAGGTAAAGTACACGCTCAAGTGGGTGCTAAGTGTGCAGACAAAATGGACAAAAATGATTCTTAGATAAAGAAACTTCTAGCATGCTTAATAAATGTGCACGTGAGTGGGTACACAAACAGGTCTCCCCCAAACTTAAACTATGTATTAAGATATTCTAAAACAAAGTTTTAGGGGAAGAGGGTACCCAATACTCAGCAAGTAAGCATTCCGGAAGCCTGTAGTGAAGCTCTACGAAGAATCACGACCACCACCTTCACAAATAGAAAACACCTGCAAAGAGTGGTCTCCGCACACGAAAACTAAAATAGCACAAAATAAGCTAGTTTTTGCAGGGGATAAATTAAAAGACATGAAAAATTAAGATAACTACTGGGGTTATTGTCCTCCCAGCATGACTTATTCGGCTTTTGTACAGTTCTAGCTAATGGGTGTATGGAAAGAAAAGTGAACATGCAGTTCTAATATGCATGTCGGTAGCGGGTACCGATACGGCGATAAAACAGTTATTCCCCTACCTAAATAAAGATACCTGCTGAACACAGGTAGCGGGAATAGGAAGTAAGAAGAGGAGGAGGCCTGGTCCTCACTCGACTCACCAAAAAAATAAATCCTTGCCTAGCAAGGTGTCATCTCCAGGGAGGTAGCAGGAGAAAGAGATCAATGGTGGAGCTTCCTCATTGGAGGAGGGATCAACCTCCTCGCACATGAGGATGCTATCATCATTGACCTGAGCTGGAAGCTCCAAGTCCTCCTGATGTACCTGTGGAGACTCAACCTGCACAGGCTCAGATATAGCAGAAGGGGGGTCAAGAAATAAACGAGAAGAAGAACATAAATAAAAATCAGGCGGGGAGTGGTCCCGGTCTCACTCCCATCAGATTGGGAAAGTAAAATAATGTTGGTATTGTCATCAATGCCACAAGATTTGGCTGGATCAACAGTGACCATGCCTAAGATTTGGACTTCCTCCACCGGTGATGAGGAAAGCTCCTCTTCACCTAGAAGGTTGTCCTCCTCCATAGGAGAAGGTACACTTAGATCACCAGCCTCATCCTGCGACACATCCTCAACAACGTCGTCAGAGACTAGAAGTATGCACAATAGGGGGAGGTATAGTGCTTGGATAAAAGTCAAGCACTGATTCCTCACAAAGAATCAAGTCTACGCTAGGCGATGGATGTACAAGGGAGATGGGCTCTGCAATGGCAGAGTCTAGATCAGCCACACATCTGGTGACTGTGTCCACATCATTCCCTTCAAAAGATAAAGGTGATATAGCCACATAGCCAGATGTTGAAGGTGTGTTGCCAGAGGTAGGAGTCGGGACGATCCGGATATCCGGCTCATCATCCTCGTTCAATTGGCGAAGATACCCAGCACAATCCTTCAGGGCATGATCCATGCTCTGACAAAACAAGCACTGCCTAACGGGCCTCTTTGGCACAGCAGGCGCTGAAGCCGAAAAGAGTTATGAAGGTAAAGGCTCGGCAGAATAGCCATAAGACTTCCGCGCAACATATGGAGTACCGGACGAAGTCGGTGCTCGATATGCTGGGCTGGGAGTGCTAGGGCTACTATCTCCCTTAGGGCATCTATCACTAGCGTGAGAGATATCTCCACAAAAACGACAACGAATATTAAATGAAGCCCACATAGTGCGAAGATAAAATGATTCAAAAAGAAAACACTATTGTGCAAAATACTACACCTAACAATAAGTTACTAAACAACCTAATAAAAATTGAAAAAATAGAATACGAAGAAATAAAACAAAAGGATGCGATAAACAAATGGAAGGGCTTCTCACTCAGATTCTCCCTCTCCAGAAAACTCACACGTTTGTGTTCCCCGGCAACGGCGCCAAAAACTTGATGGCGCAAATCTCGCACAACGCTATAGGCGGTAGCTCGACTACGGCACGAAACGGCAGTGTACCGATCGTTCAAGTAATATAAAACGAGGAGTAATCCCCGAGTATCGAATCTCGAAGGAACACAGTAAGGTGGAGTTCACTATTGAGGAAGAACTTGAGATCGAAGTCCTTTAAATCGGATGGATGCGGAAACGGGGGTTTTGGTTTATGGAAAATAAAGGAAAATACTACAACTACTCCTATGCAGGCCTTGAGCGCACTGCTTCGCTAGGCGGGATGGAAATTACGTAGGCCTTGAACGCGCTACTTCGTGAGGGCGGATGGATGAGTAGGCAAGCGGAATGAGGGTCGCAAGCACCTCTTCGACAAGCACGCCACTAGCAATTGCTAGTGCGGCCAACGAACACGACGACAGGATGGAGGATGGAATGGGGCGCACCTCAAGCAACTCAAACAACAAGCATTTCACATAGACATGAAATATATAGAAAATACCAACTAGTTTAAGTGCTCTACTTCATCATAATACAAAGATCTACACATATACACTTCAATAAGAGAAGAACAAGGCAAGTAATCGACCGAATCCGAAGGCTCGTTGGAGATTCACGGTTAGAATCGCTGGGTTGTCAATCTGCGTCCAAGCTCTGTCAGCAACTACGTCCGGGGTAGAGAGAGCTGTCACGACTCTCCAATGGACCCATCTTCTTCGTCTCACGATCCGGCAGAGGTTACAAACTTCCTCTTGCTTGAAGGTAATGGTGGCTAGATCTCGCTTGAAGCTCTAGGATGAAGGAGGAGGCCAAAGGGATGAAACCCTGGTGGAGATGGCGAAATCGGCGCTGCTGTACGGCTCGTATGGAACTCTCCGGTTTTAGGTCGAAGCTGCAGCTTTTATAGAAAAAAAATAGAAATTTGGTCACGCACGGTCGAATGCACGACCGTGCGTGGACCGTGCGATACTTAAGCTCAGCAGGCGTGCAGGGGAAGAAGGCATGCGCCCGTGCGTTTTGCTCACGCATGACCAACACTGCCCGTGCATTCAAACGCACGGGTAAAATCCGACGATCTGAAATCATCAAGACACAGGTCGACCGTGCGTTTTTCTATCGCACGGGCGAATCCGCCCGTGCGTCAAAATGCACGAGTAAACTCTGATGCTCCGTTTTCTGCCCAGACATAAATGCACGACCGCCACCGACCGTGCGTCAAGGAAACGCACGACCGTGCGATATGCACAGAAATTACATTGGGGAAAACGGGACAGTCAAGTCACCTGCATACAAGAGACACAAGCTGGGAAAGTACTACCAGCAGCACAAAGATAAAGAGGATACACCGAGGAGCACGAAGTGCTTACCCCCAACAACAAAGTGCGCTGTTGCATACAAAAACAGGAATAACTATGTACTACAAAATAAAAGCATGAATAAAGGAAATGTGAACAAAACTGAAGCACAAAAGCAAGAAAACTAGCCTTAATGAGTCCGAAAATATGTATATAATAGGGACTCATCACACATACAGCCAAATCAAATTGTGGCTAATTATTCTAGCCGCTCGGTCAGCATATCTGCATGATTAGTTCTACAGAAGAAAACTACAAGACCACAACAAAAGCCGCACGGGTTATAGAGCAATTTAGATATCATGAATATTAAAAGACATTAAATAATAATGTCATCAGACATACATTCGATGTCTAAATTATCCAGCAAAGTCGCGAGAGCAATATTACGACAGTTTCAAATACACAGCTCGAAAATGAGCGATCCTCTCAGTGAAGATATGCGACCTAATCCCCGGCCTGCAAAAGGAGCCCGTACATTTGGCTCATGTTCTTATGAAGTAGATTTAAAGTACTATGAACCCGCCCGACGTTATGCTCTATCCGGAATGCAGGGATAATTCGCTCCGCGGAGGCCTCTCCGGGGATTGTAACTCGTTCAGTTCCTCTAACCGCTGTAGGATTCAAAGACACCCCAGTGGCTAAGAAAGCTAATGCGGGTCGTTGATTTTCACCCACTGACCGAGTCAAATTGAGATACTTTCCCCTGTAATACTTGTAATCATCTTCAAATTTTTGGCTTATCTTCTTTTCTTTATCTAGCCGAGCGGATAGAGTTGCGATCTGTTCCTGCAACACCTTCTCTTTCTCCAACCTTTCTCTTCTTTCAACGATAGGAACAGTCTGTGCGTCCTGCTCCTTAGCCCGTGCAACCTCAGCCTGGCCCTCAAGCTCCCTTACTTTTTCTTCCAAGATAGTAAGGAGATTCTTGAAATTGAGCATCTCTTCTTCTCCTATGTTTGAGTATAGTGGAAGGCTTGACACTGGTGGAGGAAATGGAGGAAGGCTAGCCAACAGATTGCCCAGCTTCATAGATGGCTCCGGGATATCTGCAATAAAAAAAATGTGGTTAACATAATCAGAAGTTAAATAATCCGATAGAGGATACTACAAGATTAATGCCTGAGTATACAAGCCGCCTCGATTGTTCGGGGTCCATTCTCCAACGCTGTTCTCTCCAAAACCTTTCATTCTGCCTTCGTTTAATAACAGAGGTTTGAATCGCGAATGGGAAAAGTTCGACGGTGGATTCAACAATTAATCATCTTGTTTTTTCTGAGGCCGCGTTCTAAAGAAGCGGGCAGGGTGATAACCCGCATCGCGTTTACCTTTTGTGAGGGGGTCCGGCTGCCGCAGTTTGTCTAGAGACCGCCTCATTTCCTCTGCCTTCACCTTCATGAACCTCATCCCAGTCTCTTCGAAGCAATCCCTTTTCGGCGCAGCCACTTCAGGTTTAGCCGCGGTCTCTCCAGAATGGATGACATCATTCATAGTCGCAGGGGTATAGAGTAGCTGATCTTGCCTCTTCTGGCTGTCCATCTGATTGAGAATATCACTAACGGTTACGCTGACCACAGAGTTAACTGGAAGCTCGTCTGGTTTATCTGAAGGGGTAACCTGCCCCTAAGAAACCTCCTTATCGCGCGACCTATTTTGGAGCCTGGCCGCGCCCAATTTCTTAGAGAATGATTGATTCTTATTCCTCAAATTCTTGGCCTTCCTCATTATCCTCTCGGCTGTTGTTATAGCACGCTTCCTTTTCTTAACAGAATCCAGGTCAGCCTAGTTTGACCGGCTGGAGTTGTCTTCTATGTTCACTATCGATGGAGTAGTCTGTATGTCCGGTTTCGGAGAATTGACGGCCTGTTCGTCCTCAACATTTATCTTTAAATGAGGAACCCCAGAGGGAGAAAATTCCATATCAAAGGATTTGCTACCAGCAATATCCAGAAGGGCATTATTTGCATCCGCTTTGTCAGAGAGGGCAGATAGATTAGCCAGAGGAGGATTGGAAATTCACGCGCCGGGTTCAGTAACGTTCTTCTCAGTACAATCTTTTTAGTGGCAGCCTTGACAGAAGTGTCCTTGTCGGAAGCATTCTTGCCAGAAGTGGACTCCACCTAAACAGTTTTAGGTACAGCGCCTGTCGAGACAGCCCACTTGACAATATCAGGTCGGCTCTTCTTTTTCTTCTTACGGTCATCGTCCTTCACTTCACGGACAGAGATCTTGGACATTAAATCAGCAATTCGAAACAAAGGGCTAGCGACTCGAAGAAGCCTGATCGCTAATGGCGAATAGTCCCCCATATCTCCGATAGAATTATGAGGAATGGAGAGCTTTCAGATCATTTTTATAGCTTTCAGGTCAGATCGGGTGCGGTCTCCGGCAAGAACTGACATTTTCGAAATTTCTCCAGAATTTAAAAATATGCCGGGATTATGTTACCCAGAAGACCGCTATCACTTTGGAGTTTCTCTCAGATCGGGCAGCTTACTAAGACTAACCGCCTAGCTTAGTGATTCTCTCAGACCGGGCGGCTTGCTATGTTTAGTCGCCTAGTCCAACTTGAGCTTGCCTACATACAAATCTCTACAATTAACCGGGCGATCTATCTAGGTCAGATCGCCATAAAGGATTGGGAAGCCATCAAGGCTTAAAGTCCAGAAAGCAGGATCTACGGTTTCAATATCAGACTGCTCGAGATGTCTTCCTAATAAAACCAAGACTCTCCCAACCCAAGCTCAGTACAGATCGAGATCCAAGCCGCTAAGCCGCGCGGTCTCTCTCTAATCTCCCTTCTGTAACCCGTCACCTCCTGCCCGATTCTCTTGCACCCGGGCTGGTGGTTATTTTAGCCCTGCCCGTTTGGGCTGGCCCCCGAGCCTATAAATAGGGGGGCGACTCTCACAAAGAACGCAAACTCGAATCCAGGAGCTCACTTGTAAGAGCTGCGGTCTCGAGGTAAGTGTTTTGCGGTTTGTTACCCGACTGGATTCCCTTTTAACTGGCATTGTAACCCGCTGTAAACACATTTCTTAAATCAAAGGAAAGCCCGTCACAAGAGTGGCATTCGTCGTGATGGGCGAAGTCCAGTCTCGACCGCTGCTAGCGGTATAAGCTACTCTCTTTCTCTGAACCAATAGTAACCGACAACCCGCGGCCCCCTCATTTCCTTTGTTTTCTCAGCGTCGATCGTGGAGGTACAATTCAGGCATCAAAATTTTACCCATTCCAGTTCTTTTGCGGTCAAGCGGATTGCACTTGTATGCGAGATTTAGATCCAAATGACACCTAAACTTCAAACAACCATATCTTTTGATTCGGTTGACTGATTATTTCCCAAAACACCTTTTTAGAATAAGATTGGAGGCTACATACAATGGAGAACAATTTTATCTCCAAATGACACCTAAACTTCAAACAGCCATAACATTTGATCATATTGTCCAATTTTTGTCCACAATACTTTTCATAATGATAGTGGTGCCCTGCATTCAATGGGGAACATGTTTTACCAATTCCAATTCTTTCAGTGGTCAATATACAGCGGGTTGCAGTAGTAATATGGGATTCACTCTAAATGACAACTAAACTACAAACATCCATAGCTTTTGATCCGGTTGCCCGATTTTTGCGCACAACACCTTTTCGAAATGAGATCGGAGCCCTACATCGAATGGAGAACAAATTTTACCCATTATAGTTCATTTAGTGGTCGATTTATAGTGGGTTGTAGTGGTAATGCAAGATTTAGCTCCAAATGACACCTAAACTTCAAAGAGCCATAACTTTTGATTAGGTTAACTGATTTTTGCTCACAACTTCTTTTCAGAATTTGATCAGAACCCTACATCTAATTAAAAACAAGTTTTACCCATTTCAATTCATTTAGTGATTGATATTCATCTATTTGTAGAGGTAATGCGAGATTTTGCACCAAATAACACCTAAACTTCAAACAACCATAAATTTTGATCAGGTTGTCCGATTTTTGCCCACCACACCTTTTCAGAATGAGCTCAGAGCCCTACATTCAATGGAGAACATAATTAAGCCAGTCCAGTTCTTTTAGGGGTCAATATACAGCGAGTTGTAGTAGTTATGCAGGATTTAGCTCCTAATGACACATAAACTTCAAACATCCATAGCTTTTCATCCGATTGCCTGATTTTTTTCCCACAATACATTTTCAGAATGATATCGGAGCCCTACATTCAATGGAGAACAAGTTTTACCCATTCTATTTCAATAACTTGTCGATATATTGCAGGTTGTAGTGGTAATGCGTGATTTAGCTCCAAATGAAACCTAAACATCAAATATCCATAACTTTTATTCAGGTTGTCTGATGTTTGCCCACAACACCTTTTCAAAATTAGCTCGGAACCCTACTGAAAGTGCAAGTGTGCCACTGAGAACCCTCTAGAGGGTGGGTGAATAGAGATTTAAAATATTTTCTATCCTAACTGTGTAAACAATAAACTAAACAAAGGATTTATGCTCAACAATACACAGGCAGATTAATTAAAATGCAGGAAATAAAATGTTGAATAAAGAATTAGGACAGCACAAAAAAGCACAACACAAGCACAAAAGATTTTATAGAGGTTCCCCAAAATGTGGGTACCCCTCTCTTCTACCACCTGGTAGGAATGACCAACAGTGCCTGAGTCTTTAGATAAGGAGATTCTTAGAACCACTGATCTTTTGAAAAGGAGATCATGAACCACCAGATCTTTTGATAAGGAGATCTTGAACCACCAGATATTTTGATAAGGAGATCTTGAACCACTGAATTCTTTGAAGAGGGATTTATAAAACTCTTTTACAGAGATGGAAGAAGAAAGAGAAAGAAGAAAAGTAAAGGAATTCTGTTCTTAGAATTATTGAGTAGGATGTATGAAGAACAGCCTATTAGATGTTTCAAAGGATCTGCTCTTAATTAACCACTGCTTATGATAGTGATGAATTGTAGGAGCTTTGTATGTCGGATCCCTTCTTCTTCTGTTGATTGATATCTGGCTGCTGTTAGATGGTGATTAAGAGCAGCTTTTAGATCCTCTGTTCTATCAGATGAAGAACATCAGTGCTTTCTTTTCTTTTCAATTCTTTGTTAGGGTTCCTGAGGGAGAAGTAAGAAGAAAGGAAAACCCTAATCAGAAGAAGACGGCTGATAGTAATGAATACCTTATTCTTCTCTGCCCTTTTATAATCTATCTTTAATTTGAATTACTTTCCCTTTCTTGTAAGACATGAAAAGGTATCTTCTCATAGACAATCTCTTTCTTTCCATCTTTAATTCTCGACCCATCCACCAATAAGGAATATATTTCCAAGAAACCTTTTGTCTCCTTCTTTAATGCTTCCTTCTATTTCAGGAAATTTATAAGCCGTTGGATAACGGTCTTGAAAGATGTGGGCCATGAGAGAGGGATCAGAATGACTGCTGAAAAGTTATACTTTTACAGACTGTATTCAATGTAGCGTTGCATTCAATTCCTCTCTTATCGACGCAGCTTCGAGTTCTTGTAGGAGCAGCTTTGATTTCGTCTGTGCTCTGATTAAACTCTATTAGTCAACATTGCATCGATATATTATGGACGTAACCATCAAGTTGTAAGGCATGGCTCTGAACTTCAATATCTGCGTCGAGATGAAGTCGACTTTAGAATGCTTCGACAGATATTCCCTTCTGCGTCGAGTTGAAGTAGAAGAAGCGTCGACATCTCAAGTTACTTTGACAAATCCCTGACCTTTACGTCGATATCTATTCGATGTAATGTCGACTTGAGTTACTTCGACAGGTGGGTTGAACTACCTGGACTTGTAGTCAGAGTAGCTTCGATATGGACTCGATGTTGCGTCGAATTCTATTCAACGCAAATGTTAACTTTGCCTAATTTTGCACCCCTTGAACTGGTCTTGACACTCTAGGTTGAGTGTGACATCTAATGACCACATTACCCTCACTATACAATGGGTAATTTAATCCTAGGGGATAAAATCACTTTTCATATAATTTATTAAGTTAAATCACAGGGTTTTTCCCAACAATCTCCCCCTATTTATCTTAACAAATTTTACAAATTGTTTAAAGTGATTTTACACATTCCTTTCATATAAACACACATATATACAAAATAGCACACACATTTAAATAAATAAACCAGATGAACTGATAACAGAAAAAGTACCAGATTAGTCAGAAATTTATCATAGTTTACTCAAAGTGAGTATCACTTCTTTTCCCTGAGAAATAAGGACAAGTCTTCGTATACGCTTCTGTATTTTCTTTCCACATATTTAAAGTTTGCTGGAGTGGCTTTTTCTGGATTCCTCTGTATCTTTTAATGGCCTTTGAAGAGCTTTTCCAGGTCAATTTCTGTATTAGGATGAACATCCTTGAGTGTAAAGCACATCCCAAAAACTTTGTCTGTTGTTAGATTTATAACTTCTAGGTTCAGGTCAGCTGATTCTGGATCTTCCTCTAATTTTGATTCAGCAGGAAATGCTTGGGTTTCACCAACTATTGCCTTTTCCTTCCCAGAAGTTGATGCTTTTGTGAAGATGATCTTCTTTATCTTTTCCTCCTCTTTAGGTAACTTTTCTCTTTTCTTTCTCTTCTTAGAAAACTGTACTGCATCTTTAGGATTGCACCCATCGCCTCCTTTGTGGAGTTGTCCATCTCCTTCAATCATTTTATCCTGAGGGTTCTTTGCAGTATACTTTGTATTGTCAAACCAAGTAGGCTTAATACGGATTGCCTTGGCCAGTTCTTCCTTTTCAACTACCTCTTTCCCTCTTTTCAGAATGTCCAAGAATCTGTTTTTTCTTTTCTTGAAGCTCCTTTTGAGCTACCTCATATTCATACCTTTCTCTTTCACCAATGTCCTCTAATATTGCATCAATTCCTGGATCAGTGTTGGTCTTCATTGTGTTCTCTGGAATTTCAACCTTTTCAAATTTCTTATAGTAAGATTTATCCTTTTTGTACTCTTTCCTTTGTTCCTTTGTGTATTTTTCCCAGATGGGTATTCTTCGCCTGCCCCTTCTTCCTCTTCCTCTATCATGAAAAGGAGGTCTTCCTCTGAAGAAGGGTGTTGGAAGAATAGGAGCAGTTGTGTGTCTTGGAGCAGGTTGTTGACAAGGAGGCTGAGCTGGTGTTGAGAGTAGATCAATTGCAGGAAAATCTGGAGCACACTCAGTTGAATCAAATTCTTAATCAACAACTTTGGCAGGAGAAGGTATTATAGTAGAATCACCATAGGACACCCAGAATTGAAGAGGATCAGGAATGAGTGTCTCAGTGTTAGCAATGTATCCTTGAATGTGCATGACATAGATCTGATCGTCTGAGTATACAAGACTCTCCCCCTGTCTTGAAGACTCCCCCTGTCTTGAAGACTCCCCCTGCATTATGGGCAGAATTCTTGGGGTGAATACTCGCCCTGAATGTCTGCATCTGCGAGCTATAGTTTAGAAACAACAGCAGGCTCTCGTTCAGAGATTAAGGAGAGAGGGATTGCTATTGTATAGACTGAGTCATGTGGAACCTTTGGCCTGCTTGTACAAGTCTCCACCTGCTTTATATCATGGAAGAAGGATGTAAAGCCAGCAGCAGGCATAGCTGCCAATTTTCCTTCATCATCAAAGGCCTTTATTTCGGAAGTGAGGTCTTGCAACCTTTTATGTTGGCGGCGTAATTTGCGGTAACAGTCGTTGGAAAGGTCAAGATAGAGGGAACAGAACTTCGACAATACTCCCTCCATGGCTAGGTTTACTGCCTCAACAACATCATGCTGGTTTAGCGGGGATGCCATAGGAATTCGGAGAGTACCTGCACGAAAACAGATAAAAGAGACTTCGAATAGTACCAGAAAATTAGGCGCAATATTTGCTTTGAGTAGATGAATCGTCGTAACTTATGGTTGTAGTCGAAGCAACATCCAGAAGCGCAAAATTCAACACGCCAAATATATGGAAGTGCGCACGACCTATCAATGTCGATGGAGAGTCGAATTGATGTCGACATGGCTTCGAAAAGAAGTCATCAATGATGATATCGACGTAAGCGTTGATAGCAATTCGACGTTACTTCGAATGGTATTCGAACGATCCATCCCAAAGGGCTCTCGAAGCTTGCGTCGAGTAGAATTCGACGTGACGTCGATTTGCATTCGATGCAGCTTTGATTATACAGGTATGATGTTCTTTATGATTCTTGATGTTTTTACCAGCAATAGTTTTCAATAGAAAATAGTTGTGTATACATAATAAAGGGGACCTACAAAGCTCCATCAAGCATCCCCGGTGCATTGATGAAGAACTTGTGCTTACTTTCATCAAGGGGCTTAGTGAAGATGTCATCCCTTTGAGTGTCAGTAGAGATGTATTGAAGGTTAATCTTACCCTTCTCCACATTATCTCTAAGAAAGTGGTGCCTTATCTCTATGTGCTTAGTTCTACTGTGGAGATCAGGATTGGAAGCAATTGATATAGCACTAGAGCTGTCACAATCGATTGTGGAATTGGCAAGTGAAAAGTTGTAATCGAACAACTGATTTTGCATCCACAAGATTTGTGAGCAGCATCTTCCTGCAGCTATATACTCAGCTTCAGCTGTAGAAGTGGAGACTGTGGATTGCTTCTTTCTAAACCATGAGATCATTCTAGCACCCAGAAACTGACATGTCTTTGAGATGCTTTTTCTATCCAGCCTACATCCAGCATAGTCTGCATCTGAATGCCAAATAAATTCAAACTCAGATTCAGCTGGATACAATAAGCCAAGCTCAGGTGTACCCTTTAGATATCTACGAATTCTATTGGCAGAACTCATGTGGGATTCCTTTGGGTCAACCTGAAATCTTGCACAAATACAGGTAACAAACATTATATCAGGTCTGCTAGCTGTTTGGTAGAGAAGAGAGCCAATGGATGATCTGTAAGTCTTCTTATCAAATGACTTACCTTGTTTATCTCTATCTAAGACAACGTTAGTGGCCATGGGGGTTTTCATAACAGAGGCATTCTCCATACCAAACCTCTTAATGAGTTCTCTGGTATATTTGGATTGGGATATGAAAATGCCATCTGGATTTGGTTTAACCTGGAGTCCAAGGAAATAGGATAATTCCCCCATGTTACTCATTTCAAATCTTGACTGCATTAGGTAAGCAATCCTTTTGCATAAAGATAGATCTATGGACCCAAATATAATATCATCCACATATATTTGTACAAGAAGTAGCTGGTTCTTGTGAGCTCTTATGAAAAGGGTTTTATCCACTTTCACCCTTTCAAATTTGTGTTCCAGGAGAAAAGTGGGTAAGGTCTCATACCAAGATCTTGGAGCTTTCTTGAGACCATATAGTGCTTTATATAGTCTAAATACAAAAGAGGGAAAAGTTGGATTGACAAAACATGTTACCTTTCTTGTAGTTTTCCATTGAGGAAGGCACTCTTGACATCCATCTGGTATACTTTTATCTTCATGTTGGAAGCATATGCCAGGAACATTATGATTGCCTCCAGCCTTGCTACAGGGGCAAATGTTTGGTTGAAGTCAATGCCTTCCTCTTTCCTGTACCCTTGTTGTAACATCCCATTTCGCGCTAGGCCCCTATGATGAAATTTAAAACAGTGAAATGAATGAGTGTGCTATTAAAGGTTGCCTCCTCGTCATGTGGTGTTAAAATAAGGAATTGTTTATAGCTAAAAGAGGAAGCTTTGGAAACTATATGTGGGCTTCTAATGCAAAAAGGGTGTGTTGATAGCACTTGTGGCTAGGTGTGCTGATAGCACTTGTGGATAGGTGTGCTGCTATCTATTTCCTATTTGGGGGTGCTGCTATCTAATTCCTATTGGAATAAATATGAGCTTGGTGTGCTGATAGCTATGGTGTGTTGTTAGCACAATTGTTTTGGTAATATTCTTCATAATCAGCAAATTAGAACTAATAAAATAGTTAGAAAAAGGAGCCACTGTTACTTATTATTTGAACACAGTTAGTTATAATAAATAATATTATTTATTATTTATTATAAAAAGGAGCTCTGCTATTTGATATTTATTTATTTATTATTTTTGCGGCTAGCAGCTTCCGTTCGACTAACGTCGAATGGGAAGCTTTCGGCGTGCTGCTCCCGTTCGACGAACGTAGAACGGGGAGCATTCGGCTAGCAGCCCCCGTTCGACGAACGTCGAACGGGAAGCGTTCGACTAATTAGTCCAACGGGAACCGTTCGAGTATATTATAATAACTAGCGATCGATGAATTATATTATATTGTGTTCGACGATTTATATATATATATATATTCTTTCGTTCAGCGGTCGACGAATTAGTAAGCGTTCAGAGGTCGACGAAATAGCGTCAGGCAGTGTTCGACGAAGTCATAGCGCTCGACGAACGCGCGGTTCGTTCGACGAAAAATGTGGCTCGTTCGACGAATTCTGGGCCTTTTCTTTTCGTCGCCCGATAAAGCTTGGGTGCTTATTTTCTGTATGATTATTTGAGGCCAACAGTAAATTTACTGTCCAATAAGAAGCTGACACCTATATTTGGAGTTCCAAGGCTTGCACTCTTCTCTCTTAAGCCAAAAGAAGGGCCGATTATTTGGCTCTTTTCTTCTTCTTCTTTTTCTTCTTCCTCTTCTTCTTCTTCCTCTTCTTCTTCTTCTTCCTCTCACTTCAGGGAGATTAGTTGGGGACTCTTTGAAGGAGCAAAGCAGGGAAGAAATTTGGAGCTTGGATGACCACCACCATGTTTCCCTGAAGATGAGCTCCAACCATGGCCGAGAAATTAAGGTGACTTCATCCCCACTCCCTTGGTGCTAGCCTCTTAGATCACAATAGGAGAGATGACGGCTCATGAGAGCTTCTCGTGTGAGCTTTAATGGAATTTCCTTAGGAAGTCCAAGCTGGAACCTCAAATTTAGGGCGTGGTTCGCCGCGAGGTTTTTAGGAATCATTTCTTCTCTTCAAGAAGAAGAGATGAGATTTGATTTGGGGCAAACCCATGGTCGTTGAGGGAGAGTGAGGGGATGACATTTAGGGATTTAACCTAACCCTTGTTTGGGGAAAGTGATGAAGAATCCTTTGTTATTAGGGTTGTTAATTATAGTATTGTGTGCTAAATGTGTTGATATCCCCCTGGCTAAAGAGGTTTTAAATTTATAACATTGCACTTGGTAATAAGGGGTGAAGTTGTGCGCAGTTGGGTTCAAGCCAATATTTGGGCTTGATCCCACTAGAATTTGAGTTTGGGCTCAACATGAAAGTTGTAGCCCTCGGAAAGAGCTTTCCGAAGATAGGTTATTCATTTTTTGAAGTGACCTGTAGCTCCCTAAAGGTCCAGTCGAGTGGACTGTCCAGAAAGCTGGTTTGGGTTTAATGCATGATGTTTTTGCTGTCCAGATTCTTGCAGTGGACTTCAGGGCAGATTTTAGGTAGGAGCCACTTGGATCTGGGCTTAGGACTCAACATGAATGTTGTAGCCCTTGGTGAGAGATTTCCAAAATGGGGTGGAACATAAATTGGGGTGGAGTAGAACTCCCAGAATCTCAGTTTTGTTAGTCAGCGTCGTTGTAGTTTGAATTGCGATAAACTTTGGGATATCTTTTATTATACTTGTTTGACGCTCATAATAATTGGGAATGCTGACGGAGCTATTGTTTAGTGAGAGTGATCACAACAAGCTAGTAGAACTACAGTAGAAGCTTTAGCAAGGCTCGATTTGATATGGGTTCTTAACTAAAAATATTGTCGTAAATATTATGCGGCGGAACTCGGTTAGAGACTGAAAATTGAATAACCAAGTTGGGCTTGGAAGAACAAATTGTTTGCTTGAATTGAAGGTGGGTAACGTAAAGTATGTTGGAAACACAAGTAGCCCTACAACGGCGTATAGAATGTTGGCATAATAATTGCACACCACCGCACGAGAGTTGTGACAACTCGGGATGGGTAGCATCGGCTAAACGTGCAAGTTGTGAAATGTAATGTGACTCCGCTTGGGGGTCCTTGGGTGCTTATGAGCACGGGTGTGCATGGGTTGCTTGGCTTACACCAGGTGGTGTATGGATCCTGGTTGGAGGATTACTTTTGGTTGCGGGACCACTTGGGGTGGGTCTACGGGCTTGCTAGTCGTGACACCGACAGAAGCCGGCAGTTAGACTCTAAACCGGTTGGGTTGGACTCTTGGTGCTCACCTACCCAAGTCCCCTTCTGTGTCCTTGGAGGCTCCGCTATCTGTTCTTTGCGTCGAGCAGTACGCAGGGGCTCCGCTGCGTGTTCTTAGCGTTGAGGCATACATAGGCCTAGGTCTGGTAGTGTTCATACCCACCTAGTTGTGGAGGAGCCCGGTCCACAGTCTCCGTCAGGCCACGACGCGAGGTGCCTGAGTGGTTAGCTACCCTGAAATAGTGGGAACTATGAGTCTATGTCGATATAGCAAAATGCATGGGTGAGTTCATCATATCATAATCATTGCATTGCATTCATCCTTCATAATCATAGCTTTGCACCACATCGGGTCCATCATATAAATTAGTATGGGCTCTTCTATATGATGGGTCCCAAATTGGAAACCTTAACTTATAAGTTTGTATGGACATTCATATAAGTTAAGGTACGATATGAACTACTTATTTCTGTACCCTTTCACTACTTGCTTACTTTGTGTCATTGCCTTATTGTTTGTTAGTTGTGCTTATTATACCTGTTACTAGTACTTGCATTTATAACCACTGCAACTTATATACTTATGAATAGCTTAGTTTGTGCCATGGCAAATACTTGGGTACTTATACAATCGACATGTATATACAACCATTCCTGTCACTTGCTTGTATATTATTGTTTATATTGCAGCTTTTCTTCCTTTCCTTCCCCCCGGTGCCTTGGAGTCGCCGGGGGAGCGGATGTGAAGCCACTTAGTCTTTATGACTAACGGTTGCTACGTCTCTCTTTTTAGGAGCACACTTAGTTGGTCTAGCAGTGCTCAGCATCGGAGGCCAGCCAGGTCAGGTATGCAGGGCTGGGGTTTATGGTACCTTAGCCGCCGTCAGTCACAGAGGCGAGTGAGTGTTTTGAGATGTAGCCCTTGGGGCATTTAGCTTGATACTCTGATGATTTGCAGGAGCTTGTGTAGCTTTCTATCTTTCTTGTACCTTGATTTGGACATTATTACTTATTGTGAATCTTTGGCTTTTAATGCTTTCTTTTATTGATGGGTTGGCGCTGTTCAGTTGGTTTGGCCGGCAGGATAGGCGTCTTGTGGGGGAGGCTAGCTCATGTGCTGGCACTTCCGTAAGGCGGTTGTCCTGGGCATAAGACTCCCCTCAGCCGGGTCTTGTGTTCCGGGAGGGGGGAACTTACAAATGGTATCAGCTTGCAACGATCTTGAGATAAAGAAGTCCATTAAACCACTAGGCCACCCCTGCTAGCTAACTCAGTTTGAGGACAAACTGATGCAGCGGAAGCGGTGGTGTGCCCATGTGTGATTCATATTAAGTATGTCCTATTTTCTTATGGAAAGTGCCAACCTAAGCTAAACTCGTACCCTTACATACAAATGCTGGCTCACTCCGAGACAGTAATTGGTATTCCCATTCCATCCATTAGAGTTGGTTTGGCATAGGATTGATGCCAACCTAACTAGGATACCATTTTTGGTCGAATTAGTAGGATATGTCATGACAAACCCTAACCTCATACTGATCTTGAGGATGATTGGGCCAAGCAAAAAGAGACCTCAAGTGACTAAGGGAAGAGTTTAACGTGAGTGTAAATGTTAGAGACTCACACCCTGAGATTTCTATCCCAGATATGGAGTAATATTATCACCTTACCCAAAAATTTTAGGGCAATCTCAATGAGATTGGTGCTAGTATTTTATTGTCTGCTTAGTAAGAGACCACCAAGCATGTCTTTTATACTCGATGTGGATACCTCTCACTTCTATTTATGTAGAAGGATTCATATGGAGATGATACGATACGAATTCGGATCCAGAGAAGGCTCATTTTAGAACGAATGTGTTATATTGGTGGCAAAAGAAAGTCAGACGAAGAGATATGAAGGCTTATCTCTTTGTTTATTGGGCTAGTTTTGTACCATCTTGGGTACCTTGAGGATTTAAAGTCTTTGTAATTTTTGACATTGGAAGTTTTGAACCCTGAGAAGTTAGTTCACCTTAAGCAAGGAAGACTGCAAAGGCTCATTTTGGGTTGATAGAAATTTTATTAGCGTTATAAGAGAGGAAAGCATTTTAAGGATGATAATTATCTCTATACGGTTCTAAGCTTTTGTGGATAAGTAACGAGGAGGGTAGTAAATTAACACTTTGGGGATATGCAGCTATGTTGTGATAACATTATAACTGGGCAGTTAATGAAGCTTTGTGCATGCTCTCGTTGCAATGAGATGCAGCTTGGTCGTCGCCGTAAAAATTTGATTTTCTAGATCACGGCTAGTATATAAGTGCGTCGATACCGGGATCTATAGGGTAAGAACTCTAAGTCGAGGAAGGTATGCCCCTAAGGTTTGTGCCCATACGTAAGAAGAACGTACTTTATTGGCGGTGGAAGAAATTTAGTCCAAAAATGTGCGGGGGCTTGTCCCTTCGTTTATTGGCCAATTTACGTTTTAATGTCGCTTTCCCTTATATACTGTTTATTTAAATAGTACGTGAACGATGATGATTGGATTAGTGATAAGCTCTCAGTACGGGTGAGAGTGTTAAGGGTGTTGAAACGCACCGTGATTTGAACACGTGAATTGAATATTGAGGATGAGTTGCACTTACTTATTTAAGAAGCTATGAATATGTCTCTGTACGTACAGGTAGGTGTACGTGTAATCGTATTGCCTCGACAAGGCAGTCCTCTAAAGATTCTGTGCCGAAACCCAATCATTGGATAAGGTTTATGTTCACGATTTAGGATCCCTTAAATGAAATGAATTAAATCACGAGATAAAAGTAGCACAAATTTTTGTATCCGATGCAAATCTAAGTAGAACCGGGAGTACACGAAAGTAACAATTAACTCGATGTCATGTGTTATTAGAAGGGAATGATGTGATTATAACCCATGCGAGGTGTAGAGTCATGGATTCACCTTACTTTGAACCTCGATAGCGATTCATAATATCACCAGAGCGAATTGATAAGCATTATCGGATGATCACGTGCAAAATTGGGAAACTATTTGGAACATAAAATCTTTCTGAGCCTAAAACCCTTGAGCTGGTAACATCATTTTTGGTAGTTGATGGGTCGAAAGGGCATAATGTCATTTCAAGTCAAGCGGTAAACATCCATGATGTTTGACCATTGTAATTATCCTGCCATAACTAGATACTGTACTTGGTTGGTGGTTTCTGCATGAATGCCCTTGCACTTGAGTTATTATATAGCGATCATAGCGATTGTTGAAACTTAATATCAAGTGGATGTCGTGCTAAGTGAAGAAGATGCGTGTTGTATGAATAATTGCCTACATGTTTTAATATTTGGAATTTGGCACTTCTTGAAGAATGTGTTCATCTTAAGCAAGGGGGATGATCGAACACCAAGTTTTGGTTTGCGGTGAGTTCACTCCAAGAGTATTAGATGTGAGTACCTTAAAGGTGAGCAGGTCTTCATTCTAATCGAAGACTATGCAGGGAAGTAAACTGCAACGTAGCGTTGTGGTGTCTATCAAGGATCAAAGGTCGACCTGACGACCGCATGACAAATTTTGGGGGACGCCTTAAAGTTTGTCAAGTGGGAACTGTATCGATTTCTGATCTGAGAGGTGTGTTTGCAAGCGTCCAATTAAGAAAATTATACGAGATTGTAGCACCCGTGGTGCTAAGGCATTGTTCGTGATTTGCTAAGTTGACGATTCATACAATTGCATTATAAATACGTGTAGTAATTTTCGGGTCATGTGAAATCGCGAGACGTATGTTGAACCTTATGTTGTGTGAATAAGTGGCGAGTGTCTATACTCAGTATTATGCATTTGTACACCAACCCATGTAGAAACCTTGTTGGCTTATCCACCTCGTCCGACGTGTTGTCTGGGAGAAAATGTGATTACCCTGAACTTGACCTCTGATTCTCAGGAATTCAGAGTAGTTGTGTCGATGCACTGGACGACATGTATGATTTATGGATATAGTAAGCCAAGTAAGAGTACCGAGGAAGTGCGCTGAAGACTCATGGAAGGCAGGAAAGTCGATTGTTAGGAGTTGTTTTGTGTTTCCTTGGTTTTATGAATAGCAGCTGTTTGGTGATGATGGGAGTTTGGGTGAATTCCCTTGGTCGTGCTAGAAATTCCTTCTAGATTATATGATCTACTTTGCCCCATTCGCTACCAGATTATATGCTTTTCATAGCTTACAGGGTTCTTCCAGGTTTTCCTGGTTTTATCTTTTATGCTCGCATACCTCTTTTCTTAATATATATATTGTGTTGTAGAATTTGTTTGGAGGCTACTGTTATATGCATATATGTTGTTCCTTTTCTTGTTTTGATGCTGTCATATACATATATGTTGTTCCTTTTTCTTGTTTTTGTGCTGCTATCATACATGAGTTCCTACTCTTATCTTTATTCCTGTACACCGCCATATATGCTGTTAAGCTTATGTACATGGGAAATGGAACTCATTAGATCTGATACAATGAAAATGGATAACAGAGAGATGAGTGAAGTGATTATCAATAGCATCCTTAAATTTGAAAGGATTATATATATTCACATTCGCCCCATCTCCTTCCAGGTTTTAGAAATTTGGATTTTGTTTGGAAATTCAGGAAATTTCTTTCATTTAAAAATTTCATCATGTTGGGTGTTGGTGACTGCTTGGTTTATTATGCTTGCTGCCTGATAATATGGATAGCTTATTCACTGATTATAACTAATTGCCTAAAATTTGGATAACTTTGTTCCTATTTATATTCGGTGGGCTAAAATGTGAATGAGTCGTGACCCTCGCTAGTGGTGAGTGGGATTTAAAGTGTACTCAAGATGACTTCTGTGATCTAAACTTAAACCCCCTAACCCCAACTTAAATTTCAGGGACGAAATTGTTTCTTCGTTTATTGGATTTGTAACATCCCATTTCGCGCTAGGCCCCTATGATGAAATTTAAAACAATGAAATGAATGAGTGTGCTATTAAAGGTTGCCTCCTCGTCATGTGGTGTTAAAATAAGGAATTGTTTATAGCTAAAAGAGGAAGCTTTGGAAACTATATGTGGGCTGCTAATGCAAAAAGGGTGTGATGATAGCACTTGTGGCTAGGTGTGCTGATAGCACTTGTGGATAGGTGTGCTACTATCTATTTCCTATTTGGGGGTGCTGCTATCTAATTCCTATTCGAATAAATATGAGCTTGCTTGTTGATAGCTATGGTGTGCTGTTAGCACAATTGTTTTGGTAATATTCTTCATAATCAGCAAATTTGAACTAATAAATTAGTTAGAAAAAGGAGCCACAGATACTTATTATTTGAAAACTGTTAGTTATAATAAATAATATTATTTATTATTTATTAGAAAAAGGAGCTCTGTTATTTGTTATTTATTTATTTATTGTTTTTGCGGCTAGCAGCTTCCGTTCGACTAACGTCGAACGGGAAGCTTTCGGCGTGCTGCTCCCGTTTGACGTATATGTAAGTGTTATATACATATATGTTGTTCCTTTTTCTTGTTTTTGTGCTGCTATCATACATGAGTTCCTACTCTTATCTTTATTCCTGTACACCGCCATATATGCTGTTAAGCTTATGTACATGGGAAATGGAACTCATTTGATCTGATACAATGAAAATGGATAATAGAGAGATGAGTGAAGTGATTATACATAGCATCCTTAAATTTGAAAGGATTATATATATTCACATTCGCCCCATCTCCTTCCAGGTTTTAGAAATTTGGATTTTGTTTGGAAATTCAGGAAATTTCTTTCATTTAAAAATTTCATCATGTTGGTTGTTGGTGACTGCTTGGTTTATTATGCTTGCTGCCTGATAATATGGATAGCTTATTCACTGATTATAACTAATTGCCTAAAATTTGGATAACTTTGTTCCTATTTATATTCGGTGGGCTAAAATGTGAATGAGTCGTGACCCTCGCTAGTGGTGAGTGGGATTTAAAGTGTACTCAAGATGACTTCTGTGATCTAAACTTAAACCCCCTAACCCCAACTTAAATTTCGGGGACGAAATTGTTTCTTCGTTTATTGGATTTGTAACATCCCATTTCGCGCTAGGCCCCTATGATGAAATTTAAAACAATGAAATGAATGAGTGTGCTATTAAAGGTTGCCTCTTCGTCATGTGGTGTTAAAATAAGGAATTGTTTATAGCTAAAAGAGGAAGCTTTGGAAACTATATGTGGGCTGCAAATGCAAAAAGGGTGTGATGATAGCACTTGTGGCTAGGTGTGCTGATAGCACTTGTGGATAGGTGTGCTACTATCTATTTCCTATTTGGGGGTGCTGCTATCTAATTCCTATTCGAATAAATATGAGCTTGCTTGCTGATAGCTATGGTGTGCTGTTAGCACAATTGTTTTGGTAATATTCTTCATAATCAGCAAATTTGAACTAATAAAATAGTTAGAAAAAGGAGCCACTGTTACTTATTATTTGAAAACTGTTAGTTATAATAAATAATATTATTTATTATTTATTAGAAAAAGGAGCTCTGTTATTTGTTATTTATTTATTTATTGTTTTTGCGGCTAGCAGCTTCCGTTCGACTAACGTCGAACGGGAAGCTTTCGGCGTGCTGCTCCCGTTCGACGAACGTCAAATGGGGAGCATTCGGCTAGCAGCCCCCGTTTGACGAACATTGAACGGGAAGCGTTCGACTAATTAGTCGAACAGGAACCGTTCGACTACATTATAATAGCCAGCGATCGACAAATTATATTATATTGTGTTCGACGATTTATATATATATATTCTTTCGTTCAGCGGTCGACGAATTAGGAGGCGTTCAGCGGTCGACGAAATAGCGTCAGGTAGTGTTCGACGAAGTTGTAGCGCTCGACGAACGCGCCATTTCTTTCGACGAAAAATATGGCCTGTTCGAAGAATTCTGGGCCTTTTCTTCCCGTTGCCCGATAAAGCTTGGGTGCTTATTTTCTTTATGATTATTTAAGGCCAACAGTGGATTTACTGTCGAATAAGAAGCCGACACCTATATTTGGAGTTCCAAGGCTTGCTCTCTTCTCTCTTAAGCCAAAAGAAGGGCCGAGCCATAAATTTTCTCTGGCTCTTTTCTTCTTCATCTTCTTCCTCTTCTTCTTCTTCTTCTTCCTCACTTCAGGGAGATTAGTAGGGGACTCTTTGAAGGAGCAAAGCTGGGAAGAAATTTGGAGCTTGGCCGACCACCACCATGTTTCCCTCAAGATGAGCTTCAACCATGGCCGAGAAATTGAGGTGACTTCATCCCCTCTCCCTTGGTGCTAGCCTCCTAGATCACAATAGGAGAGATGACGGCTCATGAGAGCTTCTCGTGTGAGGTTTAATGGAGTTTCCTTAGGAAGACCAAGCCGGAACCTCAAATTTAGGGCGTCGTTCGCCGTGAGGTTTTTATGAATCATTTCTTCTCTTCAAGAAGAAGAGATGGGATTTGATTTGGGGCAAACCCATGGTCGTTGAGGGAGAGTGAGGGGATGACATTTAGGGATTGAACCTAACCCTTGTTTAGGGAAAATGATGAAGAATCCTCTGTTATTAGTGTTGTTAATTATATTATTGTGTGCTAAATGTGTTGACAGCCCCCTTGCTAAAGAGGTTTTAAATTCATAACATTGCACTTGGTAATAAGGGGTGAAGTTGTGCGCAGTTCTCTTTTGTATATATTAGCAGGTGCTCGCGAGGTCTCTTCAGGTACTCACGTTATGTTTTATACCTGCTCTGAGTTCTCTTTTGCAGAGATTAGCAGGTGTTCGCGAGTTCTCTTCAGGTACTCGCATTATGTTTTATACCTGCTTTGAGTTCTACTTTGCAGAGAATAGCAGGTGTTCGCGAGTTCTCTTCAGGTACTCGCGTCATGTTTTATACATGCTTTGAGTTCTCTTTTGCAGAGATAAGCAGGTGTTCGCGAGTTCTCTTCAGGTACTCGCGTTATGTTTTATACCTGCTCTGAGTTCGCTTTTGCAGAGATTTGCAGGTGTTCGCGAGTTCTCTTCAGGTACTCGCGTTATGTTTTATACCTGCTCTGAGTTCTCTTTTGCAGAGATTAGCAGGTGTTCGTGAGTTCTCTTCAGGTACTCGGGTTATGTTTTATACCTGCTTTGAGTTCTCTTTTGCAGAGATTAGCAGGTGTTCGCGAGTTCTCTTCAGGTACTCGCGTTATGTTTTATACCTGCTTTGAGTTCTCTTTTGCAGAGATTAGCAGGTGTTTGTGAGTTCTTTTCAGGTACTCGCGTTATGTTTTATACCTGCTTTGAGTTCTCTTTTGCAGAGATTAGGAGGTGATCGCGAGTTTTCTTTAGGTACTCGCGTTATGTTTTATACCTGCTTTGAGTTCTCTTTTGCAGAGATTAGCAGGTGCTCGCGAGGTCTCTTCAGGTACTCGCGTTATGTTTTATACCTGCTTTGAATTCTCTTTTGCAGAGATTAGCAGGTGTTCGCGAGTTCTCTTCAGGTTCAAGCCAATTTTTGGGCTTGATCCCACTGGAATTAGACTTTGGGCTCAACATGAAAGTTGTAGCCCTCGGAAAGAGCTTTCCGACGATTGGTTTCTCATTTTCTGAAGTGACATATAGCTCCCTAAAGGTCCAGTCGAGTGGACTGTCCAGAAAGCTGGTTTGGGTTTAATGCATGTTGTTTTTGCTGTCCAGATTCCTGCAGTGGACTTCAGGGAAGATTTTAGGTAGTATCCACTTGGATCTGGGTTTAGGACTCAACATTAATGTTGTAGCCCTTGGTGAGAGCTTTCCAAAATGTGGTGGCACATAATTTGGGGTGGAGTAGAACTCCCAGAATCTCAATTTTGTTAATCAGCGTCGTTGTAGTTTGAATTGCGATAACCTTGGGGATATCTTTTATAATACTTGTTTGACGCTCATAATAATTGGGAATGCCGACGGGGCTATTGTTTAGTGAGAGTGACCACAACAAGCTAGTGGAACTACGGTAGAAGCTTTAGCAAGGCTCAATTTGATATGGGTTCTTAACTAAAAATATTGTCGTAAATATTATGCGGCGGAACTCGGTTAGAGACTGAAAATTGAATAACCAAGTTGGGCTTGGAAGAACAAATTGTTAGCTTGAAATTAAAGGTGGGTAACATAAAGTATGTTGGAAACACAAGTAGTCCTACAACGTCGTATAGAATGTTGGCATAATAATTGCACACCACCGCACGAGAGTTGTGACAACTCGGGATGGGTAGCATCGGCTAAATGTGCAAGTTGTGGAATGCAATGTGACTCCTCTTGGGGGTCCTTGGGTGCTTATGAGCACGGGTGTGCATGGGTTGCTTGGCTTACGCCTGGTGGTGTATGAATCCTGGTTGGAGGATTACTTTTGGTTGGGGGACCACTTGTGGCGGGTCTACGGGCTTGCTAGTCGTGACACCGACAGAAGCCGACAGTTAGACTCTAGACCGGTTGGGTTGGACTCTTGGTGCTCACCTACCCAAGTCCCCTTATGTGTTCTTGGAGGCTCCGCTGTGTGTTCTTAGCGTCGAGCAGTACGCAGGGGCTACGCTGTCTGTTCTTATCATTGAGGCGTACATAGGCCTAGGTCTGGTAGTGTTCATTCCCACCTAGTTGTGGAGGAGCCCGGTCCATAGTCTCCTTCTGGCCACGACGCGAGGTGCATGAGTGGTTAGCTACCCTCAAAAAGTGGGAACTACGAGTCTATGTCGACATAGAAAAATGCATGGGTGAGTTCATCATATCATAATCATTGCATTGCATTCATCCTTCATAATCATAGCTTTGCACCGCATCGGGTCCATCATATAAATTAGTATGGGCTCTTCTATATGATGGGTCCCAAATTGGAAACCTTAACTTATAAGTTTGTATGGGCATTCATATAAGTTAAGGTACGATATGAACTGCTTATTTCTGTACCCTTTCACTACTTGCTTACTTTCTGTCATTGCCTTATTGCTTGTTAGTTATGCTTATTATACCTGTTACTAGTACTTGCATTTATAACCACTGCTACTTATATACTTATGAACAACTTAGTGTCATGGCAAGTACTTAGGTACTTATACAACCGACATGTATATACAACCATTCCTGTCACCTGCTTGTATATTATTGTTTATATTGCATCTTTTCTTCCTTTCCTTCCGCCCGGTGCCTTGGAGTCACCGGGGGACCGGATGTGAAGCCACTTAGTCTTTATGACTAACGGTTGCTGCGTCTCTCTTTTTAGGAGCACACTTAGTTGGTGTAGCAGCGCTCAGCATCGAAGGCCAGCCAGGTCAGGTGTGCAGGGCTGGGGTTTATGGTACCTTAGCTGCCGTCAGTGACAGAGGCGAGTGATGGTTTTGAGAGGTAGCCGTGGAGTATTTAGCTTGATACTCTGATGATTTGCAGGAGCTTGTGTAGCTTTCTATCTTTCTTGTACCTTGATTTGGACATTATTACTTGTGGTGAATCTTTGCCTTTTAATGCTTTCTTTTATTGATGGGTTGGCGCTGTTCAGTTGGTTTGGCCGGCAGGATAGGCGTCTTGTGGGGGAGGCTAGCTCGTGTGCTGGTGCTTCCGCAAGGCGGCTGTCCTAGGCATAAGACTCCCCTCGGCCATGTCTTGTGTTCCAGGAGGGGGGAACTTACACTTGTGCCACAAGTCTAGCCTTGTTTCTGATAATGGCCCCTGTTGAGTCCATTTTATTCTTGAACACCCACTTGGTGCCAATAACTGGGTAGTTCTTTGGTCTTTCAACCAATGTCCACACCTTGTTTCTCTCAAACTGGGCCAGTTCCTCTGGCATAACAGATATCCAGTGAGTGTCACTGTTTGTTCTTCAAACTTCATGGGTTCATATTGTGATAGAAAACACTGCAGCATAGTCTCACTTGTGAGTTGGTTCCTTGTCTTGACTCCTGCTGTCAAGTTTCCTATCACTTGCGTTGAAGGATGGTCTTTTGAGTTATCCTGGATCTTGTAGAGTGATCTAGGATCTGCTCTTCATTCTGAGTTGTCACTTGCTTAGTGACAGTTGGAACTTCAGCATCATGTACTAGAATAGTATATGTGGTTGGTGCCCTAGGTGCTGCTATTTCCTCTTCATCTGCTGCAGAATCCTCACTAGAGTTAGTGTCAATCTCTTGTTGTTCTTTTTCTTGACATACTGATGGATGTTCTATTAAGCTCATCCTTTCAACCTGTTCTGCAAGCTGGTCTTCTTCCTGTAGAATAGGACTGGTGGAAGTTTCCTTCCCCTTATAAACCATGTTAGTCTCATCAAAAACTACATGCATGGACTCCTCAATTTTTAGAGAGCTTTTATTGAAACACCTATAGGCCTTGGTTGATGAAGAATATCCTAAGAATATCCCATCATCAGCCTTCTTGTCAAATTTGGCAAGATGGTTTTCCCATTGTTAAGGATAAATCAAGTACACCTAAATATTCTAAAGTAGGTGACTATAGGTGCCTTTCCCTTCAACAACTCATAGGGAGTCTTCAACTTAGTCTTATGGATGAGACTTCTATTCAGAACATAATTTGCAGTATTTACAACCTCAGCCCAGAAGTACTTTGTCAAGTTAGATTTAGCTAATAATGTTCTTCCTGATTCAATTAGGGTTCTATTTTTCCTTTCAGCTACACCATTTTGTTGGGGGTTCTAGGAGCTGAAAAGCTTTGCCTAATACCTTCATCCTCACATAATCGACAGATTAACTGATTCCTCTGGTATTTACTACCTTCATCCTCACATATTGAGTTCAGATTGAATGTGTCTAATGAATCTTGAGAAGATCCTAAAAGTGTCTGACTTAGCTCTTAGAAAGAACACCCAGCTGAATCTAGAAAAATCATCAACTATGACTAAGGTGTAGGACTTTCCTACTAAGCATTGAGTGGAGATAGGACCAAACAAGTCCATGTACAACAAAAATTTCAATCTAGGGGAATCATTCTTACCAATTGGTTTGAATGAAGCTTTAATTTGCTTTCCTAATTGGCAGGCTCTACAAGGGTGGTCTTTGTTGAATTTACCAGTTTGTAAACCCCTGACTAGGTTGAGTTTGGAAGTTTAGCTATGGTCTTAAATTTAAGGTGACTATGTCTCCTATGCTACAGCTCACTATTTTCTAATTGGGAGTTAAACAGGCAAATCTCAGACTTTGTATACTCAAAGTCTACAACATATACCTTACCTTTTCTGAGACCAGTCAAAACTATTTGATCAGTCTTAGAGCTAGCTATATGACACAAGGACTTAGTGTATACAACTTTGTATTCACCATCACACAGCTGACTAATACTAATCAGATTATGTTGAAGCCCTTCAACATAAGCTACTTTAGAGAATGATATTTATCCAATCCTGAGCAACCCATAAACTTTGGTTTGGCCAGAGTGGGAGTTCCCAAAAATTACCATGGGCCCTTCCTTGGCCTTGAAATTTTCTAACAAAACTTTTGCTCCAGTCATATGCATGGAGCAACCACTGTCCAGATGCCACTGCTGGTTTGTGGTAGAACAGCCTTCCCTCTGCACATTAGATTAAACATTAGTACAGACCCTCTCATGCTGGGCTCTCTTTCTTCTATCATCATATGAGGTTATGAAAGAATGAGATGGTCTTTGATGGCGCAAATCTTAGCACACCGCTATAGGCGGTAGCAAGACAGCGGCACGAAATGGCAGTGTACCGATCGTTCAAGTAATATAAAATGGGAATGAATCCCCAAGTATCGATCTCAAAGGAACACAGTAAGGTGGAGTTTATTATCGAGGAAGGACTTGAGATTGAAGTCCTTTCGAGCGGATGGATGCGGAAATGGGGGATTTGGTTTGTGGAAAATAAAAGAAAACAACTTAAACTACTCCTATGCAATGCCGCTATGCAAAGCTTCGCTCGGCGGGATGGAAGACTACGTAGGCCTTGAGCGCACTACTTCGTTGGGCGGATGGGAGAGTAGGCTTGCGGATGGAATGGTTCGCACCGTCGGAGTCGGAATGGATTACACGGGCCGTTAGCACCGCTTAGCTTGGCAGATGGACGAGTAGTCTTACGGAATGAGGGTCGCAAGCACCTCTTCGACAAGCACGCCACTAGCAATTGCTAGTGCGGCACCGAACACGAAGGCGGAATGGAAATTAGATGGGGGCGCACCTCATAAACACATATGAATAATATAATCTCAAATAAATGAAATAGACATTACATAACAAGATTCATTGTGCACATCATCAAAATATAGAAGAGTCTAACCTAAACAATCATCAACATAAAGAAGGAAAAAGAGGGTAAAGGAGTCGACCACATCCGAAGCCTTGCCGAAGATTCACGGTTGGAATCGCTGGGTTGTCAATCCGCGTCCAAGCTCGGTCTTCAACTGCGTCCGAGGTAGAGGAGGGCTGTCACTTCCTCCCAATGGCTCATTTTCTTCGTGTCACGATCCAATCTACTCCGATACACGATCTCCTTGCTCGACGTTGGCGATCTTTGGGCTAGAAACCTCTCCTTGAAGCTCTTGGATGATGGAGGAGGCCTAGGGGGGCGGAGAACCTGCGGAAGGGGCGAAAACGGCGGAGCTGGGCGGAAGAAATGCGCGATCCCGACCTAATTCGTGAGCAGGTCAATTTATAGGCGTTGGAATAAACAGTGCGCACGATCATTGGCGCACGACCAGTGGTCGTGCGCGCTGGAATCCTGTGATCGTGCGCCTGCCTGGGCGGAGCCTGCAATGTAAGAAATTTATAAAATAAAATGTTCGCATGACCAGTGGCGCACGACATGTGGTCGTGCGCATTATCGTAAGTGGTCGTGCGCATTGGTCGAGACAGAACTCATAAAATGGGGGTTAAGTGCGCACGATCAGCGACGCACGACCAGTGGTCGTGCGCAATAGAACTAGTGATCGTACGTAGTGTTTCTATACAAAATTGTACCGGGAACACCTGCACGACTCCTGTTCCTACAGAAATGCTAATCAGGCCACTGAAAGTGGCACTCAACAATACGATAAGGCTATCAAAAGAAAATAAACCTAAAACACACCAAATTAGGCCAAGAAGTGCACCTAGCATAGAATGACAAATATGAGCTAAAACAAGGCTAAAGTGCAGTGGAAAGACTAGAAAAACGGCCCAGATGAGTCCATATATGTGTATATAATTGGGACTCATCACACCCCCAGACTTAACTGTTTGCGCGTCCCGAGCAAACAAATTCCTCAAGCGGCTGAGAACAATACATAGCTGGCATAGAAATTATAAAGCGGAGTATCATGCGAAGTCGCATGCTCATGCACGTAGAAATACAGTAGACAAAATTTCTAATTGTACATATTAGTTTATACTTTTCTAGGGGCGTATTTATATATTACATTTACTCAAAAAGTGAATCACGGTGAATCATAAGGTCGTACATAGGAAGAAAGTAAACTGAACGCTGAGGCGAGCATTGCCAAAGATCGGGGCTCGAGACAACCTCCATTGAAATCCATCAATGTCGGTGACCATAAGCTTGCCTGTTCGCACTCTCTCCACGACACTGGTTTGACTCAAATGCGTGAATCAATAGGACTTAAGGTTTTAGATGAGGCTTGGGTTTAGGTGAGGTAAACAAATATAAACATGAAGGCTTAGAACACAAAAACCCAAATGAGCAAATGCATAACACTATCCAAGTAGCCATAAAACACGCGGATGCACCACACCCCCAGACATAGACTTAGACGCATGGGTGTGTGCACCGCCTACTCCCAAATATAAATCTCAAACAGATTTTTTTTCAATTAAACTTTTCATTCTTCTTTTTCTTTGCAAATCTTTTCTTCTTTTCTTTTTCTTTCTTTAGCAATTTCAGCAAATTTTCAAAGATGCACATCCACATTTTCACATTGTACTTCCACAATCAACACCACCAATTTAAAATTTAAACAAAATGCTTGCATTTTGGGTATGCGACTAGGATTGGAGTTTAGGCTTTGGTGAACAATAGTGGAGCTGAACCAAAAGAATGGGGTAGGCACAATTGGGCTAGCGAGGAAATGATGATAGGAATGGCACAAAGGCTCAACCGGGCAAAAATGATGGCCTATATCACATTCACGCAATTGACTAACTGTATACCCATGCTTCAAGAATCGCTTGGGGCAAGTTCTTATCCACCGAGAAAGATAATCCTTTCTCCCGACTCGGGCAATATGAGGCTAACGAACGTCTACACACATCCCTATGCTACCGTTTGATTCACACCGGATTCACCAATTTTTGAGTGTAGTAAACAATATTTACGCTAATAGAAAAATATAAACTAAAAGCATAAAAAAATTTGAATCTACACGAATTTCTATGTGAGACATGAGCACTCGACTAGGAGCACTATCGAATTCAACATTTTACTCCTACTCACAATCCTAAGCCAGCACAATGATTTTCCAAATCACACACAAAGAAATGAGTTCAGCTCAAGACGTACCAACAGCTAAGTGCACGCTCGAGTGGGTGTAGTGGTGTGCGGTGCAAATGAACATCATAACACAATTAATGCTTCTAGTGTGCAAATAAAAGGTGCACGTGAGCGGGTAACAACATGTGGCTCTCCCCCAGACTTAATCTATGCAACAGATACAAATGATGTAATCATGAAAATTGAATAAAAGACCAGGGGAAGAAAAGTTACCCATGCTCAGAAATGAGCATACTAGAAGACGCATGAAAACCAAGACAAAGAGCAGCTTCCTCCATCCCGAAGATGAACCTGCAGGGGTAAGCTCCGCAAAAACAAAAGAAAATAGACAAACTAAAATGAATACAACTAACTAAACTAAACAAGATGAAATAAGAAATGCAGGAAAAGGTAAGATAACTACTGGGGTTATTGTCATCCCAGCATGACTTATTTGGCATTTGTACAGTTCTAGCTAATGGGAGTATGGAAGGAGAAGTGGACAGGTAACTGGCCTAATATCCGTGTCGGTAGCGGGTACCGATACGGTGATAGAACAGTCACTCCCCTACCTACATAAAAATACCTGCTCTTCACAGGTAGGGGAAGCAGAAAATAAGAAGTGGAGGAGGAGTCCTCCTCACTATTCTCACCAAAAACATCCTTGCCTAGCAAGGTGTCGTCAACAGGGAGGTGGCGGGAGGAAAAGGCAATGAGTGGAGCTTCCTCTACTGAGGGGCAATCAACCTCCTCACATAAGAGGATGCTCTCATCATTGACTTGGGAAATATGCACCAAATCCTCCTGGGGTACCTGTGAAGACTCAACCTGAACAGGCTCGGATGAAGGGGGGGATCAAGAAATAAACAAGACGAAGAACATAAATAATCAAAAATCGGGGGAGTGGTCCCGGTCTCACTCCCATCAGGTTGGGTAAGTAAGATAATGTTTGCATTGTCATCAATGCTACAAGGTTCGGCGGGATCAACAGTGGCCATGCCTAAGATTTGGACTTCCTCCACCGGTGCTGAGGAAAACTCCTCTTCACCTAGAAGGTTGTCCTCCTCCATAGGAGTAGGCACAATACTAAGATCAACCGCCTCCTCTTGTGACACATCATCGACAATTTCGTCTGAGACGAATGTAGTATGCACAACAGGGGGAAGAATAGTGCTCGGATAAAAGTCGAGCACCGATTCCTCACAAAGAATCGAATCCACTAGGGGTGGTGGATGCACTGGGAGAATAGGCTCAGCAATGTCGGTGCCCAGATCAGCCACACATCTGGTGAATGTGTCAACGCCATACCCTTCAAGATGTGAAGGTGGCAAAGACACAAAATCGGATGTTGAAGGTGTGCCGCCAGAGTTAGGATTCGGGATGATCCGGATATCCGGCTCGTCATCCTCATCCAATTGGCGATGAAAAGCAGCACAATCCTTCAGGGCATGATCTGTGCTCCGACAAAACTGGCACTGCCTAGCGGGCTTCTTTGGCATAGCGGGTGCTGAAGCCGAAAAGAAGTAAGACGGTAAAGGCTCAGCAGAGTAGCCATAAGACTTACGCACACCATTTGGAGTATCAGACGAAGTCGATGCTCTATATGCTGGGCGAGAAGAATTATGCCCACCTTTCTCCGTAGGGCATTCATCACTAGAGTGGGAGGTAGCTCCACACCAACGGCAATGGATATTAAGATGTGCCCACATAGTGCGAAGATAAAACGATTCAAATAGAAAAACACTATTGTGCGAAATACCACACCTAACAAAAATTACTAAAGCAACCTAATTAAAACAGGAAAATGGAATAAAAAGAAATAAAACAAAGAAATGCAATTACAAATGGAAGGGCTTCTCTCTCAGGTTTTCCCTCTCCAGAAAACTCAAACGACTGTGTTCCCCGGCAACGGCGCCAAAAACTTGATGGCTCAAATCTTAGCACACCGCTATAGGCGGTAGCAAGACTGCGGCACAAAACGGCAGTGTATCGATCGTTCAAGTAATATAAAATGGGAATGAATCCCCACGTATCGATCTCAAAGGAACACAGTAAGGTGGAGTTTATTATCGAGGAAGGACTTGAGATTGAAGTCCTTTCGAGCGGATGGATGCGGAAATGGGGGATTTGGTTTGTGGAAAATAAAAGAAAACAACTTAAACTACTCTTATGCAATGCCTCTATGCAAAGCTTCGCTCGGCGGGATGGAAGACTACGTAGGCCTTGAGCGCACTACTTCGTTGGGCGGATGGGCGAGTAGGCTTGCGGATGGAATGGTTCGCACCGGCGGAGTCGGAATGGATTACACGGGCCGTTAGCACCGCTTAGCTTGGCTGATGGATGAGTAGTCTTACGGAATGAGGGTCGCAAGCACCTCTTCGACAAGCACGCCACTAGCAATTGCTAGTGCGACACCGAACATGAAGGCGGAATGGAAATTAGATGGGGGCGCACCTCATAAACACATATGAATAATATAATCTCAAATAAATGAAATAGACATTACATAACAAGATTCATTGTGCACATCATCAAAATATAGAAGAGTCTAACCTAAACAATCATCAACATAAAGAAGGAAAAAGAGGGTAAAGGAGTCGACCACATCCGAAGCCTTGCCGAAGATTCACGGTTGGAATCGCTGGGTTGTCAATCCGCGTCCAAGCTCGGTCTTCAACTGCGTCTGAGGTAGAGGAGGGTTGTCACTTCCTCCCAATGGCTCGTCTTCTTCGTGTCACAATCCAATCTACTTCGATACACGATCTCCTTGCTCGAAGTTGGCGATATTTGGGCTAGAAACCTCTCCTTGAAGCTCTTGGATGATGGAGGAGGCCTAGGGGCGCGGAGAACCTGCGGAAGGGGCGAAAACGGCAGAGCTGGGCGAAAGAAATGCGCGATCCCGACCTAATTCGCGAGTAGGTCAATTTATAGGCGCTGGAATAAACAGTGCGCACGATCATTGGTGCACGACCAGTGGTCGTGCGCGCTGGAATCCTGTGATCGTGCGCCTGCCTGGGCGGAGCCTGCAATGTAAGAAATTTATAAAATAAAATGTTCGCACGACCAGTGGCGCACGACCAGTGGTCGTGCGCATTATCGTAAGTTGTCCTGCGCATTATTCGAGACAGAACTCATAAAATGAGGGTTAAGTGCGCATGATCAGCGGCGCACGACCAGTGGTTGTGCGCAATAGAACCAGTGATCGTGCGCAGTGTTCCTGTACAGAATTGTACCGGGAACACCTGCACGACTCGTGTTCCTACAGAAATGCTAATCAGGCCACTGAAAGTGGCACTCAACAATACGATAAGGCTATCAAAAGAAAATAAACATAAAACACACCAACTTAGGCCAAGAAGTGCACCTAGCATAGAATGACAAATATGAGCTAAAACAAGGCTAAAGTGCAGTGGAAAGACTAGAAAAACGGCCCAGATGTGTCCATATATGTGTATATAATTGGGACTCATCAGTCTTCCATTATACCCCCTTAGGTGAAGAAGTGTTGCATCATTATGCCAGCAATATCTTGCAATATGTCCTAGTATAACAAAAGCCTCTTGGGATAGATAGGAAAGAAGGTTTAGATGATTGGAATGTTTTAGCAGAGGACATGCGTCGAGAAGAATTCGACGCAGTCTTTGAGTTGTGTCGAATGTAATTTGACGTGTCTGCATAGTTTCGTCGATACCTATTCGATGCAGAACATTGATTGAGTCGAATATAATTCGACGCATCCTCATGTTTTCTTCGAGTGGATGTTGACACATATGCTGAGGTCCATCGAATTGCAGTCGACGTATCTATAAAATTGCGTCGAGTTCTATTCGATGTATTTTTCCTTTTATTAAGAATTGTATTGCTTAAGTTTGATTCTTCTAGGGAGTGTTTTCCTAATATCCCTAGTTGATTATTAATGTTTCCCTTATTAAACATGGTGAGTTTATCAGGATTATTATTACTAAGAACTTCACAAAATTTAGACCTAAATGATGCTACATGGTTTTCCCAAGCATGTTTGCCAGGGATTTATGTGCTGGTGGATTGTTGTGGTCCTTGATCAAGATGATCAAATATCTTGGAGAGATTCTGTGACATATTTTTAATCTCTTGACTCCTTCCATTTAAAGAGTTCACCAGGGTTTTTGCCTTTGTGATTTCTTTCTCTAAGTTTGAATTATTAATATCTAACAAATACTCTGCTTTTTATTTTTTAAACAACTCACCTCTTAGACTGTAGTTAACTGAGTATAGGTGTTTCCTTATAAGTTCTTCTAGTTCTAATTTGATTATTTCAAGTTCCTTTTGGTTGTTAATAAAATCTTGGCAGAATACCTTGAAACATTCTTTAAAGTCTTTTGAAGAGAAGTCAAAGTCTTCAAAGATGCTTACCTCAATATCATCAGTAGAATTCCCCACAGCCATTAAGCAGGCTTCTCCTGGTCCACCATCTTCTTCATCATCAGATGAGGAGGAGCTTGATTCAGAGTCTGAATCACTCCAGGTCTCAGCTATGAAACTTTCCCTCCTTTCTTATCCTTTTTCATGAAGGATTTCTTCTTTTCATCCTTCCTCTACTTGTTTTTCTTGTTCCTTTCATCCTCAAGACACTTATTAGAAATGTGTCCTGGCTTCCTGCAAGTAAAACAGATAACCTCCTATTTAGGAGTTTAATCATACCCTGGCTTGCTTGAGCTCTTCTCTCTCCACCTGGAATCTTTTTGTTGGAACATGGTCTTCTACATCTCCTAGGTTTGAGAATTACAAATCCTATGTGTATTTGATCTTATGTGTTTAAGTGTGCAGGCAAACAAGTCCACATGACTCAAGAATAACATAAGAGGGTTGCGCCCAAATTTGAAACCAGAATTCCAACATGCCCGCTATAGTCGGCGCTAGCGCTAGCGCCGGCGCTAGCTCTGACTTGAAAAAATTTCGGAAATAGTTATAGAAGGTGATAACGCCAGGTGATAGAAGCTAATGCAGGTGGTAGATGCTAGCATGGGAGGTATCTACTAGCACAGGCGGTAGCACAAAGCAAAAGAGGAAGGCGACCGACTTGCTTAAAATGAAGCATTCTCACTCGAAGAATATTTCCTAACCCGGGATAGCGCCGGCGGTAGCGATAGCGCAGGCGCTAGCTCCAAGGCTATAAAAAGGACCCCTTGGATCCATCTTCATCACGCTCTTATGATCCTAAATTCTAGAGCTTCGTGCCACATCATATAGAGGAAGGTTCAGAGAGATACTCCCACAAATCCATGAAGGCTTAAGGAGATCTGTGGAGAAGATTTCAACATGCTTCATCATCGTGACGAATGACCGCATCCACTACTATCATACTCTGCTGGTCTTCGTCTAATTCTCCAAGAGATCCTTAAAGGGAGTTTTTATTATTGTTCATTTCATATCTTTTGTAAACCTTTAGAGAATTCGACTCATGTTGGCGACTAGGTCTGGGTAGGACTTAGGGCAGAAATTCGCCTCGTGTTGGCGACTAGATCTAGGTTAGGTCTAGGGGGTGCTCGAGGCCATTTTTGTGGAAGGATTGACTAGAGCGGCTTGAGGCCGTATCCGGGAAAGGGTAGGCTAGGGCCACCTGTTCGTGGGGAAACGAGTCGGGATAGAAAACGAAAAAGTGTTTTATTATTATTCGCCTCCAATTTCTAGCATTATAGAAATCTAGTTTTGTAATCAATTTTATTAATAGTAATCATGTCTCTCTTTGTGTAATAAAATTGATTTTGTTCTTCATTTATCTAAATTGTTTATTATCCTCTCTTTCATCATAAAACAAGTGGTATCAGAGCGAGTTTATTCCAAATCGGCTTAACAATTGGGAATAATGGCTTCTTATGATCTCGCTTCTATTAGTGGGGGAAATTTTTATGAAGAAGAAAAATCACTAGCACCACCTCTATTCGAAGTGACAATTTATAAAGGATGGAAAATTTTAATTGAAAAATTTATTAAAAATTTAGATATTGGTGTATGGAATTTAGCAATTGTAAGACCTGCGGATGAATCAAATAAAAAAGAACTTCATTTAAATGCAAAAGCTAAACACTATTTATTTTGTGGTCTATCAAATGAAGTTTTCAAATTAATATATTGCTTTTCTAGTGTATACAAAGTATGGAAATTTCTTGAAGAAATTTATGATCTTCCTCTCGCAGGTATGGAACAAACACATGAGGAGGACATACAAACATCCACCATAAAGGAGGAAGGCCTAGAAGACGATAAAGGAACTTCATGTTCACATCTTACCTCTTCTGATAGCGCTGTAAGAAAGTTTAACTCTTCTTCTTATTTCCATATACTAAAAATTGCTAAACGAAAAATGAAGAAATTAAAAATAGCCAATAAGAAATTACTCTTAGAAAATAAATATTTAAAAGCAAAAGTTAAAGTAGAATCAAATTCTGATTTATCTAGCTTTACCCATGTCTCTTCAATTGAAAATACAAAACATTG
Source organism: Dactylorhiza incarnata (assembly GCA_033032865.1). NCBI lineage: Eukaryota > Viridiplantae > Streptophyta > Magnoliopsida > Asparagales > Orchidaceae > Dactylorhiza > Dactylorhiza incarnata. The sequence continues at coordinate 5,698,084 of JAWHQI010000141.1, read as the reverse complement.
TCTTGATTATAATGATATTAAAGAAAAATTCAAGGAACTTGAAAAAGAGTTTACTTTCATAAAAGAACAAAATGAAAAATTATGTTTAGAAAACTCTTCTTTAAAAAATGATTGTGCTAAGTGTGAAGACTATAAAATTGAAATTGAAGAGATGGATGAAACATTTGAGGAATATAGAAATAAATATCAAAATCATATTGATTCAATTGTTTCTACTCTTAAAAATAGCATAATTGCTTATAATAAAGTTAGACATAATTTGAAACTTAAGAACAATGAATTAGAAACTAAAATTAACTTGCTTAAGGAAATCATAAAGAAAAATTCTCAAAACATACATTCTCAATATCAAGCAAACTCCAAAAGTAAGTTGAATTTGATTTCTCAAAATTTGAATAAGCAAAACAGTGGAAATAAAAAAACTTCAAAAGATTGAAAATGAAATTCCAAAATACTATCATCATTATCACTTACAACATCAATCTTCTCCCAACATAAAAAAAATGTTCACAACTTTCCTATGAAAAATACTTTCAATAATCATCAGAATTATAAACTTCAATATAAAAATATTCACAATGGAAATTTGATGAAAAAACACAATATTAAACCAAAGTATGAGTGGAGACCCAAGATTATAAATGAAACATTAACACCACTTGAAAGGGGTCATTCATACTCATCCACCCAAAAATCATCTCAATATATTTGGGTACCTAAAGGAACCATTACACATGGTTCTCTTTGGATACCTAAATCTCTTGTTCATTAGGTATCATCAATTGCATGAAGTAGAATCCTTTCAAAATGAAATATACAAAGTTCTACTTCATGATATGCTTTAATGTCTCTTTTTTTCTTTTCTTTTTTCTTTTAAACTATCATGTCATGGTCATCATATATACTATTAGAAATATGATTTTATCTCTTAAAATTTAATAAGTTTATAAATCAAATTAATCAAAATTCAAAGTCATTTTTTATTGTGATGACCTATCCATTTTTCTTAAAATACATTGCCTATAAATATCTTATATTATTCATATAAATTGAAATATAAATTTGCTAAAAAGATATTTTAATTAAATCAAGTTATTAGGCTATTAAGCACTTTAGCCGTCATCAAAAAAATTAGAGAAATAACAAGATCTAAAAGAAAGTTCAATTTTCAATATGATCTTTTTCTTTTTCAAAAAATGTATTGTGATTCACTCCTTGATGATCTAAACCATCACTATTGTTCACCTATCAAAAATCACAAATATAATCAAAATTCTTAATTAAAAAGAAAATCACTAAAATATATTGAAAGAATTTATCATCATAATGAATATTGAATTTTCATGCACCACCATGATCTATTGACGTCCTTTGCTAAAATTCTCTAAAATCATATATCATAACTCATATCAAAAATCTTCTAAAAACAACTATTTCTATCACATTTATATGAATTATATGATGACAATTGATATTATAATTGCATATCATAGTTGGTGTATTATGTTTGTATCGTGATTTATTTTAGACCATAGAATCATCTTGATATCAATAAGATCAAATCAAATAGATTCTTCACTTCAATCTAGGTCTATAAATTGAAACACAATCATACTTTGGCATAACATTAATCTCAAACTTATTATACTAACATTGTCACCTAAAGTATATTAGTGTCTATGTTAGGTTTTATATTTTTACCAAGATATATAGGCCGGGTATTCATATCAAGGGCTTATCTTTCTTTGCATAAACATCACTCACCTAAATCATGCTTATTTGCTTATTCGAACATGATATCTTGTGCTTACATTTCCTATCATTTTCAACTGACATTATATTGATAAATATAAGCCTTAGAAAAATTAAAATGAAGATATAAGAAAATATATATCATGCGTTGTCAAGTCATATACTAAATCGCTAACGTTTCATGCAATTTGCACTATCTAGACATCTCCAAAAATTCTAAATTTTTTGCATGAAACTACTCTTGATACACTTAATGAATATCAAAAATTTGATTTGCCAAAATCCTAAAAATTAGTGTACTGTTTTCCGCGCTAGCGCTAGCACCGGTGCTAGCGCACCTGCATGATTTTTTGCATTTTTTTAAATTTCACAAAATCACTAAAAATGTGTTATTTTATATGTCCTACTTATTTTTGCATTTCTTCCTTTAATTGATTTTTGAAAAATTAAAAAACAAAATTACAAAAGCAAAATTACAAAAAAAATATATTTTCTGTGTTTTATTTGTTTGATTTCTAATTCAATATTCAAAAACCAAATACAAATATATAAAACATAAAAATTATCAAAAAGGTATTTGTTGAACTTAACCTTTCTATTTACATATATCTTGCGAAAGGGAGATTTGGGCTATCACCCTATCAAATCTCCTAGTACCAGGCGGACCCCTCATCGGGTAGCCCCCGGGAAGTCTAAGATCAATTATAAGAGTTCAATCTTAAAACAAAATTATTTTTTCAAAACATCACCAAAAATTGTATAGACTTTATTGTCAATATCAAGCATAGTTTAATCTATCATTTAGAACTTATACAATATTGCAATTCCTCTTTTCAAACTACTTTGAACATTTTCTTTATCATGCTTTTATATATCTAATCACATGTGCATCAATTATATTGCAAAAGTTGTGTAGAAACAAGCTTAGCATGCCTCTAAGTATGAGTAAATGCTTTATGATTGATAATGATATTTATTCACTCACTTATTTTGGCATTGTCTACATGTGCTTTTAATCTAAGAATGCTTGTGTATGTATTGTAATAGTACATTGAATTAAAATTGCACAAGTATCTTACCTACACTACCTTTACTTGCACTCTAAAAAAATTAAGAAAAGTGGTTGTGCTTTCAAAAATTATATTGGTTTGCAAAATAAGTGTATTCGGAGATCTTGGTACAAAACAAAAATCATGAAATAAATTGACAAAGATAACTCCACCAAGCACTACTTGAACCTCCTGATAAGTCTTAATAAGCGTTGTGAGGTTGAGCACCTTGGAAAGAATAGTGAAGTGTCTTGTGCAAATGTGTTTACGAAAATAAAACCACTTACTCTTAAGTACACCGGATCACAAAAATCAATATTAAAAAAAAAGTGTGTGATCCCCCAAGCACTACTTTGCACCCTGATAAGTCTTAATGAGCATTGTGTGTGACATGCACCTTGGTAGTTGTACATCTCTTTTGTGCATTAAACTGTATGGAAGTAAAATTATTTGTGTTTTATTGTGCACCTTACTCTAAATATGTCTTGTATTTTTGATTAAATCATTTGTCTACTCTATTCATAATACACTTATGTGCACATCATTATCTTACATAACACTTCTTCTCAGGAGTATTGAATCCTAATGCTAATTCTATACTACTTTTTATTTATGAAATGCACTAGATAACCTAGCATGCTCTCTACAATGTTTGGTATGTCTTGAATTTGTGAATTACAATAACATTGTAGTAGTCTCTTATTGATATATTTATTTCATGCTTGGTTATTTTATTGTCAAAAGATTTCACAAGAACTTGATTTACAAAAAACATCTTCTCTTTTTGGAATTTAACCTTTTTAAATAGTCCTGATTACAAAAGATATTTCTTGTATTTCTATAAGTCTTCCGCAAATATTACCTTATAACTTGTACCTTGCACTTACATGCTTATATCAAAGTCTCCAATCTGAAAATTCTTCTTTCAACAATTGGTCAACTTGCTTGGTAGAATTTATATTGTTTATTCTAACACGCATATCCTTTCTATACTAAAAACTCTAATTTATCTCTATGAAAATTTTTATGCTAAACACTCTCCAACAAGTAAAATATTGCTTATAACAACATCTTCTTAGTATTGATTTTCCAATCAAATTCTGTTGTAAGTTCCTAATTGCTAAAAGGATGTTTTTCTTTATTTCAAAATGTTAAGTGTTCCGCAATGCTTAAACTCTTATCTTTGTAAAGTTTTTTTTTACTAAAAAACATCTCCCTTTTGAACTTAAACTCTTATTTATTATTATGCTTTTCATAAAGATGTTTCTTTTTTAATTCTTCCACAATGCTAAAAACTCTGATTCATTAATAAATTTCAAAATAGCTTTGTGAGTTTTTTCAAAAAAATTCAAATAAAAATATAAATCCATAAGTTATGCACCTATCATTAGATTTAAAATGCTTAATGTTTCCAATAAGTATTATCCCATGATTACATATCTCACCAAAGCAAGGGCGTAGGGTTGTAGGCATTAGATAATCTATGTTTACCCAAAAATCGGCGATCCCCTCCGAGTTAACTTTTTCAGGCATTTAGCATTCTCAGAGACCTCGGGCAGTTTCGCCCCTCCATGACAAGCTCCCTCCATCTGGGAGACCTTGCCCTCGGCGAGATCCAGAGTAGGGCAACCTCACAAGGAGGAGATAGCCCCTCCTAGGCGATCTCCCAAAGAGGAGGCCGCCCCTCCCGGGCGACCTCACGCAAGGAAGGTCACCCCATCCGGGCGACCTCGCAGAGGAGACCGCCCCTACTGGACGATCTCCCAAGGAGGAGGCCGCCCCTCCCGGGCGGCCTCACGCAGGGAAGGTCGCCCCTTCCTGGCGACCTCGCAGAGGAGACCACCGCTCCTGGGCGATCTCCCAAGGAGGAGGCCGCCCATCCTGGGCGACCTCACGCCGGGTAGGTCGCCCCTTCCGGGCGACCTCGCAGAGGAGACCGCCCTTCCTGGACGATCTCCCAAGGAGGAGGCTGCCCCTCCCGGGCGACCTCACGCAGGGAAGGTCGCCCCTTCCGGGCGACATCGCAGAGGAGACCACCCCTCCTGGGCGATCTCCCAAGGAGGAGGCCGCCCCTCACGGGCGACCTCACGCAGGGAAGGTCGCCCCTTCCGGGCGACCTCGCAGAGGAGACCGCCCCTCCTGGGTGATCTCCCAAGGAAGAGGCCTCCCCTCCTAGGCGACCTCATGCAGGGATGGACGCCCCTTTCGGGCGACCTCGCAGAGGAGACCGCCCCTCCTGGGCTATCTCCCAAGGAGGTGGTCGCCCCTCCCGGGCGACCTTACGCAGGGGAGGTCTCACCTTCCGGGCAACCTCGTAGAGGAGACTGCCCCTCCTGGGCGATCTCCCAAGGAGGAGGCTGCCCCTCCCGGGCGACCTCACGCAGGGAAGGTCGCCCCTTCCGGGAAACCTCCCAGAGGAGACCGCCCCTCCTGGGCGATCTCCCAAGGAGGAAGGCGCCCCTCCCGGGCGACCTCATGCAGGGAAGGTAGCCCCTTCCATGCGACCTCGTAGAGGAGACCGCCCCTCCTGGGTGATCTACCAAGGAGGAGGCCGCCCCTCCCGGGAGACCTCACGCAGGGAAGGTCACCCCTTCCGGGCGACCTTGCAGAGGAGACCTCCCCTCCTAGGCGATCTCCCAATGAGACCTCACGCGTAGAAGGTCCCCCCTTCCGGGTGACCTCGCAGGGAGAACGCCCCTCCCGGGTGATCTCGCAGAGGAGGGGTTGCCCCTCCTGGGCGATCTCGCAGAGGGGAGGTCGCTCCTCCTAGGCGGCCTCGCAGGGAGATCGCCCCTCCCGGGCAATCTCGCAGAGGAGAGATTGCCCCTCACGGGCAATCTCGCAGGGAGATTGCCCCTCCCGGGCAATCTCGCTCCAGAGGGTCTCGGTCCTGTACTGATTCTGTTTTGTGTGATCTGTTCAGGTGATGCAGGTCCGATCTCAGCAGTCTCAGCAGTCTCAGCAGCAGGTCCAAACGATCTCAGCAATCTCAGTGGTCTCAGCAGCAGGTCCAGACGATCTCAGCGATCTCAGCGGTCTTAACAGTAGGTCCAGATGATCTCAGCGATCTCAGCAGTCTTAGCAGCAGGTCCACATGATCTCAGCGGTCTCAGCAGCAGGTCCAGATGATCTCAGCAATCTCAGCGGTCTCATTGGTGGTCTCAAGCGATCTCAGTAGTTCCTGGCAGCCCGTTACCTTTCAGATTTGCCCGTTCGGGCAGGCCCCTGTATCTATAAATAGAGTTGTAGGGATACCAGTTGGAGGACTTTTGGAGAGCTTCCATTTCCGGGCGGTGACATGAGCGGTCTCAGTTTTTAATGACCGTCGAGACCGCCCATCTCCTTTCCGGAGACCTCTCTGTCTCCCTCCAGGCCCTTTTTTCTTCAAGTCTTATGTTGTTTCTTTCATACTTTTCTATTGTAATCTCAGCTGTAGCTCAAGCTTTATATCAATAAAATTGTCCTTCCTTCAGCTCAAAGTAACCATCCACCCAATAGTCTCACCACCCATCTTTCAGTTTGAGCGATCGTGGAGTTGGTACATTTTTTGGCACCAATAGAATGAACACGCGACATTCAGATTTTGAGTGGTTGGTGAACATCAGTTGCGAGGAATTCGACATAAAAATCACCAAAATTTCAAACGGTCATAACTTTTGATCAGGGTGTCGGAATTCAGAAATTCAAAGCTTGACGAGATCGGCTCAGCCTGAACTATCAAAAAATTGAACGGGTTTCCAGTTCAGGCATTTTTCAGCCCTCGGATTTCAAAAATTCGACTCCATTTGGAAGTTATCACAGTTTTTCCATTTCCGCAATTCCTGTTTTTTGAGTAGTAGTGGAGATGCCAGAAGTTCAGGCTCCTATTAAGAAAGCTCCTCCTCCTCGATTTGTGGATCTAGTTGTTCCTCTGCCATCCCAAGCTGAGGAGTTCACTGCTACTCATCTTGAATTTTTCATACCAGTTGCCCAGGGAGGTCCGTACAAATGTCTAACTCTCAGGAGAAGTGTACTAATTTTCCGGCCCCAGCTGATGCGGATTATCCTTCATCTCCAGATTTTGTTGAAGAGGAAGAGCCTTCTCCCTTCATAGATAGAGTTCATTGGGTGACTGCTCCCGATAGTTTTAGAGAACCTGGTCTGCCAACCTTCACTGGAGAAGAAGATCCCTTCTCCCATCTCCAAGCCTTTGAGTCAGCCATTTCTTTAAGAGCATTAATGGATGGCGTCAAGTGCAAGCTTTTTGTTATGACCCTTGGCAGTCATGCTAGAGAATGGTTCTATAGCTTGCCATCTCGATCAATTGCTTGCCTTATGGATTTGTGGAGAATGTTTCTCTTAAGGTTTTCTACCTCCAGAAAGCGGAAAAGAGGTGTCGCATCCCTTTTCCAAATCAAGCAAAGAGTTAATGAAACTCTCGCTCACTTTGTCGATAGATTCCAAAGAGAAATTCTTCAAATTGTTAGTGCAGATCAAGAACTGTATCAAGTTGCTTTAATCAACGGACTCCATGAAGGCCCTCTCAAATTCAAAGTTACCGCAAATAAGCCCAAGTCTTATAGGCACCTCATCGAAATAGCAAACCTGTAACGACCCAGGCCCGACTCGTCAACACGAGATCCAGCGGGACACAGCCAGGCCGCTACCGGGCTGCAGCCCAAGCACCCTAAAGCCTCTCTGCGCCACTATTTCTCAGCAATGGCGCATTGTTGAGGCCGGGTCTTGAACCTGCAGCCTCCTTGATAAGGAGTTTTCAAACCACTCCTCATCACCAATCCAGGCTGGGTCCTGCTGGATCTCGTGTTGACGAGTTGGGCCTGGGTCGTTACAAAACCGATTTATTCAGGGTGAGGCAATGAATCCTAATTATATGAATTCTCGGAACCAGCAGACTAAGCAGCATCGGGAGAATATATATAATTATCATTCATCTTCATCACAAATCCCTCCACAAGATGAGCAGTTCAAGTCTTATTCACCTCCTCTGAATATGTTTACTCCACCTCAACAAGATATGCCATCTCCATTCTTGGAAGTCTCTCCCATACAATCTTATGATCCTGCAACATTTCAATATGAAACTTACTCAGAAGGATCTGGTCAGTTGAATATCCCTTTGGAAGAGGTTGTTCCAATTATTCGGAATATGCTAGAGTATATAAGACCCCATCCTATAAGGTCTAAAGTTGAAAATCGCAATCAGGAACTCTACAGCATATACCATTTAGTTGTTGGTCATGATATAGAAGATTGTCGTGCTCTCCGAAAAATGGTAGACCAACTATTGAAGGCAGGAAAATTACAGGATTATGTTGCTTAATAATATGAAGATCTTATTTTCCAGCAAAGACAACTTCACAAAGCAGATATTCTTTCCTTCAATAAAAGAAATGCATGAAATATAGATTAGATAGAGTGTCAATTTTGTTTTGCATGTCTTCCATTTGTTTGGAGTTTCTGCATCTTTCATTTTCTTAGTTTGCTTGTAATAAGAATAACAGTTATCTGTGTTCTACCAGCAGCTATCATCGCGAGGATTTTTTCCAGCAGTCAGCTATATCAAACTTCATACCCATATTCGCTGCGGACATTCAGCCAAGTACGTTTAATGCTCTTTCATTACTTTACTTTTTCTTTTTATATTAACATTTCATGAAATATGTTGATATGAAAAGTAGAAATTAGCTGGATCAACAAGAACGTCTAAAGCTTTGTCATTACTTTACTTTTTCCCGTTTACATTGATATTTCAAGAAATACGTGGATATGAAAGGTAGAAATACCATCTCTGTTGTTTGATATAATGTATGGAAGTAACATCTCCAATTATCTCTTCTTCTCCGGGTCGTAAAACCCACAACGACCACATCTCGCTAGAACCACTCACAGATGTGTAGTGGTAGCCCAACCCCCTTTTTCCCCCAACCTTTTTCTCCCTCAGTCTCTTCCTATAAGATGATTACCATCAATAGTTGAGACATCTGGTTGAGATTAAAAGAAAGGTTATGTTGATTGATTCGTGAGCTCCCGTTACCGACTTTCATTAGCCGGTAGGGCTGGGTCGATCTCACATGAAGGTTTCCAGGGAAAAGTTATGTTGAATTGCTCCATATATTTTTTCATTGCCAGATTTTTGTTAATCAGTGGGTTCTCTAAACAGTAAGTGGTTATTTCACCAAGGGTGAATGGACTCAAGTGTTAGAGATTGCTGGTGGGATCTCCAAAGTTTTATTTGGTCTTTCTGGTTTCTTCAACGATCTGAAAGATTTGAGACCGCCGGCTTAATTTCCTCCAGGACTTGGATGTTAGAGATTGCTGGTGGGATCTTCAGAGTTTTATTTAGTCTTTCTGGTTTCTTCAGTGATGTGAAAGATTTGAGACCACTAGCTTAATTTCCTCCAGGACTTGGATGTTAGAGATTGCCGGTGGTATCTCCAGAGTTTAATTTTGTCTTTCTGGTTTCTTCAGCGATGTGAAAGATTTGAGACCGCCGGCTTAATTTCTTCCAGGACTTGGATGTTAGAGATTGCCGGTGGGATATCCAGAGTTTTATTTGGTCTTTCTGGTTTCTTCAGCGATCTGAATGATTTGAGACCGTCGGCTTAATTTCCTCCAGGACTTGGATGTTAGAGATTGCCGGTGGTATCTCCAGAGTTTTATTTGGTATTTCTAGTTTCTTCAGTGATCTGATAGATTTTAGACCGCTGACTTAATTTCCTCCAGGACTTGGATGTTAGAGATTGCCGGTGGGATCTCCAGAGTTTTATTTGGTCTTTCTGGTTTCTTCAGCGATGTGAAAGATTTGAGACCGCCGACTGAATTTCTTCCAGGTCTTGGATGTTAGAGATTGCTGGTGGGATCTCTAGAGTTTTATTTGAGAAGAGTTTTTGGCAATCTGAAGTATTGGAGACTGTTAACTGGTTCTCCTCAGAAAAGCTTTTTTGACAGGTGTTTTGGGACATTTGTGGTCATCATCTTAAAACCCCTCATATTTATTTTTGGGCGGTCTGGAGAAATTGAGATCACAACTTGAGTGCGCATCTGTTTATCAAAAAATTTGAAGTACAAGAAAGTATTCATGACATCTCTCTTCTATAATTCAATAAAGAAGCAGTCAGAAAAGCTAAGATCGTCAATTATCTATCTCAAAATACCAATGTTTCTCAAGATTCATTTATCATTCGCAGAAAGGGCGGTTTGAATTATTTGACACCTTCATTTATCAAAGTACATAACAGAGTTCAGAAATATCATTTATGGATTATCATGATCTGATTCCTCTACAAAACATCTCGAATATTAAAGATCGCCATTTGACATCGAAATTATTTCATAACAAAGCAACTTCAAATGGCCAAGGTTAATATCTTCTCAAAAGATGTTTTGACAACCACAAGATCACCATTCATAATTATCGATTATACTTCAAATATGGGCAAGATAGGTATCAACAAGTTGTTCCAGATACCTGATGTATCTTTACTTTTTCTATATACCTCCTCAGCATATCTTTTGCACACAGAAATAGGTGTTCACTTGTTCTCTTCAGGTACACGCATAAAAGCCAGTGTTCGCAAGTTTTCTTAAGAAGAGAGAAAGTATTCGCAAGCACGCTTGGAGCTAGTAAGTTCGCATAGGAATTTACATTTTTTCTATCACACATGCTCTACTATAACAGGAAAGGTGGATCGCGATTCTCGTGGGTAAGTTTCAATTTTTCTAAGTTTTTTCAAAACATAAAAAAATGCGGGGATTATGTTTACCCAGAAATCGGCGATCCCTTTCGAGCTAACTTTTTCAGGCATTTAGCATTCTCAAAGACCCCGGGTAGTCTCATCCCTCCATGACAAGCTCCCTCCATTTGGGAGACCTTGCCCTCGGCGAGATCCAGAGCAGGGCAACCTCGCAAGGAGGAGATTGCCCCTCCTGGGCGATCTCCCAAAGAGGAGGCAGCCCCTCCCGGGCGACCTCACGCAGGGAAGGTCGTCCCTTCCGGGCGACCTCGCAGAGGATACCGCCCCTCCTGGGCAATCTCCCAAGGAGGAGGCCGCCCATCCCGGGCGACCTCATGCAGGGAAGGTCGTCCTTTCCGGGCGACCTCGCAGAGGAGACCGCCCCTCCTGGGCGATCTCCCAAGGAGGAGGCTGCCCCTCCCGGGCGACCTCATGCACGCGAGGTCGCCCCTTCTGGGCGACCTCGCAGAGGAGACCTCCCCTCCTGGGTGATCTCCCAAGGAGGAGGCTGCCCCTCCCGGGAGACCTCATGCAAGGAAGGTCGCCCCTTCCGGGCGACCTCGTAGAGGAGACCGCCCATCCTGGGCGATCTCCCAAGGAGGAGGCTACCCCTCACGGGTGACCTCACGCAGGGAAGGTCGCCCCTTCCGGGCGACCTCGCAGAGGAGACCGCTCCTCCTGGGCGATCTCCCAAGGAGGAGGCCTCCCCTCCCGGGAGACCTCACGCAGGGGAGGTCGCCCCTTCCGGGCAACCTCGCAGAGGAGACCGCCCCTCCTGGGCGATCTCCCAAGGAGGAGGCCGCCCCTCCCGTGCGACCTCACACAGGGAATGTCGCCCCTTCTAGGCGACCTCACAGAGGAGACCGCCCCTCCTAGGAGATCTCCTAAGGAGGAGGCCGCCCCTCCCGGGCGATCTCACGTAGGGAAGGTCGCCCCTTCTGGGCGACCTCGCAGAGGAGACCGCCCCTCCTAGGCGATCTCCCAAGTAGGAGGCCTCCCCTCCTCGGCGACCTCACACAGGGAAGGTCTCCCCTTTTGGGCGACCTCGGAGAGGAGACCGCCCCTCCTGGGCAAACTCCCAAGGAGGAGGCCGCCCCTCCTGGGTGACCTCACACAGGAAAGGACGCCCCTTCTTGGCGACCTCACAGAGGAGACCGTCCCTCCTGGGCAATCTCCCAAGGAGGAGGCCGCCCCTCCCGGGCGACCTCACGCAGGGGAGGTCGCCCCTTCCGGGCGACCTCGCAGAGGAGACTGCCCCTCCTGGGCTATCTCCCAAGGAGGAGGCCGCCCCTCCCAGGCGACCTCACATAGGGAAGGTCGCCCCTTCCGGGCGACCTCACAGAGGAGACCGCCCCTCCTGGGCGATCTCCCAAGGAGGAGGCCGCCCTTCCCGGGCGACCTCACGCAGGGAAGGTCGCCCTTCCGTGCGACCTCGCAGAGGAGACCGCCCCCCCTGGGCGATCTCCCAAATAGGAGGCCACCCCTCCCTGGCGACCTCATGCAGGGAAGGTCTCCCCTTTCGTGCGACCTCGCAGAGGAGACCGCCCATCCTGGGAGATATCCCAAGGAGACCTCACACGGAGAAGGTCGTCCCTTCCGGGCAACCTTGCAGGGAGATCTCCCCTCCCAGGCAATCTTGTAGAGGGGAGGTCGCCCCTCTTGGGAGATCTCGCGGAGGGGAGGTCGCTCCTCCTGGGCGGCCTCGCAGGGAGATCGCCCCTCCCGGGTGATCTCGCAGAGGAGAGATCGCCCCTCCTGGGCAATCTCGCAGGGAGATCGCCAGTCCCGGGCGATCTCGCTCCAGAGGGTCTCGGTCCTGTACTGATTCTGTTTTGTGTGTTCTGTTCAGGTGATGCAGGTCTAAACTATCTCAGCAGTCTCAGCAGTCTCAGCAGCAGGTCCAGACAATCTCAGTGATCTCAGCGGTCTCACCAGCAGGTCCAGACGATCTCAGCAATCTCAGCGGTCTCAGCAGCAGGTCCAGACGATCTCAGCGATCTCAGCGTTCTCAGCAGCAGGTCCAGACGATCTCAGCGATCTCAGCGGTCTCAGCAGTAGGTCCAGACGATCTCAGCAATCTCAGCGGTCTCAGTGGCGGTCTCAGGCGATCTCAGCAATTCTGGGTAGCCCGTTACCTTTCAGATCTGCCCGTTCGGGCAGGCCCCCGTGTCTATAAATAGAGGGGTAGGGGTACCAGTTGGAGGACTTTTGGAGAGCTTCCAGTTCCGGCCGGTGACTTGAGTGCTCTCAGTTTTGAGTGACCGCCGAGACCGCCCATCTCCTTTCCGGACACCTCTCTGTCTCCCTCTAGGCCCTTTTTCTTCAAGTCTTATGTTGTTTCTTTCATACTTTTCTATTGTAATATTAGCTATAGCTCAAGCTTTATATCAATAAAATTGTTCTTCCTTCAGCTCAAAGTAACCAGCCACCCAACAGTCTCACCCCCCATCCCTCAGTTTGAGCGATCGTGGAGTTGGTACATTTTTTGGCACCAACATTCTAACCGTTAAGTCATGTCTTGTCCTTAATCGGGGAGGGTTCCAGTGGGGCCGTGCAAGGCACCGAGGGGAAAGAGTGCTAGGTTGAGTATTTTCTAGTGTTTGCATATGGGACTAACACCCCAATCTACGGCCTGTTTGCAACTCCTCATGACCATCAGTCACTTTGTATAGGGATAGGGTGTAGATAAATTGTTTGGGTAGATTAGATACTTGGAAATCATTACCTGATTATGCATAAAACTCCTTATCATTCTATTTCCTCTAAAAAGCTCGATCATGCCTTATTTTCTTTAAAAGAAATACTCTCTTTCTATGTCTATTGCTACCTTAACCCACATTTGCTAATAACAAAAAGGGGAGAACTAACATGATAAATAAACATGCTATCAAATGGGAAAACTAACATAAATTCTGGGAGCATTGACATAGGGGGAGAAACTATAAATGCTAAAATCGACAATTATCCTAAGTCATCTCTCTCACACTCACACAAGTAGGTTTTCATCATGCTTATATATTAATGCTCTGATTTATCATTAATGGATTTGTTATTATCAAAAGGGAGAGTTTGTTGGAACATGGTCTTCCGCATCTCCTAAGTTTGAGAATAACAATTCCTATGTGTATTTGATCTTGTGTGTTTAAGTGTGCAGGCAAACAAGTCCACATGACTCAAGGATAACATAAGAAGGTTGAGCCCAAATTTGAAGCCAAAATTCCAACATGCCCGCTATAGCCAGCGCTAGCGCTACCGCCGGCGCTAGCTCTGACTTGAGAAATTTTTGGAAACATTTATAGAAGGTGCCAGCGCCAGGCGATAGCAGCTAACACAAGCGGTAGCAACTAGCGTGGGTGGTATCTACTAGCGCATGCGGTAGCACAAAAGCTCAAGAGGAAGACAGCCGGCTTGCTTAAAATGAAGGATTCTCACGCAGAGAATATTTCGTAAACCGGAATAGCATCAGCGGTAGCCACAGCGCATGCGCTAGCTCCAAGGCTATAAAAGGACCCCTTGGATCCGTCTTCTTCACACTCTTATGATCCAAAATTCCAGAGATTCGTGCCACATCATATAGAGGAAGGTTCAGAAAGATACTCCCACAAATCCATGAAGGCTTAAGGAGATCTGTGGAGAAGATTTCAACATGCTTCATCATCATGACGAAAGACCCATCGACTACGATCATACTCTGCGGGTCTTCGTCTAATTCTCCAAGAGATCCATATAGGGAGTTTTTATTATTGTTCATTTCATATCTTTTGTAAACCATTAGAAAATTCGCCTCGTGTTGGCAACTAGGTCTGGGTAGGACATAGGGAAGAAATTCGCCTCATATTGGAGACTAGATCTAGGTTAGGTCTAGGTGGTGCTCATGGCCTTATTCGTGGAAGGATTGTCTAGAGTGGCTTGAGACCATATCCAGGGAAGGATAGGCTAGGGCCACCGGTTCGTGGGGATACGAGTCGGGATAAAAAATGAAAAAGTGTTTTATTATTATTCACCTCCAATTTCTTGCGTTATAGAAATCTAGTTTTGTAATTAATTTTATTAATCATAATCATGTCTCTCTTTGTGTAATAAAATTATTTTGTTCTTCATTTATCTAAATTGTTTATTATCCTCTCTTTCATCATAAAACAATTTAGATCTTTATTCAAAATCACTATTTTGATCTCTTATTATTTCAAGTATATCAAAATTTATTAAAAGTTTTATTAAAACCCTTATTCACCCCCCCCCCCCCCCCCCCTCTAAGGGCACTTACAGATCCAACACTTCTATCCTGACCCAGTTTTTGAATCTCTTAGCTTAGAGATTAAACATTTCCTCTTCAGTGGTGGAGGACTCTGCTTCTTCAGTTTTTAATGCAAGAGTCATTTCTTTAGAAGTTGGTGTCTTTTCATGGTCTTCTGACTCAGCCCTGCTTTTCAGTAGGAGCTCATAGGATTTGAGCTTTCCCAGGAGTGCATCAGTTGATATCTCTCTGAGGCATCTAGAATCTATGATGGCTGAGATTCTAGAGTCACATGTGCTTGGGAAACACATGAGGAGCTTGTCATTGATTTCTGTCAGAGAAATCTCCTTGTCAAGCCCTCTCAGCTCATTTATGATGAGACTAAATCTGTCATACATTTCTGTAATGCTTTCATCAGCCTTTTTCTTGAAATTCTCATATTGATATATGAGAAGAGCCTTTTTATCTTTCCTCTCATCAGAGCTTCCTTCAACTAATCTAGAGAGATTCCCAGATCTCTTTTGCAGAGTTGCAATCAGCAACTTTCTGAAATATTTCATCAGACATGGTTGAGACCTGTATGTTCATGGCCTTGGCATCACATGCCTTGACCATCTTCTCATCATCAGTCCACTCTGCTCTGGGAACTGAAGTTTGTATAACCTTTCCACTGATGTCTTTCCTTATTGGAACTGGGGGACCTGTGAGGATCACATTAAAAATCTCCTCATCAATAGAATTCATGTAAAGTTTTATTCTGGCCTTCCAGAGTGTAAACTTGTTTAGATTACACACTGGAGGTCTTGTTGAGGCATAATCCTTTGAACTCATTTTCGGTATGTAATATATTTGTATAACAGAAATAAGAGTAGGAGGTCCTTCTGATCAAGGTGTTAGCCTTTTATTGATCAACCTAGCTCTGATACCAATTGAAAGTGCACAGTGTGCCTCTGAGAATTCTCTAGAGGGGGGGGGGGTGAATAGAGATTTAAAATATTTTCTATCCTAACTGTGTAAACAATAAAGTAAACAAAGGATTTATGTTGGAACATGGTCTTCCGCATCTCCTAGGTTTGAGAATAACAAATCCTATGTATTTGATCTTGTGTGTTTAAGTGTGCAGGAAATCAAAGTCCACGTGACTCAAGGATGGTTGTCCCCAAAATTGAGGCCAGAATTCAAACATGACCACTAGCGCCGGCTGTAGCGATAGCGCCCGACGCTAGCGATGATTAGCGCGATTCCGGCAGTGTTTTTAGAAAGAGCTAGCGCCCGGCGGTAGCTACTAGCACTGGCGGTAGCATGGCGCACAAGAGGCATAGAGCAAAATGTTGCCACGGATTGAAGATCCTGCCGCGCAAAATCTTTCCTAATCCGGGCTAGCGCCGGCGGTAGTTCGTGGGCTATAAAAGGACCCCCTCTCCTCTTGTTTTCGTACACCTATTGCATACACCTCAGAGAGAGAGTGCTAGAATTCCAGAGGCTCTTCTTGGCCGAAATTTGACGACACGCCGAAGCTCTGCCAATTTCTGAAGGAGAATTCCGACACGCCGAATCCAAACGAAGTCCGCTTCGACAAACGCTGATTCTACAGCGGATCTTCGTCTCCGACTTCAGAAGTTCATCTTAAGGGAGGTTTTGTTATTTTATTTCTCTTTCTTCATTGTAAACGGTAGTGAAATCGCCTCGTGTTGGCGACTAGGTCTGGGGTAGACTTAGGGCTGAAATTCGCCTCGTGTTGGCGACTAGATCTAGGCTAGTTCTAGGGGGTGCTCGAGGCCACATCCGGGGAAGGATTGGCTAGAGCGGACTGAGGCCGAATCCGAGGAGGATAAGGCTAGGGCCACCGGTTAGTGGGGAAGCGAGTCGGGATAGAAAACAAAAGGAGATTTTTTATTATTCGCCTCCGATCTCTAGCGTCATCGAGATCAAGTTTTGTAAAACTTATTTATCATTAATAAAGCTTGTCTCTCTTTTTGTTTTACTTAACTTCTTTCATGTCTTTAATCTTGCAATAATTCAAAGTTTTTTAAATATAATCTAAAGTTTTTGAAAACCCTTATTCACCCCCTCTAAGAGCGCCGACCGATCCAACAAATGGTATCAGAGGGGTTTTATTCCAATCGGCTTAACAACCGGGAATAATGGTGTCTCATGATCTCGCTTCAACTAGTGGGGCAAATTTCTGTGAAGATGAAATATCACATAAACCACCCTTGTTTGAAGGAACAAATTATAAAGGATGGAAAATCTTAATTGAAAAATTTATTAAAACTTTAGACATCGAAGTATGGAACTTAGCAATTATAAGACTTGCGGATGAATCAAATAAAAAAGAACGTCAGCTAAATGCCAAAGCCAAACACTATCTATTTTGTGCACTATCTAATGAAATTTTCAAATTCATATATTGCTTTTCTAGTGCATACAAAATATGGCACTTTTTTGAAGAAATGTATGATCTTCCTCTCGCTGGTGTGGAACAAACACAGGAGGAAAAGAACGTACAAGAATCCATTATCATCCAAGAAGATCTCTCTCGGAGCAAAACCATGGAGAATATTGAAATAGAGAAAGAGAACAATACATCAAAAGAAGATGAAAACTCATCTGTGATCGAGGAAGGACTAAAAACTGACGAAGAAACTTCATGCTCGTATTTTGCCTCCTCCAAAAGCGCTGTAAGAAAGACTAAATCTTCGTCTTGTGTAATAACTTCTATCTCTAGTTTCAACATATTAAAAGTAGCTAAACGAAAGATCAAAAAATTGAAAATTGCTAATAAAAATTTACGTTTAGAAAATAAGAGGCTAAAGGCTAATGAATCAAATTGTGATGTGTCTTCATCACCTTGTTTTTCACTTGAAAATACAAATTCTTGTTTTGATTGTAATAATATTAAAGAAAAAGTCAAAGAACTTGAAAAAAAAATTATTTGTGTGAAAGAACATAATGAAAAATTATGTTTAGAAAATTCATCGTCGAAGAATGATTGTGCTAAATGTAAAGACTACGAGATTGAAATTAAAGAAATGGACGAAACATTTGATGAATATAGGGATGAATATGAAAAACATATTGAATCAATCGCTACCACTCTTAAAAATTGCACAATCGCTTACAATGAAGGCAGGCACAATTTACAAACTAAGAATGATGAATTAAATGCTAAAATCAACTTGCTCAAGGAAATCATAAAGAAAAACACTCATTCACAATACCAAGATATATCTAAAAGCAAGTTAAATATAAATTCTCAAAATATTAATAAATCAAACAATGGAAATAAAAGACATCAACAAATTAAAAATGAAATTCCAAAGTACAATTATTATTATCATCAAACTTCTCCCAACATAAAACTTCACAAATTTCCTATGAAAAATGCTTTCTAATCACTACAATTATAATCCCAAAGATAAAGATTATCACAATAGAAATTTGACTCATAATAATAATATTAAACCAGAGTTTGAATTGAGGCCCAAAACCAATGATGAAACACAAACACCACAAAAAAGGGCCCATTCATTTCCATCTCCCCAAAAGCAAATACGTTGTATTTGGGTACCCAAAGGAACCATCACACCCAGTCCTCTTTGGATACCTAAATCTCTCTTTCATTAGGTACCACCAAATGCATGAAGTAGAATATTTTCAAAAGAGTAATATACAATTTTTCTACTTCATGATGTGCTTTAATGTCTTTCAATTTTCTTTGTTTTCTTATTTCTTTGAAATTATCATGTTATGGTCATCTTGTATAGGAAACATGATCAAAAATTTTAATGAGCCTATAATATTAATCAAAACTCAAAATCTTATTAAGATGACCTACTTATTATTCATATATTCATTTTACATATATTTATCAACAATTAAATTCAAAATCTTCTATGTGATAGTAAAATATTTAGGATTTCAAAAAGGTATACCACATAAAATTTTTTTCCTAAATATCACCACTTCATAACATCAAATTATAAATGAAACATTCTAGTCAAACATCCAAAAGATAACAAAATAAACATAATTCAAAGAACAACAACATCCAAGACGTAGGTTCAAATTCCTGAATTATTACATAAAAAATGTTCCTCTCACAACTACTCCTCCTCATCTATGTCCTCCACACTAGGACTCGGGGAGCGTCTCCTGCGAATCCTCCGGATCGAGTGGCGGGGCGGATCTGAAATTGGACTCTCCCACTCCCTCCACTCTGGTGTAGATGGGTTTAACTTTAAAGCTTTCATCATAAACTTCATCATTATTTTGATTCCTGAGACATCCTTCCTTATCACAGAAACATCCTCCTCCACCCGTGTCATCCGCTCACCCATCTCCTCTCGAAAGGACCCATATGGAGCATCCCGAGCCCCTCGAGAAGACGCTCCTCGCCGGAGTGGTGGTTGAGTTGATGAGGATGGCTCATCCGAGACGAAGGATGCTCGCAAATGCGTGGTACTATAAATAGGAGGATAGCAATCTACTAAAAAGAAACCTAAGTCAATAGTAGGATACAAAACCTGAATAACTCGTTGAATGATGCCACCCAGGGGCATGTTGTTGAATCTCTGACGGGATGGTTTCCGCAACTTGTAGGAATAACGAATCAAGGAGAGTAACAAATCCGCCACATCAAACCTCTCCTTCTCTAAAATAAAATAGGTAACATAACTTAGTTGCGCTGTGACCTTGGCAGTATCACCCAACTTCAGTAGGATTGTATGGCGCAACACATTTTGCACGACCAAGGCATCCAAGGTGAGAGTCGAAACGGTAGAGATCAGACTCCTGCACTCCTTGTTATGCAGTACCATGTTCACTTGAGTCCAATCTCTGTCTGCCCTGAACCTCTCAACAATTTCCAATCTATGTGGATGCTGAGTCAATCCGAATACGATCCACAACTATTCATGGGTAATAGTAACCATCTGCCCCTGCACTTGTGACTGGACTCCTCCATCCAGCTCTGTCGTTGATGGATCTTCCAAGTGCATGTAAAAATCGCACACCAACTTGGAAGAAAATCCGTCAGGAATGAACAAGCTCAACACCTCTACGGCAGCAAATAGCTCCATAATGTGGTGGTGTCGCGGTAAGTCAAACTCCATGACGTATGGCACTCCCACTATAGCTGCCTCTATGACAACTCAGTATTCTTCTTTCACTTATAACCCGGTGCCATCTGCAACATTACAAAAAATTATTAAAATAAGAAAACAAAATCCTCATCTAAAAACAAAAATTTTTATATCTCCTTAAAATTAAAATACGTTCATATCCTAACTTAAAACCAAGAAATCCACATATTCAAAACCAAAAACCTCATCAAAACCACAAACCTTAGAGAAAACCTAACGGTGTAGATCTAGTTCCTAAATCTACCTAAAAACTTCAAATATCTTCATCTCTAACATCACAATCAAGCTTTAAAACAAAAATCGTAAGAAAGGATGAAGAATTACCTCAGATCTGCGCGTAGAATGAGTCGTCTTCTAGGGTTTTTTGGGAGGAAATGAAAGATAATGGCGGATATGAAAGAAGAACTCGGTTTTAACAAAAGCCTTGATAGCGCCAGCGCTAGCGCTAGCGCCGGCGGTATCAGACCATTTTGAGTTTTAAATAAAACAAAATTCCATTAAATACCTGAATTTATTCCCTACTATATGTACTAATTAGTGATGCAAGATTTAGTATATTTTGACTTGTATTAGGTGTCCTAGATCTTTCAAATTAACACAAATTCAAAAATGCAATTTTTGGTGTTTAACCATCAAAAACATCTCCTTAAATTCTGCAATTTCAGCATGAAACTACTATTGGGACACCTAATCAAAATCAAGAATCAACAATTTCAAAATCCTCAAAAAGAACTTACTGTCTCCCGCGCTAGCGCTACCGCAGGCGCTAGCGTCCATGTTCATTTTTCTGTATTTTTTAAATTTCTAAAAATCCCTTAAAATATATAAATCTATATTTTCTACTTAGTTTTGCACTTCTGTGTTTCTTTATTTTTTGAAAAATCAAATACAAACTACAAAAACCAAATTACAAAAAATATGCTTTTCTTTTTCGCTTGTGTTGTTTCCTTTGTTTAAAGTTCATCTTTATGCAAAAATCAAATTTAAAAATTACAAAAGCAAAAATTACAAAAATATACTTTTATTTGCTAAAATCAAATACAAAAATATAAAACTTTAAAACTATCAAAAAAAACTGTTTGATTTTTTTTGTGAAAAATCAAGCATGATTTAATCTATTATTTAGGAATTCTACAATGTTGCAATTTATCTTTTCAAACTACTTTGGCCATTGTCTTTCTTCATGCTTTGATATATCTATTCACATGTGCAGGAATTATAGTTTAAAAGTTGTGTTGGATCAAGCTTAGCATGCCTCTAAGTATGAGAAATGTTTTATGTTTGATAATGATATTTATTCACTAACTTTCATTTGGCATTGTCTACATATGTATTTAATCTAAAGAATGCTTGTGTTTGTTTTGTATTAGTATAATGGATTAAAATTGCACAAGTATCTTACCTACACTCCTTATTTTGCACTCTTAAAAAATTAAGAAAAGTCGTTATGTTTTTCATAAATTCTATTGATTTGCAAAACAAGTGTATTCGGAGAACTTTGTACAAAACAAAATTATAAAATGAATGACAAAGATATCTCCACCAAGCACTACTTGAACCTCCTGATAAGTCTTAATAAGCATTGTGAGGTTGAGCACCTTGAAAAGAATAAGTAAAGTGTCTTGTGCAAATCAAATCCTTCTTTCAAAAATAAGAAAAACCACTTATTCTTAAGTACACCGGATCACAATAAAAATCAATCTAGAAGAATAAAATTATGTGATCCCCCAAGCACTACTTTGCACCCTGATAAGTCTTGATGAGCATTGTGTGTTCAGAGCACCTTGGTAGTTGTACTTTTTATTGTGCATTAAAGTGTGTGGAAATAATCTTATTTGTGTTTTATTGTGCTCGTACTTTACATATATCTTGTATTTTTGATTAAAACATTTGTTTACATTACTCAAAAATACACTTTTGTGCACATCATTATCTTCCATAACACTTCTTCTCATGAGTATTGGATCCTAATGCTACTTCTATATTACTTTTTATTTATGAAATGCACTAGATAACCTAGCATGTGTTCTACAATGTTTTGTATGTTTTTGACATTATGAATTAAAGTACATTATGGTAATCTCTTTTTGATAAACATTATTTCATGCTTGGTTATTATAAAATTTAAAGATCTAACTGCAAAATGATTTACAAAAACATCATCTTTTGTGAACTTTAACTCATCTTTTTTTGGGGTTATCATTACTATTTGATGTTTTTGTATTGCTATAAGTCTTCCGCATCTTAACCATATAAGTGTTTTACCTTGCTCTTTCATGCTTCCTTAATCTCTTGTATTCTTTGCATTATCACTTATTCTTAAAAATTCCTATCTTTCATTAAGTGATAGATTTACTTGGAACACTTGTTATTGGTTACTTCAAACATAAAAATCTTTTATGCTCAAAACTTTGAAAATTTTTTAATGTTCATACCTCTGATCTATTTTGATGAAAAACAATTCTAAAACTCCTTATCATTTACTTAAAAAGCTCGATCATGTCTTCTCTTTTATTTCCACATTTTTAGTGCTTTGTTACCCTACCCACTTTTGCTAATAACAAAGGGGGAGAACTAACATGATAAATATAACCCGCTATCAAAAACCCAACATGACAAATTAAGATGATAGCTTACATATTAGGGGAGCGATCACTTAGGTGGAGCATGTATTTAGGGGGAGCAATTCTAAATGCTAAAATCAATAATTATACTAAAGTCATCACTCTCACACACACACAAGTATAGTCTCATCATTGTTAGCTATTAATGCTTTGATTTATCATTAATGGATTTGTTATTATCAAAAGGGGGAGTTTGTTGGAACATGGTCTTCCGCATCTCCTAGGTTTGAGAATAACAAATCCTATGTATTTGATCTTGTGTGTTTAAGTGTGCAGGAAATCAAAGTCCACATGACTCAAGGATGGTTGTCCCCAAAATTGAGGCCAGAATTCAAACATGACCACTAGCGCCGGCGGTAGCGATAGCACCCTGCGCTAGCGATGATTACCGCGATTCTGGCAGTGTTTTTAGAAAGAGCTAGAGCCCGGCGGTAGCTACTAGCGTTGGCGGTAGCATGGTGCACAATAGGCATAGAGCAAAATGTTGCCACGGATTGAAGATCCTGCCGCGCAAAATCTTTCCTAATCCGGGCTAGCGCCGGCGGTAGCGCTAGCGCCGACGGTAGTGCTTGGGAAATAAAAGGACCCCCTCTCCTCTTGTTTTCGTACACCTATTGCATACACCTCAGAGAGAGAGTGCTAGAATTCCAGAGGCTCTTCTTGGCCAAAATTTGACGACACGCCGAAGCTCTGCCAATTTCTGAAGGAGAATTCCATCACGCCGAATCCAAACGAAGTCCGCTTCGACAAACGCTGATTCTACAGCGGATCTTCATCTCCGACTTCAGAAGTTCATCTTAAGGGAGGTTTTGTTATTTTATTTCTCTTTCATTGTAAACGGTAGTGAAATCGCCTCGTGTTGGCGACTAGGTCTGGGGTAGACTTAGGGCTGAAATTCGCCTCATGTTGGCGACTAGATCTAGGCTAGTTCTAGGAGGTGCTCGAGGCCACATCCGGGGAAGGATTGGCTAGAACGGCTTGAGGCCGAATCCGGGGAGGATAAGGCTAGGGCCACCGGTTCGTGGGTAAGCGAGTCGGGATAGAAAACAAAAAGAGCTTTTTTATTATTCGCCTCCGATCTCTAGCGTCATCGAGATAAAGTTTTGTAAAACTTATTTATCATTAATAAAGCTTGTCTCTCTTTTTGTTTTACTTAACTTCTTTCATGTCTTTAATCTTGCAATAATTCAAAGTTTTTTAAATATAATCTAAAGTTTTTGAAAACCCTTATTCACCCCCCCTCTAAGGGCGCCGACCGATCCAACAATTTATGCTCAACAATACACTGGCAGAATAATTAAAATGCATGAAATAAAATGCTAAATAATGATTTGGCACAGCACAGAAAAGCACAACACAAACACAAAAGATTTTATAGAGGTTCCCCCAAATGTGGGTATTCCATTCTACTACCACCTGGTAGGAATGCACCTGCAGTCCCTGAGTATTTTCATAAGCAGACACTTAGAACCACTGATCTTTTGACAAGGAGATCATGAACAACTAGATCTTTTGATAAGGAGATCTTGAACCACCAGATCTTTTGATAAGGAGATCTTGAACCACTGAATCCTTTGAAGAGGGATTAATAAAACTCTTTTACAGAGATGGAAGAAGAAAGAGAAAGAAGAAAAGTAAAGGAATTCTGTTCTCAGAATTCTTGTGTAGGCTGTATGAACAACCTATTAGATGTTTCACAGGATCTGCTCTTGATTAACCCCTTCTTATGATAGTGATGAATTGCAGAGCATTGTATGTCAGATCCCTTCTTCTTCTGCTGATTGAGATCTAACTGCTGTTAGATGGTGATGAAGAGTAGCTTTTAGATCCTCTGTTCTATCAGATGAAGAACATCAGTGCTTTCTTTTCTTTTCTATTCTTTGTTAGGGTTCCTGAAGGAGGAGTAAGAAGAAAGGAAAACCCTAATCAGAAGAAGACGGCTGATAGTAATGAATACCTTATTCTTCTCTTTCTTCTCTGCCCTTTAATAGTCTGTCTTTAATTTGATTTTCTATCCCTTTTTAGTAAGACCTGAAAAGTTATCTTCTCATAGACAATCTCTTTCTTTCCATCTTTAATTCTCGAACAGTCGACCAATAAGGAATATGTTTCCAGGAAACCTTTTGTCTCCTTCTTTAATGCTTCCTTCTATTTCAGGTAATTATTAAGCCGTTGGAGAATGGTCTTGAAAAATGTGGGCCATGAGAGAGGGATCAGAATGACAGCTGTAAAGTTATACTTTTACAGACTGTATTCAAAGTAGCGTCGACTTCACTTCCTCTCTTATCGATACAGCTTCCAGTTCTTATAGTAGCAGCTTCGATTTTGTCTGTGCTCTGATTAAACTCTGTTAGTCGACGTTGCTTCGATATCTTATCGACGTAACCATCGAGTTGTAAGTCATGGATCTGAACTTCAATATCTGCGTCGAGATGAAGTCGACATTGCGTCGACTTTAGATGGCTTTGACAGATATTCCCAACTGCATTGAGTTGAAGTAGAAGCAGCGTCGACTTCTCAAGTTACTTTGACAATTCCCTAACCTCTACATCAATATCTATTCGACGTAACGTCGACATGAGTTACTTCGACAGGAGGGTTGAACCACTTGGACTTCTTATCAGAGTAGCGTCGATATGTACTCGATGTTGTGTCGAATTCTATTCGATGCAAATGTTAACTTTGCCCAATTTTGCACCCCTTGAATTGGTCTTGACACTCTAGGTTGAGTGTGACACCCTAAGACATCAAATGACCAGACTACCCTCACTATACACTGGGTAATTTAATCCTAGGGGATAAAATCACTTTTCATATAATTTGTTAAGTTAAATCACAGGGTTTTTCCCAACACCTACATTCAAATGATAACATATTTTGCCCATGCCAGTTCATTTAGTAGTCAATATATAGCGGGTTGTAGTAGGAATTTGGGATTTAGCTCCAAATGACACCTATACTTCAAACAACCATAACTTTTGATCTGTTTATCTAATTTTTCCTACAACACCTTTTTGGAATGAGTTCGGAGCCCTACATCCAATGGAGAATAGAATTTACCCATTCAAGTTTGTTTAGCAGTCGATGGACAATGGGTTCTCGTGAAAATGAGGGATTTAGCTTCAAATGACATAAACTTCAAGCATCCATAACTTCTGATCTGGTTGTCTGATTTTGTCGCATGATACCTTTTTATGGAATTATATCGAAGCCCAATATCTAATTAACATATGTTTTGCCCATTCCAATTTATTTAGTAGTCATTATACAGTGGGTTGTACTGGTAATGAGGGATTTAGCTCCAAATGACACATAATCTTCAAACATCACTAACTTTTGATCCGGTTGTCCGTTTTTTGCCCACAACACATTTTTGGAATAATCTCGGAGCCCTACAACCAATGGAGAACAAATTTTACCCATTCCAGTTCATTTAGTGGTCAATATACCATGGGTTGCTGTAGTAATGTGTGATTTAGCTCCAAATAACACATAAACTTTAAACATCATTAACATTTGATCCAGTTGTCCGGTTTTTACCCACAACACCTTTTTGGGATTTAGCTCCAAATGACACCTAAACTTCAAGTAGACATAACTTTTGATTTGCTTGTCTGAGTTTTACCTATAACACCTTTTCGAAATGGCTCAGAGCCCTACATTTAATGGAGAACAAGTTTTACCCA
Organism: Dactylorhiza incarnata; assembly: GCA_033032865.1. NCBI lineage: Eukaryota > Viridiplantae > Streptophyta > Magnoliopsida > Asparagales > Orchidaceae > Dactylorhiza > Dactylorhiza incarnata. Next base: position 5,671,859 of record JAWHQI010000141.1, on the reverse strand, counting down.
TTTTAGTTCATTGTGGTCAATATACCGCGGGTTGTTGTGGTAATGTAGGATTTTGCGCCACATGATACCTAAACTTCAAGCATCCATAACTTTTGATCTGGTTGTCCAATTTTTGCTCACAACACCTTTTTAAAATATGATATGAGACCTATATCCAATAGAGCACAAGTTTTACCAATTCCAGTTCGTTTAGTGTTATATATACAGAAGGTTGAAGTGATAATGTGGGATTTTGCTCCAAATGACATCTAAACTTCAAACAGCCATTACTATTGTTCGGGTTGTCCGATTTTTTCCTTGTGCACCTTTTTGGAAGGAGCACGCAACCTACATCAAATGGAGAATTGTATTTATCCATTCAAACTTATTTAGTGGTCGATGGACAGCGGGTTGCATTGGAAATGATGGATTTACCTCAAAATGACACCTAAGCTTCAAGCAGCCATAAACTTTGATCCGATTATTAGATTTTTTCTCACAACATCTTTTTAGAATGATATCCGAGCCCTATAACCAATCGAGCATAAATTTTACCAATTCCAGTTCGTTTAGTGGTTTATATACATCTGGTTGCAGTGATAATGCGCGATTTAGCTTTAAATGACATTTAAATTTCAAACAACCATTACCTTTGATTCGGTTGTTTGATTTTTGCCCTCTACACCTTTTTTGATTGAGCTCTCAGCGCTAAATCCAATAGAGAATAGAATTTATTAATTTGATTTTATTTAGTGGTCGATGGACAACGTGTTGCTGTGGAAATGAGGGATTTATCTGCAAATGATAGCTAAACTTCAAACAATCGTAACTTTTGATCCGGTTGCCCAAGGGTTTCCCAAAATATCTTTTTGGAATGAGATCGGAGACCTACATCTAATGGAGGACAAGTTAACCCATTCTAGTTCATTTATTTGTCGATATACAATGGGTTGCAGTGGTAATGCTAGATTTAACTCCAGATGACACCAAAACTTTAAATAGTCGTAACTTTTGATCAGGTTAGCTATTTTTTTCACACAAAACCTTTTTAAAATGAACTCGAAGCCCTACATTTAATGGAAAATATGTTTTACTCGTTCTAGTTCTTTTAGTGGTCAATATATAGCAGGATGTAGTTATAATGCAGGGTTTAGCTCCAAATGACCCCTAAACTTCAAACATTCATATCTTTTGATCGGGTTGCCCAATTTTTTCCCTCAACACCTTTTAAGAATAAGATAGGATCCCAACATCCAATGGAGAACAATTTTACATATTCCAGATCATTTCATTGTCAATATTCATGTGGTTGCAGTGGTTAAGTGAGATTTAACTCCAAATAACACCTAAACTTCAAACATCCATAACTTTTAATCTGGTTATCCGATTTTTGACTACAGTTCCTTTTTAAAATCAGATTGGAGCCCTACATTCAATGTAGAACATGTTTTAGCCGCTCCAATTCTTTTAGTTGTCAATATACTATTGGTTGCAGTAGTTAAACATGATTTAGCTTTAAATGACACTTAAAATACAACTATCCATAGATTTCGATCCGGTAGCCCAATATTTTCCCATAACAACTTTTCAGAATGAGATCGGAGCCCTACATCTAATGGAGAACAAGTTTTACCCATTTCACTTCATTTAGTTGTTGATATACAGTGGGTTGTAGTTGTAATGCGAGATTTTGCTCCAAATAACACTTAAACTTCCAACAGCCATAACTTTTGATCATGTTGTCCAATTTTTGCCCACAACACCTTTGCAGAATGAGCTCGGAGCTCTACATTCAATGGAGAACATGTTTTAGCCATTCCAGTTATTTTAGTAGTCAATATATATCAGGTTACAGTAGTAATGCGAGATTTAGCTCCAAATAACACCTAAACTTCAAACATCCATAGCTTTTGATCTGGTTCCCCGATTTTTACCCACAATCCTTTTTTGAATAATATCGGAGTCGTACATCCAATGGAGAACAAGTTTTACCCATTCCAGTTCATTAAGTATTCGATATATAATGGGTTGTAGTGGTAATCCGTGATTTTGTTCCAAATGTCATTTGTGTAGGTTGTTTGACTTTTGCCCAAAATATCTTTTCAAAATGAGCTTGGAGCCCTACATTGAAATAAGAACATATTTTTTTCATTCCAGTTCTTTTAGTGGTCATTATACAGTGGGTTGCAGTAGTAATGCGGGATTTAACTCCAAATGACACCTAAATTTTAAAAATCCATTACTTTTCATTAGGTTGTCTGATTTTTGTCAACAATAACTTTTCAGAATGAGATCATAGCCCTATGTCCAATGAAGAACAAGTTTAACCCATTCCAGTTTGTTTAGTGGTCGATATACAGCTGGCTGTAGTGTTAATGCGAGATTTAGCTCCAAATGAAAAATGGGAAAAACATGTTCTCCATTAAATGTAGGTCTTCGAGCCATTCCAAAAAGGTATTGTAGGTAAAATTCGGACGAGCAGATCAAAAGTTATGGTTGCTTGAAGTTTAGGTGTCATTTGGAGCTAAATTCCGCATTACCACTACAACCGGTTGTATATTGACAACTTAACAAACTAGAATGAGTTAAACTTTGTTCTCTATTGGATATAGGGCTCCAAACTCATTCCGTAATGGTGTTGTGGGGAAAAAGCAGACAACCAGATCAAAAGTTATTGATGTTTAAAGTTTATGTGTCATTTGGAGTTAAATCCCACATTACTACTGCAACCCACATTATATTGACCACTAAATGAATTGAAATGGGTAAAATGTGTTCTCCATTGGTTGTAGGGCTATGAGATTATTCCGAAAAGGTGCTGTGGACAAAAATCAGACAATCAGATCAAAAGTTATGGATTTTTGAAGTTTAGGTGTCATTTGGAGCTAAATACCACTACAACCCACTATATAACGACCACTAAACAAACTGGAATGGGTAAAACTTGTGCTCAAATGGATATATGTCTCCAATCTCATTCCAAAAAAAGGGATTATGGGACAAAATCGGATAACCGGATCAAAAGTTTTGGATGCATGAAGTTTTAGTGTCGCTTGAAGCTAAATCCCGCATTTTCACGGCTACCCACTGTGCATCGACCACTAAACAAACTCGAACAGGTAAATTCTATTCTCCATTGGATGTAGGGCTCCGAGCTCATTCCATAAAGTTGTTGTGGGCAAAAATTAGCTGGATCAAAAGTTATGGTTGTTTGAAACTCTAGATGACAGCTAAACTTCAAACAGCCATAACATTTGATAAGGTTGTCTGATTTTTGCCCACAATACCTTTGCAGAATGAGCTCGGAGCCCTGCAATCAATGGAGAACCTGTTTTACCCATTCTAGTTCTTCTTGTGATCAATAAACAGTGGGTTGTAGTAGAAATGTGAGATTTAGCTCCAAAGGACACCTAAACTTCAAACACCCATATCTTTTGATCCGGTTATCCAATTTTTGCCCACAACACATTTTCGGAATAAGATCAGAGCCTACATCCAATGTAGAACAATATTACCCATTCTAGTTCATTTAATTGTCAATATACTGCTGATTGCAGTGGTAAAGCAAGATTTAGCTCGAAATGACACCTAAACTTCAAACAGCCATAACTTTTGATCAGGTTGTCTTATTGTTCCCCACAATACTTTTTCAGAATGAGATCGGTGACCAACATTAATTATAAAATATGATTTACTCGTTCTAATTCTTTTAGTGGTCAATATATAGCGGGTTGATGTAGTGATGCGAGATTTAGCTCTAAAAGACACCTAAACTTCAAACATCCATAGATTTTGATCCGGTTGCCCGATTTTTGCCCATAACATCTTTTCAGAATAAGATCAGAGCCCTACATCCAATGAAGAACAACTTTTACCCATTCTAGTTCATTTAGTTGTCGATATTCGGTAGGTTACAGTGATAATATGGGATTTAGCTCCAAATGACACCTAAACTTCAAACATCCATTACTTTTGATCTGTTTGTCTGATTTTGGCCAATAACAACTTTTCGGAATGAGATCGCAGCCCTATGTCCTATGAAGAACAAGTTTTTCCCATTCTAGTTTGTTTAGTGGTCGATATACAGTTGGTTGTCATGATAATGTGAGATTTAGCTCCAAATGACACATAAACTTCAAACAACTATAACTTTTGATCCAGTTTTCGGATTTTTGCTCACAACACCTTTTCAAAATAATTTCGGATCCCTACAACTAATGGAAAACAATTATTACACATTTCAGTTCGTTTAATGGTCAATATACTGTGGGTTGCAGTAGTAATGTTTGATTTAGCTCTAAATAACACATAAACTTTAAACATCAATTAAGAACGAGTTTTAACCATTTCAGTTCATTTAGTTATCGATATACATCTCGATAATGTGGTAATGTGAGATTTTTCTCCAGATGACAACAAAACTTCAAACAACCATAACTTTTGATCAGGTTATCCAATTTTTGCCCCAACACCTTTTCAAAATGAGCTCTGAGCTCTACATTCAATGGAGAACATGTTTTTGCCATTCCAGTTCTTTTAGTGGTCAATATACATCGAGTTGCAGTAGTAATGCGGGATTTAGCTCCAAAAGACACCTAAACTTCAAACATATGTAGCTTTTGATCCAGTTTCCCGATTTTTGCCCACAACACCTTTTCGTAATAATCTCGGAGCCCTACAATCAATGGAGAACAAGTTTTACCCATTCCAGTTTGTTTAGTGGTTAATGCATAGTGGGTTGCAGTTGTAATGTGGTATTTAGCACCAAATGACACCAAAACTTTAACCATCCATAAATTTTGATCCGGTTGTTCGATTTTTGCTCACAATACCTTTTTAGAATGAGAAATAAGCCATATATTCAATCGAGCACAAGTTTTAACAATTCCAGTTCGTTTAGTGGTCTATATAGCGGGCTGCAGTGATAATGCAGGATTTAGCTCCAAAGGACATCTAAACTTCAAACAGCCATTACTTTTGATCCAGTTGTCCGATTTTTGCCATATACACCTTTTCAGAATGAGCTCGTAGCCCTAAATCCATTAGAGAATATTATTTATCCATTCGAACTTATTTAGTGGTCTATGGACAATGGATTTTAGTGGAAATGAGGTATATACCTCAAAAAGATACCTAAATTTCAAGCAGCCATAACTCCTGATATGCTCGTCCAATTTTTGCCCACAACACCTTTTAGAATGGTTCGGAGCCCTACATCCAACTGATAACAAATTTTACACATTTTATTCATTTTGTGGTCAATATACAGCGAGTTGCAATGGTAATATGGGATTTTGCTACACATGATACCTAAACTTCAAGCATCCATTACTCTTGATCCGGTTGTCAGATTTTTGCTCACAACAACTTTTCAGAATGAGGTCCGATCCCTATATCCAACCGAGCACAAGCTTTACCAATTCCAGTCTTTTTAGTGGTCGATATACAGTGGGTTGCAGTGATAATGCAGGATTTTACTCCAAATGACATCTAAACTTCAAATAGCCATTACATTTGATCTGGTTGTCTAATTTTTGCCCTCTACATCTTTTCAGAATGAGCACGTAGCCTTAAATCAAATGGAGAATTGAATTTATCCATTCAAACTTGTTTTGTGGTCGATGGACAGCGAGTTGTAGTGGAAATGAGAGATTTACCTCAAAATGATTCCTAAATTTCAAGCAGCCATAACTTTTGATCTACTTGTTCGATTTTTGCCCACAACACCTTTTCGGAATGGCTCGGAGCCTTACATCCTATGGATAATAAGTTTTCCCATTTTATTCAGTTTGCGGTGAATATATAGTGGGTTGCATTGGTAATGCGGGATTTTGCTCTACATGATACCTAAACTTCAAGCATCCATATCTTTTGATCTAGTTGTCAGATTTTTGCTCACAACACCTTTTCAGAATGATATCCAAGCCCAATATCCAATTGAGCACAAGTTTTACCAATTCTAGTTTGTTTAGTGGTCTATATACACTGGGTTGTTGTGATAATGCGAGATTTAGCACCAAATGACATCTAAACTTCAAGCATCCATTACTATTGATCAGGTTGTCCATTTTTTGCCCTCAATACCTTTTCGGAATGAGCTCGCAGCCCTAAATCCATGGTGAATAGGATTTATCCATTGGAGTGTGTTTAGTGGTTGATGAACAGTGGGTTGCTATGGAAATGAGCGATTTACCACCTACACATTATAACTAAACTTCAAACATCCATAACTTTTGATCCGGTTGTCCAATGTTTGCCCACAACATATTTTTGGAATTAGATCGGAGCCCTACATCCAATGGAGAACAATTTTTACACATTTCAGTTTATTTAGTTGTCTATATACAGTGGGTTGTAGTAGTAATACCAGATTTAGCTGCAAATAATACCTAAACTTCAAACAGCCATAACTTTTGATAAGTTTGTCCGGTTTTTCTCACAAGTCCTTTTTATAATGAGAGCGGAGCCCAACATCCAATTAATAATAAGTTTTACCCATTTCAGTTCATTTAGTTATCAATATACATCTGGTTGCAGAGGTCATGCGAGATTTCGCTAAAAATAACACCTAAATTTCAAACATCCATTACTTTTGTTCAAATTATCTGATTTTTGCCCAAAACACCTTTCCAGAATGAGCTCGGAGCCCAAAATTCAAATGAGAACATATATTACCGATTCCAGTTCTTTTTGTGGTCAATATACATCGGGTTGTAGTAGTAATACGGTATTTAGCTTCAAATGACACCTAAACTTCAAACATCAATTACTTTTAATCTGGTTGTCTAAAATTTTTCCCACAATAAATTTTCTGAATAAGATCGGTGCCCTACGTCCAATGGAGAACAAATTTTACTCATTCCAGTTTGTTTAGTGGTCGATATATAGCTAGTTGTAGTGGTAAGGCGAGAATTAGCTCCAAATGACACCTAAGCATCAAACAGCTATAATTGTTCAAGTTGTTCAATTGTTGCCCACAACATTTTTTTGGAATGAGCTCGGAGCCCTACATCCAATTAAGAACAAGTTTTACCCATTTCAATTAATTTAGTTATCGATATACATCTACTTGTAGAGGTAATGCGAGATTTCACTCTAAATGACACCTAAACTTCAAACAGCCATAACTTTTGATCAGGTTGTTTGATTTTTGCCCACAACACCATTTTAGAATGAGCTCGAAGCTCTACATTTAATGGAGAACATGTTTTAGCCATTCCAGTTCTTTTAGTGGTCAATATCTTATGGGATTTATCTCCAAATAACACCAAAACTTCAAGCATCCATAACCTTTGATCTGATTGCCCAATATTTGACCATAACACCTTTTCAAAATGATATCGGATCCCTACATCTAATGGAGAACAAGTTTTACCCATTCCAGTTCATTAAGTTGTCGATATATAGTCGGTTGTAGTGGTAATGCAAGACTTAGCTCCAAATGACACTTAAACTTCAAACCTCCATAACTTTTGTTCAAGTTGTGTGATTTTTTCCCACAACACCTATTTAGAATGAGGTCGGAGCCCTACATTCAAATGAAAACATATTTTGCCCATTCTAGTTCTTTTAGTGGTCAATATACAGCGGGTTGCAGTTCTAATGCGGGAGTTAGCTCCAAATGTCACCAAAACATCAAACATCCATTACTTTTGATCTGGTGGTCAGATTTGTTGCCCACAACAACTTTTCAAAATAAATCGGAGACCTAAGTCTAATGGAGAACAAGTTTTACCCATTCCAGTTTGTTTAGTGGTCGATATATAGCTCGTTGCTGTGGTAATGTGAGATTTAGCTACAAATGACACCTAAACTTCAAACTGCCATAACTTTTGATCGGTTTGCCCGATTTTTTCCTACAACACCTTTTTGGAATGAACTCGGAGCCCTACATCCAATGGAAAATATGATTTACCAATTCAAGTTTGTTAGTGGTCGATGGATAGTAAGTTGTCGTCAAAATTAGGGATTTAGCTTCAAGTGACACCTAAACTTAAAACATCTATAACTTTTGATCTGGTTGTCCGAATTATTCAACCTTGCCTTTTCAGAATGAAATCAGAGCTCTACAGCCAATGTAACATAAGTTTTACCTATTTTAATTTGTTTAGTGGTCGATATACAATGGTTTGCATTGGTAAAGAGGGATTTAGCTTCATATGATACAATAACTTCAATCATCCATAACTTGTGATTTCTTTGTCCGATTTTTGCCCACTACACCTTCTAAGAATGAGATCGGAGCTCTACATCCAATGGAGAACATGTTTTACCCATTCCAGTTCTGTTAGTGGGCAATATACTACGATGTACCATAGTTATGTGGGATTTATCTCCAAATAACACCTAAACTTCAAACATACATAGCTTTTGATCCGGTTGCCCAATTTTTGCCAACAACACCTTTTCAGAATGAGATCGGAGCCCTACATCCAATAATGAACATGTTTTACCCATTCCAATTCACTTAGTTGTTGATATATAGCGGTTTGTAGTGGTAATGTGAAATTTATCTCCAAATGAAACCTAAACTTCAAACAGCCATAACCTTTGATCAGCTTGTCCGATTCTTGCCCACAATACCTTTTCAGAATTAGCTCGGAGCCCTATATTCAATGAAGAAAATGTTTTAACCATTACAATTCCATTTGTTCTTGATATACTCTGGGTTGTAGTGGTAATGCAAGATTTAGCTTCAAATGACACCTAAACTTCAAGCGTCGATAAATTTTGATCTCACTAGACCTCTTCAGAATAAGATCGGAGAGGTATATCCAATTGAGAACTAGTTTTACCCATTCCAGTTCGTTTAGTGGTTGGTATATAGTGGGTTGCAGTAGTATGGCGTGATTTAGCTCTAAATGTTATATGAACTTCAAACGGGCATAACTTTTCATTAAGTTGTCTGATTTTTGCCCATAACACCTTTTGAGAATGAGCTCGGAGCCCTACATCCAATGGAGGATATGAGTTACCCACTCTAGTTCATTTAGTGGTCGATGGACAGTGGGTTGCAGTGGAAATGAGAGATTTAGCTTCAAATGACACCTAAACTACAAACATCTATAGCTTTTGATATTATTGCCCGATTTTTTCCTACTAACCTTTTGTCGAATGAGATCGGAGCCCAATATCCATAGGAGAACATGTTTTACCCATTCTAGTTTTTTTAGTTGTCAATATACAGCGGGTTAGATTTGTAATGTACGAAATATATCCAAATGACACCTAAACATCAAACATCCATAACTTTTGATTCAGTTGCCCGATATTTGCCAATAACACCTTTTCAGAATGAGATTGGATCCCTACATCTAATGGTGAACAAGTTTTACGCATTCCAGTTCATTTAGTTGTCGATTTAGCTCTAAATGATACATAAACTTCAAACATCCATAACTTTTGATTCGGCTATTCAGTTTTTGCCCACAATACATTTTCGGAATAAGCTCGGAGCCCTACAACCAATGGAGAACAGGTTTGAAAAATTCAAGTTAGTTTAGTGGTTAATATACAATAGGTTGCATTGGTAATGCGAGATTTAGCTCCAAATGACTCCTAAACTTCAAGAATCAATAACTTTTGATCTAGGTGTCTTATTTTTTCCCACAACACCTTTTCGTAAATGTTCGAAGCTCAAAATATAATGGAGAACAAATTTTACCAATTCCAGTTTGATTAGTGGTCAGTATCTGGCGGGTTGTAGTAGTAATGTGGGGTTTAGCTCCAAGTGATACTTAAACTTCAAACATTCAAAACTTTTGATCGGTTTAGCTGATTTCTTCCCACAACACTTTTTTGGAATGAGCTCGGAGCCTTATATTAAATGGAGAACAAGTTTTACCCATTCCTGTTTGTTTAGTGGTCAATATACAACAGATTTTAATGGTAATACGAGATTTAGCTCAAAATGGCACCTAAACTTCAAACAGCCATAACTTTTGATCCAGTTATCCAATTTTTGTCCACTACACCTTTTCAGAATAAGCTCAGAGCCCTACATCTGATGGAAAATAAGTTTTACCCATTCCAGTTAGTTTAGTAGTCAGTACACAGTGGGTTGTAGAGGTAATGTGGGATTTTGATCCAAATGACATCTAAAATTTAAGCATCCATAACTTTTGATCTGGTTGTCCGATTATTGCACTCAACACCTTTTTGGAATATTCTTGGAGCTCTACAACCAATGGAAAACATTTTTTACCTGTTCTAGTTCGTTTAGTGGTCAATAAACAATGGGTTGCAATAGTAATGTGAGATTTATCTCCAAATGACTCCTAAACTTTAAACATCAATAACTTCTGATCCGGTTGTCCGATTTTTGCCCACAACACCTTTCCGGAATGAACTCGGAGCCCTACATCCAATGGAGAACAAATTTTTACACGTAATAGTTGATGCGCAAAATCTAGCACACCGCTATAGGTGGTAGCGAGACTGCGGCACGAAACGGCAGTGTTACGATCGTTGAAGTAATATAAAACGAGGAGTAAATTCCCGAGTATCGAATCTCTCAAGGAACACGGTAAGGTGGAGTTAACTTTCGGGGAGGGACTTGAGAAAGTCCTTTAGGTCAGATGGGTGGCGGAAGGCTTGGATTGGATTGTGGGAAATAAAAGAAAAGAACTAAACTACTCCTATGCAGGCCTTGAGCGCACTGCTTCGCTAGGCGGAATGGAAACTAGGCAGGCCTTGAACGCGCTGCTTCACAAAGCGGATGGACGAGAAGGCTAGAGAATGAGGTGGATAAGTGCAGAATCGAACTGTGCAGGCCTTGAGCGCACTATTTCGTTAGGCGAATGGATTACACGGGCCGCTATGCCACACTTCGCTAGGCGGATGGACGAGAAGGCAAGCAGATGGAATTGTTCGCACCGACGGAGTCGGGGTGGATTACACGGGTCGTTAGCACCGCTTAGCTTGGCGGATGGAAGAGTAGTCTTACGGAATGGAGGGGGTCACACCGGCGGAATGAGGGTCACAAGCACCTCGTCAATAGGCCCGCCACTAGCAATTGCTAATGTGGCACACAAACATGATGGCGGGATGGAGGATGGAATGGGGCGCTCCTCACTTGCATAAACCACACATAATGATTTCACATAGACATGAAATAGTAAATATCATAACTAGGTTTAGCAAACATTATTCATACACCCAAATGATAAAGGAAAATAGTACTACAATATAAAGGGGGTTGAGATTATAACCAAAGCACGGAGACTCATTGGAGGTTCACAGTCGGAATCTAGGGTTGTCAATCCTTGTCCGAGCTCGGGCTCCAACTGTCGTCCGGGGCACGGAAGAGCTGTCACCTTCTTCTATTGTACCCGTCTTCTCCATCAATCTTCTTTGACCACGATCTCACCGGAGAACTTCACAAGTGCAGAAAGGAATACCTCAAGATGGAGCTTTGGAGGTGCATGAATAATGGAGGAGGCCTAGAGGATGTTCCGTCTTGAGATTTGCAAGAGAATGGCGGCCGGAGCTCCTCCCGATGGTGGGCGGTGATGTAGTGGCGAAAATGGCGCGGAGCAGAGCTGTTGGGCGCGAAAAAGTTGATCGATCCAGTCTAGGGCAAAGTCTGCAGCTTTTATAGAAAAAGATTAGAAATTTTATCACGCACGGTCGAACGGACGACCGTGCGTGAGCCGTGCAAAATTAATGAATAGAACAGCGCAGGAAGACGACCCAGAGAGCACGTGCGTTTTACTCACGCACGGGCAGTTCCGCCCGTGCGTAAAAACGCACGGGTAAATTCAGAAAAGCTTGAAATCTGGCAACCACAAAGAGGTCGTGCGTTTTGCTCGCGCACGGTTGAGTCCAACCGTGCGTGAAGAAAATGCACGAACGGGGCAGATCTCCATATTGACCAACCGATCATATCGCACGACCGCAGCTGACCGTGCGTCAAGTAAACGCATGACTGTGCAATTCATACAAGATGAATTTTGGGCAATATGGACGATCTGCCCACCTGCACCACAAATCCAAATGGTGGGAACACACCTCCAGCACAAGAATAAAAGCATTAAAAAGAATAGGGAGCACATTGTGCTTGCCACCTATAATAAAGCGCATAATTGCACACCACAACGGGCCTAAACAGTGCACTTTGTGAAGAAATGTGTTCAAGTGAAATATAAGCAATAATGAACTAAAAGTGAAGTGCAAAAAAAGGAAAACTAGCCCAGATGAGTCCGAAAAAGTGTATATAAATTGGACTCATCACACCCCCAGACTTACCTATTTGCGCGTCCCGAGCAAACAAATCATGCGAAGTAGGAAAAGCATAGCTAGCCAAAATTTTGCAAACATGGAATAGAATGCAAAGTTGCATACTTGTGTGCATAAAAGTTCATTAGAAGAAGTTTCTACAAATGCTAGCTAATTTATAAAAGTGTAAATGCGTAAAAAGATATTTATTTTTACTCAAAAATGGAATGTTGGTGAATCTCGTGGTCACGCGTAGTATGAAAGTAGGCTAGACGTGAAGGTGAGTTTTACCCAAGACCGGAACTAAGAATTATCTCCGTTGAAATCGATAAACGTCGAGAGCCATAAGCTCGCCCTGTCACACTCTCTCCACGACACTAGTGAACTCACAAGATGAATCAATAGGACTTTGGGTTTACACGAGGCTTAGGTTACGGTTCGGAATGCAAAGATAAACGTGAAGGTTAATCGCAACCCAAATGAGCACACAAAAGTGCAAAATCATAGAAGCCCCATTAATACACGTGTAACACACCCCCACACTTGACTTTGAAACCGGGTGTGCACACGGCCTACAACAATCAATACCATTTAGATGTTTCAATTAAAACGCTGGGGATATATATATTTTTTTCTTTGCTTTTCTTTTTCTTTTCTGTTCATCCCCATATCTATTTGCAACAAGCTCAACATATAGGAATTTTGAAAACTTCCACATCAACACTAAAGTTTCACATCAACGCACTACATTGGAAAATTACAATACATAAATGCTTTTAGCTTAATTTTGGCTGCGATAATAGGATTAACTTTTAGGCCATGGTGAAGTATGGTGGAGATGAACCAAAAGTTCGGGTAGGCACAAAATAGACTAGCAACGGTTAGCATATAGGAATGGTAAAACAAGGCTCAAGCTTGCCAAATAGATGGCCTACGTCACGCTCAACTTGCAAATCGTTCGCACCCATGCTTTGAGAGTCGCTTGGGGCAAGTTCTTAGCCCTCGAGAAAGATAATCCTTCCTCCTGACTCAAGCAACACGAACCTCATGTTCTCCTACACACAATACCACGCTACCGCTAGATTCAACAACATTCACCATTTTGAGTAAAATAATCTAAAATCTTTGCAAATAAACTAATTATAAATTAGGAGCATAAATAAGAACTAATTCTACTCAAAGTCCTAAGCAAAACACGCGTACTCAACTAGAGCACTGCAAGAGTCAACACTCCACTTCATCTTGCAATTAATTTGGCAAATACAACACTTCCTACATCACAACCAATAATTGAATATACGGGAGCATGCAAACAAGCAAGTGCGCGCTAAAGTGGGTGTAGTGGTGTGCGGTAAAGATGAACAATACTAAATAAATGAGATAAAATTACTTCTAGTTTGCAATGCAACATGTGCGTGCACAGTGGGTAACGAGAAGCAGCTCTCCCCCAGACTTAATCTAAACAATCCAACACAAGATATAACCATGAAATTCAAAATGAAGTCTAGGGAACGAGAGTACCCAATGCTCAGAAGTGAGCATACCAGAAGACGCATGAAAACAAGACAAAGAGCAGCTTCCGCCATCCAGAAGATGAACCTGCATGGGGGGGGGGGGGGGAGTAAGCTCCGCAAAAAGAAAAGAAAATATACAGACTAAAATAAAGTACAACTAACTAAACAAACAAGATAAACTGAAATTGCAAGAAAAGTAAGATAACTACTGGGGTTATTGTCTTACCGACACGACTTATTTAAAAACATAACAGTTCTAGCTAATGGGTGTATGAAAAAGAAAATGAACATGTTAATGTTCTAATATGCGTGTCGGTAGCGGGTACCGATACGGAGATAGAGCAGTCACCCCTCTACCTAAATATAGATACCTTCTCCTCACAGGTAGAGGGTGGAGAATGTAAGTGGAGGAGGAAATATCCACACTCAACTCACCAAAAACATCCTTGCCCAACAAGGTATCGTCTTCAGGGAGGCTACAGGAAGAGAAGGCAATGAATGAGGCTTCCTCTAAGGAGGAGGGATCAACCTCCTCACACAAGAGTATGCGCTCATCATTAACTTGAGCATCATGCTCCAAGTCCTCCTGGGGTACCTGTGAAGACTCAACCTGCACAGGCTCAAATGATGAAGGGGGGTTAGGAAATAAAACAGAAGAAAAATTTAAATAAACATCAATCGGGGGAGTGGTCCCGGTCTCACTCCAAGCAGGATCCAAGCATTGATCATTGTCGGTATCATATGAATCATAGCGAGGGGAATCCGAGAGTTCAAGATCCTCAGTGGTGAGGTGGACCTCCTCATCCAATAAGGAAGTGCAAACTTCCTCATCAGGAAAGGAATCCTCCTCATCCCACCTCGGTGCATCACCGTGTTCCAAGAAGTCACACTCCCAATTGGAGAGAATAACATCCTCGTCCCACTTTGACGCAACCTCAGGCTCCGAATGAACCTCCTGCACAACATCATCAACCAACTCACAATGAATAGGAGTAGAAAATTCTTGCAAAAAAGGCGGAGGAACAACATTGATAACATCATCAGACAAAATATAAACAGGTTCCTCCGGGGGTGAATCCAAAAGAGGAGATGGAAGCAAAGGGAGAGGAATCTCCACCACGTCCTCACACTGAGCAGTCGAAAGTCTGATGGGAATATCCACAGAAGTCCCCCATATACAAGGTGGTACTGCGAACTCATCATCAGAATCAGAAGGTGCAACCAAATGAGAGGTGGATGGAATGACACGGACATCCGGTTCGTCATGCATCTCTATCTAGCGCTGGATTTCTGCACAGTCTTTGAACGCATGCTCGGTGCTACGACAACACAAACATAATTTTCTATTCCTCGTCAGTCCTTGCGGGCCGGTGAGGAATACAAAAATGATGGAAGTGGAGAAGAAGAGTGACCATAAGACTTGGGTACAGTGTATGAAGTGTCGTAGGAAGACGATGCTCCATGCACTAAACCACGAGAGTTATGCCCACCATCTTCAGTGGGGCACTCATCACTAGAATGCCTAGCATCCCGACACCATTTGCAACGTATATTCTGATAAGCAAACATGGTGCAAAGGAAGATTTCACCAAACAAAAATATTCTAAGCAAGAATTGACTATACACAAACAATAAAATTGAAAACCTTCTTTTGAAAAATTGCAAAAAATAAAGAATAGAAACAAAGAAATTAAAAGATGCTACTTATATTAAAAAAATACATAAAATGGTATAAACAAGGGGAAAAGGGTTTCTATCTCTTGTCTCCCTCTCCAGAAAACTCACATGTCTGTGTTCCCCGGCAACGGCGCCAAAAACTTGATGCGCAAAATCTAGCGCACCCCTATAGGCGGTAGCGAGACTGCAGCACGAAATGGCAGTGTATCGATCGTTCAAGTATTATAAAATGAGGAGTAAATGCCAGAGTATCAAATCTCAAAAGGAACACAGTAAGGTGGAGTTAACTTTCGAGGAGGGACTTGAGATTGAAGTCCTTTAGGTCGGATGGGTGGCGGAAGGCTTGGATTGGATTGTGGAAAATAAAAGAAAAGAACTAAACTACTTCTATGCAGGCCTTGAGCTCACTGCTTTACTAGGCGGAATTGAAACTAGGCAAGCCTTGAACGGGCTGCTTCACAAGGCGGATGGACGAGAAGGCTAGCGGATGAGGTGGATAAGTGCAGAATCAAACTGTGCAGGCCTTGAGCGCAATGCTTCGTTAGGCGAATGGATTGCACGGGCCGCTATGCCACGCTTCGCTAGGTGGATGGACGAGAAGGCAACAGATGGAATGGTTCGCACCGGCGGAGTCGGGGTGGATTATGTTGGATCGGTCGGCGCCCTTAGAGGGGGGTGAATAAGGTTTCTCAAAAACTTTAGATTTTATTTAGAAAAACTTTGGAATATTGCAATATTAAAACAAGAAGTCAAGTAAAACAAAAAGAGAGACAAGCTTTATTGATATTAAATAAGTTTTACAAAACTTGATCTCAATGACATTAGAGATCGGGGGCGAATAATAAAAGCTCTTTTCGTTTTCTATCCCGACTCGCTTCCCCACGAACCGGTGGCCCTAGCCTTCTCCTTCCCGGATTTGGCCTCAAGCCGCTCTAGCCAATCCTTCCCCGTATGTGGCCTCGAGCACCCCTAGACGTAGCCTAGATCTAGTCGCCAACATGAGGCAAATTTTAGCCCTAAGTCCTACCCCAGATGTAGTTGCCAACACGAGGCCATTTCACTACCGTTTACAACGATGAAAGAGATATAAAATAACAAGACACTCCCTGAAGATGAACTTCTGAAGTCGGAGATGAAGATCCACTATAGAATAAGCGTTTGTCGAAGCGGACTTCGTTTGGATCCGGCGTAATGGAATTCTCCTTCAGAAATTGGCAGTGCTTCGCTAGGACATCAAGATTCAGCCAAGATAGCCTCTGGAGTTGCAGCACTTCCTCTCTATCTTTGATGTCCCTGCAATGGGGTATAAGAAATCGTTAGGAGAGGGGGTCCTTTTATAGCCCAAGCGCTACCGCCGGCGCTAGCCCGGATTAGGCAACGTTTTGCGCGACAGAATCTCCCATCCGCGACAACCTCTTGCTCTATGCCTTATGTGCGTCACGCTACCATTGATGCTATCCGCTACCGCCAGGCGCTAGCTTCCTTCTATAACAACTACCAGAATCGCGCTAATCATTGTTAGCGCCAGGCGCTATCGCTACCGCCGGCGCTAGTGGTCGTTTTGGAATTTTTTCCTCAATTTTGGGGGCAGTCTTCATGAGTACTCCTTGAGTCATGTGGACCTAGATAACCTGCACACTTGAACACACAAGATCAAATACACATAGGATTTGTTATTCTCAAACCTAGGAGATGTGGAAGACCATGTTCCAACAAACTCCCCCTTTTGATAATAACAAATCCATTAATGATAAATCAGAGCATTAATAGATAAGCATGGTGAAATCCTATTTGTGTGTGTGTGAGAGTGATGACTTAGGATAATTGTAGATGTTTAGCATTTTAGAATTACTCCCCCTAAATACGTGCTCCCCCTATGTGAATGCTCCCCTTAATATGTAAGCTATCAATTTAGTTAATCATGTGAGTTTTTATTTTTGATAGCGGATTTTATTTATCATGTTAGTTCTCCCCCTTTTGTTATTAGCAAAAGTGGGTTAGGAGGCACCACATAAAAGAGCGATAATTAGATAAAGGCATGATCAAGCTTCTTAATGAGAAGGAAATGATAAGGAGTGAGCTACTTGTTAGAATAATTTTTGTATAAATATATCAGAGTTTTTAGTTTTTTAAAAAATAATGATTTCCCCTTTATATAAGAGTTTTAAGCATATATAAAAAATAATGATTTCCAAGTAACCAATCTACCCAGACAATATATCTACACCCTAGCCCTGTACTAAGTGACAGATGGGCATGAGGAGCTGACAACAAGCCGTAGGTTGGGGTGTTAGTCTCATATGCAAACACTCGACAAAAACTCAACCTAGCACTCTTTCCCCCTCAGTGCCTCGCAAGGCCCCACTGGAACCCTCCCCGGTTAAGGACAAGACATGACTAGAGATAAGGTTATCTAATGTCTACAATGCTACGCCCCCGCTATGGTGAGATATGAAGTCACGGATAATAATTATTGGAAACATTAAGCATTTAAATCTAATGGGAAATTTCATAGCATATGGATTTTTATTTGAAAATAAAACACACTTTGCTATATTGAAATTCATGAATGAATCAGAGTTTGAGCATTGCGAAAGATTTCGAAAAAGAAACATTATAATACTAAATAAGAGTGTAAGTTCAAAAAGGAGATTTAGAATTGTTTTTCATTAAAATAGATCAGAGTTATGAGCATTACAAAATTTTCAGAGTTTTGAGCATAAAAGATCTTTATGTTTGAAGTAACCAATAAAAAGTGTTCCAAGGAAATCTATCACTTAAAGAAAGATAGGAATTTTTAAGAATAAGTGATGATGCAAAGAATACAAGATATTAAGTAAGCATGAAAGCGCAAGGTAAAACACTTATAGGGTTAAGATGCGGAAGACTTATAGCAACACAAAAAACATCAAATAGTAATGATAATCCAAAAAAATTTAAAGTTCACAAAAGATAATGTTTTTGTAAATCATTTTGCAGTTAGATCTTTAAATTTGATAATAACCAAGCATGAAATAATGTTTATCAAAAAGAAATTACTACAATGTTACTTTAATTCATAATTCCAAAAACATACAAAACATTGTAGAACACATGCTGGGTTATCTAGTGCATTTCATAAATAAAAAGTAATATAGAATTAGCATTAGGATCCAATGCTCATGAGAAGTAGTGTTATAGAAGATAATGAAGTGCACATAAGTGTATTTTTGAGTAATGTAAACAAGTGTTTTAATCAAAAATACAAGATATAGGTAAAGTATGAGCACAATAAAACACAAATAAGATTACTTCCACACACTATAATGCACAATAAAAAGTACAACTGCCAAGGTGTTCTGCACACACAATGCTCATCAAGACTTATCAGGGTGCAAAGTAGTGCTTTGGGGATCACATAATTTTATTCTTCTAGATTGATTTTTATTGTGATCCGGTGTACTTAAGAATAAGTGGTTTTTCTTATTTTTGAAAGAAGGATTTGATTTGCACAAGACACTTTACTTATTATTTCCAAGGTGCTCAACCTTACAATGCTTATTAAGACTTATCAGGAGGTTCATGTAGTGCTTGGTGGAGATATCTTTGTCATTTATTTTATAATTTTGTTTTGTACAAAGTTCTCCGAATACACTTGTTTTGCAAATCAATAGAATTTATGAAAAACATAACTACTTTTCTTAATTTTTAAGAGTGCAAAAATAAGGAGTGTAGGTAAGATACTTGTGCAATTTTAATCCATTGTACTAATACAAAACATACACAAGCATTCTTAGATTAAATACATATGTAGACAATGCCAAAAAAAGTGATTGAATAAATATCATTATCAAACATAAAACATTTCTCATACTTAAAGGCATGCTAAGCTTGATCCTACACAACTTTTAAACTATAATTGATGCACATGTGAATAAATATATCAAAGCATGAAGAAAGACAATGTCCAAAGTAGTTTGAAAAGATAAATTGCAATATTGTAGAATTCCTAAATAATAGATTAAATCATGCTTGATTTTTCACAAAAATCATATAGTTTTTTGTATAGTTTTAAAGTTTTATATTTTTGTATTTGATTTTAGCAAATAAAAGCATATTTTTGTAATTTTTGCTTTTGTAATTTTTATATTTGATTTTTGCATAAAGATGAACTTTAAACAAAGGAATCAACACAAGCGAAAAAGAAAAGCATATTTTTTGTAATTTGGTTTTTGTAGTTTTGTATTTGATTTTTCAAAAAATAAAGAAACACAGAAGTGCAAAACTAAGTAGAAAATATAGATTTATATATTTTAAGGAAATTTAAAAAATACAGAAAAATGAACATGGACGCTAGTGCCTGCGGTAGCGCTAGCGCGGGAGACAGTAAGTGAATTTTTAGGTTTTTGAAAATTTTGATTGGTGGTCTTGATTAGGTGTCCTCTTAGTAGTTTCTTTCTGAAATTGTAGAATTTTAGGAGATGTTTAGATAGTGCAACTTGCATGAAGCGTTAGCGATTTTCTTATATAACTAGACCAAATAGATTTGCATGAGATATAATTTATTATATTTCCATTTTAATTTTTTGAAGGCTTTTTCTAATGTAGTTTGATAAATGATAGCAAATGTAAGCACGAGAAGACATGAATGAGCAAATATGCATGATTTTAGTGATTTAGAAAATAATGTTCATGCAAAAGAATATCATGGACATTCATAAGCATTTTAGTCCTATGGAAATAATTTAAAGTCACATAGTTATTTTATCGTTCAATTTTATTTTATTTTACTTCATAATTAACTCATTATGGCAATATGAGATAACTAGCATGAATAATATCTATTAGTTGATAATGCTAGAATAACGAGTTTGATTGTAATTGTTATACCACAAGATTAATTGAGATAATGTTGCATGTATTCAAGAAAGTGATTTAATATTTTGACATAGAATGAATGATTTCATTTGATTTATTAATATAAAGTTGATTCTATGGTTTATAAACAAATGAGATACATGCAAGTCATACTACATTAATTCATTCATGTAATTATTATGATCACCAATGAAATGTTAGAACTGAGTGGATCTTTTGTAATGTTTGAATTCAGAGATCTTTTGATTTTACATAATTATGATGGTGAGGCATGTAGCACAAATCATATTCATCATTTTTCAGAATATTTTTAAAGAAAGATTGTGAGGTGAATAGTGAATATGAAAAAAGTGAGAAACTATTCTTGGTTAGTTTATTGCAAATTTTCTCTAATATAAGGGCTGTCATATTCAGTACACAAGATAGATAGAAATCAACACATTGTGCATTTTAATTTTTTGTTTGCCTAAGCCCTTTATTAACCCATTTAAATCCATTAAAATAATATCATTAGTCTTGGCAATAATTTCAATTTACCAGACATGTAAAGGAATGGATTTAGAAGTAATAAAGAGGATAAGTAGATCACCTAAAAATGATATGACTTTTATTCAATTTTATTCAATTTTATTCATTTATTTATTATGGTTTAATTTATGAAAGTCATATTACAAGATATATAAAGTGATCATATCATGATGGTTTTAATCAAAAGAAAATAGACAAAAAGAAAGTTTAAGTATATCATGAAGTAGAGAAATGATATTTCATTTTTAATTGATCTCTACTTCATGCAAATGATGGGATACTAATGAATGAGAGATTTAGGTATCAAAAGAGGACCGGGTATGACGGTTCCTTTGGGTACCCAAATGCATCGTGTTTGCTTTTGGGGAGATGTAATTGAATGGGCCCTTTTGATTTGAGATTGTGTTTCATCTTTAACTTTTGGTCGCCATTCAAACATTGGTTTAATATTATTCTTATTTATCAAATTTCATTGATGATTTTGCAAAACATTCTTTATAGGAAATTTGTTTATCTTTAAGTTTATGTTGGGAGAGTGGTTATTTTGTAAATGATAATGATTTGGAATTTTATTTTCAAGCATTTGATATTCTTTATTTCCTTTGTTGGATTTATCAACATTTTGAGAAATTATATTCAACTTGCTTTTAGATATACCTTGAGATTGTGAATGAATGTTTTGAGCGTTTTTCTTAATGATTTCCTTAAGCAAGTTGATTTTTGATTTTAGTTCATCATTCTTGATTTTTAAATTATATCTAGCTTTATTATAATTTATTGTGCTATTTTTAAGAGTGGTAACAATTGAGTCAATATGTTTTTCATATTTATCCCTATACTCATCAAATGTTTCATCCATCTCTTTTATTTCAATTTCATAGTCCTTACACTTAGCACAATTATTTTTTAAAGATGAATTTTCTAAACATAATTTTTCATTTTGTTCTCTTATAAAAATAATTTCTTTTTCAAGTTCCTTAAAATTTTCTTTAATATCATTACAATCAAGACAAGGTTTTGTATTTTCAATTGAAGTGACATGAGTAAAGCTAGATAAATCAGATTTTGATACTACTTTAACTTTTGCTTGTAGATTTTTATTTTCTAAGCGCAATTTGCAATTTGTATTTTTTAATTTCTTAATTTTGCGTTTTGTAATTTGTAGCAATTGTAATGAAGAAATATAAGTACAAAAGGTGAAATTTGATTTCCTTACATTGCTTTTGGATGAGGGAGGATTTGAACATATTGTTCCTTTGTTTTCTTCTTGGCACTCATCTTCCAAAAATAAGATTTCTTCTTCTCTTCCATTTGATGTGTGCTCCTTTGATTCATCATGAGAGGGGCATTCTTGAAGATTTGTGCACGCTTGTATATTCTCTGGTTCTTGCGATTGTTCCATACCTGTAGATGGAGAATCATACATTTTTTCATGAAATTTCCATACTTTATATGCACTTGAAAAACAATATATTAATTTGAAAATTTCATTTGAAAGACCACAAAATAAATAGTGTTTAGCTTTTGCATTTAACTGAAGTTCCTTTTTATTTGATTCATTTGCAGGTCTAGCTATGGCTAAATTCCATACTTCGATATCTAAAGTTTTAATAATTTTTTCAATTAAGATTTTCCATCCTTTATAATTTGTCCCTTCAAATAAAGGTGGTGTAGGTGATTTTTCTTCTTCATAAAAATTTCCCCCACTAGTAGAAGCGAGATCATGAGATGGCATTATTCCCGGTTGTTTAAGCCGATTGGAATAAAACTGCTCTGATACCACTTGTTGGATCGGTCGGCGCTCTTAGAGGGGGGGGGGGTGAATAAGGGTTCTCAAAAACTTTAGATTTTATTTAGAAAAACTTTGGAATATTGCAATATTAAAACAAGAAGTCAAGTAAAACAAAAAGAGAGACAAGCTTTATTGATATTAAATAAGTTTTACAAAACTTGATCTCAATGACGCTAGAGATCGGGGGCGAATAATAAAAGCTCTTTTCGTTTTCTATCCCGACTCGCTTCCCCACGAACCGGTGGCCCTAGCCTTCTCCTTCCCGGATTTGGCCTCAACCCGCTCTAGCCAATCCTTCCCCGGATGTGGCCTCGAGCACCCCCTAGACCTAGCCTAGATCTAGTCGCCAACACGAGGCAAATTTCAGCCCTATGTCCTACCCCAGACCTAGTCGCCAACACGAGGCGATTTCACTACCGTTTACAAAGATGAAAGAGATATAAAATAATAAGACACTCCCTGAAGATGAACTTCTGAAGTCGGAGACGAAGATCCACTGTAGAATAAGCGTTTGTCGAAGCGGACTTCGTTTGGATCCGGCGTGATGGAATTCTCCTTCAGAAATTGGCAGTGCTTCGCTAGGACTTCAAGTTTCAGCCAAGATAGCCTCTGGAGCTGCATCACTTCCTCTCTATCTCTGATGTCCCTGCAATGGGGTGTAAGAAATCATGAGGAGCGGGGGTCCGTTTATAGCCCAAGCGCTACCGTCGGCGCTAGCCCGGATTAGGCAACGTTTTGAGCGGCAGAATCTCCCATCCGCGGCAACCTCTTGCTCTATGCCTTATGTGTGTCACGCTACCGCCGGCGCTATCTGCTACCGCCAGGCGCTAGCTTCCTTCTATAACAGCTACCGGAATCGCGCTAATCATCGTTAGCGCCAGGCGCTATCGCTACCGCCGGCGCTAGTGGTCGTTTTGGAATTTTTGCCTCAATTTTGGGGGCAGTCTTCATGAGTACTCCTTGAGTCATGTGGACCTGGATAACTGGCACACTTGAACACACAAGATCAAATACACATAGGATTTGTTATTCTCAAACCTAGAAGATGCGGAAGACCATGTTCCAACAGATTACACGGGCCGTTAGCACCGCTTAGCTTGGCGGATGGAAGAGTAGTCTTAGAGAATGGAGTGGGTCACACCGGCGGAATGAGGGTCGCAAGCACCTCGTCAACAGGCACGCCACTAGAAATTGCTAGTGTGGCACACAAACATGACGGCAGGATGGAGGATGGAATGGGGCGCTCATCACTTGCATAAACCACACATAATGATTTCACATAGACATGAAATAGTAAATATCATTACTAGGTTTAGCAAACATTATTCATACACCCAAATGATACAGGAAAATAGTACTACAATATAAAGGGGGTTGAGATTACAACCAAAGCACGGAGACACATCGGAGGTTCACGGCCGGAATCTAGGGTTGTCAATCCTTGTCCGAGCTCGGGCTCCAACTGCAGTCCGGGGGCCGGAAGAGCTGTCACCTTCTTCTATTGTGCCCGTCTTCTCCGTCAATCTTCTTTGACCACGATCTCACAGGAGAACTTCACAAGTGCTGCAAGGAATCCCTCAAGATGGAGCTTTGGAGGGCACAAACAATGGAGGAGGCCTAGAGGATGCTCTGGATGGAGATTTGCAAGAGAATGGCGGCCGGAGCTCCTCCCGATGGTGGGCGGTGATGGAGTGGCGAAAATGGCGCGAAGCAGAGCTGCTGGGTGTGAAAAAGATGATCGATCCGGTCTAGTGCGAAGTCTATAGCTTTTATAGAAAAAGATCAGAAATTTGGTCACGCACGGTCGAACGCATGACCGTGCGAAATTAATGAAAAGAACAGCGCAGGAAGATGACCCAGATCCCCCGTGCGTTTTACTCACGCACGGGAAATTCCGCCCGTGCGTAAAAATGCACGGGTAAATTCAGAAAGGCTTGAAATCTGACAACCACAAAGAGGTCGTGCGTTTTGTTCGCGCACGGTTGATTCAAACCGTGCGTAAAGAAAACCCACGAGCGGGGCATATCACCATATTGACCAGCCGATCATATCGCATGACCGCAGCCGACCGTGCCTCAAGTAAACGCACGACCGTGCGATTCATACAGGTTGAATTTTGGGCAATATGGACGATCTGCCCACCTGCACCACAAATCCAAACGCTGGGAACACACCTCCAACACAAGAATAAAAGCATTAAAAGAATGGGGAGCACATTGTGCTTGCCCCCTACAATAAAGCGCACAATTGCACACCACAACGGGTCTAAACAGTGCACTTTGTGAAGAAATGTGTTCAAGTGAAATATAAGCAATAATGAACTAAAAGTGAAGTGCAAAAGAAGGAAAACTAACCCAGATGATTCCGAAAAAGTGTTTATAAATTGGACTCATCAATAGTTCGTTAAGTTGTCAATATACAACAGGTTTTAGTGGTAATGCGGGATTTAGCTCCAAATGACACCTAAACTTCAAGAAGCCATAACTTTTGATCTATTGGTCCAATTTTTACCTATAACACATTTTTGGAATGGCTCGGAGCCCTACATTTAATGGAGAACAAGATTTACCCATTTTAGTTCATTTTGTGGTCAATATACATTGGGTTGCAGTGGTAATGTGGGATTTTGCTCCACATGATATCTAAACTTCAAGCATCCATAAATTTTGAATCGGTTGACCAATTTTCTCTCACAACACCTTTTCAGAAGGAGATATGAGCCATATATCCAATCGCGCACAAGTTTTACCAATTCCAGGTTGTTTTGTTGTCAATATATAGTGGGTTGCAGTGATAATACGAGATTTAGCTCCTAATGATATCTAAACTTCAAACATCCATTACTTTTGATCTGGTTGTCCGATTTTTTATCACAATACCTTTTTGAAATGGCTCGGAGCCCTACATCCAATGGATAACTAGTTTTATCCATTTTTTCATTTTTGCGGTCAATAAACAGTGGGTTGTAGTAGTAATGTGGGATTTTGCTCCAAATGACACCTAAACTTTAAACATCAATAACTTGTGATCCAGTTGTCTAATTTTTTCCAACAACACCTTTTCAGAATGAGCTTGAAGCCCTACATCCAATGGAGAATGATGTTTTACCTATAATTGTTCATTAAGTTGTCAATATACAGCGAGGTGTAGTGGTAATGTGGGATTTATCTCCAAATGACACCTAAACTTCAAACAACCATCTGCTTGTCCGATTTTTGCCCACAATACTATTTCGGAATGGCTCAGAGCCCTACATCTAGTGGATAACATGTTTTACCCATTTTACTCATTTTGTGGTGAATATAAAGTGACTTGCAGTTGTAATGCGGGATTTTGCTCCACATGATACCTAAACTTCAAGCATCCATAACTTTTGATCCGGTTATCAAATTTTTGCTCACAATACCTTTTCAGAATAAGATTTAAGCCTTATATCCAATCGATCAAATATTTTACCAATTCCAGTTTGTTTAGTGGTCTATATACAGTGGATTATAGTGATAATGCGGGATTTAGCTCCAAAAAACATCTAAACTTCAAACAACCATTACTTTTGATCTGGTTGTCCGATTTTTTCCCTCTACACCTTTTTGGAATGAGCTCGCGGCCTAAATCCAAAGGAGAATAGGATTTATCCATTCGAGTTTGTTTAGTGGTCGATGGACAATGAATTGTAGTGGAAATGAGGGATTTAACTACAAATGATACCTAAACTTCAAACATCCATAACTGGTTGTCAAATATTTGCCCACAACATATTTTTGGAATAAGATATGAGCCCTACATCCAATGAAGAACAAGTTTTACCCATTCTAGTTCATTTATTTGTCGATATACAGTGGGTTGCAGTGGTAAACAGAGATTTAACTCCAAATGACACCTAAACTTCAAACATCCATAACTTATGATCAGGTTGTCCAATTTTTGCCCATAAAACTTTTTCAGAATGAGCTCGGAGCGCTACATTCAATGGAGAACATGTTTTACCCGTTCTAGTTCTTTTAGTGGTCAATATTTAGCGGTTGTAGTAGTAATGCAGGAATTTGGTCCAAATGACACCTAAACTTCAAACATCCAAATCTTTTGATCTGATTGTCCAATTTTGCCCACTACACCTTTTTGGAATAATCTTGAAGCCTTACAACCAATGGAAAACAAGTTTACCCATTCCAGTTTGTTTAGTGGTTAATATACAGTGGGATGTGCTGATGCCGAAATTGCACCTACATAATTGATCGCTAGGAAACGAGGAAAAAAGGAGGCTGCGAGTTGGTTGTTACTACCGACTTAGAGAGTTTTGATCACCAAGACCGCTGACAGCGGTCAAAATTAGGCATCACCCGTCACGGCGAATGCCACTCCTGTGATGGGATTTTCCTTTGATTCAAAAAGATCGGTTATAATGAGTTACAAGTGAAGTATAAATGAAGCCGGCTGGGTAATAAGTCGCGAGGCACAAAACTCGAGACCGCAGCTCTTACAAGCGAGCTCCTGGATACGAGTCAGCGTGCCTCAAAAATGCCACCTCTCCCCTATTTATAGGCTCGGAGGTCTACCCAAACAGGCAGGGCTAAGATAACCGCCTGTCCGAACACAGGACAATCGGGCAGGGGGTGACAGGATATATTAGGAAGAATAATGAGAAACTGCGTGGCCTGGCGGCTTGAATCCTGGGCTATGTTGAGCATATATCACAACTTGTGAAGAGAGGAAGCCTGTGCGGTCTGTGATCTAAAACTGCGAGTTACTCTCTGGACTTGAGTCTAGATTGCTAATGATTTTCGATGGCGGTCTGGATCTAACTAAGCCGCCCGACATGTTCTTGTTGAACCAGGAGAGATTTATATACCAATGATTAAGGATGAATTAGACATCTAGTCTTGACAAGTCGTCCGGTCTAAGAGAGTTATTATTTTGATAGTGGTCTTCTGGTTAAACATGATCCCGGAACATTTTCAAGTTTCAAGGAAAATTTGGAAATGTGAGTTCTAGCCGGAGACCACGCTTATACTGCTCTGGAAGTTATAAATCCTTGAATGCTTTCTATTCCGCATTATTTTTTCATAATCACGGGATGCTACTCGCCGCCAGCGATTAGTCTTTTTTGCGCCTGTAGACCTTTGGTTAAGATGGATGACATCATGTCCAAAATCATTGATCGCTAGGGTAAAGAGGTCGATAGGCCGAAGAAGAAGAAATTGCATCGGTATGAAAAGACTGACCACAGCATTGTTGTCCCAAAAATAGAGAAGGTGGTTGTCTTGAATACCCATGTGGTTGATGAGACCGCCACCAAACTCGTTGCGGGTTATCCCAACTTTCATCAAGTCGTCCTGTCTGTGCCATCCGAGAAAGCATCTTCTAGCACTGCCCCCTTAAAAATTGTAGAGGGTGGCCCATCCGATATTGTATACTCCTCCTCTGGAGAGTCTCTCCTCAAAACAGGTGATAAAGAAGAAGTAATCGTGGATTCCCCAAAACCGACAGAACCAGATGTTTTCGTGTTGATGGTGGACATAAAAGGCAATTTTGGTCAATCGCCACAGGCCAAATTATCTTCGGTCAAGAAAAGAAAGAGTGCTGAGTCGATGGAGGCAAGGCAGACATAGAAAGCCAAGAAACTGAAGGCTCAGGATAGAGATATTTCTGGTGAATCTGTTGAGGCTAGCCTTCAGCACAAGCCGCGCGAGAAAGAAGTCATTGAGAGCATCACCACTCCTCCTGACAGACCGAATGAACCTACATCTAATTCTGCTACTAGCATAACTTTAAGTGACATCTTCAAGGATATGGAAACTCTGGAGAATCAAGATCGGCTTCTGAATACCGCTGCGGCCTTGACCGAAGTTGACCACACTTGCGAGGATGCGGCTAGACTTAAGAAAACTGCAACAACCTCAGAGATCTCTATAGGAATTGGGATGCGGGAGATAAAGGAGAAGGCAGAAGAATTAAGACGATCTCTTGTTAAGCCGAAGCCTCCAATCCCTCTGGATGAAGGTAACCAAGGTGCGGCCTTTCGTTCTGTTCACTTTTTTAAAACGTGGCCACAGAAAAAACAAACCAATTTGATTTTGAATCCGTCGTCGAACTTTTATCCTCAAACGGAGGCAGAATGAAAGACTTTGGAGAGAGCAGCGTCGAAAGATGGATCCTGAACAATCAAGGCGACATGTATTTCTAGTCCTTAATCTCATTGAGGCAGCCAATGGGCAAGAAAGTATTGAAATTAGCGGTCTTGATTCAGTAATGTTCTCTCTGTAATGAGTTATTCGCTTCTTACTGTACTGAACGCATCTTCTTTGCTGCAGATGGATCAGTGCTATTTATGATGCCGGGCGACCTGACCTCCAGTCTTCCTCCACTACTGCCATTAACACCAAGCTTCTCACTAAAATTAGATGCTGGAGAAGAAGTGCAGATTGACCCCAAGGATCCGCTTGTTATTTTGCAGGAGAAGATGGACAATCTTGAAGAATCCAACCGAAGAAAGATGCTTGAGTGGAGTAACCAGGTGGAGGTGGCTCGAGTTGAGGAGCAAGACTTGCGACTTGCATTGGAGGCTGAGAAAAAGGAAAGGCTGGGGAGAGAGAAGGTGTTGTAGAACTCAGTTGCCATTCTTGTCGCTTGGCTTAACAAGGAGAAGAATACAAGCTGGAAATTTGAAGATGATTACAAATATTATCGAGGGAAGTACCTACATTTGACTCGGGAAGTTGGCGGGAATCAACGACTTGTTAAC
The DNA here is from genome assembly GCA_033032865.1 of Dactylorhiza incarnata. Lineage (NCBI taxonomy): Eukaryota > Viridiplantae > Streptophyta > Magnoliopsida > Asparagales > Orchidaceae > Dactylorhiza > Dactylorhiza incarnata. The sequence goes on along the minus strand of JAWHQI010000141.1, from coordinate 5,642,554 downwards.
ATAAATGATAAGAGACCGCGTACATCAAGTTACCTGGTCCCTGGGGAGACTTCAAATGCCCCAGCGGCCAGGGAAACTAAACAGGTCATTATTCCTGGGAAGTCCGCTGGGGCATCATCTCTTCGCACTATCCATGCAGTTCAGGTAGAGCATGATGTCGCACGGCTTCACAGCACCCTCAACCTCCTTCACAGAAATGTAAGTCAAATGTATGCACTTCTCTTGCAAACTGGCGACCAGATCGTGCGCCTTCATTGGGAGGATCCTCCCTCAGATCATCAGCCGTAACGGCTTATATTTGGAACTATTGTGTTGTAATATTGTTTGTCTGATTTCTTGGATAGTCTTTAAACAGTTTAAGCTTGCACATCGATATTATATCGCTTAATGACTTTGCAATTTTTGAATTGTTCTGCAGTTTGTGCGGTTTGCATTATATGCTTGGGATTTTTGTCATATAATTTTGTGAAAATGCAGGTTTCTGGCCGTGCGGGCTTAGCGAATTTGCTTTGTGACTTGTATATTCTTCGGTAATAGAAATTCGCACGGTCAAACTTGTTAGCCACGATTTGGTTTGGCTATGTGCAGGTCTTGGGATTCTATAAATAACAGATATTCTGGAGACCCTTTAAACAATCTTCAAGATGCGGGCTAAGAGCATGTCTATGCGATCTGACAAAGATACAGCTGTCCGGACTGATGCGGCTTTTCCCTTCCATTCAGCAGACCAAAAAGAATGTCATCTTACTATGATTGAATTGAATGAATTTGTTAGCAAACATATGACGGGAAGCCCACTCCTCGCACGGCTTCCACTTCGCAATGAGCAAATTAACTCTTTTAATACCCATCAGATCGTAATTCCTATGGATCATTTCGACAATGGCTTCAAGTTTCAGGTGCTTTTAGAAGCCATTGAGATTTTTGATCATTATGGAGTTGTTCCCGGGCAACTTCCAGCAAATTCAATAGCTGTCATATACAGTTTTATATCTTATTTGCAGTCTGAAGGGGTTCGTTTCTTCATCAGCTTATTCAGAAAATACTTCTCCGGGCGGTCTATCCCAGATGTTGGGACAAAAATATTCATAGGACATCTATATTTCGAATGCAGGGGGTTCAAGGTAGTAAACCTTGCGAATAATATTTCGAACTGGTTAGAGTGATACTTGATCTTCGAAGGACAATTCGGATTATTGCAAGTCAACCCGCAAGTTCGGGAAGAAGAAGCCTTTCAACAATGTGATGTTGAAGGAGTTGAGCAGGATATTTATCAATTCGTCAAGGATGAGTGGCTTGATGTAAATCATTATATCATGTTGCTCTCTGAATTAGAACAAACCCAACCTGAGAACAGTAAGTTTCCAATAACTTGCCTCTTCTGACTGCGTGGCTTGTATATTAATATCTTGCTCTTGCTTTGTAGCTGCCGCAATCGTTCCAAAAAATAATTCATTGAGTCTAGGAGGCCTAATTTTGACTCAAAGATAGAAGAGACAGAAGAGAACAATCCGCAAATTTATGAATGGGAGGAAGACACAGATTCTTCTGAGGAATTCTCCCTCCTTAGCTTTTTCGGTAATCCAAAAGACCTATAAGGCCGCTCGACCTTGCGCTGGCATCCTGAGGGTGAATGCGTCCAAGTATCTACTGTGCTTCCATATTAGGGTAGTGAAAAGATAAGTCGTCATGCAACCGTCGCCGACACCGCTCTTTATGGTCGACAAAATTTGAAAAAACTTAAAGAAATTCCTGAGGAGGAATTAGCACAGCTAGCCATGCAGCTTAGCGCGTGAAGTTTTGTGACGAACCATTTTATGGTGATATCCTATAAAAGGTTAATTTCAGCCCATGGAGACTTAGAGAAAAAATATGTTGAACAGGCGCGAGAGAACGCGCGTCTAAAAGAAGCAGAATCGGTAAGTTATCACCTGATATGAAAGTTCAAGATATTTAAACTGTGCGGTCTAACCTTTATTTCTTTGACAGAAATCATATGATATACACAATCCGGTTTTCCAAGATGTGGTTTTTCCCCCATGTCGCCAAGGGAATTGATGGGTCCCTTAACCGTCTAAGAGATCTTGGCGGTTTGGCGCCGTGTTTTGACCAGTTCACCTTCTATGATATCTATCCGCCCGTGAAGAAGAAGCTTGACGCCATTACCCGCAAGGACAAGGGTAAAAGTAAGGTTGGCAAGGAGGATCTGGAGGAAAAGGAAGAAGTAGAAAATGGTGAAGATAATGAAGAAGAAGAAAGTGAGGAAGATGCCGCGAATGATGGCGAGAAAAAAGGATGATGCGTCTTCTGAAGCTGGTGATGCCGAAGAAGAAACCGGGCGAGAAGAACTCAGAGAGGGAGAGAGTTCGAGCATCTCTAGTAGCGGATCAACGGACTCTTTGTCGAGTAGCGGGACTTACTCGCCCTCCGATGTCGATGTTGAGGGTGGTGAAGATTTAAACCCTCATGCGGCCAAAAGACTCAAGTCGATTGATTAGCTAATTTTGCATTTGTATTTTGATTTATCTTCCATACCCGACGGCTTGGACATGTTAGCCGGCCGGGTTGAACAGATGTAAATATATTTTTGATGATTTAAAGGAAAACATAGTTACTTGTTCTGATGTATGTCTTTACAATTTTTACTTACATACTGATGTTCATATGCGGCCTTCTATCTTCATCATTCCTTTAAACTCACAAACCCTTCTTTAAAGCCGCTAGAGGAAGTATTTCCAAAAGTTCAGGCAATGTATATATTAAGTCGGGCGGTCAACTTACGTACCAGGTGACTAACAATACGAGTCCTGAATATACATGAGATCAGAAAAGATGACAATTGTCTTGAGACCATATGAATTGCTCATTTTGACAAGTCCATATTATAAATATCAAGTCGCGTTGTCAACTCGCAGCCCGGGCGACTAATGTCTTTAGTTTGGAATATACAAGATATCAGATTGCCTTCATGCCATGAAATATTCATCGGGCGGTGTATTATTATCGTTCTAAATTAGATTTCAATTCTACAAAGACCAATCAAGACCTGTTCCAAAAAATGATTAAACCATACTTCAACTTTATAATTAACTTGTTGCAAATAACTTGATTCTAGTAATTATTGCCATTGAGATAGCCCGACCAGTTGGATAATAATTTCTAGCTGAGACTGTAATAGCTCAGGTCGGACGAGTTATGTTGGTGCAAATTTCCCATAAGTAAATCAATTCAGACCGAGCGAATAATACTAGTTCGCAGTTATTATAATTGGAATGGTGCAAGTCGATCGTATAATGTTGTTATCAACAGCAGTTTTAGCCAGAAATAATGGTTGTCTATAAGAGAGAAAACCTTGACTTTTGAGTTGATAACACCGCCTTGCGGTTTCCCATAATGACCTATTTTTTGGCTTGAAAACCAAATATATATCATCTGTCTGGCTTGCATATTATATTGACACTTTCTTCAACCTGTGACATTCTTCTTCAAGTCGGCCGGCCTAAGAGGCTAAACTGTCTGGTCTTAAGAAAAAGCTATATATCTTAAGTGACCAAGTGGGCAGGTGCGCGTACAAAGCAAACATTGCTTTTCTCAAATTGTCACAGAAGCTATAAGAGGAAAGAACTTCCAACAAAGAAAAGAGAATTACAGAATTAGGTGACCATGTGGGCAGGTGCGCATATATAGCAAGCTCAGCTTTCCTCAAGTGGTCGCTAAAGCAGTAATAATCGCAACGAATCAACTGCAGTCCTGCCTAGGGATACAAACTAAATTTATCAATTGGGCAGGTGTGCATATATAGAAAACATTGCTTTCCTCAGAAAGATCAATTTTGCTGTGGGTCCCCTGTAGGCACCGCTTGAGAGTACGTAGGAGTATTCGATGGTCACGGACTAAGATGATCATTTGGGTAGGTGCACGTATATATCAAGCATTGATTTCCTCAGAAAGATCATCAAAGCTATAACTATATCTCTTTCGGGGCACGGTGGTGCTAACAATCACCTGGAACAACCTTGATGCAGAGGTGTGTTTGATACTGGCCAGGATCCAATATTCTGAATACCACCACACAAGAATTGGAAAGCTTCCACTACACGTGTGCAAAATCTCCCCACTACATCTGTAACATCCCCCAAACAACTAGACCCCTAAGTTGGTTTTGTCATGACTATGTCATGACAAAACCATAGGAAGAGCTCAAGACCATGTGAACTTAGGTGAGAAGGAAAAACCCAAGTGGTCTGCAAATAGCAATTTTCAGATACCAAGCCTAGGATTGGACTTAGGGGCCCCAACTTCGACCTTGACCCCACCTTAACATCCCTAACCCATTAGGGGCCCCCTTAGAGCACCAGGGACCCATTGGGTTCAACCAAAGAGGACAAATTGACTAAAGTCAGCCCTCACCCTGAATTGGTCAAACTAACTCAATTAGGGTTAATTGGCCTCCACCATGCCAAATTGACCTTTCCCTTACCTCTATAGGGATACTAGGAACCTATTGGACCAAAAATCCCCATCATGGGACCTGCAATTTGACCAATTTACCCTAAGCCCTAATTTGGTTAAAGTGCCCAATAAAGGGGCAATTCACCTTCACCTTGCAAAATTTACCTTACCTAGACCTCCCTAACCCTTAAGGGAAGCCAATGGAGCCTAAGGAACCCATTGGGGTCAACCCAATTGGTCAATTTGACCAAAGTCAACCTTGTCTCAAAATAGTTCAAATAACCTAAATTATCCAAATTGAACCCAATCCACTTGGGCTAGACCCAATTGAGGTGGTCCACCACCTAATGGGGATTGAATGCTGCTGAGGTGGCCATTCAATTTGAATAGAATCGGCCAGGAGAGAGAAACCCCAAATTGAAAGAGAGAGAAAGGAAGGGGAGCAATGGGGAGGAAGAAGAAACCCCCCCCCCCCCCAATCTAAGCAATTGATGGCACCATTCATCTCCCCTTGGGGAGAGGAGAAGTTTCCAGCCTCTTCCCGGCCTAATTGATGGCCAATTCATTGCCCCCAAGAGAAACCGAAATCCTAGCTATGGTCATTAATGGCAATCCGAGTAAATCCTCCCCCTCAACACCAATTCAACTCCTTAACAACCTCAGGGATCTGAGAGGAGTGAAACGCCCCTCTTCCCCAAAGAAATTGAGCACCAAAAGCTAGGATCGGAATGGCACTAAAAGTCCCACCATCGGCCATGGCAACTCGCCGGAATTCGCGCCACCAAGCCACCACACAGGTCTAATCCTCCCTCCCTCCCTTATAGCTAGATCATCGATCCATTTGGGGCTTGATCCAAGTACAATTGTGCTCAGATCGTGCTTCCGAAAGGGCTCATTTTGAGCCCACTTTCCCCCGCAAAAACCCCTCACTCCGACCACCTCCGGACGGCCAACCACCGCCTATCGCCGGCCACCACCTCAACGAAGGTGGTGGTGGCCTTGGTTGGCCGGGGCGGCGCTCAGGTGGCCGGGAAAGTGAGGAGGATGTGAGGCCAGGATGCATTAATCCCAGCCCTTGGCTGGAGGTTGAAGATGACCAGGAGCCACCCGGTCTGCGCCAAGATCTTTTCAGAGATCAAATGATTATATTATGTTGTTATGTGCATTTTGTCACACTTTATAATGTACCTTATTTTAATTATTAAAAATAGTAGAACCCCTCAAATGAAAAAGTGCCCAACATCAAAGTTGTTGCTCTTGGAGTGTGAATTAAAAGAAAAAAAAATTCAGGTCAATAGGGGCAATATAGCCCCCTGTAGAGCCAAAATGGTGGGACTGGTCCCTAGGGTAGGGCAGTCACTCTTTCTTGCATATCTTTTTATTGGTATGTGGTATGGACTTGATATTAAAAACCTTGGCTAGTTACACCTACCCACACAACATACCCAAAGATAGGAATTTTAGTAGAAACTTGTTCTAAGGTTTTTGCAATAATTTCATAAACCATAAATTAATTAATTAGTGGGTCAAATGACCTCTAATGCCCTCCCAATTTTGGTGGGTGCTTATTAGGGTTATTATATGACCTTGGTAAAAATCTCAGCACAATTGGGACTGTTTTGGTTGGGTAATTTGCCAACCCAAGTTGGGTCAAATTAGGGCTTAATGTTCATTTTGAGGTATTGTGGTCAAATCTCATCACCATGAGGTGAAACCTGGGACACTGGTTTAGGATTATCTAAAACACCCCCATAAGTGGTTTGGGGTGGTATGGAGTTGGTTAAGCCCTAGAACCCTAGTTTTATCCCTAGGTGTGCATTTAGAATCTTGTGAAGGCCATGAGGTCAAAAGCCCTAGAATTGTCATGGAACCTAGGGGATATGTCCATGGGGTGTAATTATGCCCTACGGAATTTTGGGAGATTTTTAGGAGAATTTATTCCCCCTAATTTAGGGCACAATTCCTTTAGGGAAATTTCTTATAGGAGATAAATACATGCTCGAATGATATTGTATGACAATAAAACTTTGGTAGATCCCTTATAGTCATGTTGTACACCTCTGGTAAGTTTTGTGTAATTTTGGAGATGACTTAACAGGTACTTCATTCACAAAGCATTTATGTTGTCATTGGTTTAAGAAAAACAAATGAAGGTCAAATACTCTCTATTAAATTGTGCAATTTGGTGATAGGACATTTTAGGGCATTAGGAGTCCATATGAATTTTTGTGGAATTTTTGAAGACTTTTATCAGTAGGCCACTTCACAACTTATCCAATTTGGGTTTTCTTAAAGAATTCATTTAAGTGATAAAATGACTCCCATAAAATCTACAATTCAGTCAGTAGACTTATCTGATGAATATGAAGGTCTGCTAATTTGCCCATAATTTTGGTACTGTTATTTCTGGTGGTTTCTTCATTAATTCCTAAATGGGAGTATTTATATAATATTACAATTAGAGGCCAACCCCTTATAGCAAAAATGTGAATCTCTGTGTTTACTGTTATTTTTTTATCCTAAATTTTTCTATAATGTTTTGGAGGCCATATCATAAGAAGATATTGTATTTCATGTTCAATTTCATACATGGCAAATTTTGGAGAAAAATAAAATAAATACTCAAATAAATAAGGAAAAATGTGATTCTCTGATTTTAGTCTTATACAATCATGATAGACTTCAAGTAATAATCTTGAGCCAGTTGGATGAATATTTGGAGTAGTTCTACTTATGAGCTCCATGTAGTTGGGTTGGTCTGCATTTAGTAAAACTGTAAAACTTGAGCAATTGGTAGATCATTAACTGGGAAGGGAAGGTAAATGATGTACTTAGACTGGTTGAGGAGATTGGAGCTCACCCATATGACTCTATGTGTTGGGTGTGCTTCGTGAGTTAAGCGCAAGTTGTGTTGGTGATTGGTGAAAGACCGTCTTTCCCCTAGCGTGTCATAAAGCACCTAGGTTTAACCCAAGTGAAAAGATAAGAGGGGTAATCTTATGGGTAGTCACCAAATACATTAAGTGTCTTGAGAAAGGGAGCTTTGGGCTATCATCCCATCACAGTTCCTAGTACCGCTGCGAGCCCCTCACAGGGTTGACCTCGGGAAGTCCAAGATTAACCGTAAATCATAGGAGTAAGATGTTATATAAGAATAATTTAATAACACACGCACCCACACCCCGTGGTTATGGGAGTTTAGTTGGTCTGGTTCTACGAGCGGTAGGCTCGGTGGTTGTGTGAGTGGATTAATGGTCTGGTGAGCTTGTGACTCAAAAGGACCTTTGGACGGACAAGTTAGTCCGGGTAGCTTGAATTGGAAAACTTAGATATTATTCAATGATGCATGTGCATAAAGTGGTGGGTCCTTGTTGTTGATGGTCGTTGCACTGACATTGACACTTGGGCTCGGTAAGTAAGGATAACCCTTTACCAAGACAAGTCTGGTGGTTTAACCAGCAAGAGTACGCAAGAGCTCTGTTGTTCTCTTCTTAGCGTTAAGGCGTACATTAGGTCTAGGTTAGGTAGTGCAAATACCAACCTAGAGGTGGACGAGGCCCAACCCACCGCTTCCGCTTTCCACTACGAGACTATCCTGGGAGTTTTGCTAGCTCCAAAAAGGGGGAACTAAAGTTCTGTGCGCATAGAGTCGAAGTGTGTGAGTTGCACTTGTGTGAACATATCATTAAACAGCATACCTTGCATGTCATACCATAAGCATAACATTTCAACCTCCACCCCTATCGTATAAATTGGTTATGGGACTTTTTATACGATAGGCCCTGCTAAACGACACCCTTGGTCTATAGGTTTGTATGGGCATTCCAATAAACCAATGGTTACTTTTCTATTATGTACCTGCTTTACTTACTGTTCTTTACTTGCTCTTTACCATGCTTCATATTACTGCTTCAATTATTTATACTCACTTGTGTAGTAGTAGACATTCCATGTATACAAGATCCACCATCATCTGCTTTTGTTTATACCCCTTGATGTCCTCCCCTTCATCCTTCCTGCACGGTGCCTAGTAGTAACCGAGGGAGGGGTGGGGGATTGGCTTAGTCTTTTTGACTAACGGTCGGTGGACCTTATCATTTTAGGAGACCGCGGAGACGGGGCAGCACCAGAGGCCGATGTAGATGGAGGCGGGACAGTCTAGCACAAGAGCACCGATGACAGGATCTGTGAGTGACTTATTAGTTTCTAGTAGGTCATACTTCCGCGAGTGAACTTGTAGTGAGGATTTTGATGTATCGGGCAGGAGCCCCTGTTATTTCTATCTTTCGTTTCAGTTACGTTTATGTGGGCATCTCTATTTGATGATTTACTTTTCTATGTGTTGTGGACATGGCTTCTTTTAAGTTGTTTAAGCTTTACTTCTTTTGTGATTGATTTGGCTGGCAGGATCGGTGTTTTGTAGTGGTGACCTTCCCGAACGAGGGTGTCACCGCAAAGCGGCGGTTCTGGGCCTAAGACCCAGATGTTTGGAAAAAAATGGGGTTTTACAAGTGGTATCAGAGGGAACCTCGATCCGAAGAAAAGAAGTCCACAAACCCTTGGCCACCCCGAGCGAGCTTAGTTTGAGGACAAACTAGCAGCGGAAGTAATGGTGTGCCCATAAGGGAAATTACATGAAAAGGTCCACTTCTAACTGAATGTTCTTTAGCTAAGTCCCTTACGATTGCAATTTTCTTTTATATCCTGCGACGAACCCTACATCGCAGCATGGAGTTCCACCGACTCCAAACGTCGTCCCACCACCACCGGATCCTACCCCGTTCCAGCAGTCGTAGTTGGGACAAACACTGACTGCCATTTTGGAGACATTCAGGACACAGCAGGCACCAGCTCCTCAGCAAAACCTCGGGGCCAACTGGTTGAGTATCTTCCGAGGTCTCTCCCCACCATCATACATCGCGACGGAGACCGTTGTGAGGACTGATAAGTGGGTGGACATCATGGAGGAGATGCTGACAGGGATTCAGTGCCTAGCAGATATGGAGGTGCCACTGGTGGTCTCTTGCTTGGAGTCCCTTGCCAAAAGATGGTGGAAGAGGTTCCTGGACACAGCTTATGCAGGACTAGAGGCTGCAGACATTTAGTGTGATGATTTCAATGCAGTACTGCTAGAGCATTTTATGCCGCAGTCTACAAGAGATGAGCTGGAGGACAGGTTTCTGCAGTTGAGACAACGGAGCAGGACAGTTCTGGAGTATCACCGAGAGTTTACCCACCTATCCCGGTTTGCAATATCGCATCAGTTGGATGACGCAGGGTATGCCAAGTGATTCTACAAGGGACTTCGTGATGAGCTGAGGCAGGCCCTCCTCTTCGTCTCCGACGGCAGCATGACTAAGATCCTTGAAATGGCCAAGAAGTTGGAAGTAGACCAGCAAGCTGTCCGTGGGAGAAAGAGACCGATGGAGGAATAGGGATGAGGAGGCAGAAGGGACCAGCCGAAGAGCCGAGATGCTGGGGAAAGAAGGACGGAGGTCCGACCCCGCCAGGAGGAGAGACAGTTGCAAAGAGAGCCGGCAGTGTTGGCTCCTCAGCCTCTACAGATGCGGGAGATGTCGAAGATTGGAGGAGGTGGGTCATCACAGGTACTTAAATATGATTCTTGTAATTGTTAATACCTTGTAAATTTTTAGTTTTACCTTAGCATTGAATCAAAAAACAAAACCCTCAGGTTTAGTACGTGTTTACGACAATCCCACTTTTACCTTGTTCGATACGGGTGCCTCGCACTCGTTCATATCGGCCAAATTTATCGACGGTCTAGACCAAGTCCAACACTTCAAGAGCGATTACAAGAGAGTGCGATTTCTAGATGGATCAGAGGTTCTAACAAATGCCACGTGCAATATGAGGGTGGAAATTGGAGGAAGACTGTTCAATGCCCCAGCAACTCTGCTGAAGATGAAAGACTACGACTTGATCCTGGGCATGATTTGGCTGTACGGGAACCAGGAAAAGATTGATTGCCCGACAAGGAGGATCGTTCTAAAGTACGAAGACGGTGAAGTAGTACTCGAAGGTACTAAACCCACCTCTCTTATCTTCTTATCATCTCTTCAGTCCGTCAAGGCCCACCTATAGGGAGACTAGGTATATCAGGTGCTCTTCGAGGCGACTGAAGTCAAGGACTCAGTGTCAAGTATCCCGGTCGTGCGGGATTTTGCTAGCGTGTTCCCAGAGAAGCTTCCCGAACCGCCACAACACCGCGAGAAGGATTTCCAGATCCAGCTAGTGCATGGGGCAAAGCCGGTGTCCAGAGCTCCTTATCGGATGGCCCCGAAGGAGTTAGTATAGTTTTGGAGCCAGCTGCAGGAGTTGGTGGAAGCGGTATTTGTTAGACCGAGTTCCTCACCTTGGGGAGCCCCGGTGTTGTTCGTAAAGAAGAAGGACAGGTCACTCCGATTGTACATCGACTAAAGAGCACTAAATAGGCTAACTGTGCGGAACACGTACCCTTTGCTAAGGATAGACGAGCTCTTTGACCAGCTAGAGGGAGCCCACTACTTCTCGAAGCTGGATCTGAGGTCTGGATATTACCAACTACGGATTTAGGAAGAAGACATCCCGAAGACGGTTTTCAGCAACCGATAAGGACTTTATGAGTTTACTGTGATGTCGTTCGGACTCACGAATGCACCATCAGCATTTATGAGTTTGATGAACCAAGTGTTCGAGCCTTACCTCGACATATTCGTCATCGTGTTCATCGACGACATCCACATCTACTCGAGGACGGAGGATGAGAATGCACGGCATTTCGCACTGACCTTGGAGAAACTTCGGGAGTACCGCCTGTATGCAAAGTTCAGCAAGTGCTAGTTTTGGTTGAGGGAGGTTGCCTTCCTGGGCCACGTTATCAGTGGAGTATGACTAGCAGTGGATCCATCAAAGATCCAGGCAGTACGAGAGTGGCCACCGCTGAAGATGGCCACCGATGTGCGGAGTTTCTTGGGTCTTGCTGGCTATTAACGGAAGTTCGTGCAGGGGTTTTCCCAGATAGCACTCCCACTCACATCCCTGACGAAGAAGAATGTTGTGTTTACATGGACGCTATAGTGCGAGGCAGCCTTCTAAGAACTGAAGGGTCGGGTCACTTCGGCCCCTATCCTTGCCCATCCATCAAGACAAGAAGGATTTCAACTATACACGGATGCATCGTATCAAGGGATGGGTGCCGTTCTGATGCAGAACGGGCACATGATAGCTTACGCCTCCTGCCAGTTGAAGAATCACGAGCGGAATTACCCGGTGCATGATTTGGAGAAGGGATCAGTGGTGTTCGCTCTAAAGATTTGGCGACACTACCTCTACGGTGTCCACTGCGACATGTTCTCAGATCACAAGAATCTGAAGTATGTGGATACGCAAAAGGAGCTAAACATCCGGCAGAGGTGGTGGGTGGAATTCTTATCAGATTATCAGTACACGATGCATTACCACCCAGGAAAGGTGAGCATAGTAGCGGATGCTTTGAGTAGGAGAGCTACCACGTTAGGAGCAGAGCCCAAGTTAATGGCCATGGAGCTGGTACGGATGTTTGAGGACATGCAGATCCCTCTAGTATCTGAGGATGATCCAGAGTTATACGAGGAGTACCTGGCGGAGATGAGCACCACAGATGACATTCAAGACCGCATTAGGGATAGGCAGAGGCAGGATGCAAAGCTAGAGCCGATATTCAGAGCCGTGGAGGCAGGCTCAGCCGGAGACTATTCGCTGAAGGACGGCCTGTTGAGTTTTAGAGGCCGAGTGTATATACAGGCAGGGGGTCAGATCGGGAGGATATTATGGCAGAGGCTCATTGTAGTAGATATTCCGTGCACCCGGGTATCACCAAGATGACATGAGACTTAAATAGGACCATGTACTGGCCAGGTATGAAGAAGGATATCACCTATTTTGTGACCAAATGCGAGTCTTGCCAACTCGTGAAAGGGGAGTGCCGGAACCCAGCGGGATTATTGCAGCCACACCCGGTGCAAGAGTGGAAGTTCGACGACATCGCGATGGATTTTATACACGGTCTTTGTTGGAACCTTAGGTTTGATTTGAGTTAGGATCCACCTTTAATGTCTAAAGTTTATATCATAATATATCTTATAACTTAGATTAAATCAGATTAAGTTAATAGGCTGAAAAGAAATATTCAATAATATATATATATAAATAATATAAATATATACATATATATAATAAGCTGAAAATACATATAATAAGGCAGAAAATAAGAAGAGAAATTAAATTTACACATATTTCTCTGCGTTCGACGAACGTCGAACGGCGCTCAGCATTTGTGGGACGGCGCTCGATGAACAGATTACATTATAGCAGCGCTCGACAAATTATCAAGGAAGCGGCGTTCGACGAAATGCAAAACAGCGGTCGACGAACAGCTAATCTTAGCGGTCGAAGAACTTCTGCAGTCTCAGCGGTCGACGAAAATATGAGATCAACGAAACTTCAGTCGGCGTTCGACGAATTTCAACAGATGTTTGGAAACAGTAAATCACATGTTCCGGTCAACGAATCAAATGATGAGCTCGACGAACTTGGACCTGAGCTCGACGAATCTCTGCAACATTTATTTTATATCATTTAGCTTGACTAAATTATATATTTGCTGTCAAATTTATTTAAACCAATATTAACTTTATTCTATTATATATATTGCTATATATATTGCTGATTTAACCTTACATCGTGAAAGCATTTAATGTTGTAGCCGTTTGGCAAAAGCAATAAATGCTGTAGCCGTTGCAGCAAGTGAAAGATGGCAAGTTATCTGCTCGAGAAATAAAGAAATAAAGAGGCATTTATTTCTTTCCTTTATGGTCAGCAAGAATTCAAACTAGCCGAAAGCTTTCCAGATTATATAAATAGAGAGAAGAACATAGAAGAGAACTAGACAGTACAAATATCAATATTTCTGTACAGGAAAAGAAGAAGAAGAAAAACAGAGGAGCAAAAAGAAGAAGCAGATTATATATATTTATCTTCTTTTTGCTAAAACCTTTTCTTGCAGATCATCTATGTCCTGAGACACCAATCACTATCACTTGCTCAGGATCAAGCTGCATAAGAAAAGGAGTAGTTTAATCAAAAGAAGAGGCCTCCACAAGCTGTCATCAAACTACATCAGACAGGGGGAGCTCTTCAACATCATCATCAGATCCAGTCAACTTCAAATCAGGATCTCTTGAGTCTTCTCAGCAAAGAGAAGAACAGCATAACCTTTTTCTGTTTTCTTTTATTCTTTCCACCTTGTAAAGGGTTATAACTCCCTTAAAAAGTTAACTCTCGGTGACAGGGCACCTTAGCAAAAACCTGCATCTTGGTTTGAGCACCTTATCAACAGCTCACCTGGTGTGTGGACACCTTATCAAAAACCCCTTGGTGTGCGGGCACCTTATCAACAACCTCCTAGTGGATTCCTACCAGTGGGTAGAAGAGTAGATGTGCCCAGTTGAGGGAAACTACTATACATCTTGTGTCATCTGGATTGCTTGTTTGTTTTGCTTTCATTTCTTATTTGTGCTGTGTATTCTTAAGCACTCTTAGTGTTTGTTGTTTATTACTCATCCAGCACACATATATTTATATATAACATTATTTTGAAGTAAAACTTAAACAAGAGCTTTTAAAATATTAAGAACTAAACTCTCCTTTAAATTGGTATCAAAGCAGGTTGATTAATTTCAACACAGTTATCAATTGCACTCTCCATTGGTATCAGAGGGTAGTTGATTTTTCACACAGGCTAACACCTGAAATCACAAAGGTCACTTAGTTCTTATTATTATTTAAAAAAAAAGTTTTTCTAAATGGCACTATCATATTTTTTTATTTTAGATCCACCAATTTGTTATTTGGATAGTTTTCCTTTATGGCAAGTTAGAATAAAATTATATATGAATGCCATAGATGAAAATATTTACAAATCTGTTTTGACAGGACTTTCATCTTCAATCCCTTCATCTGATGATGAAGAAAAGCTGAAAAGTGCTGATGTCATGGCCATGAACATATTGGCTAAATCAATGTCAAAAGACATTCTTCAAAGAGTTAAAGACTGCACTTCTGCAAGAGGAATCTGGAACTCCCTCTCTAGGATGGTAAATGAACCTTCTTCCCTCTCTTCAACTAACTATATTTTTGATGCAGAACCATCAACAAATTTAAGTGAAGAAAAAAAAGAAGAAGAAGAACTTAGAGCTGGAGCTTTCTGCATGATGGCCATATATGGTGGCTTATATCAAATCCCAGATGCAGAAGCTAAACCAGAAATGGTAAATGAGGTAAAATTAACTCCAAACTCAACCTCTAATACTTTCAAATCTAATATTAGATTAACATTTACAGATTTAATAAATCCTAAAAATAAAATCTTAAAAGAGCTAACAAAAATTGAAAGTGGAGTGCTTGGTTCTTATTTATCTTATTAAAAGCTCTGATTGAGTTTTGTTTTTCTTTTCAAAATAAATGATATTTATAAATATATGAGTGTTTGTTGAGTGAGTAATACAATCAAACAGTAAGAGTGCATCCAATAAACACAGCACAACAAAATATAAAATTAAACAAGTAAACAAGCAAACAGCCAGAAGACACCAAAAATATAGTAGTTCCCCTCAACTGGGTATATCTACTCTTCTACCCACTGGTAGGAATCCACTAGGAGGTTGTTGATAAGGTGCCCTCACACCAAGGTGATTTTGATAAGGTGTCCACACACCAGGTGAGCTGTTGATAAGGTGCTCTAACCAAACTGCAGGTTTTTGCTAAGGTGCCCTATCACCGGGAGTTAACTTTTGAAGGGAGTTATAACCCTGTACAAGGTGGGAAGGAGAAAGTAAAATGAAAAACAGAAAATATAATGTTCTTCTCTGTTTGAGAAGACTCTTAAAGATCCTGATATGGTGTTGAATGGATCTGATTGTTATGTTGAAGATCTCCCCCTGTCTGATATAGATTGATGACAGTTCTGGAGATCTCTCCTCTTGATTATACTCGCACTTCTTTCTTCTTATGCAGTGATGATCCTGAGCAAATGGTTGTGATTGTTGTCTCAGGATGTATATGATCTGCAAGAAGATGTTAGCAAGAAAATAATAGATGTACTCTGTATTTCTGTCGTGTGTTCTACATATCTCTATATATTTCTGCTCTTCTCTTTAGTATATATAATCTGAGAAGTTCTTTTTAATTCTTTCCCGGGAATATGGAAAGAGATAAAGTCTCCTTAATTTGATTCCTTGGGAAGAGGAGATGCCGTGTTTGACTGTTCTGAAACGGCTATAATCTTTATTAACTACAACGGCTATATTAGAAAAATATAGTAATGTAATAATTGAAAGTCGAGCCGAGTAATATAATATTGTTGGCAGCATTTTCGTCGATCTCTTCTTGATTTGTCGACCGCCGTTCAGAAAATGCTTTACTCTGACTGCTGAGATTATTTCATCGACCGCTATCTTGATTGGAATTCGTCGACCGGGGGATGAAATGTAAGATTCGTCTAACGTCATTCGACAAGTGTCGAGATCCGTTCGACGAACGCAGAGAATAAATATTTTTTATATTTCTCTTCAATTTTTCTTCAGTCTCTTCTGACTATAATATTAATATATTATCAGCTTTTCATTGAGAAGGAATTTATTCTAAGTTATAAGATAAGTTATTAACTTAGAGATTAAATGTGGATCCTGACTCAAATCAAACCTAAGGTTCCAACAATCTCCCCCTATTTGAGTTGGGATCCTAATCCTCTTCAAAACTAGTGGACTGGTAATCTCCCCCTATTTAGTTTGGGTTTAAGGGACCTAATTTAAATTTTTCTAGGGTTTTAATAAGTTATCTCCCCTAATTGATTTTGGATGCCAATAGATTTTATCACATTATTCTCCTTTTCTCTCTCACTTGGCTTTCTCTGATTTTCTCCTTTTCTCACTCAATTGTTTTAGTTTTTCTCATTTTCTCACTCACTTGGCTTAAACAATTTTTCTCATTTTCTCTCTCACTTGGGTTTGAGAAGATAATTGTTTTACTAATTGTTTTAATTGTTAAGCCTTTTCTTTTTCTGCTAGAACTCTCCCCATGTCTTGATTCAGGGAACCCTGGATCAAGACCCCTAGAAGAAGGGTAGATGGGAGCAACCCTAATTTCTTAGAAGGTTCCAATATTATTTGAATGTTTTCCTCCGATTTTCCCTATTTGAGCAACTTTATTATCCTAGATTTAATTTAATAGGATTTTAATATTATATAAGTTGCTACAGCTGTTAATGGATTCTAAGGAATGTTTTAAATCATAAAAACATTGCCTGACATTTTCTTTCTCATTGAATCCCCTTATTAGAAGAGACTCACACTCAGTGCCATGATCATTACTGATCAATGCAGCTACAGTAGAATGCTCAACATGATTTGGAGAAATCTGTAAGAACATGAAGTTGTCATATTTTGTTTTTAAGATGGAAACAATTCATATAAATTTTAGATTTGCTGTTTTATTATTTGAGTTAGGATATTTAAAAAGGTTAAACCTTTGTAATAAATTATTCTTTTTATTCATTAAAGTATAAACTTGAAAAATTTCTTTGATTTGGTTGAATATAAACAATTCCTTTTTCTTTGAAAATTTGTGCTAAACTTTTGGCCTGCATTTTGAGATTTCTCCCATTGGTTGTGCTTGCCATAAAGGATTTATTTAAAAATTTTATTTTGTTAGCTCTTTTAAGATTTTATTTTCAGGATTTATTAAATCTGTAAATGTTAATCTAAGATTAGATTTGAAAGTATTAGAGGTAGAGTTGGGAGTTAATTTTACCTCATTTACCATTTCTAGTTTAGCTTCTGCATCTGGGATTTGATATGAGCCACCATATATGGCCATCATGCAGAATGCTCTAGCTCTAAGTTCTTCTTCTTCTTCTTCTTCACTTAGATTTGTTGATGGTTCTGCATCAAAAATATAGTTAGTTGAAGAGATGGAAGAAGGTTCATTTACCATCCTAGAGAGGGAGTTCCAGATTCCTCTTGCAGAAGTTTAGTCTTTAACTCTTTGAAGAATGTCTTTTGACATTGATTTAGCTAATATGTTCATGGCCATGACATCAGCACTTTTCAGCTTTTCTTCATCATCAGATGAAGGGATTGAAGATGAAAGTCCTGTCAAAATAGATTTGTAAATATTTTCATCTATGACATTCATATATAATTTAATTCTAACTTGCCATAAAGGAAAACTATCCAAATTACAAATTGGTGGATCTAAAATAGAAAAATCTGATAGTGTCATTTAGAAAAACCCTTTTTTTAAATAATAATAAGAACTAAGTGATCTTTTTGATTTCAGGTGTTAGCCTGTGTGAAAAATTAACTACCCTCTAATACCAATTGAGAGTGCAATTGATAACAATGTTGAAATTAATCAACCTGCTTTGATACCAATTGAAACAGGAGTTTTAATTGAAAGTATCAGGTGCAAGAAGTTGAAATAATAAAATCAACACCCTCTGATACCAATTGAAAGTGGAGTGTTTGGTTCTTATTTATCTTATTAAAAGCTCTGATTGAGTTTTGTTTTTCTTTTCAAAATAAATGATATATTTAAATATATGACTGTTTGCTGAATGAGTAATAAAATCAAACAGTAAGAGTGCATCCAATAAACACAGCACAGCAAAATATGAAATAAAACAAGTAAACAAGCAAATAGCCAGAAGACACCAAAAAAATAGTAGTTCCCCTCAACTGGGTACATCTACTCTTCTACCCACTGGTAGGAATCCACTAGGAGGTTGTTGATAAGGTGCCCTCACACCAAGGTGATTTTGATAAGGTGTCCATACACAAGGTGAGCTGTTGATAAGGTGCTCTAACCAAACTGCAGGTTTTTGCTATGGTGCCCTGTCACCGGGAGTTAACTTTTGAAGGGTGTTATAACCCTGTACAAGGTGGGAAGGAGAATGTAAAATGAAAAACAGAAAGTATAATGTTCTTCTCTATATGAGAACGCTCTTGAAGATCCTGATATGGTGATGAATGGATCTGATTGTTATGTTGAAGAGCTCCCCCCGTCTGATACAGATTGATGACAGTTCTGGAGATCTCTCATCTTGATTATACATGCACTTCTTTCTTCTTATGCAGTGATGATCCTGAGCAAATGGTTGTGATTGTTGTCTCAGGATGTATATGATCTGCAAGAAGATGTTAGCAAGAAAATAATAGATGTGCTCTATATTTCTGTCGTGTGTTCTACATATCTCTACATATTTCAGCTCTTCTCTTTAGTATATATAATCTGAGAAGTTCTTTTAATTCTTGCCCGGGAATATGGAAAGAGATAAAGTCTCTTTAATTTGATTCCTTGGGAAGAGAAGATGCCGTGTTTGACTGTTCTGACACGCCTATAATCTTTATTACCTGCAACGGCTGTATCAGAAAAATATAGTAATATAATAATTGAAAGTCGAGCCGAGTAATATAATATTGTTGGCAGCATTTTCGTCGATCTCTTCTTGATTTGTCCACCGCCGTTCAGATTACTTTACTCTGACTGTTGAGATTATTTCATCGACCGCTATCTTGAATGGAATTCATCGACCGGGGGATGAAATGTAAGATTTGTCTAACGTCGTTCGACAAGTGTCAAGCTCCGTTCGACGAACGTAGAGAATAAATAATTTTTATATTTCTCTTCAATTTTTCTTCAGTCTCTTCTGACTATAATATTAATATATTATCAGCTTTTCATTGAGAAGGGATTTATTCTAAGTTATAAGATAAGTTATTAACTTAGAGATTAAATGTGGATCCTGACTCAAATCAAACCTAAGGTTCCAACAATCTCCCCATATTTGAGTTGGGATCCTAATCCTCTTCAAAACTAGTGGACTGGTAATCTCCCCCTATTTAGTTTGTGTTTAAGAGACCTAATGCAAATTTTTCAGGGGTTTTAATAAGTTATCTCCCCTAATTGATTTTGGATGCCAATAGATTTTATCACATTATTCTCCTTTTCTCTCTCACTTGGCTTTCTCTGATTTTCTCCTTTTCTCACTCACTTGGTTTTAGTTTTTCTCATTTTCTCACTCACTTGGCTTAAGCATTTTTTCTCATTTTCTCTCTCACTTGGGTTTGAGAAGATAATTGTTTTACTAATTGTTTTAATTGTTAAGCCTTTTCTTTTTCTGCTAGAACTCTCCCCCTGTCATGATTCAGGGAACCCTGGATCAAGACCCCTAGAAGAAGGGTAGATGGGAGCAACCCTAATTTCTTAGACGGTTCCAATATTATTTGAATATTTTCCTCCGATTTTCCCTATTTGAGCAACTTTATTATCCTAGATTTAGATTAATTGGATTTTAATATTATATAAGTTGCTACAGCTGTTAATGGATTCTAAGGAATGTTTTAAATCATAAAAACATTGCCTGACATTTTCTTTCTCATAGAATCCCCTTATCAGAAGAGACTCACACTTAGTGCCATGATCATTACTGATCAATGCAGCTACAATAGAATGCTAAACATGATTTGGAGAAGTCTGTAAGAACATGAAGTTGTCAGATTTTGTTTTTAAGATGGAAACAATTCATATAAATTTTAGATTTGCTGTTTTATTATTTGAGTTAGTATATTTAAAAAGGTTAAACCTTTGTAATATATTATCCTTTTTATTCATTAAAGTATAAACTTGAAAAATTTATTTGATTTGGTTGAATATAAACAATTTCTTTTTCTTTGAAAATTTGTACAAACCTTTTGGCCTGCATTTTGAGATTTCTCCCATTGGTTGTGCTTGTCATAAAGGATTTGTTTAAAAATTTTATTTTTTTTAGCTCTTTTAAGATTTTATTTTCAGGATTTATTAAATCTGTAAATGTTAATCTAAGATTAGATTTGAAAGTATTAGAGATAGAGTTGGGAGTTAAATTTACCTCATTTACCATTTCTGGTTTAGCTTCTACATTTGGGATTTGATATGAGCCACCATATATGGCCATCATGCAGAAAGCTCTAGCTCTAAGTTCTTCTTCTTCTTCTTCACTTAGATTTGTTGATGGTTCTGCATCAAAAATATAGTTAGTTGAAGAGATGGAAGAAGGTTCATTTACCATCCTAGAGAGGGAGTTCCAGATTCCTCTTGCAGAAGTGCAGTCTTTAACTCTTTGAAGAATGTCTTTTGACATTGATTTAGCCAATATGTTCATGGCCATGACATCAGCACTTTTCAGCTTTTCTTCATCATCAGATGAAGGGATTGAAGATGAAAGTCCTGTCATAATAGATTTGTAAATATTTTCATCTATGACATTCATATATAATTTAATTCTAACTTGTCATAAAGGAAAACTATCCAAATTACAAATTGGTGGATCTAAAATAAAAAAATCTGATAGTGCCATTTAGAAAAACCCTTTTTTTAAAATAATAATAAGAACAAAGTGATCTTTGTGATTTCAGGTGTTAGCCTGTGTGAAAAATCAACTACCCTCTGATACCAATTGAGAGTGCAATTGATAACAGTGTTGAAATTAATCAACCTGCTTTGATACCAATTGAAACAGGAGTTTCAATTGAAAGTATCAGGTGCAAGAAGTTGAAATAATAAAATCAACACCCTCTGATACCAATTGAAAGTGGAGTGTTTGGTTATTATTTATCTTATTAAAAGCTCTGATTGAGTTTTGTTTTTCTTTTCAAAATAAATGATATATATAAATATATGAGTGTTTGCTGAGTGAGTAATAAAATCAAATAGTAAGAATGCATCCAATAAACACAGCAGAGTAAAATATGAAATAAAACAAGTAAACAAGTAAACAACCAGAAGACACCAAAAATATAGTTGTTCCCCTCAACTGGGTACATCTACTCTTCTACCCACTGGTAGGAATCAACTAGGAGGTTGTTGATAAGGTGCCCTCACACCAAGGTGATTTTGATAAGGTGTCCACACACCAGGTGAGCTGTTGATAAGGTGCTCTAACCAAACTGCAGGTTTTTGCTAAGGTGCCCTGTCACCGGGAGTTAACTTTTGAAGAGAGTTATAACCCTGTACAAGGTGGGAAGGAGAAACTAAAATGAAAAATAGAAAATATAATGTTCTTCTCTGTATGAGAAGACTCTTGAAGATCCTGATATGGTGTTGAATGGATATGATTGTTATGTTGAAGAGCTCCCCCTGTCTGATATAGATTGATGACAGTTCTGGAGATCTCTCCTCTTGATGATACACGCACTTCTTTCTTCTTATGCAGTGATGATCCTGAGCAAATGGTTGTGATTGTTGTCTCAGGATGTATATGATCTGCAAGAAGATGTTAGCAAGAAAATAATAGATGTGCTCTGTATTTCTATCGTGTGTTCTACATATCTCTATATATTTCTGCTCTTCTCTTTAGTATATATAATCTGAGAAGTTCTTTTTAATTCTTGCCCGGGAATATGGAAAGAGATAAAGTCTCTTTAATTTGATTCCTTGGGAAGAGGAGATGCGGTGTTTGACTGTTCTGAAACGTCTATAATCTTTATTACCTGCAACGGCTATATCAGAAAAATATAGTAATATAATAATTGAAAGTCGAGCCGAGTAATATAATATTTTCGGCAGCCTTTTCGTCGATCTCTTCTTGATTCGTCGACCGCCGTTCAGAGAATGCTTTACTCTAACTGCTGAGATTATTTCATCGACCGCTATCTTGATTGGAATTCGTCGACCGGGGGATGAAATGTAAGATTTGTCTAACGTCGTTCGACAACTGTCAAGCTCCGTTTGACGAATGTTGAGAATAAATAATTTTTATATTTCTCTTCAATTTTTCTTCAGTCTCTTCTGACTATAATATTAATATATTATCAGCTTTTCATTGAGAAGGAATTTATTCTAAGTTATAAGATAAGTTATTAACTTAGAGATTAAATGTGGATCCTGACACAAATCAAACCTAAGGTTCCAACAATCTCCCCCTATTTGAGTTGGGATCCTAATCCTCTTCAAAACTAGTGGACTGGTAATCTCCCCCTATTTAGTTTGAGTTTAAGAGACCTAATGCAAATTTTTCTGGGGATTTAATAAGTTATCTCCCCTAATTGATTTTGGATGCCAATAGATTTTATCACATTATTCTCCTTTTCTCTCTCACTTGGCTTTCTCTGGTTTTCTCCTTTTCTCACTCACTTGGTTTTAGTTTTTCTTATTTTCTCACTCACTTGGCTTAAACAATTTTTCTCATTTTCTCTCTCACTTGGGTTTGAGAAGATAATTGTTTTACTAATTGTTTTAATTGTTAAGCCTTTTCTTTTTCTGCTAGAACTCTCCCCCTGTCTTGATTCAGGGAACCCTGGATCAAGACCCCTAGAAGAAGGGTAGATGGGAGCAACCCTAATATCTTAGAAGGTTCCAATATTATTTGAATATATTCCTCTGATTTTCCTCCGATTTTCCCTATTTGAGCAACTTTATTATCCTAGATTTAATTTAATAGTATTTTAAAGTTATATAAGTTGCTACAGCTGTTAATGGATTCTAAGGAATGTTTTAAATCATAAAAACATTGCCTGACATTTTCTTTCTCATAGAATCCCCTTATCAGAAGAGACTCACACTTCGTGCCATGATCATTACTGATCAATGCAGCTACAGTAGAATGCTCAAACATGATTTGGAGAAGTCTGTAAGAACATGAAGTTGTCAGATTTTGTTTTTAAGATGGAAACAATTCATATAAATTTTAGATTTGTTGTTTTATTATTTGAGTTGGGATATTTAAAAAGGTTAACCCTTTGTAATATATTATCCTTTTTATTCATTAAAGTATAAACTTGAAACATTTCTTTGATTTGGTTGAATATAAATAATTTCTTTTTCTTTGAAAATTTGTACAAACCTTTTGGCCTGCATTTTGAGATTTCTCCCATTGGTTGTGCTTGACATAAAGGATTTGTTTAAAATTTTTATTTTTGTTAGCTCTTTTAAGATTTTATTTTCAGGATTTATTAAATCTGTAAATGTTAATCTAACATTAGATTTGAAAGTATTAGAGGTAGAGTTGGGAGTTAATTTTACCTCATTTACCAATTCTGGTTTAGCTTCTGCATCTAGGATTTGATATGAGCCACCATATATGGCCATCATGCAGAAAGCTCTAGCTCTAAGTTCTTCTTCTTCTTCTTCACTTAGATTAGTTGATGGTTCTGCATCAAAAATATAGTTAGTTGAAGAGATGGAAGAAGGTTCATTTACCATCCTAGAGAGGGAGTTCCAGATTCCTCTTGCAGAAGTGCAGTCTTTAACTCTTTGAAGAATGTTTTTTGACATTGATTTAGCCAATATGTTCATGGCCATGACATCAACACTTTTCAGCTTTTCTTCATCATCAGATGAAGGGATTGAAGATGAAAGTCCTGTCAAAACAGATTTGTCAATATTTTCATCTATGGCATTCATATATAATTTAATTCTAACTTGCCATAAAGGAAAACTATCCAAATTACAAATTGGTGGATCTAAAATAAAAAAAATCTGATAGTGCCATTTAGAAAAACCCTCTTTTTAAATAATAATAAGAACTAAGTGATCTTTGTGATATCAGGTGTTAGCCTGTGTGAGAAATCAACTACCCTCTGATACCAATTGAGAGTGCAATTGATAACAGTGTTGAAATTAATCAACCTGCTTTGATACCAATTGAAACAGGAGTTTCAATTGAAAGTATCAGGTGCAAGAAGTTGAAATAATAAAATCAACACCCTCTGATACCAATTGAAAGTGGAGTGTTTGGTTCTTATTTATCTTATTAAAAGCTCTGATTGAGTTTTTTTTTCAAAATAAATGATATATATAAATATATGAGTGTTTGCTGAGTGAGTAATAAAATCAAACAGTAAGAGTGCATCCAATAAACACAGCACAGCAAAATATGAAATAAAACAAGTAAACAAGCAAACAGCCAGAATACACAAAAAATATAGTTGTTCCCCTCAACTGGGTACACCTACTCTTCTACCCACTAGTAGGAATCCACTAGGAGGTTGTTGATAAGGTGACCTCACACCAAGTTGATTTTGATAAGGTGTCCACACACCAGGTGAGCTGTTGATAAGGTGCTCTAACCAAACTGCAGGTTTTTGCTAAGGTGCCCTGTCACCGGGAGTTAACTTTTTAAGGGAGTTATAACCCTGTACAAGGTGGGAAGGAGAAAGTAAAATGAAAAATAGAAAATATAATGTTCTTCTCTGTATGAGAAGACTCTTGAAGATCCTGATATGGTGTTGAATGGATCTGATTGTTATGTTGAAGAGCTCCCCCTGTCTGATATAGATTGATGACAGTTCTGGAGATCTCTTGAAAGTGCACAGTTAACCTCACTAGAATTCTCTAGAGGGGGGGGGGTGATTAGAGATTTAAAAATATTTTTGTGCAATGTTAATAATTTATATATATGTATATGTGTAGTGATCAAAGATTAAGGCTTCCCACACAACAACAAGAATTAAGCAAGTAAAGAAAGTAAATGAAAGAAAAGAAATCACAGCACAACACAAAGAAATATAGTGGTTCCCCAAACTTTGGGTAGTCCACTCTTCTACCCCCTTGGTAGGAATTCACTATCTTGCACTGAGTCTTTTGATAAGGAGACTCTTAGAACCACCCTGAGTCTTTTGATAAGGAGACTCTTAGAACCAACTGAGTATTTTAAAAAGGAGACTCTTAGAACCAGTACAACTGAATTTTTTGAAGAGAGATTCTAAAAACTCTTTTACAGTATTTTAGAGTGAGAAGAAGAATATAAAGAAGAAAGAGAAATAATATAAAGACAAGAAGTAATCTTCTTCCTAGCAAGAAGATTGGAAGCACAAGAAGTAGTGAATGAAATCTCTCTTCTATAGTGAGAAGGAGATTTGTAGCTTTTCTCTCTTTTAGTGAGAGCTATCAGAGTTTGCAGCAGAATGGCTTCAGAAGCAGGAGAAGATGGAAGCTTGATGGTTGCTGCAGGACTATTTCTCAATTCTCTCTTTTTTTCACTTGGGAGCTTTTCCTCTTTTTCAATATGTATATGGTGGATCACTTCTTCTTATTCTCTGTCGATCTTCTCCTTATTTATAGCTCTGCGTATTAAGATAACACTATAGGAGAGAAATCAATTAGTAGACAGAGTATTAGAAAGAGAGAAATATTTCCATAACTATTATATCTATAGAAGGAAAGAATTCATTCTGATTTCAAATAATGTCCATAATGGATTTAATCAAATTAGCCAAGAATCTATTAGAGGAAAAGAATGATTCAGAGCGGCTATAAAGAATAAATTGATTCCATATAAATCAGATCTATAAAAGAAGGAAAGAGATCTGGCGATTTTTGAATTAAACATAGAAATCTACGTGCTTCGATTACTATTCGACGTAAGCGTCGAATTCGTCCTGGCTGGACGTCGAGAGGAGAATAAGGAAGGTGCGTCGACTGAGGTGCGTCGACTAGAAGTCAGAGCTACGTCGACATAGGATACGTCGAATTCTTCTTAAAGTTACTTTGACTCATTCTGAAAGGAACGTCGACACCACTTCGACGTTGCGTCGAATACTATTTGACGCATATTTACTTAACCTTGATTTTTCTTTCTTAGAATTCATATTCAACTCATTTTCAGGGGTTAAGATAAATCATTTTCCCAACAATCCCCTCTATTTGTCTTAACCCTATTTAGAGAGAAATTGTATCAGCATATGATCAATCACAGCAAAGTATTTATATAGGTAAGGAATATATTAAGCAAGTATAAGAGAAATTTGAAAAGGAAATCCTATAAACAAACTTCATGTTCAGATCAATCAGTATTCAACCATAAATATATCAGTCATTGTTTTAAGGCATAATTCAGGAGGGGTAGGAGGAGTCTTCCTTTTTCTAGTGTATACAACTGTTTTAAGAGAGGGGGGTTGCTCCTTCTCATCACCAGTTAGTTCACTCAGCTCCCCCTGAGTTACATCAGTTTGCTCCCCCTAGGATGGAACTTCCTTGGTTGCTTCTTCTTCTGCCTCTTCAGTTTCTTTTTCAGTTCCAGCTTCAGTCATAGCAGTACTTGGCTCCTGAGCTCCTATTTCAGCTATCACAGTATCTAAATCCCCCTGAGTTTCAGCTTCTTTATCTTTCTCACCATCTCCCACATCTTCCTTTTCAACTTCATTTTCTACTCTGCTTACCT
Organism: Dactylorhiza incarnata; assembly: GCA_033032865.1. Taxonomy (NCBI): domain Eukaryota; kingdom Viridiplantae; phylum Streptophyta; class Magnoliopsida; order Asparagales; family Orchidaceae; genus Dactylorhiza; species Dactylorhiza incarnata. The sequence continues at coordinate 5,615,868 of JAWHQI010000141.1, read as the reverse complement.
CCCCTTGTAACAGTACCACTTGATTTGCAGCTTCTCTTGCTATATTGAGTACCTCTATTATTTGTTCTTCAGAATGTAGCTCAGGTACTATCTCATTTCCAATTGTCTTGAGCAGTGCAAGACTATCAGTTTTTGAGGTAGGAGGTGACTTGTGGGAGAGAGATTTAGGAGTGGAGGGCTTCTCTTCATCTAGCTTCTCCCCCTTCTTGACCTTCTTGGCCAAGGAGGTTAAGAAAGACCTGGTTACTCTAGAGGAAGAGAGAGAGGTCTTTAGACTTTGCACAGAGGCACTGACCCCATCTATTTGGGTGTGTATGTGTAGGATGGAGGAATGAATCTGGGAGCAGTGCTCATCCAGCATTGCTTGGAATGTTTGAGCTGCTGATGCAATGCACTGAGTGAGGAGAGCTTCAGTGGATGCAGATGGTTCATGTTGTGGTTGTTGATGAGGAGAGAGTGGTGGAGGTGGTGATGAAGCTGGAGGGAAGTTAGTTGATACATGAGGTATGGGTGATAAAGGAGGTGGAGAGGATGAGAAAGTGGGAGAAGGAAGAGATGGAGAAACTGCTATTTGAGCAGGTGTTTGAGAAGAGGTAGGTAGAGTAGGAGTTGTGAGGGTGGTAGAGACTATTGGAGTGGGTGATGGTAGAGAGGGGATGTTTGTTTGAGGAGGAGGAGGAGGAGGAGGTGAAGAAGGATGAGCAGGAGAGCTAGGAGGAGAGGGAGTCTTTTTAGGGATGGAACCAGGCTTAGGGATTTGCCTGGTCCTTTTAGAGAATAGAGCTATTGACATCCTTTTCCCTGGAGGAATAGGGATTCTTTTTGACCTACATAGGTTAGGGAAGGAGTGGAAGAGTACTTGACTCATAATCCTCATATATGCATTTTCTTTGTGTGAGTATTTAGAGCTTATCATCTTGAGCAAGCATGTGGCCCAGTCCACCTTCTTCTTCAGCACCAGGGCCCCCATGATATTCAGTTGCTGCTTGGGCACTGCATCATGGGCTGAGGTCTTGCATAGAAGGATTTTTCCTACTATATCTGCTAGCAGTCTGTACTCCTCAGAAAAGTCAATTTTCTTTAGATGGATTGGTCTATCTTTTGAAAACTTCATGGTGGTTAGCAGATGCTTGATTTCATCACGTGTGAGGTCTATAGATTCATCACCTAATAAGGGAGTGATGAAGACTAATTTGTTGCTCTTTAGAAGCTGATTTTCATTCCCTATTTGCTTTGAACAAAGATAATATTAGGGTGTACCTGATGGAAGATCAAAGGTTGTCCTAATGTGTTCTGCAGATATTGAGACAGGTGTCTCATGGAATTTTCCTTGGATTTCTCCTTGTTCAGATATCTGAACATGAGTCATCAGCTCTGTGTGCTCTGTTTCTAGGAGCTTGCATCTTGTGGAGATGAGCTTATCTAGTCCAGCTTCAGTGAACAGAGCAATGATGCTCTTGTAGTTTTCTGCGGCTGCTTGGAAAGATTCAAGGTCAATGTCGAAACCAGAGTTGGTCTTGGGAGCCATTTTAGGTCAGTGAGAGAGAGAGGAAGAAATCGGCTGGACTGAGGAGCAAGAAGGATGAAGGATGTAGAGTCGTGAAGGTTTCTAACTGAAGAGTCTTTTTAAGTCAGGTGAAGCATCGAAATGCGACATTATTCGAGGCTTATTCGGTACTTCAGTGGATGTGACAAAAAATATTTTAGTATTGCCGCTCGTTTTCATGAAATCGACGTTACGTCGAGTGGAATTCGACGTAAGCGTCGATACAGCCTGCGTTAAGATGTTAGGGTTTCGTATCGATGTATGCGTCGATTGTAGTCGACGCATGCGTCGATTTCACTTATTGAGTTGAGTCATCGACGGTGCGTCGATTAGAAGTCGACGTGACTTTTATTTTCCTGAAAAATTCTAGGTGTTTATTTCTTTTTATCTCTTCCTAATCCTAAAGGTTTCTAAGTTAGTCTTGGACTAATTTTCATAGATAGTTTGATTGATTGTGCCAACATTGTTTGGCAAGGTGGCCAGTTTTGTTACATATGTAGCACTTGATTATCTTAGTATTGTGAGAATTTGAGTTTAGAGAGGGATAGAAGTGTTGATTAGGATAGAAAGTTTGATTTAGATGGGAATTTTGGTTAGGATAGAAAGTTTGGTTAGGATAGAGGTGTTGATTAGGATAGAAATCATGATTAGGATGAATGGGTCCTGAATAGGGGTTAAGATGGAAGGTTTTTGGAGGATAGTCATTTAAGTTGCTTTGAGTTTTTATGCGTCGATATCTATTCGACGTATGTTGATAGTTGCGTCAATTTATATTCGGCGCTTTCTACAGATTGCGTTGATCTGGTATCGATGCATGAACAAAGTTGCATCGACTTGATGTCGACGTACATTTATTCAAGCGTCGTGTTGAGGTCGAGGCATCTGAGAGATTGCGTCGAGTAGAATTCGACGCACTATCACTCATGCATCGATATGAAGTCGACGCAACTGTATCTTCATAAATTTTCTTCTTCCCTTTTTCTGATTTTACTCTTTTATGTATTGTTTCTTTTGGCTTAGTGGCTTCTTCAGATGAAGTTTGAGAGTCATCAGCTGAATAATATGATGTTTCATCAAATTGTTTTATTTCCTTGAGGGAGTCTTCTTCCTTATTTAGTGAGTCTTTTTCTTGGTTTGATTTGATGGGTTTTGTGAATTTTACAGGGATCATCCAAGCAGGTTTGTTGGATGGAATTTGGCTGGTTGAGGGATCAGCCCCTAGCCCAAGATTTTTATGTCTCCTTGTTTGTTGTTCAGTGATTTCCTTGAGAGTTTGGCTTCTCATTTTTATTGATTCTTCAAAAGCTTTTGCCTGAGATACCTTATCCTTAAGGAGCTGGTTTTCTGTTCTAGCCCTTTCTATTTCCTTTTCTATGATGTTAGCCCTTAATTCATAATTTTTAAAGCATTTGACTTCTCTATTTCTCTGGTTTTTAGCCATATTAATTTGTTCTTTTAGATCCTTAATTTCTTATTTAGCTTTTAGTTGATCTAGACACATTCCCATAAAATCATTTCTGAAATTATCACTTTGAAAATCTATTTCATCAAAAATGCATACCTCATCCTTATCCTCAGATTCCTCTATGAGAATAAGGCTATTTTCTCTTTCATCTTCAGAAGATATGCTTTCTTCTGATCCTGTCTCACTCCATGATTTAGCACCATCATCTTTCTTTGAGCCTTCAAGTGCCATTAAGCATAGGTCTTCTTGCTTAGGCTCTTCATTATCACTCTTAGAAGAGGAGCTGTCCTCAGAGTCTGTTTCACTCCAAGCTTCTGCAATAATGCCCCTTTCTTTCTTCTTCCCCTTTTTGTTGAGATCTTTCTTTTTCAGATCTTTCTTTGTCTCAGCATTTTCTGGACATTCTGGGTCAATATGTCCAGGTTTCCTGCAAGAATAACAAACAATTTCTTTAGTAGGAGTTTTGTCATACCTTGGTTTTGACTCTCTCCTTCTTGATCCATCTGTCCTGACCCATTTCTTGAATTTTCTGGCCAGGAAACTGAATAGTTCTTCTTCAGTGACAGAGCTTCCTTCTTCTGTTGCTTTTAATGCAATGTTCCTGTCTTTTGAAGAAGTTGGGGTGTTTTCTCTTCTCTTCTTCTCTTCTCTGGTTTTCAGCAGTTGCTCATAGGATCTGAGTTTTCCTAAGAGAGCATCTGTTGAAATTTCCCTTTGTCCTCTTGTGTGTCTTATTGCCCATATCCTTGAGTCCCATAAACTTGGGAGACTCATCAGCAATTTGTCATTGATCTCTATGAGAGAGATTTCTCTATCCAAGTCTCTTAGTTGATTGATGATCAGACTGAATCTGTCATACATCTCAGAGATGCTTTCTTCATTCTTCTTTTGGAAGTTCTCATATTGAGAGATCAATAGAGCCTTCCTATCTTTCCTTTCATCAACACTTCCTACTACCATCTTTATGAGAGCCTCCCAAATTTCTTTGGCTGATTCACAATCAACAACCCTTTGAAAGATTTCATTAGAGAGGGTTGAGACAAGAATGTTCATAGCTTTTAGATCATATGATCTTTTCTTCTTCTCCTCATCTGTCCACTCAGATCTTGGGACAAGTGTTTGAGTTATATTGCCACTTGAATCCTTTTTATAAGGCTTGGGAGGACCTGTCAAAGTAATATTAAATAATTCATTATCAATAGAGTTCATATAAATTCTAATTCTTATTTTCCAAACTGCAAACTTTTCAAGATTGCACATTGGAGGTCTGGTGGAAGCATAATCTTTGATTTATGCCATGTGAAAAATAGTTTTACAAATATATATATATATATATAAAATAAGAGGTAGGATCTTTTTGTTCAAGGGGCTAACCTTTTTAGATCAACCTCCCTCTGATACCAATTGAAAGTGCACAGTTAACCTCACTAGAATTCTCTAAAGGGGGGGGTGTGAATAGAGATTTAAAAATATTTTTGTGCAATGTTAACAATTTATATATATATATATATATATATATATGTAGTGATCACAGATTAAGGCTTCCCACACACCAACAAGAATTAAGCAAGTAAAGAAAGTAAATGCAAGAAAAGAAATCACAGCACAACACAAAGAAATATAGTGGTTCCCCAAACTTTGGGTAGTCCACTCTTCTACCCCCTTGGTAGGAATTCACTATCTTGCACTGAGTCTTTTGATAAGGAGACTCTTAGAACCACCCTGAGTCTTTTGATAAAGAGACTCTTAGAACCAACTGATTCTTTTGAAAAGGAGACTCTTAGAACCAGTACAACTGAATTTTTTGAAGAGAGATTCTAAAAACTCTTTTACAGTATTTGAGAGTGAGAAGAAGAATATAAAGAAGAAAGAGAAATAATATAAAGACAAGAAGGAATCTTCTTCCTAGCAAGAAGATTGGAAGCACAAGAAGTAGTGAATGAAATCTCTCTTCTATAGTGAGAAGGAGATTTGTAGCTTTTCTCTCTTTTAGTGAGAGCTATCAAAGTTTGCAGCAGAATGACTTCAGAAGCAGGAGAAGATGGAAGCTTGATGGTTGCTGCAGGACTATTTCTCAATTCTCTCTTTTTTTCACTTGGGAGCTTTTCCTCTTTTTTCAATATGTATATGGTGGATCACTTCTTCTTATTCTCTGTCGACCTTCTCCTTATTTATAGCTCTGTATATTAAGATAACACTATAGGAGAGAAATCAATTAGTAGATAGAGTATTAGAAAGAGAGAAATATTTCCATAACTATTATATCTATAGAAGGAAAGAATTCATTCTGATTTCAAATAATGTCCATAATGGATTTAATCAAATTAGCAAAGAATCTATTAGAGGAAAAGAATGATTCAGAACGGCTATAAAGAATAAATTGATTCCATATAAATCAGATCTATAAAAGAAGGAAAGAGATCTGGCGATTTTTGAGTTAAACATAGAAATCGACGTGCGTCGATTACTATTCGATGTAAGCGTCGAATTCGTCCTGGCTGGACGTCGAGAGGAGAATAAGGAAGGTGCGTCGACTTAGGTGCGTCGACTTGACTAGATGCGTCGACTAGAAGTCAGAGCTACGTCGACATAGGATACGTCGAATTCTTCTTAAAGTTACTTCGAATCATTCTGAAAGGAACGTCGACACCACTTCGACGTTGCGTCGAATACTATTCGACGCATATTTACTTAACCTTGATTTTTCTTTCTTAGAATTCATATTCAACTCATTTTCAGGGGTTAAGATAAATCATTTTCCCAACATCTCTCCTCTTAATTATACACGCACTTCTTTCTTCTTAAGCAGTGATAATCTTGAGCAAATGGTTGTGATTGTTGTCTCAGGATGTATATGATCTGCAAGAAGATGTTAGCCAGAAAATAATAGATGTGCTCTGTATTTTTGTCGTGTGTTCTACATATCTCTATATATTTCTGCTCTTCTCTTTAGTATATATAATCTGAGAAGTTCTTTTTAATTCTTGCCCGGGAATATGGAAAGAGATAAAGTCTCTTTAATTTGATTCCTTGGGAAGAGGAGATGTCGTGTTTGACTGTTCTGAAACGGCTATAATCTTTATTACCAGCAACGGCTATATCAGAAAAATATAGTAATATAATAATTGAAAGTCGAGCCGAGTAATATAATATTGTTGGCAGCATTTTTGTCGATCTCTTCTTGATTCGTCGACCGCCGTTCAGAGAATGCTTTACTCTAACTGCTGAGATTATTTCATCGACCGCTATCTTGATTGGAATTCGTCGACCGGGGGATGAAATGTAAGATTCGTCTAACATCGTTCGACAAGTGTCGAGCTCCGTTCGACGAACGCAGAGAATAAATAATTTTTATATTTCTCTTCAATTTTTCTTCAGTCGCTTCTGACTATAATATTAATATATTATCAGCTTTTCATTGAGAAGGAATTTATTCTAAGTTATAAGATAAGTTATTAACTTAGAGATTATATGTGGATCCTGACTCAAATCGAACCTAAGGTTCCAACAATCTCCCCCTATTTGAGTTGGGATCCTAATCCTCTTCAAAACTAGTGGACTGGTAATCTCCCCCTATTTAGTTTGAGTTTAAGAGACCTAATTCAAATTTTGCTTGGGTTTTAATAAGTTATCTCCCCTAATTGATTTTGGATGCCAATAGATTTTATCACATTATTCTCCTTTTCTCTCTCACTTGGATTTCTCTGATTTTCTCCTTTTCTCACTCACTTGGTTTTAGTTTTTCTCATTTTCTCACTCACTTGGCTTAAACAATTTTTCTCATTTTCTCTCTCACTTGGGTTTGAGAAGATAATTGTTTTACTAATTGTTTTAATTGTTAAGCCTTTTCTTTTTCTCATTTTCTCACTCACTTGAATCCACCTTTACTTCTTCCACTAACTGTTTGTTTGATGCAGAACCAACATCTACTCTAACTGAAGAAGAAGAAAAGGAAGAACAAAAAGCCAGAAAATTCTGTATGATGGCTATATATGGATTATATTACTTATCTGAATCTGAATCTGATTCGGAAAAGGTAAAAGAGGTATCTTCACATTTTATTTCTACCTCTAATGCTTTCAAGTCTGACTTTAAATTAACATTTACAAACTTAATAAATTCTGAAAATGAAATTTTAAAAGAGTTAACAGAAATAAATATTTTAACTCTTAAATATAGTAAACTTCAAGAAAACTTTAAAATATCAGCAGAACAAAACATCTGTTTAAAAATTAAGATAATTAAAGCTGATAAGTTCAAACAGAACCTTAAAGGAAAAGAAATTATGTATGTTCAGCAAAATCAAAATAAATTGTCAAATTTATATTTCAATGAAATAAAAAGGCCAAAAATATCTAATTATAAAACATTTTCTGTTAAAATTTTTTTTTATAACTAAATAAGCAGTCTTATGATTCCATTGAATTTTTATATCTTAAAAACAAGTCAGATAGACTTCACTTTCTTACAGAGTTTTCTCCAAAATCATGATTGAGCATTCTACTCAGATTGCACAGATCAGAAATGATCAAAGAACTAAGTGTGAGTCTCTTCTGATTAAGGGGATTCTATTGAAAGAAGCTATCATATTTTGTCTTTCTGATTTTAAAATTCTTAGAATTCTATAACAGCTAGCAAATCATATTATTAAATTCCTATTTAAATCAAGGCTTAGGAAATCAGAAATTGCTTAGTTTAAAAAAATAATCTCTAACCCTTAAGCTTTAAAGATTTTTTATGCTTAGGAATCCTAAACCAAATAGGGGGAGATTGTTAAAACCTAGTTAATTTGGATTAGGATCCCAACTCAAATAGGGGGAGATTGTTGGAACCTTAGTTTTGATTTGAGTTAGGATCCACCTTTAATGTCTAAAGTTTATATCATAATATATCTTATAACTTAGATTTAATCAGATTAAGTTAATAGGCTGAAAAGAAATATTCAATAATATAAATAATATATATATATATATAAATAATATAAATATATACATATATATAATAAGCTGAAAATACATATAATAAGGCAGAAAATAAGAAGAGAAGTTAAATTTACACATATTTCTTTGCTTTTGACGAACGTCGAACGACGCTCAGCATTTGTCGGACGGCGCTCGACGAGCAGATTACATTATAGTAGCGCTTGACAAATTATCAAGGAAGCTGCGTTCGACGAAATCCAGAACAGCGGTCGACGAACAACGAATCTCAGCGGTCGACGAATTTCAGCAGATGTTTGGAAACAGTAAATCACATGTTCCGGTCGACGAATCAAATGATGAGCTCGACGAACTTGGACCTGAGCTCGACGAATCTCTGCAACATTTATTTTATATCATTTAGCTTGACTAAAATATATATTTGCTGTCAAATTTATTCAATATTAACTTTATTCTATTTTATATATTGCTATATATATTGCTAATTTAACATTACATCGTGAAAGCATTTAATGTTGTAGCCATTTGGCAAAAGCAATAAATGTTGTAGCCGTTGCAGCAAGTGAAAGATGGCAAGTTATCTGCTCGAGGAATAAAGAAATAAAGAGGCATTTATTTCTTTCCTTTATGGTCGGCAAGAATTCAAACTAGCCGAAAGCTTTCCAGATTATATAAATAGAGAGAAGAACAGAGAAGAGAACTAGACAGAACAAATATCAATATTTCTGTACAGGAAAAGAAGAAGAAGAAAAACAGAGGAGCAAAAAGAAGAAGCAGATTATATATATTTATCTTCTTTTTGCTAAAACCTTTTCTTGCAGATCATCTATGTCCTGAGACACCAATCACTATCACTTGCTCAGGATCAAGCTGCATAAGAAAAGGATTAGTTGAATCAAAAGAAGAGGCCTCCACAAGCTGTCATCAAACTACATCAGACGCGGGGAGCTCTTCAACATCATCATCAGATCCAGTCAACTTCAAATCAGGATCTCTTGAGTCTTCTCAGCAAAGAGAAGAATAGCATAACCTTTTTCTATTTTCTTTTATTCTTCCCACCTTGTAAAGGATTATAACTCCCTTCAAAAGTTAATTCTCGGTGATAGGGCACCTTAGCAAAAACCTGAATCTTGGTTAGAGTGCCTTATCAACAGCTCACCTGGTGTGTGGACACCTTATAAAAAACCCCATGGTGTGAGGGCACCTTATCAACAACCTCCTAGTGGATTCTTACCAGTGGGTAGAAGATTAGATGTGCCCAGTTGAGGGGAACTACTATACATCTTGTGTCATCTGGATTGTTTGTTTGTTTTGCTTTCATTTCTTATTTGTGCTGTGTATTCTTAAGCACTCTTAGTGTATGTTGTTTATTACTCATCCAGCACACATATATTTATATATAACATTATTTTGAAGTAAAACTTAAACAAGATCTTTTAAAATATTAAGAACTAAACTCTCCTTTCATTCTTCCCCGATCTCATGCGGGGAATGACTCGATTTGGGTGATCGTCGATAGATTGACGAAGGTATTTAGGTTCATTCCGGTCAGGAAGGACACTCCGATTGGTGTTTTGGTACAGAGGTTCGTGGAGCAGTTTGTGTGGTATCATGGTGTACCTAGGACGATCGTGTCAGATTGGGATGGACGATTTATGTCAAGGGAGTGGATAGCGGTGTAGGCCTACCTAGGCACCCGGCTGACCTTTAGCACAACTTTTCACCCCCAGACAGATGGGAAAACAGAGCATACCAACCAAACCCTAGAGGATCTTCTACGCCTTTGCATACTGGACCACGGGGAGCCATGGGAGAGACTATTTCCATTAGTCGAGTTCTCATACAACAATAGTCATCAGGCTATTATAGGCAGGGCACCCTATGAGGCATTGTACGGACGGAGGTGCAGGACACCATTATCTTGGATTCAGGATGAGGATCCTAAGGCACTTGGTTCGGAGTTTATGGAGGACACAGAGGCTCAGTTGAGGCTGATTCGAAATAGGATGCTGGAGGCCCAGAGCAGGCAGGCCAAGTATTACGATGCGCGACATCGTATGGTGGAGTTCCAGGTGGGAGATCGGGTTTTCTTAAAGATACATTCGATGCATGGAGTCTCGCGGGTTCGCGGGCGGAAGAAGCTCAGTCCAAGGTATATGGGGCCTTACAGGATCCTGGAGCGGATCGGTCCCTTGGCTTACAGACTGGAGATACCACCGGAGTTGGAGGTACTGCACAACATTTTTCACGTCTCCTCACTTAGGAAGGCTCTACTTCGGCCAGAGCAGCAGATTTCCACTTCAGAGGGGCCAGTAGCCACAGATCGGTTGGTTCACCTGAAGCCGGTTCGGATAGACGACACGGAGTTACGAGTCTTACGGCGCAAGATGGTTCCACTGGTCAAGGTACTATGGAGGAATCATGGACAAGAGGAGCATACCTGGGAGCCGCTAGACTTGATGCAGTAAAAGTTCCTGCAGCTCTTTACGACAGGTATAATTTAATTTTCCTGGGATGTTACGTTTTCTTCCTAGTAGTAGAAACCCCACAGGCTTAACCTGAATTTCGAGGATGAAATTTTTATTTTTATGTATCCGGATTTGTAACATCCCCTAAACAACTAGATCCCTAAGTTAGTTTTGTCATGACTAGGTCATGACAAAACCATAGGAAGAGCTCAAGACCATGTGAACTTAGGTGAGAAGGAGAAACCCAAGTGGTCTGCAAATAGCAATTTTCAGATACCAAGCCTAGGATTGGACTTAGGGGCCCCACCTTGGACCTTCACCCCACCTTAACATCCTTAACCCCTTTGGGGCCCCCTTAGAGCAACAGGGACCCATTGGAGTCAACCAAAGAGGCCAAATTGACTAAAGTTAACCCTCACCCTGAATTGGTCAAACTAACTCAATTAGGGTCAATTGGCCTCCACCATGCCAAATTGACCTTGCCCATACCTCTATAGGGATACTAGGAGTCTATTGGACCAAAACGCCCCATCATGGGACCTGCAAATTTGACCAATTTACCCTAAGCCCTAATTTGGTCAAAGTGCCCAATGATGGGGCAATTCACCTTCACCTTGCCAAATTGACCTTACCTAGACCTCCCTAACCCTTAAGGGAAGCCAATGGAGCCTAAAGCACCCATTGGGCTCAACCCAATTGGTCAATTTGACCAAAGTCAACCTTGTCTCAAAATAGGTCAAAATAACCTAAATTACCCAAATTGAACCCAATCCACTTGGGCTAGACCCAATTGATGTGGTCCACCACCTAATGGGGATTGAATGCTGATGAGTTGGCAATTCAATTTGAAGAGAATTGGCAAGGAGAGAGAAACCCCAAATTGAAAGAGAGAGAAAGGAAGGGGAGTAATGGGGACGAAGAAGAAACCGCCCCCAATGTGAGCAATTGATGGCACCATTCATCTCCCCTTGGGGAGAGGAGAAGTTTCCAGCATCTTCCTAGCCTAATTGATGGCCAATTCATTGCCCCCAAGAGTAACCGAAATCCTAGCTATGGACATTAATGGCAATCCGAATAACTCCTCCCCCTCAGCCCCAATTCAACTCCTTAACACCCTCAGGGATCAGAGAGGAGTGAAACCCCCCTCTACCCCGAAGAAATCGAGCACCAAAAGCTAGTATCGGCATGGCACCAAAAGCTCCACTACCGGCCATGGCAACTCGCCGGAATTCACGCCGCCAAGCCCCCACACAGGTCCGATCCTCCCTCCCTCCCTTAGTGCTAGATCATCGATCCATTTGGAGCTTGATCTGAGCTCAATTGGGCTCGGATCATGCTTCCGAATGGGCTAGTTTTGAGCCCACATTCCCCCGCAACACCACCTCACTCCGACCACCTCCGGCCGGCCAACCACTGCCTATCGCCGGCCACCACCTCAACGAAGGTGTTGGTGGCATTGGTCGGCCGGGGTGGCGCTCAGGTGGCCGGGAAAGTGGGGAGGAAGTGAGGCCAGGACGGGTTAATCCCAGCCCTTGGCTGGAGGTTGAAGACGACCAGGAGCCACCCGATCTGCGCCAAAATCTGTGCAGAGATCAAATGATTATATTATGTTGTTACATGCATTTTTGTCAAACTTTATTTTGTACCTTGTTTCAATTATCAAACATAGTATAGCCCCTCAAATGAAAAGGTGCCCAACTGAAAAGTTGTAGCTCTTGGTGTGTAGATTAAATGAAAATTTGTTTCAGGTCAATAGTGGCACTATAGCCCTCTGTAGAGCCAAAATGGTGGGACTGGTCCCTAGTATAGGGCAGTCACTCATTCTTGCATATCTTTTTATTGGTATGTGGTATGGACTTGATATTTAAAACCTAGGCTAGTTACACCTACCCACACAACATACGCAAAAATGGGAATTTTAGGAGAACCTTTTTCTAAGGTTTTTGCAATAATTTCATAAACCATAAATAAATTAATTAGTGGGTCAAATGGCCTCTAATGCCCTCGCAATTTTGGTGGGTGATTCTTAGGGTTATTATATGACCTTGGTAAAATCTCAGCCAAATTGGGACTGTTTTGGTTGGGTAATTTGCCAACCCCAGTTGGGTCAAATTAGGTCAAATTAGGCATAATGTTCATTTTGGGGTATTGTGGTCAAATCTCATCACCATGAGGTGAAACCTTGGCCACTGGTTTAGGATCACCTAAAACACCCCCATGAGTGGTTTGGGGTGGTGTGGAGGTGGTTAAGCCTAGAACCGTAGTTTTATCCCTAGGTGTGCATTTAGAACCTTTTGGAAGGCCATGAGGTCAAAACCCCTAGAATGGTCATGGAACCTAAGGAATATCTCCATGGGGTGTAATTATGCCCTAGGGAATTTTGGGAGATTTTTAGGAGAATTTATTCCCCCTAATTTAGGGCACAATTCCTTTAAGGAAATTTCTTATTGGAGACAAATACATGCTCAAATGATCTTATATGACAATGAAACTTGGTACATCCCTTATAGTCAAGTTGTACACCTCTGGTAAATTTTGTGTAATTTTGGAGATGACTTAACTGGTACTTCATTCACAAGGCATTTATGTTGTCATAGGTGTAATTAAAACAAATGAAGGTTACATACTCTCTATTAAATTGTGCAATTTGGTGATAGGACATTTAGGGCATTAGGAGTCCCTATGAATATTTGTGGAATTTTTGAAGACTTTATCAGTAGGCCACTTCACAACTTATCCAATTTGTGGTTTTCTTAAAGAATTCATTTAAGTGATAAAATGACTCCCATAAAATCTACAATTCAGTCAGTAGACTTATCTGATGAATATGAAGGTCTGGTAATTTTCCCATAATTTTGGTACTGTTATTTCTGGTGGTTTCTTCATTAATTCCTAAATTGGAGTATTTATATAATATTAGAATTAGAGGCCAACCCCTTATTTCAAAAATGTGACTCTCTGTATTTACTGTTATTTTGTTATCATAGATTTTTCTATAATGTTGTGGAGGCTATATCATAAGAAGATATTGTATTTCATGTTCAATTTCATACATGGAAAATTTTGGAGAAAAATAAAATAAATATAAAATAAATATGGAAAAATGTGATTCTCTGATTTTAGTCTTAAAATCATGATAGACTTCCAGTAATAATCTTGAGCCAGTTGGATGAATATTCGGAGTACCTCTACTTATGAGCTTCATGTAGTTGGGTTGGACTTCGTTTAGTAAAACTGTAAAACTTAAGCAATTGGTAGATCATTAAGTAGGAAGGGAAGGTAGATGATATACTTAGACTGGTTGAGGAGATTGGAGCTCACCCATTTGAGTCTATGTGTTGGGTGTGCTTGGTGAGTTAAGGGAAAGTTGTGCTGGGGATTGGTGAAAGATCGTCTTTCCCCTAGCGTGTCATAAAGCACCTAGGTTTAACCGAAGTGAAAAGATAAGATGGATAATCTTATGGGTAGTTGATGAGTCCCAAATATATACACATTTTCGGACTCATCTGGGCTTGTTTTCAGGCACATGCACTTCACTTTTAGTTTATTAGTGCTTATTGTTCACTGTTTCACTATTCTCACACGAAGTGCACTTGTTGGCTCGTTTTGGTGTGTAATTGCATGCTTTATTGTTGGGGGAAAGCACATTGTGCTCCCCATTATTTGTATGCTTCTATACTTGTGCTGGAGGTGTGTTCACAGCGTTTGGATTTGTTGTGCAGGTGGGCAGATTGTCCATATTACCCAGAATTCATCCTGTATGAATCGCACGGTCGTGCGTTTATTTGACGCACGATCGGCTGCGATCGTGCGCTCTAATCGTCTGGTCAATATGGTGATCTGTCCCGCTTATGCGTTTTCTTCACGCACGGTTGGACTCAACCGTGCGCGAAATAAACGCACGACCTCCTATTGTTTGTCGGATTTCGAGCTTTCTGAATTTGTCTGTGCGTTTTAACGCACGTTCGGCTTCGACCGTGTCTGAGTAAAATCGCACGGGAATTATGGGTCTTCTTCCTGGTATTTCTTCTTAATTATTATCGCACGGTCCACCCACGGTCGTGCGTTCGACCGTGCGTGACCAATTTCTGACTATTTCTCTATAAAAGTTGCAAACTTTGCCCTAGACCGGATCAATGCTTTTTCCCGCTCCTGAATGGTTCCAGTTCCGCCATTTTCACCGCTCCATCGCCGCCCACCTTAGGGAGGAGCTTCGGCCACCATTTCCTTGCAAATCTAAAGCCGGAGCATCCTCTCGGCCGCCTCCATCATCCAAGTGCTTCAAGGAGAGGATTCCGCCTCCTTCTTCATCGCCAAGCAAAGAGTTCTTCGCATCAGACGTGGCTGGATTGTATTTTATCGTAGAAGAAGGGTCCATTGGGAGGTAGTGATATCCCTCCTCTACCCCGGACGATAGTTAGGACTGAGCTAGGATGCGGATTGACAACCGACGATTCCTACGGAGAATCTACAACAAGCCTCCGGATTCAGTTGTATCTCTTGCATTTTTCTCTACTTGTGTGAATGTATTTGGTTGTGTTCTTCATTTTATTGATGATGTTGTGCTATAAACATATTTGCTCTTCATAATAATTCATATTTCTGAAATGATGTTGTATGTTTATTAGTCACTAGAGGTGCACCACCAAATCCACTCCACCCTCCACTTCACTACGTGAGCCTACTCGTCCCTCCGCCAAGCTAAGCGGTGCTAACGGCCCGTGTAATCCACCCCGACTGCGCCAGTACGAACCATTCCATCCGCAAGCCTTCTTGTCCATCCGCCCTTGCGAAGTAGTGTGTTCAAGGCCTACGTAGTTTCCATCCCGCCTAGCAAAGCAGTGCGCTCAAGGCCTGCATAGGAGTAGTTGAGTTGTTGTTTTCTTTTATTTTCCACAATCCAAATCACCCCCTTTTCCGCAATCCATCAGCTCGAAAGGACTTCAATCTCAAGTCCTTCCTCAAATGTAAACTCCACCTTACTGTGTTCCTTGGAGATTCGATACTCGGGGATTCACTCCTCATTTAATATTACTTGAACGACCGGTTCACTGTCGTTTCGTGCCGCAGTCTTCCTACCGCCATTTGCGCATCAAGTTTTTGGCGCCGTTGCTGGGGAACACAATCGTGTGAGTTTCTGGAGAGGGAATCGAGAGATAGAAGCCCTTTTTCCATTTGTTTATACCATTTTCTTCTTTGTTTTAGTTCTTAGAATTTGTAGTTTTAAATTTCTTTATTCCTTATCTATTTTGTGATTTTTCTAAAGCAGGCATTCATTTTTTTTTCTTCCGTGTAGTTAATTTTTGCAAAGAAATTTTATCTGTTGGTGAATTATCCCCAGCTACACCATGTATTCGACTTTCAATATTTGTTGTAGATGGTGTAGAAATAATAATCATTCTAGTGATAAATGCCCCACTGGAGATGGTGGGCATAATTCTCGGGGCCCAGTATATGGAGCACCGTTCTCTTACGGTACTTCATACACCGTACCTAAGTCTTATGGTCACTCTTCTTCACCCAATTTACCGTTCTCATATTCCTCTCCGGCCCCGTATGGACCGAGGAGTAATGTAAAATGGTGTTTGTGTTGTTATAACACAGAGCACGCATTGAAAGATTGCATAGAATTTCAATGCCAGATGGAGGAGGGTAATTAAACTGATGACCGTATCATTACATCCACCTCTCATTTGGGTGCTCATTCTGATTCTGATGATATATTCGCAGTACCACCTTGTGTATGGGGGACTGTTGCAGATATCCCCATCAGACTCTCTACTGATCGGTGTGATGACATGGTGGAGACTTCTCTCCCGGTGCATTTGTCAATCCTTTTGGATTCACCCCCGGAGGAACCTGTGCACATTTTCTCTGATAATGTTATTACCACTGTTCCTCCATTTTCTTTGCAAGAACTCTCTACACCTATTTTTGGTGAGTTGGTTGATGATGTTAGGAAGGAAGTTGATTCAAAGCCTGAGGCTGCGCCAAAGTGGGATGAGGAAGTTATTCTCTCTGATAGGGAGTGTGACTCCTTGGAACACGATGCGCACCGAGGTGGGATGAGGAGGAAACCCTTTCTGATGAGGAGGTTTGCACTTCCTTATCGGATGAGGAGGTCCAGCTCAACACCGAGGACCTCGAGCTTTCGGACTCCCCTTGCTACGACTCATATGATACCGACGGTGATCTATGCTTGGATCCTGCTGGGAGTGAGACCGGGACCACTCCCCCGATTGATGTTTATTTAAGTTTTTCTTCTCTTTTATTTCCTGACCCCCCCTTCATCATTTGATCCCGTGCAGGTTGAGCCTTCACAGGCACTCAAGTAGGACTTGGAGCATGATGCTTAAGTCAATGATGAGCGTATCCTCATATGTGAGGAGGTTGACCCCTCCTCCATAGTGGAAGCCTCAATCATTACCTTCTCCTCCTGCCGCCTCCCTGAAAACGACACCTTGCTGGGCAAGGATATTTTTGGTGAGATGTGTGAGGCGTACTCCTTCTCCACTTCTTACTTTCTACTTCCTCTACCTGTGAAGAGCAGGTATTATGATTTAGGTAGAGGGGTAACTGTTTTATCACCATATCGGTACCCGCTACCGACACGCATATTAGAATAGTTACCTGTTCACTTTTCTTTTCATAGGCCCATTAGCTAGAACTGTTTTAAATTTGAATAAGTCATGCTGGGAAGACAATAACCCCAGTAGTTATCTTACTTTTCTTGCAATTTCAGTCTATCTAGTTTGTTTAGTTAGTTTTACTTTATTTTTGTCTGTAGATTTTCTTTTGTTTTTGCGGAGCTCACCCATGCAGGTCCTTCTTCTGGATGGCGGATGCTGCAGCTTTTTCTTGGTTTACACGCCAATCTTCTGGTATGCTCACTTCTGAGCATTGGGTACCCTCTTTCCCTTGACTTCATTTTGAATTTCATGGTTATATCTTGTGTTGGATTGTTTAGATTAAGTCTGGGGAGAGCTACTTCTCGTTACCCACTGTGCACGCACACGTTGCATTGCATACTAGAAGTAACTTTATCTCATTTATTTAGTATTGCTCATCATTATCGCACACCACAACACCCACTTGAGCGCGTACTCATCTGTATGCATGCTCTGAGTTGAATTTAATTCTTCTGCATATTTGGGAAAGTCTAGGTGTTGGATTAGGACTATGTAGTGGAGTAAAATGTTGACACCAGTAGTGCTCCTAGTCAAGTGCTCGGTTGCATAGAAATTTGTGTAGATTAGACTTCTTTTTATACTTGTAGTTTTATATTTTTCCTATTAGTGTAAATGTTGTTTACTCTACTAAAATGGTGAATTCAGTGTGAATCAAATGGTAGCATATGGATGTTTGTAAACGATCGCTAGACTCGTATTGCTTGAGTCGGGAGAAAGGAGAATCTTTCTCGATGGCTAGAACTTGCCCCAAGCGGTTCTTGAAGCATTGGCATAGGATAGCTCTAGTGCGTGAGAATGACGTAGGCCATTATTTAGGCCAGGTTGAACTTTTTGTTCCATGCCTATCGTCTACCCTTGCTAGCCCTTTATGCCTCCCCTTTCATGGATTTAGCTCCGCATATATCTCACCAAAGCCTAAAAGCCTAACCTAGTCGCACACCCAAATCTGAGCTTTAGTCATGTTGTATTTTCATTATTGGGGTGTTGATGTTGTGAATTTCTTTTGTGAAAATGTGGTTGTGCTTTATTGCTAAATTTGCTGAAAATGATTTGAAAAGAAAAAGAAAAAAAGAGAAAAAGTAAAAGAAGTAAAAAAAATGAGCTTAATTGAAAAATCTTTGTATAAATTTCTGATTGGGAGTAGGCGGTGCACACACCTATGTTGCAAAAGTCTAAGTCTGGGTGTACGGTGCACTTGCATTCGATGTTGGTGTGCGAGGAGTTGTAATAAAGCTCATTTGGGTTTAGGTGTATCAAGCCTTCATATATATCTTTGTTTACCTCACCGTAACCCAAGCCCCATTTAAAACCTAAAGCCCTACCGACTCACGCTATTAACCAATCTAGTGTCATGGAGAGAATGTGACCGGGCGAGCCTATGGTCACCGACACCGATGGATTTCGGTGGAGTTTGTCCTGCACCCCAATCTTGAGCAATGCTCATCTCAGCGCTTAGTTTACTTTCTCCGTATGCGTGACCGGATGATTCACCGTAGTTCACCATTTTGAGTAGTTGTAATATGCTTTTACTCTTTTAGAAATCTATAAACTGTTTGTATAATGAGAAATCCTCTCTATTATTCTTCTTATGCACGTGAGCATGCGACTTCGCATGGTACTCTGTATTGTAATTCTAAGCCATCTACTTTTCTTTCCCCGCTTGCTTAGAATTTGTTTGCTCAGGACGCGCAAACAGGTAAGTCTGGGGGTGTGATGAGTCGCAATTATATACACATTTTCGGACTCATCTGGGCTTGTTTTCACATACATGCACTTCACTTTTAGTTCATTAGTGATTATACTTCACTGTTTCACTATTCTCACACGAAGTGCACTTGTTTGCCTGTTTTGGTGTGCAATTGCACGCTTTATTGTTGGGGGAAAGCACATTGTGCTCCCCATTCTTTTTATGCTTCTATACTTGTGCTGGAGGTGTGTTCCAAGCGTTTGGATTTGTTGTGCAGGTGGGCAAATCGTCCATATTGCCCATAATTCTTCCTGTATGAATTGCAAGGTCGTCCGTTTACTTGACGCACGATCGGCTGCGGTCATGCGCTATGATCGGCTGGTCAATATGGTGATCTGGCCCACTCATGCGTTTTCTTCACGCACGGTTGGACTCAACCGGGCGCGAACAAAACACACGACCTCATATTGTTTGCCGGATTTCGAGCTTTCTGAATTTGCCCATGCATTTTTACGCACGGTCGGCCTCGACCGTGCGTGAGTAAAATCGCACCGGAATTCTGGGTCGTCTTCCTGGGCTTTCTTCTTAATTAATATCGCACGGTCCACGCACGATCGTGCGTTCGACCGTGCGTGACCAATTTTTGACTATTTCTCTATAAAAGCTGCAGACTTCGCCCTAGACCGGATCGATCCTTTTCGCGCACTTGAAGGGTTCCAGTTCCACCATTTTCGCCGCTCCATCGCCGCCCACCTTTGGGAGGAGCTCAGGCCACCATTTCCTTGCAAATCTAAAGCCGGAGCATCCTCTCGGCCGCCTCCATCATCCAAGTGCTTCAAGGAGAGGATTCCGCCTCCATCTTCATCGCCAAGCAAAGAGTTCTTCGCATCAGACGTGGCCGGATTGTAGTTTACCATAGAAGACGGGTCCATTGGGAGGAAGTGACAGTCCTCCTCTACACCGGACGATAGTTGGGACCGAGCTAGGATGCGGATTGACAACCCGACGATTCCTACCGAGAATCTACAACAACCCTCCGGATTCGATTGTATCTCTTGCATTTTTCTCTACTTGTGTGAATGTATTTGGTTGTGTTCTTCATTTTATTGATGATTTTGTGTTATAAACATATTTTCTCTTCATAATAATTCATGTTTATGAAATGATGTTGTATGTTTATTAGTCACTAGAGGTGCGCCACCAAATCCACTCCACCCTCCACTTCACTATGTGAGCCTACTCGTCCATCCGCCAAGCTAAGCGCTGCTAATGGCCCGTGTAATCCACCCCGACTCCGCCGGTGCGAACCAATCCATCAGCAAGCCTTCTCTTCCATCCTCACTTGCGAAGTAGTGCGTTCAGGGCCTACATAGTTTCTATGCCGCCAAGCGAAGCAGTGCGCTCAAGGCCTGCATAGAAGTAGTTGAGTAGTTGTTTTCTTTTATTTTCCATAATCCAAATCACCCCTTTTTCCGCAATCCATCCACTCGAAAGGACTTCAATCTCAAGTCCTTCCTCAAAAGTAAACTCCACCTTACTGTGTTCCTTCGATATTCGATACTCGGGGATTCACTCCTCATTTTATATTACTTGAACGACCGATTCACTTCCATTTCGTGTCGCAGTCTTGCTACCGCCTATAGTGGTATGCTAAGATTTGCGCATCAGTATTCACCAAATACATTAAGTGTCTTGAGAAAGGGAGCTTTGGTCTATCATCTCATCACAGTTCCTAGTGCCTCTACGAGCCCCTCACAGGGTTGACCTCAGGAAGTCCAAGATTAATCGTAAATCATAGGTGTAAGATGTTATACAAGAATAATTTAATAACACACTCACCCACACCCCATAGTTATGGGAGTTTAGTTAGTCTGGTGCTACGAGCGGTAGGCTCGGTGGTTGTAAAAGCGGATTAATGGTCCGGTGAGCTTGTGACTCAAAAGGACCCTTGGCCGGACAAGTTAGTCCGGGTAGCTTGAATTGGAAATCTTAGATAGTATTCAATGATGCATGTGCATAAGGTGGTGGGTCCTTATTGTTGATGGTCGTTGCACCGACATTGACATTTGGGATCGGTAAATGTGGATAACCCTTTACCAAGACAAGTCTGGTGGTTTATCCAGCAAGAGTACGCATGAGCTCCGCTGTTGTCTTCTTAGCGTTGAGGAGTACGTTAGGTCGAGGTTAGGTAGTGCAAATACCAACCAAGAGGTGGGAGAGGCCCAACCCACCATTTCCGTTTGCCAGTACGGGAGTATCCTGGGAGTTTTGTTAGCTCCAAAAAGGTGGAACTAAAGGTCTGTGTGCATAGAGTCGAAGTGTGTGAGTTGCACTAGTGCGAACATATCATTAAACAACATACCTTGCATGTCATAGCATAAGCATAGCATTTCAACCCCTACCCTTATCGTATAAATTGGTTATGGGACTTTTTATACGATAGGCCCTGCTAAACGACCCCCTTGGTCTATAGGTTTGTATGGGCATTCCTATAAACTAATGATTACTTTTCTATTATGTACCTGATTTACTTACTGTTCTTTACTTGCTCTTTACCATGCTTCATATTACTGCTTCAATTATTTATAATCACTTGTGTAGTAGTAGACATTCCATGTAGATTAGATCCGCCGTTATCTGCTTTTGTTTATACCCTTTGATGTTCTCCGCTTCATCCTTTCGGCACGGTGCCTAGGAGTCACCGGGGGAGGGGTGGGGGATTGGCTTAGTCTTTTTGACCAATGGTCGGTGGACCTTATCATTTTAGGAGACCGCGGAGACAGAGCAGCACCAGAGGCTGGTGCAGATGGAGGCAGGACAGTCTAGCATAGGAGCACCGATGATAGGATCTGTGTGTAACTTATTAGTTTCTAGTAGGTCATGCTTCCGCGAGTGAACTTGTAGTGAGGATTTTGATGTATCGGGCAGGAGCCCTTGTTATTTCTATCTTTCATTTCAATTATGTTTATGTGGACATCTATATTTGATGATTTACTTTTCTATGTGATGTGGACATGGCTTCTTTAAAGTTGTTAAATCTTTACTTCTTTTGTGATCGATTTGGCTGGAAGGATCGGGGTTTTGTAGTGGCGACCTTCCCGAGCGAGGGTATCACCGCAAAGCGGCGGTTCTGGGCCTAAGACTCGGATGTTTGGGAAAAAAATGGGGTCTTACAACAAGTGGTCTTCGTGGTATTACGCTAATAACTACAAATTGTTGGGGTACCAGCAAAAATTGGCGACGTCTCCATGGTTCAGTGATTTTTTTATTTTTTTTATTTTATAAAAGAGGATAAAGTCATCAGACAAAGAAATTGTCAGTATGGAGCTCTTCATTACCAAAATACCAATAAAATAAGGAGAGAGATAACATTTCAAGGATAGAACCATTTCAATTCGTCACCGCTCCAGGTTTACGAAATAATTTCTTCATCATATGTCTGAAGACGATAAGCTCCATTTTTTAGTACATGATGATGAATGGACCTGCCCAATTGGGATTCGGTTTTCCAACGATACCTGTTCTGGCTGCAACATCCACTTTTTTCAGCACCATATCCCCAAATGCAAATTGCTTGAATCTGACATTTTTATCAAAAGGTTTGGCCAATCTCCATTTCACTTCCTCCTGTCTGATGGTTGCTTCATCTTGGAGCTCTTCGACTAAATCAAAACAATATTTTATCTCTTCATCATTGGCTTCCATTCACGCTACGCCTCCCTGTTCTGCACATAACCATGGGCTTGGTCACTTCAAACTCTATTGGAATGAGTGGTTCTGAACCATGAGATAGTTCAAATGGTGTTTCCCATGTGGCCAAAGTTGGTGTAGTCCAAGGAGCCCAAAGGATGGAAGGGAGTTGTTCTGCCCAGTTTTCTTTATGATTCAAAACCCTCTTCTTTAAGAGATACATGATTTGCTTATTTGTAGCCTCCACCTGTCCATTGGTCCTAGGATGATGTACCGAGGAGAATCGTAGCTCAATTCCAATCTGATCACAGAAATTGATCATTTCTGAATTGTTGAACTATGGGCCATTATAAATAACAATATCCAACAAAACTCCATGTCGGCAGACAATTTCTCCCCAGATAAAGTTTTTGACAACCTTCGTGGTCGTTTTGGCCAATGTCTTTGCTTAAATCCATTTGCTGAAATAATAAATCATGACGATTGTAAAATGACGCAGACCACTAAAAGTCGGGAAGGATCTGATATGGTCGATTCCCCAAACTGCGAATGGCCAAGGTGTTGTTATCGATCTGAGCATCTGGGCTGGTCGGAGTTGAAGAGGAGCAAACTTTTGACATTGAATGCATCGCTTGACATTAGCTTCTGCATCTTTTCTCATTGTTGGCCAAAAATATCCTTGTCTAAGGATTCTCTTATTCTCTTCTCTAAAGTAATCTAAAGTTCCTTGTCTAAAGTTCTTGCCCTGAATGACTTCCACATTCTCTTGAATGGACTTCCTGAGGTATTATGGGAACTTCCTCTTCTGAGGAACATCTTGCTGAGGAGAGATGAAGGTTTTCTTGTACAGAATTCCTGCTATCAGATAATAGTATGCTACTTTCCTTCTGAACTTTTTTTTGTCTTTTATCGATGGGTGAAACCCCCCCTTTAGACAAATACAGCTCAAAAGGATCATTCCAGGAAGGACGCTGATCAATCTGCATTAATTCCCCTTCTTCTTTGCTGGATGGAAAAGTTCAGAGGTTGTTCCCCCGACAGAACTCCAAATTTCGATAATTTATCTGCCTCTTCATTTTGTGCCATTGGGATATGTTCAATGGCGAAGGTTTTAAATCTTGCAATCTCTTTTTTGACCAGTAACAGATACTTCCTCAACATTGACTCTCTTTTTCTCAAAGTTTCCCCATACCTGTGAGGCCATCACAAGGGAGTTCATTTTTATATGCTCATGCTCTATGCCCAGCACTTTTGTAAGTCTCAGACCGGCCAGGAGTGCTTCATACTCTGCCTTGTTGTTTGTAACCTGAAAGAAGAATTTGATGGCCTACTCTAATTTAATGCCATTTGGATTAACTAAGATAACTCCTGCTCCCGCAGAGTTTCTGCCTGAGGCCCCATCTACATAAATGGTACAATCTAAAGGAGATCTTTCTACTTGCTCAGGATTGGTCTCCATTATGTCTACCAGGAAATCTACTAGTACCTGTGCTTTGATTGTTGTCCTGGGGATATAAGATATTTCAAACTCGCTTAGCTCTATTGCCTATTTAGCTAACCTTCCTGAATGATCTGGTTTCTCCAGAATATTTCTCAAAGGATGATCAGAAACCGCTTGAATGGGGTGGGCCTGAAAATAAGGGTGAAGTCTGTGAGATGACATTACCAAGGCTAGAGCTATCTTTTCCATGATCAAGTATCTGGTGTCCGCATTTTTGATGATAGGACTTATGTAGTAAACAGGGTACTATTTTTTCTTTTCTTCCTCGATGAGGATGGAGCTTACCGCATCCGGGACAACCCCTAAATATAAGAATAGTGTTTATCCCTCATGGGGACTTTGGAGTGTGTGTGTGGGGGGGGGGGGGGGGGGGGGTGACGTTAACTGCTTCTTCAATTGCTCTAAAGCATCGTTACACTCCTCATTCCATTCGAACTATGATGCCCCCTTGAAAGTCTTACAAAATGGAGCACTCTTACCTCCTGCTCTGGATATGAACTTACTTAAACCTGCCAACCTTCCTCCCAGCTGCTGAACCTCTTTCCCGCTGCGAGGTGGTGTTGTATCAAGAATTGCCTTCACCTTAACTCGATTCAGAGCGAGGCCCTCTGGAGTGAGGAGATGCCCAAGAAACTTCACCATATTTGCTCCAAACACGCATTTCAGCGGGTTTAGTTTTAGTTTGAACCAACACAGAGTAGCAAATATCTCTACGAGTTCTTTCAGATGTAATGAAAAAGCTTTGCCTTTTAAGAGAAGAACATCGGCATATACTTCGAGATTTCTTCCTTTTTGATGTTTAAAGACTGTATCCATCATTCTCTGGTACGTGGCACCCACATTTTTGAGTCCAAAAGGCATTACAAGGTAATAATAACTTCTGTCATTCATATTAAAAGATGTATGAGGGATGTCAGGATTGTGCATTTAAATTTGGTGATAACTAAAGAATGCATCTAAAAAGCTCATAAAATTATATCCAACCGCGGAATCAACTAAAACATCTATCTGAGGCAAAGGGTAGAAATATTTGGGACATGATTTATTAAGTTTTGTAAAGTCCACACACATTCGTCACTTCCCCCCTGATTTTTTCACCATCACAACATTCGACATCAATGTGGAGTATTGAATTTCAGAAATAAATTTTGCTTTAAGAAGCTTGGCGACCTCCTCTTTAATCAGCACCACCAGCTTGGTTTCCGCCTCCCTCTTCTTCTGTTGAACTGGTTTAAAATCAAGGGAGATGTTGAGATGGTGGCAAGCAGCATCTGGGTCCACTCCCATCATATATTCTACCGACCAGGCGAAGATATCCAAATTCTCCAGAAGGAAGGAGATGAGCTGGATCTTTTCTTCCTTGGCCAGCTCCATATTAATGATCAGCTTCTTCTCTTCACCCTCGGCAATGGGGACTTCTTGGGTCACCTGGGCAGGTTCCAGCTACGCTCCTTCTCGTACTTCATTCTCTTCAGCATCTTCCGGGGATGCGGGCATTTCTGGAATAGCAGTTGAAGATTCTGAAAGAGGAGTGTCTGTAATCATGTTGCCCATTTTTACATAACATTCCCTGACCACCTTGGGATTGCTGTAAATCTACTATTGCCTCCGCTCTTCAACAAACTTGAGAGCGAGGTGGAAAGTAGACACCACCGCCCGTTAAGTATTCAAGATGGGTCTTCCGAAGATGGCACAATAACTACTAGGGGCATCTACCACCACGAAATTGATAAGCTTTGTTATTCCTCCCTGTTGAGTCCAAAAATGCGCCTCCGTGATGAGTCGGATTTATATAGCATTTTTCGGACTCATCTGGGCTAGTTCTCATGCATTTGCACTTCATTTTTGTTCATTATTGCTTATATTTCACTTGAACACATTTCTTCCCTATGTGCACTTTTAGGCCCGTTTCGATGTGCAATTGCATGCTTTATTGTTGGGGGTAAGCACATTGTGCTCCACATTCTTTTTATGCTTTAATGCATGTGCTGGAGGTGTGTTCCTAGTGTTTGAATTGGCTGTGCATGTGGGCAGATCTCCATTTTACCTGAATTCATGTCTGTATTAATCACACGGTGGTGCGTTTTCTTGACGCACGATCTCTGCGACCGTGCGTTCTTTTTTTGGTGGCAAAATGGTGATCTAGATTTGCTCGCGCATTTTTACGTACGGTCGGATTCGAGCATGCGTGAGTAAAACACACAGGTTCGCCCTCCCTTTCTGGCCATTCCGCGCTTGGTTAATAACACACGGTTCACGCACGGGCATGCGTTCGACTGTGCGTGACCAAACTTCTGATTTTTTTTTTCTATAAAAGCCGCAGTTTTCATCCTATAAAGGGACCTGATTCAGTTCCGCCATTTCCACCACAAGGAGAGCTCCAACTCCGTTTTCTTCCACCCTTCCATGAGGGCTTTGCCCTAGGCCGCCTTCATCGTCCAAGAGCTTCCAAGGAGGGGATTCAAGTCCTACACTCAACATTAAGCAATGAAAGCTTCGCACCAGAGTAGATCGGGTCGTGAGATGAAGAAGATGGGTCCATTGGGAGGAAGTGACAACCCTTCTCTACCCCGGACGTAGTTGCGGACCGAGCCAGGATGCGGATTGACAATCCAGCAATTCCTTCCGTGAATCCCA
The DNA here is from genome assembly GCA_033032865.1 of Dactylorhiza incarnata. Classification (NCBI taxonomy): domain Eukaryota; kingdom Viridiplantae; phylum Streptophyta; class Magnoliopsida; order Asparagales; family Orchidaceae; genus Dactylorhiza; species Dactylorhiza incarnata. The sequence continues at coordinate 5,589,245 of JAWHQI010000141.1, read as the reverse complement.
ACGAGGCTTCGGATGTGGTCGATTCTCTTGCACTCTTTCCTTTTGTTTTGATGAATGTAACTAGATCTCCATGTTATTGATGATGTGCACTATAAACCTTGATTTGTAATGTTTATTTCATTTTTATGAAATTATCTTGTTTATATGTGTATTTGAGGTGCGCCACCAAATCCATTTCGCCCACACTCCATTACATTCTGTGTGCCTACTCTTCCACTCGTTTAGCCAAGAGGTGCTATCGGCCCTCAAACCTTTCCGCCAGAGCGACCCACTCCATCCGTTTGCCTTCTCGTCCATCCGCCTTTTGAAGCAGTGCGCTCAAGGCATGCCTAGTTTCCATCTCTCCAAGCGAAGCATTGCATAGCGGCATTGCATAGGAGTAGTTTAGTTCTTTTCTTTTCTTTTCCATAAACCAAATCACCCCTTTTCCGCAATCCACCCGACCTAAGGGACTTCGATCTCAAGTCCTTCCTTAAAAGTAAACTCCACCTTACTGTGTTCCTTTGAGATTCGATACATGGGGATTCACTCCCATTTTATATTACTTGAACGATCGATACACTGCCGTTTCGTGCCGCAATCTCGCTCCCGCCTATAACGGTGTGTTATATTTGCGCAATACTCCGCGATCGACGCTAGAGAAGTGGGGCAAAACGGAGGCCCCGAGCTGTCGGTTACTATTGATTAGAGAGAATTAGACCGCTAGCAGTGGTCAAGACTGGATTTCGCCCATCACGGCGAATGCCAATCCTGTGACGGGCTTTCCCTTGATTAATGTAAAGTGATTACAGCGGGTTATAAGACTAGGAAATGAGAAGCCGGCCGGTCAGACAAGTCGCAAGACAGTGAACCCGAGATCGCAGCTCTAATAAGCGAGCTCCAGGATTCAAGTGTGCGTATCTTGGGAACGCCGCCGCCGCACCCAATTTATAGGCCGGGGGGCCTGCCCAAACGGGCAGGGATAAAAGAACCGCTTTCCCAGATACAGGAGAATAGGGCAGGAGGTGACGCGATACAGAAGGGAAAAAGAAAAAGAAAGTAGTCACGCGGCTTGGTGGCTTGAGCATCCGATCTGTGCTGGCCGGGATCAAAATGCGCTTCGATCAAGGCAATAAAGTAGCTCGAGCGGTCTTTGACCTAAGACCTAACCATGCCTTCTCGACTTGAGCCTTGACAGTCTTCAATCATGGGGGAGGTCTGGATAATATCAGACCACCTGTCTTCCTTCATGCTGGGCTAAGAGAGCCGTTTATTCTGGAACTGGGCGGCTTGACACATCCAACAGCCCGGTCTGAGAGAGGTTCTGTTTAGTTAGCGGTCATCTGGATAAACATAATCCCCGCATATTTTCAAATCTCGAGGAAATTTTGAAAATATTAGTTCTAGCCGGAGACCGCACCCAGTTTGCTCTGAAGTCTATAAGAAAGCTTGAGAGCTCTCTACTTTGCATAACTCCTTTGAAATCACGGGGCACTACTCGCCGCTTGCGGTTAAGCTTTTTAAAACCGATAACTTGATCAAAATGGATTTCCTGGATAACCTCCAAGTTCGCGTGGATAAGGATGGAGGCAGGAAGAAAAAAGAGGACCGGAAGAAAGAAGAGGGCCTGAAGAAAAGGGATCAGAAGAAGAGTAACCGATCTGGGAAGACCGCAACGGGTAGCTCAAAACCCGCTGTGGAGTTAACAACCCCAAAGTTGCCTGAAGAGCCCGAAGAGGGCAGTTCAAAACTCCCTCCGACTGATCCGCTTGCATTCTTCGACAATGTGAACTCAAACACCACCGCCCTACCAAAGACAGAACAGCCCAACCCTTCTGATAAGGCGTGCTCAAGTAATGTCGCTTTGAAGACTGACGAAGCCGCCTCCTTCGGCATCGAAAACACCTCTTCTGGGAATCCCCTTTTATTGATAAAGGACGGGGAAGAAGGGGTGGTCAGATACCCGAAATCGGGCGAGTTGACCATTCCTTTGGTAGTGGATGAGTTCCCCAGCCCACCTTAACAGGCCAACCCTGAATCAGGCAAGAAGAAAAGAAAAAGAGCTGAGTCGGCGGCGGGGAGGATAGCTAGGAAGGTTAAAAAATTGGAAGCCATGAACAAAGCGATTTTCAAAAAACCAGCAGAGGCCGGCCTCCAAAACATCCCGCGCATCAAGGGAGAAGTTGAATAACCAGCTACACCCTCCGGCAAGCCAGACGACTTGCCTCCAGACTCCGTGAATAGCATGACGCTCAGTGATATCTTCAATGGTATGGATGACCTTAAGAAGCGAGATAAGCTCCTTAATAGTCCTGCGACTTTGAGCCGAGCTGACCCTCCTGGTGAGGATATAGCCAAACCTGAAGAGTCTGTGCCGAAGGGGGATACCCCGGTACTGACCGGGTTGCATTTGATGACGGCGGAGGCGGAGGAGAGGAAGCGGGCTCTAGATAAGCCGCGGCTGCCGGATCCTTTTGCACAAGGTAAGCGCGATGCGGGTCATAATCCTGTCTGCTTCTTCATTTCGCGGCCTCGGAAAAGGCAAAATGATCTACTATTGAATCCGCCCCCGAGCTTTTTCCTGACCGGGATTCAAACATCTTCCATCAAACGAATGAAAAATTAGAGGTTTTCGCAAGAACAACGGCGGAGAATGGATCCGGAACAGTCTAGGCGGCCTGTGTACTCAGGCTTCAATCATGTAATTTTTTGTTATTTTATGCGCTTACGTTCGAGCTAACTACGCTACTGCTTGCAGATAACTCGGAGCAGGCCGTGAAGTCGGGCGACCTCTTGGCTAGCCTGCCTCCATTGTCCTCTCAGGTGCCGGACTTCGCACCGAACTCACATTCTGGGCAGGAGAAATTTGACAACCTCCATCTGCTTCTTGGCAACTAAAAAGAGAGGTTGAAGGAGCTCGAAGGCCGGGAGGAATCTGCTCGGGCTACTTCGGAGGCTGAGAAGAAGGCGCGGCTGGAGAAGGAGAAAATGCTTGAAGCTCAGATTGAAGCTGCTCGGATTGCCCTGGAGGCTGAGAAGAAGGCTCGGTTGGACAAAGAAAAAGCGTTGATAAGACAGAACGCCACTCTAACCGCTCGACTTGATAAAGAGAAGAAGGCGGTCTTGAAGCATGAGGACGATTGCAGATATTATTAAGAGAAATACTTGCGTTTGACTAGGGAAGTCGGCGGAAGTCGGCGACCCATGAATGATGAGAGGATGCAAATATCGTGCCGCACGGCTGTTGGGGCGACCTCAAATCACCCCCCAGTTAGGGCAGCCGATCCGATGATCGATGAGGCCACTGGGATTCCTCCTGCTCGCATGATTCCTGTTGTGTGGGTTGAGAGGGATGCCGCGTGGCTTCATAGCACGATCAATCATCTTCACTATCATTCACGTCAGATTTACAGTCTTCTCAACCAAACCAGCGACCAGGTCGCGCGACTTCACCGCAAAAACACCTCTCCTGAGCACCATTAGCCGTGAGCGGCTTTACAGACAATATTTGTAATGTTATTTGTGCGATCCTTTGGATAATCTGCTAGTTGGATATCTGCTTGACAACCTGTGCGGATTGTATTTTAATAATTGCGGTATGTGCCTTGTGTGAATTTTTAGAATATTATCTGAACTGATTTACAGGTCACGCGACCTGTGATGTATGCTTATGGTTTTTCTGCAGAACTTTATTAATATGATAATGTAGGTGGATGACCGCGCGGCTTGTGTTGCTCACCCGTGGCTTTTCTACTAATTATTTTCATAAATATACAGGTTTCAGGCCGCGCGATTGATTGAGCTTAGTCGTGATCTGACTTAGTTATATGAAAACCATTGATACCTGCATACTAACGACTTGTGTGTATAGTTCGTAGCATTTCACTGTGGATCTAACCATGCAGGTTGCTGATCGCGCGGTTAGAGCAAATAACCGCAACACAGTTTTACTATTTGCAGATCGCCGAGTCCTATAAGTAGTGGACTTTCGAAGTCATTTTCACAACTTCTGCGGCGCGTGGCAAGAGCAAGTCGATGCGGTCCGACAAGGTCCAAGATGTCCGGACCGATGTTGTCTTAGCCTTTCATTCCACAGACCATAGAGAGTGTCGTCTAACTCAAATCGAGTTGGACGACTTCATTCAGAAGCATATGACCGGGAGCAATCTACTCGGGCGGCTTCCGTTGCGTGATGAGTGGATTAATTCCTCCTCTCCAATCCAGATTGTCGTGCCTATTGACCACTTCGAGAATGGCTTCAAGTTTCCACCGCCCCTTGAAGCCATTGCCATTTTTGACCATTACGGGGTTGTGTCCGGACAACTCACTTCGAACTCTATCGCTTCTATTTATAGTTTCATCGCGTATTTACGGTCTGAGCGGGTTCGGTTTTCCATCGACTTGTTCAGGAAATTCTTTTTCGTGCGGGATACCCCAAACGCCGAAACTTTAATCTTCAGAGGACACCTTTACTTTGGGTCCCAGTGGCTTAAAACCGTCAACTTGGCGAATAAAGTCTCAAACTGGTCGGAGAGATACGTGATGTTCGAAGGCAATCTCGGACTACTACAGGTCAACCCGCAGGTGCGGGATGAGGCAGCCTTCTGGACTGATCGGATAGTCCGAGCTGAATATCTTCAAGTTTCTTGAGAACGAGCAGCTTGATGTTAACCATTGCATCCCGCTGCTCTCAGAATTGGAGGATATCCATCTTGAAGATAGTAAGTTTCTTATAACTCGCTACTTTGTGACAGCGCGGACTGCCTTATTAAACTTTTTAACTTTGCTTCGTAGCCACCATCATCGTTCCAAAGAACAAGCCGGTGAGCCCGGCCGGCCCGGTTATTACCCAGAGAGAGAAGCGGCAGAGGCAAAGCAAAACGTAATCGTCTGAGGAGGAGGGCCCGACTTCCTCATATGAGTTCGAGCTTCTTCGTTCCTGCAGCAATCCGAGAGATCTGCGGGGAAACCCAACAATCCTCTAGCATAAGAATGGGGATTGCGTGCAGGTGTCCACCGCGCTCCCGTACTGGGGGAGTGAGAAAGTTAGCCGCTATGCATTAGCCATCGGGGCTGCTATGTATGGCCAGAAGACCCTGAAGAAATTGAAGAAGGTTCCACAGGAGGAGCTTTCTAGAGTGGCCGCGCAAGCCGGTTCATGGGGTTTCGCAGCTAACCACTTCAAGGCCCTGTCATACAAGCGGCTAGTTTTAGCCCAGACATACTTGGAGAAGAAAAGTGTTGAATAGGCTGAGGAGATCGCTCGGTTAAAGGGGATCGTGGCAGTAAGTTATCTGATAAATTGTTGTGCGGCTTGTTTTATTCAAACCGTGCAGTCTAACACTCTTTTCTTTTTACAGAATCGGTATAATATGGATAATACGGCATTTCAAGACGAGGTATTTCCCCATGTTTCCAAGGGGATTGATGGCGCCTTAAACTGCCTGAGAGACCAGGACGGCCTGTCCATGGGCTTTGAGGATACCACCTTCTCGGATCTCTATCCCAGCCTGAAAGATAGACTTGATGAGATAAACCGTAAGGCTAAGGGAAAGGACGAGGTCGAATCCAACAGGAGCTCGGAAGAAGACGAAGAAGGTGAGGATGAAACCGCTGCGGATAAAGACACCGATGCGGATCAAGGAGCCGCTGCTGATGATGAGGCTGCTGCTGATGATGGAGAAACATCATCTTCCGAAACCGGTACCTCTGCAAGTGAGACGGCCCGAGTTGGGGATAGCAGCTCGTCAAGCTTCTCATCGTCTAGTAAAGGCTACTCGCCTGACGTGGATATTGATGGTGTAGACTCAAGTTCTCATGCGAAGAAGAAATTGAGATCGGGAGAGTAGTGTTTTGTTCCTTTGAATTTTCTTTTTCATAATCGAAGGCTTGATTTGGTTAGCCGGTCGGTTAGAACATTGTACATATTGTTTTTAAAAATGAATGAAAGTTTTACCTGTTCAGTTGTCTATCTCTTGCGACTTACTTGTGATTGTTGTGGTCTTTTATCCCATTTAAATTTTTCTCTTTGTAATTAGGTCGTGCGGTTAAATACTGATCCGAGCGGGTAGAAATTTGATCTCTCAGAATCCCAAGTAGGCAACCTCCTTGATAAGAACCTCTCCTAACAGGCCTTATCACCAACATCCAGGCCTGTTAGGAGAGGTTCTTATCAAGGAGGTTTCGGGTTCGTGACCCCACCTCAACATCCTTCCGCGTTGAGAACAGGTGTAGAGATGGGTTGGGGTGCTTGGGCTGCAGCCCGGCGGTGCGACCGGAACGTGTTCCTTCTGGCTGAGCAAGGGTGGGGCGGCCCTGGGTGTGCTGCATCAAAAAAGTGCACTTTTTTGATGCAGGACGCCCAAGTCCGCCCCACCCTGGTTCGGCAAGGAGGAGCACGAATTGGCACGCACCGCCGGGCTGCAGCCCAAGCACCCCAACCCGTCTCCGCGCCTGTTCTCAGCGCAGTAGGATGTTGAGGCTGGGGCTCGATCCCCAGACCTCCTTGACAAGAACTTCCCCTAACAGGCCTTATCACCAACTGAACTGCATTTTTTTGATGCAGGACGCCCAAGGCCGTCCCACCCTGGTTCGGCCAGAAGGAGCACGAACTGGCACGCACCGCCGGGCTGCAGCCCAAGCACCCCAACCCGTCTCCGCGCCTGTTCTCAGTGCAGTAGGATGTTGAGGCTGGGGCTTGATCCCCAGACCTCATTGATAAGAACCTCTCCAAACAGGCCTTATCACCAACTGAACTGCAGCTCAGTTGGTGATAAGGCCTGTTAGGAGAGGTTCTTATCAAGGAGGTCTGGGGATCGAGCCCCAGCCTCAACTTCCTACCGCACTGAGAACAGGCACGGAGAAGGGTTGGGGTGCTTGGGGTGCAGCCCAGTGGCGGGTGCCAGTTCGTGCTCCTTCTGGCCGAACCAGGGTGGGGCGGCCTTGGGCGTCCTGCGTCAAAAGCTCAGTTGGTTATAAGGCCTGTTAGGAGAGGTTCTTATCAAGGAGATTGCGGGTTCGAGACCCCGCCTCAACATCCTGCCGCGCTGAGAACAGGTGCGGAGATGGGTTGGGGTGCTTGGGCTGCAGCCCGGCGGTGCGACCGGAATGTGTTCCTTCTGGCTGAGCCAGGGTGGGGCGGCCCTGGGCGTGCTGCATCAAAAAAGTGCACTTCTTTTATGCAGTACGCCCAAGGCCGCCCCACCCTGGTTCGGCCAGAAGGAGCACGAACTGGAACGCACCGCCGGGCTGCAGCCCAAGCACCCCAACCCGTCTCCGCGCCTGTTCTCAGCGCGGTAGGATGTTGAGGCTGGGGCTCGATCCCTAGACCTCCTTGATAAGAACCTCTCCTAACAGGCCTTATCACTAACTGATCTGCAGTTCAGTTGCTGATAAGGCCTGTTAAGGGAGGTTCTTTTCAAGGAGGTCTGGGGATCGAGCCCCAGCCTCAACATCCTACCGCGCTGAGAACAGGCGCGGAGATGGGTTGGGGTGCTTGGGCTGCAGCCCGGCGGTGCATGCCAATTTGTGCTCCTTCTGGACGAACCAGGGTTTGGCGGCCTTGGGCGTCCTGCGTCAGGTTCTTTGCCCGTCATGCAAGCAGAAGGGGCATGATGCAACCCAGTGTTGGACCAAATATAAAGTCTGCTTCCAGTGCGGACAGAAAGGTCACATGAAGTTTCAATGCCCGCGAGTTCAACCCCCGTTGCAGCCAGTTCCGCTTCGAGCCTTGCCGCTGCCGTAGCCTCGGGATAAAGGAAGAGGAAAATTGAACATGTTAACCTAGGAGCAAGCGCAGTCTTCGACCCAAGTGATCGCAGGTTAGACCTTAAGACAGCTGTTAAGTCTTGATTCCTTTTAGTTTTGATGTATTAGACTAGTTTCTTTTTTGCGCTTATAGGGACATTTAAGGTAAAGAATCATTGGGCACATGTTCTTTTCGATTCGGGTGCTACCCATTCGTTCGTGGCAAGGGCTTTCGTCGAGCGTCACCATTTGACACCTGAGCTAGGTAATGAATCATTCCTCATTAAGTTTCATTCTAGTGATTTGGTATCCTCGAACCAGTGCGTCCGAAGTTGCCCCGTTCTCTTTGGATATTTCTTGGCTATTGCTGATATCAAAGTGTTGGACCTAGAAGACTTTGACGTTATTTTGGGTATGGACTGGTTGTCCAGTTATGACGTGATCATCCGATGCAAGGAAAAGCGTCTAGACTTCGTGATGGACAACGGTCATCCCATGAGCATTTTTGGATTTCTGTACCAGTGTTCCCCGATAATTTCTGCGGTATGTGCTCGGAAGCTGTTATTTTCCGGTTGTTTGGCTTACCTTGTTTCTGTAGTAGAAACTGTTAGTGGTTCGCCGTGTATCGAGGATGTTCTGGTGGTGCGAGAGTTTCTCGATGTCTTCCCTGTTAATCTTCCTGGTCTCCCGCCAGCTAGAGACGTGGAGTTCGTTATTGATCTTGAGACTAGTGCTCGTCCTATCGCGAAGGCACCGTACCATATGGCCCCACGTGAGCTAGAAGAGTTGCGGACCCAGTTAGACAAATTGTTGCAATATGGATTTATTAGGACAAGTTCTTCGCCCTTGGGTGCTCCAGTTTTGTTCCTAAAAAAGAAGCATGGTTCTATGAGGCTGTGCATAGATTATAGGGAGTTAAACAAAGTGACCATCAAGAACAGGTATCCATTGCCGAGGATAGATGATCTTTTGATCAGTTTCATGGTAGTTCGGTGTTTTCGAAGATTGACCTTCGATCAGGCTACCATCAGTTGAGGATCCGTGAGTCGGACGTTCCCCGGACTGCTTTTCATTCCCGTTATGGTCATTTTGAGTTTCTAGTTATGTCTTTTGGTTTGACGAATGCACCCTCTACGTTTATGGACTTGATGAACCGAGTGTTCAGAGATTTTCTGGATCATTTTGTAGTGGTATTCATTGATTATGTGCTGGTATATTCCAGAAGTGCTGAGGAGAATGCAACGCATTTGCTCTTAGTATTGTCTACTCTCAGAGAGCACAAGTTGTATGCGAAGCTGAGCAAGTGCGATTTCCTGCTTCCGCAGGTGTCCTTTCTGGGTCATATAGTGAACAAGGATGGAATTACTGTAGACCCTGCTAAGATTTCTATTGTGTTGGATTGGAAGACGCCTTCAACGCCTAAGGAGATAAGGAATTACTTAGGGTTAGCTGGGTACTACAGGAGATTTGTTCAAGGATTCTCAGTGCTGTCGGCACCTTTAACTAAGCTTACCTAGAAGAATTCCGCTTTTGTTTGGAGCGATAAGTGCGAAGAATCCTTTCTGGAATTAAAGAGGCATTTGTGTAGTGCTCCTGTGTTGGCCTTGCCGATCAAAGGAATAGTGTATGTTGTTTATGTGGACGCATCTCACTTTGGTCTAGGGTGTAACACCCCAGGGCAGGCCACAACCTCTTCCTGTGTGTTAGGGCTGCAGCCCGAGTGACACCCCTACCAACTCTGTGCGCCTGTTTCTCAGCAGCGCCAGGTTGTTGAGGCCAGGTCTTGAACCCGCAACCTCCTGGATAAGAACTCCTTCAACCGAGTCTCATCACCAACTGAGCTGCTGCAGCCCTAACACACAGGAAGAGGTTGAGTCCCCAACGGAGGCAGAAGACTGGTTGTCAAGAGTTAGAAGAACTCTGAGGGCGACAGCGACGGACGAAGCCATGATGGTCACCTTAGCCACCTTCCTTCTTGATGGAGAGGCTGTGCTGTGGTGGGAAGAGCAGGAGCTGCATAAGTTCTGCGGTAGAGATATTACTGAAATCACAATGGCTGAGTTTTCAAAGTCGTTCCTCCAAAGGTTTATCCCCTCTGCCCAGCGCATTGCGTTACAAAACCAGTTCTTGAGGTTGACACAAGGTGATCGCTCCGTTGACGATTACTTGCATGAGTTTACCAGACTGAGTCGCTATGCGGGGTCCTTGGTGGAGGATGAGGAGACAAAGACAAATAAGTTCTATGAAGGGCTTCGGGACGAGTTGAGGCTGCTCTTTGCAGGCCCTATGACGTTCGGCTTCCAAGTGATGGTGCAAACTGCCAGATCATTGGAGTTGGACATGAAGAGGGTACAAGAAAAGGGTGTTGTAAAGAAACCTGAGCTTCATGCGCCGGCCTCTCAGTCCAAGTCGGTTTTCAGAAAGAGCAAAAGGAAGTTCAAACAGTCGGAACCAGCTCCTTCAAATGTTTCGGCAGCCACGACCGCGCGGACTCTTATTACGTGTTTCACCTGCGGGAAGGTGGGACACAAAGCTGCGGTGTGTCGAAGTGGTCCCCCGAAGACTGGTAATCGAGCGGTGGATTATGCTCGTACTGCGGAAAAGGGTCAAGCTGCGGAGTCTTCGGCTTCCCAGCACATTCTGACTCAGCCGAGAGTCTTTTCGCTTGGCCAACAAGAAGCCATACGACAAACTGATGTCGTCACAGGTACGAATTAGAAGTTAGCTTTTACAGCTATATATATAATTCATACTGTGGTACGACTATATGCTTTATTTGTGTGCAATTAGGTTTCGTCCTAATTTTCAACTATCCGGCGAGAGCTCTATTTGATACGGGTGCATCGCACTCTTTTCTGTCTGAGGACTTCGTGGTGCGAATCGGAGTGCCATCTACCTTCGTAGAGGATAGATTAGAAGTAGTGCTACCCAATGGATCTCGCATGTCTGCGGATAGGAAGAGCCGTGTGAAGGTGCGGATCGGAAATCAAGATTTCGATTTGGAAGCATCGTTGTTGCCGTTAGCTGAATTTGATGTGATCTTCGGCATGGACTGGCTCTCGGAGCAGCGTGCATGCATAGATTGCAATTCTAAGGAGATCACTCTGGGAAGGAACGCCGATGGTGAAACCACGTTTGCCGGTATGCGAGGAGCGAGCAAGACGCTGATGTCTGCTCTCCAAGTGGTTAGGGCGGTTAGAAAAGGCGCCGAGTTGTTCTTCACCTTGTTGGAGGCTTCGGAGCCAAAGCCCAGGTTATGTGATGTCCCAGTTGTAGCGGAGTACGCCGACGTGTTTCCTAACGAACTCCCTGGGGCTCCGCCTCAGCGAGAGATCGATTTCTGTATCGAGTTGGTGCCAGGTGCCAAACCTGTGGCCCGCTCACCGTACCGGATAGCGCCAAAGGAATTGGCAGAGCTGAAGGTTCAATTGCAAGAGCTGCTAGAGCAAGGCTACGTACGTCCAAGTTCTTCGCCTTGGAGTGCACCGGTCCTCTTTGTGAAAAAGAAGGACGAGAGCTTGCGTCTATGTATCGATTATCGAGAGCTAAATAAGTTGACCGAGAAGAACCGATATCTGATTCCAAGAATCGATGATCTCTTCGACCAACTGGTTGGGTCGACAGTATACTCCAAACTAGACCTAAGGTCCGGCTATTACCAACTGCGAATTAGGGAATGTGACATTCCAAAAACAGCGTTCAGTACCCGCTTTGGGCACTATGCGTTCACGGTGATGCCGTTCGATCTGTCCAATGCACCGACGGTATTCATGGACTTAATGAACAGGACGTTCCGTGAGTATTTGGATCAATTTGTGATCGTCTTTATCGACGACATTTTGGTATACTCTCAATCAGAAGAGGAGTATGTAGGACATCTGCACGCAGTTCTGGGCACCTTGAGGAAGAGTCAGCTATATGCCAAGTTCTCCAAGTGCGAGTTTTGGCTACCGTCAGTAGCATTCCTAGGTCACGTCGTTAATGGAGATGGAATTGCGGTTGATCCGTCGAAGATAGAAGCGATCCGAGCCTGGCCTTTGTTGAAAAATGTAGCGGAAGTCCGAAGTTTCTTAGGACTTGCCGGCTATTATAGGCGCTTTGTGGAAAACTTCTCGAGGATTGCACTTCCTCTCACTAAATTGACTAGGAAAGATCATAAGTTCGTTTGGTCGCCCGAGTGCGCACGAGCTTTTGAAGAACTGAAAAGCCGTCTGACCACGGCGCCCATTCTATGCTCGCCATGTGGTACGGAAGGCTACGAAATTTACAACGACGCCTCAGGGAGTGGTTTGGGTTGTGTCCTAGTGCAGTTCGGTAAGGTAATTGCCTACGGCTCCCGTCAGTTGAAAGTTCATGAGAGGAATTACCCGGTCCATGATTTGGAGCTAGCGGCCGTGGTATTTGCTCTTAAGCTTTGGAGGCATTATTTATATGGCGTGAATATCGACATCTTTACCGACCACAAGAGCCTCAAGTACTTGCTAGATCAAAGGAAGTTGAATATGCGACAGAGGAGGTGGTTGGAGTTCCTTGGGGACTACACCTTCGACATCAAATATACTCCTAGAAAGGGAAATGTAGTTGCGGACGCGTTGAGTCGTCGGGCTCCCGCTCAAGCAAATTGGATTTTGATGCACGATGAGCGTCTGATCCGTGAGCTGGAAGAAATGGAGATCATTTGCGTTGATCGAAGAGCGTCTACTTCAGCATGCTTGAACTGGACGGAGGTTCAATACCACCTTGCCGACCGAGTTCGACAGGCATTGGAGCTGGATGAGAGCATGAGACGCTACAAAGCGGAAACCGTTGACGGGTTGAACGCTGATTTCTCTTTCGAAGATGGCCTTATGTGGAAGAATGGCAGATTGTGCGTCCCAAACGTTGGTACTCTACGGGAGGAATTGATGTACGAGGCTCATCATACCAAGTACTCTATCCACCCGGGGAGCACGAAAATGTACATGGACATGAAGAAACTTTTCTGGTGGCCGGGTATGAAGAAGGACATTGCCCTCTACGTGGCCAAGTGCAACACTTGCGCGTTGGTGAAGGTGGAATGTCAACGTCCCGGTGGATTTTTGAAGTCCTTGCCGATTCCGGAATGGAAGTTTGACGATATTTCGATGGATTTTGTGCACGGATTGCCGAGATCGCAGCATGGAAACGACGCCATCTGGGTGATCGTGGACAGACTGACAAAAGTATCGCATTTTATTCTGAACCGGAAGGATGATTCTGTAGAAAAGCTAGCGAAGCTCTATGTCGATAGTATTGTGCGGCTGCACGGTGTCCCTCGTAGCATCGTCAGCGATCGTGACGGGCGTTTCACATCGAAAGATTGGAGGCTTATCCATGAACTGTTGGGCACGAAATTGAAGTTCAGCACGGCCTTCCACCCGCAAACGGATGGACAGACCGAGAGAACCAACAGGACTATGGAGGATATGCTCCGAATGTGCGCTCTAGATTTTGGAAAGAAGTGGGAAGATCATCTCTATATGATCGAATTCGCCTACAATAATAGCTACCAAGCCAGTATAAAGATGGCTCCTTTCGAGGCCCTCTATGGTAAGAAGTGTCGTACGCCGTTGTCTTGGGCAGAAACGGGCGATACTAAGCTATTAAAGCGAAAGGATGTTGAGGAAGCAACTTCGACGATCTGAACTATTCGGGAAAGGCTATTGATTGCCCAGGATAGGCAAGCAAAGTATTACAACGCCAAGCATAGGAACCTAGAGTTCGCCGTCGGCGACCGAGTTTACTTGAAGATCAAACCGTTCAAAGGGGTATCAAGGATCCGACGCTTGAAAAAGCTCAGTCCAAGGTACTTAGGACCGTTTGAGATTGTGGAACGTGTTGGTGATGCGGCTTATCGGCCTGCACTATCTGCAGAGCTGAGCGGTCTGCACGACGTGTTTCACATTTCAGTTCTGAGGAAGGCAGTGCAAGAGCCTACTCATATCGTTGCGGTCGGCAAAGTGTCGGTGGATAGTGGGTTGTCGACGAAAGTCAAACCCTTACGCATCGAGGATACCGAGGTAAAGCAGTTGCGGAACAAGTCCATTCGGATGGTAAAGGTCCGGTGGGATAATTGCGGCCGAGAGGAGCTAACTTGGGAGAGAGAGCAAGCGATGCTTGCGGAGTACCCCGAGCTATTTCCCTCAGGTAAATTTTCTGTAAAAACTGTAATTTCCTGCTATTACTGTTTTCGAAATTTCGGGACGAAATTCTTTTAAGGGGGGTGGAGTTGTAACACCCCAAAGATCGTGGTTCAGCGAGGTAGGCGGAATGGTGGTGTTGCGCTCGGGATAGGCTCAAGATTACAGATCAGGTCCATGCGCACGACCATTGTCCTCTTAGCGCACGACCAGTGAGCGTGCGCCAATGATCGTGCGTAACCCGCAAAGAATCGGAGTTCTGTCTCGGCTTATGCGCACGACCATTGTCCTCTTCGCGCACGACCAGTGATCGTGCGCCAGCGATCGTGCGTTAATTCAGAAGAGAATCGAGTTCTGTCTCGGACAGTGCGCACGACCTTTTCCCTCTTCGCGCACGACCAGTGATCGTGCGCCAGCGATCGTGCGCCCTGTTTATTCTGTTCCGCGATTTTGAGCGGAGAAGAAGATCGGACCGTCCAAATCTTCTGGGATTTGATCCAACGGCTAGGTTTAGTTGCGGGAGACCTTTAGGGCTGATGAGAGGGGGTTAAACCTCATATTCTCTAAGTCATTCTCTCTCCAAACCCTAGAGAAAGAAGGAGGAGCCAAGGAAGAAGAAGGGAGATTCCGCCATTGACGGAGCTCCGGAGCTCCGTTTCGCGAACCGTTTCCAGATCTGGAGAGTGCAGCCCGGTGCGGTCATTTCCCTCCGTCTAGAATCTCGGATCCATGGCGAAAAAGAACGCTCCTAGGGTAACGATTTCTTCTCCCGTTGTTTGGACTTGTCTTTTGTCCTCTCCTTCGTTTCTCTATGCTTGCATGAGGGATCCCTTTCACCAAATGGGTGAAGTGTAGGATTCCCTCAAGTTCTCCGGAACTCCGGGTCGATTGTGTCCGTCCCCGGCATATTGCATGTAGAAAATCCGGTAGTCGTGCGGATTTAGGCATTTTGTGTGAAGCCTATTCGTGGCCGTGAGCCCGAATCGGTGATGCTTGGATTGCGACGTTGCATTTAGGTTAAGCCTAGAATGCGTTCCGGAGAATGACTCTGTGAAATCGTCAATAATAGTGCGGGATTTAAGTGTAGGCGTCTTGTGAAGATCCTAATGAAAGCCCCATGCTTTGAGATTGGATGAAGGCAAACCTTCACCGCGAAATTTATGCGGAGCGTATTATACCTCCCCTTTTGAGTATTTGTGAAGCCTAGATCCTTGTGAAGGGATTAGGTGCGTAGCTTATATTTGTGTAGCACTTGAAGGTGCTAAACCCTTACGGGCCGAGGCGAAGCCGTACCCACGTCGTGCGACAGATCGCGATGATTAGAGCACGGGCAAAGCTAAACCGAACCCGTTTCCATGCAGATCGGTAAGAGGTCCCTACCTCATGTAGCCGTGTGATCATGGGAGAGGTCGTGGAAGGTGGTTTACCTAGACCGACCAAAAGCCCTTTTTCCCACATAAGGCGATGGCCCTTATGGTGGAGTGTTTGTGGAATTGATGTTGTTAGCCTCATGCGGTTGTTTAGGCGGTTGCGGGGAACCTTCGGGTGAACCCAACCAACATCATGTGCATACCTAGGTCCCCTCCTTTTTGATGTCAACCTAGAAGATTGAATGTGCTTGAAACCTCACCTTGTGTAGTTTCACTTTCTTTATTTTAGTACTTGTGCTAGTATGGCTTGCTTGCAGGGTAGAATCTCCGCCACCCTGGGAAAGGGGTGGGGTCGTTATAATTTGGTCAGCTGTGCTGACCGTTACCTTGTTTGCCACCGCTTGGTGGAATGTTCTTATGCAGGTGCAGGTGAGCCTAGCGGGAAATAGCTGGAGGTGGCCCCTTTTGCTGAGTTGGCCCTTGAAGGCCAGCCTCCTTTTTAGCTTTCTCATGTATTGCCGGCCTGCGTGTCGATGTATGTTTTGGATATTTTAGTACATTTGCTAAATGTAAGGCCTTAAGGCCATAACTCTCTCTCTTGGTTACATTCCTATGATAGTGGACAATTCTAATGGAAATGTTAAATCTTTATTCTTCCGCTAGTGTTCAGTATACTCTGTTGTAGTTTCTTTCTGTTTATCACTTTTTAACTCCTAGCTAGTGTGGTTAGTATGGCGTGGGGTCCCGGCCGGACCTACTGTTATATTATTCGTACTGGCAGGGTGTTACATAGGGTGTGTTTTGATGCAAGAAGAAAAATTGATTGCTTATGGGTCTAGAAAATTGAAAGTTCATGAAAAGAATTACCCTACGCATGACTTAGAATTTGCTGTAGTAATTTATGCCCTAAAGCATTGGAGACATCTGTTGTATGGAGTGTCATGCAAGATTTTCACAGATCATAAGAGGCTGATGTATCTCTTCACCCAGAAGGAGTTGAATTTGCGCCAGCGTAGGTGGTTGGAGTATGTTGCGGATTATAAAATTGATATCCTGTATCATCCGGGTAAGGCTAATGTTGTGGTCGATGCCCTGAGCAGAAAGACCGTGCAAATCTTCAATCTTTCTGTGCAGTCCTTAGTAGAGGATTTTATGTTGATGGATATCTCAGTCGGTAGTTGTACCGCGCCTTCAAGCTTAGAGGCTGAAGAGCCTTCATGGATTACCCTTACAAGACTGCATCAGAAGGAAGATCCTGACTTGCAGCATCTTCAAAGTAGGACTGAAAAAGGAGAATAACCAGATTTTTTGATCGATGATAAAGATACTTTGAAGTACCAAGGTAGGTATTGTATTCCCCCATTGGAAGATATTCGGGAAAATATTCGTAGTGAAGCGCATAACTCTAGTGTTTCCTATCATCCTGGTTCCACAAAGATGTATAAGGACCTGAAGAAGATTGTTTGGTGGTCAGGTATGAAAAGCGATATAGCAAAGTATGTTTCAGAATGTTTAACTTGTCAGCGCGTGAAGGAGAATCATAAGAGGCCTGAAGGTAAGTTGACCCATTGGATGTTCCAAGCTGGAAGTGGGAGAGTATTTCGATGGATTTCATTACCGGTTTGCCGGGATCTCCTGGAGGACATGATTCGGTGTGGGTCATAGTTCACCGTATTCCAAAATGTGCTCACTTTGTGCATTTTAAGATTAGGTATTCAATTGAGAAAATTGCAGAACTTTACTTGGACGAAGTTATTGTTAAATTTTTGAAGTGGAAGTGGATTTGAGTTGGGCGGTCTGCAGGTTGGAGACCGCAGAGACCGCGCGGTATGGGCTGGTTCTCTGGTTGGTTTTTGACTCAGCGGTTTGTTCTGAGCGGTCTGAGATGGGCACCGCTTCTTCTGTCCGGGCGGCTTGCGCGGTTTGATCTGGCGACTTGTCCTAAGTCGGTCGGATATTTTTGGTGTCTTCTTTGGAAGAAGACCGGGCGGTCTAATCATTGGGAGACCTCTGCTGACCGGGCGGCTTGGCGGTCTGGCTGGTGACCTGCTCTAGTCGGCCAGTTGTTGAGGAGGTTTTCCTCCTGGCTGTGATCGTGGTCTGTTTTGTTAGACCGCTCGCGATCGGATGGGCGGTTATTGTACCCCAGTTTGTGAGGTGACGACATCCGTCTCCTCGCCTATAAATAGGGGTGCAGGGCCCGTCATAAATAACGAGAACTGTAAGAACCTAAAGTTGGCTTGATTGTGTCGGTCTCAATTTGATGTCACGCGGTCTGAGAATTTGTCTGACCGGTTTGTGTGTTCGCAGGTTAGCGATCAGCAGTTCGCGGTCACTTCTTTCCTTTCTTCCAGCTTTAAATAAATCAGTTCGGCAGCGGTCTATCTGGGCGAACTGTGTTTAGGTGTTCTTGGTCTGTGCAGCGATCTCAGTTGATCAGGCGGTCTTAAGTTGCAAAGCGGTCTTGAGGTGTGGTCTGTAGCAGTCATCAGTTTCTCTGTTTAGTGTTCGCTGGTAGCTTCAGTGATCGCGCGGCTTCTTGGTCTGGCGATGTGGAGTGCGAACAGGTCTCTTCTTCAGCAGTTGAATAAAGCAGCAAGTTGGCGGTCTGTAGTTGCAGTCTGGCAAGTGCGGTATGTATTCTTTTCGCGTGGTCTCAGCAGATTCCGTCCAGCTTGTTCTGTTCATGCGGTCTGGCGGTCTCTAGTGTCAGGTCGCTGCAGCTTGTTTTACACTTGTGTTTTGTGCTTCTCTTCTCCGTGATTCTTATGAATCATGTCTCGTCATGTATACCTCGCTTTGTAAAGAGATAGTTAATGCCATAGTACTATTCGTTCTTCTCATTGTCACTATTGTGCTACACTTGTGAAAGGATTTGTGAATTGTGTTCCGCGTTGTTTTTTACTTCACCTCCGGACCTCAAGTTTTTTAACATGGAATCAGAGGGAGGTTGCTGAGGTTGTGAAGCTGTAAGTGCTGATACTTCTCTCGGGTTTCTCAAGTGGTAGCAATCAGTGGGATAGCAATGGAAGGAGGATATGTTAGAGGTCTTGGTATTGAGCTCCTTACGCAGACTAACTTCAAGAAGTGGAAGTCTTGCATGGAGAGCTATCTTCTTGGCGAGGACTTGTTGGAGGTTGTAGGAGGAGAAGCTAGACAAGCTGTGGTTCCTGCTGATGGGAATGCTGAGCTCGTGAAGGCTTGGAGAAGAATGAATGCTAAGGCGGAGTTCACTCTCAAGCAGGCTATCATTCCAGAGTTATTTGATCACATCATTGGATGCGGATCAGCTGCTGAGATCTGGGCAGCCTTGGATGGATTGTTCAACAAGAAGAATGTAGCGAGGCTACAGTACTTGGAGAATGAGTTGGCGAAAGCAACTCAGGGAGATTTGTCCATTTCAACATTCTTCTTGAAGATGAAGAACCTCTACGCAGAGATATCGTCTTTGGACCTGGAGGAGCCTATCTCAGAAGCTAAGCTGAAGAAGCACATAATCCGCGGCTTGCGGAGGGAGTATGTGGCCTTTGTTACTTTTGTTCAAGGCTGGGCCAATCAGCCTTCATTGCTGGAGCTGGAGAACTTACTTGCTTTGCAGGAAAGTTTGGCAAAGAAAATGGCTGGGATGTCTATCTCTGGGGGAGAAGGCGAGGTTCTCTTCTCTGGCAAGAAGAAGAAATGGGACAAGAAAAAGAAGAAGTCGTCTGGAGATGATGGTCCATCTACTTCGTATCAACAGGAGAGGTGCTATGCTCCTAAGCGTGATGGGAAGAAGCAGGAAGGACCTAGATGCTTCAAGTGCAATAAGGTTGGATATTTCAAAAGGGACTGCAAGGTCAATCTTCGGCCGGGGCATGCTGATGGGAAGGAGGAGGCTGGTTCCAATTCAGAAGGTAGTTGAGGTGGTGGAGGAGCTTTAATGGCGGGCACGTGTGTTCGGGCCATGACTTCCATCAACTATCAAGACGATTGGATTGTGGACTCTGGGTGTGGTCATCACCTCACTGGGGATGAGTCGAAGTTCTCCTCATTGCAGACATATACAGGTAATGACGCTATCATTACGGCTGATGATACTCTTCATGCAGTTGAGAAGGAGGGAGTGGTTTCATTAAATGATGATAGAGGTACTCTTACGTTGAAGAGTGTCTATCATGTTCCGAGAACAAAAAAGAACCTCTTCTCGGTGACCAATGGGGTGGACGCTGGCTATCACGTTCTGTTTGGTCCAACATAAGTGAAATGTCTCAGAAACGTTTCAGCAGTGAAAGCAAAATTCACTCAAGTTGGGAGATGGGTGAAGGACTTGTTTGTTCTTTCAACAAGTTCCTATGTTGATAATATGAAGGCTAACGACAGCGCTGCTATCTGGCATGAAAGGTTTGGGCATGTTGGAATGGATAAGCTGAAATCTATGGCGGGTAGAGGCCTGGTGAAAGGTCTGCCTAGCTTGTCTTCCTTTGGGGATGGTCATGTTTGTGCAGGTTGTCAGTTTGGTAAAGCTCAGCTCTTTCCATTTGACAAATCACAAAGCAGATGTAAAAGACCATTGGAGTGCATCCATGGTGATCTGTTTGGACCTACCAACACTGCCAGTCTTGGAGGCAGCAAGTTTATGCTGATTCTGGTTGATGACTATACTAGATATACTTGGGTATATTTTATGAAGGAGAAGTCGGAGACGTTCGAGAGGTTTGTGGAGTTCAAGGAGCTGGTTGAAGGTCTGCTCAACCTGCGGATTAAGAAGTTCAGAACAGACAATGGAGGGGAGTTTACCTCCAAGAAGTTATTTAACTTCTGCAGGAAGCATGGCATCCAAAGGGAGCATTCTTGTGCTCACACTCCACAATAGAACGGAGTTGCAGAGCGGACGATCCGTCACCTGACGGAGACTTGCAAATGTTGGCTTCATGCCAAGAGTATCCCAAAGTCCTTCTGGGCAGAGGGAATGTCTTGTGCATCCTATGTTATCAACCGGATGCCTCTCAGTCCCATCAACATGAAGACCCCTCATGAGTTGATGTTCAAGGAGAAGCCATGTGTGGAACACTTTTGAGTGTTCGGATCTACCTGCTAAGTGCATGTTCCGGATGCCCTTCGAACAAAGCTAGATGCTAAGGCAAAGAAGCTAGTCTTCGTCGGTTATGATGACCGGAAGAAAGGGTGGAGATGCATGGATCCCGTGTCAAGGAGATATGTGGTCTCTAGGGATGTGGTATTCGACGAGCTGACGTCATACCAAGGTGACACTTCTGCTGAGTTACAAGGAAGCAGGGTAGATGGTGGACCAAAGGAAGCTGCAAGGGAAGTTCTGGAGGAGTTGTCTGGTTCTCCAGGTGCTCCAAGTATTTCTAGCTCTGGGTCAGGTGCTTCAGGTTCTGGAAGCATGGGGAGCGATGCTCCATGTTTTCCTGAAAGGAGAGCTAGTCCAGAAGTTGCAGTTGAAGAGGTGGTTCAGAGTCAAGCTCTGAGGAGGTCTAAGAGGACTATCATTCCACCAGATCGGTATACGAGAAGGAACTTGGTGAGCTTTGTCTCATGTTTCTTCGCAGGTCCCCTGGATGAGAGAGAGCCATCTTGCTATGAAAATGCCGTTGGAGTCAAGGAGTGGGAAGGAGCCATGGATGAAGAGATGGCTGCCCTCAGGAGGAATGAGACTTGGGACTTGGTGCCTAAGGTTGAGGGAGTTACTCCGGTGACTTGCAAGTGGGTTTTCAAGCTAAAGAAGAAGGTTGATGGAAGTATTGAGCGGTACAAAGCTCGCCTTATAGCTCGAGGTTTCTCTCAGAAGTATGGGGAGGTTTATGAAGAAACCTTTAGTTTGGTTGCCACGATGACTTCGGTTCGGGTGGTGATCGCATTGGCAGCTTGCCGAGGATGGAAGATTTGGCAACTCGACGTGAAGAACGCTTTCTTATACGGCGAGATTGACAAGGATATCTTCATGGATCAGCCACCTGGTTATGTATCCGAAGAGCACCCAAGATATGGTTGCAAGCTCAAGAAGGCTCTTTACGGCTAGAAGCAAGCGCCTCGGGCGTGGTACGAGAAGATCGCAGAATACCTCCAGTTCTGCGGATATTTTGCTTCTGATTCAGATTCAAACTTGTTAGTAAAGAAGATGGGGGAGCTTCAGGTCTTGGTGCTGGTGTACGTTGACGATATGATCGTCACGGGAAATTCTAAAGTGGAGGTAGCTAGGCTTCGTGCTAAGCTAGTTATAAGATTTTGAGATGAAGGATTTGGGAGATCTCCACCATTTCCTTGGGCTCGAAGTGGAGAGGAAAGAGAGCGGTATGCTTGTTTCCCAGAAGGGCTATGCCGATCGAATCGTGAAGAGATTCGGCATGGAAGGAGGGAAGAGCAGCTCTAATCCACTGGAGGTTGGAGTTCATCTTCGTCGAGATGATGGAAAGGTTCTTACCGATCCGTTGGTGTTCCGGGCTTTGGTTGGAAGTCTGATTTATCTGACGATCACGAGGCTAGATATTGCTTATTCAGTTGGAAGGGTGAGTCGGTTTATGGCAGAGCCTCGAAAACCTCATCTTGTGGCGGCTAGGAGTATATTGAAGTATGTCAAATCCACCTCGGATTTGGGTCCCTTCTACGGGAGAGATTCGCTCTTTTGCTTTAATGGGTACATGGATGCTGATTATGGAGGAGATTTAGATGATCAGAGATCGACGTCTGGGTATGTCTTTATGACAGGCTCTTCAGCTATATCATGGTGCAGCAAGAAGCAGGATTCTGTGTCTGTCTCTACCATAGAAGCGAAGTACAAAGCTTGGGCATTGGCGGCTCAGGAAGCCATATGGCTTAGGAGGCTGGTGGAGGACATTCATAGGGAGTTGCGAGGTCCTACTCTGCTACGGGGTGACAACGAGAGTGCTCTCAAGTTGGTGAACAACCCTGTTTGTCATGCTCGGACTAAGCACATAGAGATTCATCACCATTTCATTTGTGAGAAGGTGTTGGAGGGATCTCTATGTGCAGAGCAAGGAGAACGTTGCTGACATATTTACTAAGCCACTGGCGAAGGGGCCATTTGGTCGGTTGCGAAGTTTTCTTGGGCTGAATTCCACTTCCCACTTCAAGGGGGAGTGTTAAATTTTTGAAGTGGAAGTGGATTTGAGCTCGGCATTCTGCAGGTTGGAGACCGCAGAGACCGCGCGGTCTGCGCTGGTTCTCTGGTTGGTTTTTGTCTCAGCGGTTTGTTCTGAGCGGTCTGATCTGGGAGACCGCTTCTTCTGTCCGGGCGGCTTGCGCGGTTTGATCTGGCGACTTGTCCTAAGTCGGTCAGATATTTTTGGTGTCTTCTTTGGAAGAAGACCGGGCGGTCTGATCTTTGGGAGACCGCTGGTGACCGGGCGGCTTGGCGGTCTGACTGGCGACCTGCTCTAGTCAGCCAGTTGTTGAGGAGGATTTCCTTCTTGCTGTGATCGCGCAGTCTGTTTTGTGAGACCGCTCGCGATCTGATGGGCGGTTATTGTACCCCGGTTTGTGCGGTGACGACATCTGTCTCCTCGCCTATAAATAGGGGTGCAGGGCCCGTCATAAATAACATGAACTATACAAACCTAAAGTTGGCTTGATTGTGCCGGTCTCAATTTGTGGTCGCGCGGTCTGAGAATTTGTCTGACCGGTTTGTGTGTTCGCAGGTTAGCGATCAGCAGTTCGCGGTCAGTTCTCTCCTTTCTTCTAGCTTTGAATAAATCAGTTCGGCATCGGTCTGTCTGGGTGAACTGTGTTTAGGTGTTCTTGGTCTGTGCAGCGATCTCAGTTGATCAGGAGGTCTTAAGTGGCCAGGCGGTCTTGAGGTGCGGTCTGCAGCAGTCAGCATTTTCTCTGTTCATTGTTCGCGGGTAGCTTCAGTGATCGCACGGCTTCTTGGTCTGGCGATTTGGAGTGCGAACAGGTCTCTTCTTCAGCAGTTGAATAAAGCAGTAAGTTGGCGGTCTGTGGTTGCAGTCTTGAAGGTGCGGTCTGTATTTTGTTCGCGCGGTCTCAGAAGATTCTGTCCAGCTTGTTCTGTTCGCATGGTTTGGCGGTCTCTAGTGCCAGGTCGCTGCAGCTTGTTTACACTTGTGTTTTGTGCTTCTCTTCTCCGTGATTCTTATGAATTATGTCTCTCCATGTATACCTCGCATTGTAAAGAGATAGTTAATGCCATAGTACTATTCGTTCTTCTCATTGTCACTATTGTGCTACACTTGTGAAAGGATTTGTGAAGTGTGTTCCACGTTGTTTTTTACTTCACCTCTGGACCTCAAGTTTTTTAACAGTTATCAGATTGCATGGTGTGCCAGTGAGCATTGTGTCAGACCTAGAATCAAGGTATATGTCTCATTTCTGGTAGTGTTTGCAGGGAGCTTTGGGCACTGACCTTAGATACTCTACCGCTTACCATCCCCAGACCAATGGTCAGACAGAAAGAGTAAATCAAAATTTGGAAGATATGATGAGGTGCTATATTCTAGATCATGGAGGAGCGTGGGACAAGCGTCTTGGATTGATGGAGTTCGCTTATAATAACAGATATCAGGAAAGCCTGCAGATGGCCCCTTTTGAGGATCTGTATGGGAGGCGTTGCCGAACTCCATTGTTTTGGGATGAGGTTGGGGAGAGTCCGTTGTTAGGAACAGAGGCTTTGGAAGAGATGAGCGTTGTAGTGACTCAATATCCGCGAGAAGCTTCGTATTGCTCATGAGCGGTATGAGAAGTACGCTAATTGGAGAAGGGCGGATCTAGAGTTTATTGTTGGAGACAAGGTGTTTTTGAAAGTTTCTCCGATGCCAGGCGTTAAAAGATTTGGAAGGAACCACAAGTTGGATCCCCGGTATGTGGGACCATTTCAGATTGTTGAGCGCATATGTGTGTCAGCTTATAGATTGAATTTGCCTGCTTCCTTCCCTAATGTTCACGATGTGTTTCATGTGAGATAGTTGAGGAAGTGTTTGCGTAGTGATGAGTCCCAATTATATACACATTTATGGACTCATCTGGGCCGATTTTCTAGTCTTTGCACTTCACTTTAGACATGTTTTCATTCCTATTTAATACTTCATGCTAAGTGCACTTCTAGGCTCGTTTTGATGTTAATTCGTGTTCATCTACGTTACTAGTTTTCATGCAGTGTTAAGTGCCACCTTCAGTGGCTAGATGATGAGTCCCGATTATATACACATATATGGACTCATCTGGGCCGTTTATCTAGTCATTCCACTGCACTTTAGCCTTGTTTTAGCTTATATTTGTTATCACTGCTATGTGCACTTCTCGGCCCATTTTGGTGTTATTTCGTATCTTTCTTTGTTATTAGTTTTCTTGCGATGTTAAGTCCCACTTTCAGTGGCTAGACTAGTGTCGTACGCTGGAACAGGTGTCGTGCAGGTGTTTCCGGTGCAATTCTGCACAGGAACACTGCGCACGATCACCGGTTCTATTGCGCACGACCACTGGTCGTGCGCCACTGATCGTGTGCACTTAACCCTTTTTTATGAGTTCTGTTTGGTGCAGTGCGCACGACCATCTACGCTAGTGCGCCCCACCACCGGTCGTGCGCCACTGTTCGTGCGCGCTTATGATCAATTTCTTGAGTTCTGTTTCAATCAGTGTGCACGACCACCTACGATAGTGCGCACGACCACCGGTCGTGCGCCACTGGTCGTGCGAACATGTTATTTCATAATTTCTGTCTTTGCAGGTTCCGTCCAGGCAGAGCGCACGATCACAGAATTCTAGTGCGCACGACCACTGGTCGTGCGCCTCTGACCGTGCGCACTGTTTATTCCAGCGCCTATAAATTCCGCTGCTCGCGATTTAGGTCAGAGACTCCGCATTTTTCCGCCGTTCTTCCGCCGTTCCGCGCCAGTTTCGCCCCTCCACCGCCGCCCACCATCTGGAGGTGCTCCGGGCTTGTTCTTCACGCCAATCTTGAGCCGGAGTTTCCTCTCGGCCTCCTCCTTCATCCAAGAGCTTCAAAGAGAGATCTAGCCGCCATCTCCATCGAGCAAGAGGAAGTTTGCAACCTCTACCGGATCGTGACACGAAGAAGACAGGTCCATTGGAGAGTCGTGACAGCTCTCCCTACCCCGGACGTAGTTGCGGACCGAGCTTGGACGCGGATTGACAACCCGGCGATTCCAACCGTGAATCTACAACGAGACTTCGGATTCGGTCGATTTCTTGCCTTATTCTTCTCTTATTGATGTGTATATGTTTTAGATCTCATTATTATGATGAAGTGGCACTTGAATTAGTTATATTTACATATATATTTCATGTCTATGTGTTTGTGTAATTTATCTATTTGAGTTGCTTGAGGTGCGCCGCCGTCCATTTCCATTCCGCCGTCACGTTCGTGTGCCGCACTAGCAATTGCTAGTGGCGTGCTTGTCGAAGAGGTGCTTGCGACCCTCACTCCGCTAGCCTACTCGTCCATCCGCCTACCGAAGCGTGGCATCGCGGCCCGTATTCCATCCCGCCTAACGAAGCAGTGCGCTCAAGGCCTGCACAGTTCGATTCCGCTTGCCTACTCGTCCATCCGCCCTTTCGACGCAGCGCGCTCAAGGCCTGCCTAGTCTCCATCGCGCCAAGCGAAGCATTGCATAGCGGCATTGCATAAGAGTAGTTGATAGCTTTTATTTTATTTTCCAAAAGCCAACCCAACTCCCCCGCATTCCATCCGATTTAAGGACTTCAATCTCAAGTCCTTCCTCGAAACCTAACTCCACCTTACTGTGTTCCTCAAGAGACCGACACTCGGGGATTTTCCCCATTATTATTACTTGCGCGACCGATGCACTTGCCGAATCATCGCATCAAGTTTTTGGCGCCGTTGCCGGGGAACACAGACGTGTGAGTTTTCTGGAGAGGGAGAGTCTGAGAGAGAAGCCCTTCCATTTGTAAATTGCATCTCTTATTTTATTTCTGTTATTTTTATTCCTTTTTCTTGTTTTATAGTAGGTTGCTTTAGTAAATTTTTGTTAGGTGTAGTATTTCGCACAATAGTGTTCTTCTTTTTGAATCGTTTTATCTTCGCACTATGTGGGCACATCTTAATTTCCGTTGCTGTTGGTGTGGAGCTACCTCCCACTCTAGTGATGAATGCCCTACGGAGAATAGTAGGCATAATTCTTATAGCCCAGCATATGGAGCACCGACTTCGTCTGGTACTCCATATGGTGCGCATAAGTCTTATGGCTACTCTGCTGAGCCTTTACCGTCATACTTCTTTTCGGCTTCAGCACCCGCTGTGCCAAAGAAGCCTGCTAGGCAGTGCCAGTTTTGTCGGAGCACAGATCATGCCTTGAAGGATTGTGTTGCTTATCTTCGCCAATTGGATAGGATGACGAGTCGGATATCCGGATCGTCCCGAATCCTAACTCTGGCGGCACACCTTCAACATCCGGTTATGTGTCTTTGTCACCTTCACATCTTGAAGGGTATGGCATGGACACGGTCACTGGATGTGTGGCTGATCTGGGCACCGACATTGCTGAGCCTATTCTCCCGGTGCATCCACCACCTCTTGTGGATTCGATTCTTTGTGAGGAATCGGTGCTCGACTTTTATCCGAGCACTACTCCTCTCCCTGTTGTGCATACTACACTCGTCTCTGACGACATTGTTGATGATGTGTCGCAGGAGGAGGCTGTTGATCTGAGTGTTGTGCCTATTCCTATGGAGGAGGACAACCTTCTAGGTGAAGAGGAATTTTCCTCAGCACCGGTGGAGGAAGTCCAAATCCTAAGCCTGGCCACCGTTGATCCCGCCGAATCTTGTAGCATTGATGACAATGCAAACATTATTTTACTTCCCCAACCTAATGGGAGTGAGACCGGGACCACTCCCCCGATTTTTGATTATTTATGTTCTTCATCTTGTTTATTTCTCGATCCCCCCTCTTCACCCGAGCCTGTGCAGGTTGAATCTTCACAGGTACTTCAGGAGGACTTGGAGCTTTGTGCTCAAGTCAATGATGAGTGTGTCCTTTTATGCGAGGAGGTTGATCCCTCCTCCATTAAGGAAGCCTCATTCGTTGCCTTCTCCTCCTGCGGACCTGCTGTGGACGATACCTTGTTGGGCAAGGATAGTTTTGGTGAGATGAGTGAGGACCAGGCCTCCTCCTCTTCTTACTTTCTTTTCCCTCTACCTGTGAGGAGCAGGTATTTATATTCGGGTAGAGGCGTGACTGTTCTTTCTCCGTATAGGTACCCGCTACCGACACGGATATTAGGCCAGTTACCTGTCCACTTCTCCTTCCATAGGCCCATTAGCTAGAACTCTTAAAGTTTGAATAAGTCGTGCTGGGAGGACAATAACCCCAGTAGTTATCTTTCTTTTCCTGCATTCTTATTTCTTCTAATCATGTTTAGTTAGGAGTACTTTCTTTTCAGTTTTCTTTTGTCTTTTGTTTTTGCGGAGCTGACCCCTGCAGGTATCTTCTCTGGATGGCGGATGTTGCAGCTCATTTTAGCTTACACGCCAATCTTCTGGTATGCTCACTTGCTGAGCATTGGGTACTCTCTTCCCCTAGCCTTTGCTGATTTTCATGTCATATATTATGCGGGTTGTTTAGTTTAAGTCTGGGGGAGAGTAGTTTTGTTTACCCGCTCACGTGCACTATTGCACTGCATGCTAGAAGATTTCATTTAAAATGTTTTGTTTATTTTCATTGCACACCACATCAACCACTTGAGCGTGTACTCATCTGTTTGCTTGCTCTGTTGTGAATTTAATTCTTCTGCTTATTTGGGAAAGTCTAGGTGATGGCTTAGGACTATGTAGCAGAGTAAAATGTTGACTCCCGTAGTGCTCCTAGTCGAGTGCTCGGTTGCATAGGAATTTGTGTAGGTTAGATCTCTTTTTATACTATGGTTTTATATTTTCTCTATTAGTGTAAATGTTGTTTACTCTACTCAAATGGTGAATCCGGTGTGAATCAAACGGTAGCATAGGGATGTGTGTAAACGATCGCTAGATTCGTATTGCTTGAGTCGGGAGAAAGGAGAATCTTTCTCGGTGGCTAGAACTTGCCCCAAGCGATTCTTGAAGCATGGGTATACGGTTAGTCAATTGTGTGAATGTGATATTGATGAGTCCTGATTATATGCACATTTTTGGACTCATCCGGGCCGTTATTTAGTCAATTCTACGCACTATAGCCTTGTTATAGTTTATATTTGATAATCCATGCTAGGTGCACATCTTGGCCCACTTTGGTGTGATTTTCGTGTTTATTGTCTTTAGTAGATTCTTGTGATGTTAAGTGCCACTTTCAGTGGCTAGATCTGTGGTTGTGCTGGAATTGGAGTAGTGCAAGTGTTCCCGGTGCAATTCTGCACAGGAACACTGCGCACGATCGCCGGTTCTATTGCGCACGACCACTGGTCGTGCGCCACTAATTGTGTGCACTTAACCCTTTCTCACGAGTTCTGTTTGGTGCAGTGCACACGACCATCAACGACAGTGCGCACGACCACCGGTCGTGCGCCACTGCTCGTGCGCATTGACCATTAAATTTCTGAGTTCTGTCTGCTGTAGTGCGCACGCTCATCGACTCCAGTTCGCACGACCACCGGTCGTGCGCCACTGTCCGTGCGCATTTTACAGTAATTTTATGAGTTCTGTTTCACCTATTGCGCACGACCACCAACGCTAGTGCGCACGACCACCGGTCGTGCGCCACTGGTCGTGCGAACATTATATTTCATAAATTGCTTTTCTTGCAGGCTCCGTCCAGACAGACGCACGATCACAGGATTCTAGTGCGCACGACCACTGGTCGTGCGCCAATGACCGTGCGCACTGTTTAATTCAGCGCCTATATAATGACCTGTTCGCGAATTAGGTCGGGGAGAGGCATTTGGACTCCGTTTCGTCCACCGTTTTCGCCATTTTTCAGAGGGTTTTCATCCCCTAGGCCTCCTCCATCATCCAGGGGCTTGCAAGAAGGGATGCTACACTCATTTTGATCATTAAGGAAGAAGTTCTTCGCATTAGACGTGGCCGGATGGTAAATCGCTGGAGAAGACGGGTCCAATGGGAGGTGTGACAGCCCTCCTCTACCCCGGACGCAGTTGTGACCGAGCTAGGACGCGGATTGACAACCCGGTGCTTCCTACCGTGAATCTACAACGAGACTCCGGATTCGGTCGTATTTCTTGCCTTTTTCTTCTACTTGTGTGGTTATATTTGTTGTAATCTCTTTATTTACATGATGAATGCTATGAACCATGTGTATTATTGCTTATTTCATGATTTTGGAATTATCTAGTTCATTTGTGTTATTGAGGTGCGCCCTATTCCATCTCCCACTCCACCACCGTGACCGGTGCCGCACTAGCAATTGCTTGTGGCGTGCTTTTTGTTGACAAGGTGCTTGCGACCCTCATTCCGCTTGCCTTCTCGCCCATCTGCCCTTTCGACGCAGCGCGCTCAAGGCCTGCTTAGTCTCCATCTCGCCAATCGAAGCATTGCATAGCGGCATTGCATAGGAGTAGGCGTAGTATTTTATTTTATTATTCGCAAACCAAACCAACCATCCATTGTAACACCGACCAAGGACTTCGATCTCAAGTCCTTCCTCGATATTAAATTCCACCTTACTGTGTTCCTCAAGAGACCGACATTCGGGGATTTTCCCCATTATTATTACTTGCGCGACCGGTGCACTTGCCGAAAATATCGCATCATGTTTTTGGCGCCGTTGCCGGGGAACACAGTCGTGTGAGTTTTCTGTAGAGGGAGACAAGAGATAGTAGTTCTTCCTTTGTGAATAGCCGCTTTATTATTTTTGTTTGCCTTTTAATCTTCTGTTGTTTGTGTTTATTTCTTCTCTCCTATTTTAAAATTTTAAGCAAGTTTAATCCAAGGATTTTTTTTTAGTTTGTGTAGTTTCCCGTGCAGAGCATTTCTGTTTCTTTATATCTGCATTTATTATTGAAAATGTCTTCATGGGATATTTCTCCTGGCACTTACGACATGATGGACTATTATATAGCCCAAATGAATGAGTTAAATGCTAGGCAGTGTAGGAACATTGTTTGCTTGCTGTGTCGAGGAGAGGGTCATGAATTGAAGGACTGTCCTAGTCTTGTCAAGCCTGACCGCCGCTCCTCCACTCAGGACGACATTGTCCCTATCACTCATTCTTTACCCATGGAGGTTGTTGTACCTTCTACCCAGAGCCTGTTTCGTGCATGGACTCCTCACTCCCTGTGTTTGGCTTCACGCCCAGTGATGATGATCACTCATCCGTTTGTCAACAGGGAGAGGAATGGGAGATCCTAGATGCACCTGAGTTTGACGAGGAAAGTATTCTTTCCATCGGGGAGGCTTTTGCAGATCTTTTTGCTGAGGAACCAAACCTTCTCGTTCCTCCAATTTCTTTGCATACCTTTTCTACGCACATTCTTTATGATCCTATCGAAGTAAAGGAGCTGGGTGATGCTTCTGACTCGAAGGGTGCTCCAATGTGGGTTGAGGAGGATACTCTCTCTGATGAGGAGGTTTACACTTCTTCATGGGACGAGGAGGTCCAAACCACCACTGAGGACCCTGAGTTCTTGAGTTCTCCTCGACATGATACTTACGATGATGATAGCGATTGATGAGTCCTGATCATATACACATTTATGGACTCATCCGGGCCATTATTCAGTAAATTCACCGCACTTTAGCCTTATTATAGTCTATATTTGATAACCCATGCTAGGTGCACATTTAGGCCCACTTTGGTGTGTTTTCGTGTGTATTATCTTTAGTAGTATTCATATGTTGTTAAGTGCCACTTTCAGTGGCTAGATTTGTGTTTGTGCTGGAATAGGAGGCGTGCAAGTGTTTCCGGTGCAATTCTGCACAGGAACACTGCGCACGATCACTTGTTCTAGTGCGCACGACCACCGGTCGTGCGCCACTAATCGTGCGCACTTAACCCTTTTTCACGAGTTCTGTCTGGTGCAGTGCGCACGACCATCGACTCCAGTGCGCACGACCATCGGTCGTGCGCCACTGCTCGTACGCATTGACCATTAAATTTCTGAGTTCTGTTTGCTGTAGTGCGCACGACCATCAACTCCAGTGCGCACGACCACCGGTCGTGCGCCACTGGTCGTGCGAACATTTTATTTTATAATTTCGTCTCTTGCAGGTTCTGTCCAGG
The DNA here is from genome assembly GCA_033032865.1 of Dactylorhiza incarnata. Classification (NCBI taxonomy): domain Eukaryota; kingdom Viridiplantae; phylum Streptophyta; class Magnoliopsida; order Asparagales; family Orchidaceae; genus Dactylorhiza; species Dactylorhiza incarnata. The sequence continues at coordinate 5,557,827 of JAWHQI010000141.1, read as the reverse complement.
CAGTGCGCACGATCGCAGAATTCCAGTGCGCACGACCACTGGTCGTGCGCCAATGATCGTGCGCAGTATTCAATCCAGCGCCTATTTAAACGCCTGTTGCGATTTTAGGGCGGATCGATCATTCCGGGAGCGAGGTTCCTGTTCCGTACGCCGCCGACCACCGCCCTGGAACGCCCCTACTTCATCTTCCACGCAAGGGGAAGCCTCCTCCATCCATTCCAAGCCTTCCTCCATCGTCCGTGAGTGTTCTCCATCGTCCGCAAGCCTCCAAGCAACCATTTTCGCTTTCCGCCCGGTGAGAAGAAGAAGAGACCTTGAGTCGAAGACGACGGAGCACGTAGGGAGATTGTGACAGCTCTCTACGCCGGAAGCATTGCCCGTCCGAGTCCGGAGGTAGCCCGACAACCTACCATTCCGGCCGTGAACGGCCGCTAGTCTTCACCGCCGGTTATTTCTTTCTTCTTTCCCTTCATCGCACTCTTTGAACCATGTACTAGATGAATATTGTGATATTTACTTTGATGAAAATGAATATTTCTTTGTTTTCTCCATGGTTTGCTCATGATTCATTCCGTTCTCACTCACTCACTCGCGCACGCACGCAAGGTGTTTGCTCCGTGTTAGCAAGAGCTAACGACGGTTGTGAAGAGGTGTTTGCGACCCTCACCCTTTCGCACTTGAGTTCACTTCATCCGCCTCACGAAGCACGGCATCGCAGCCGTTGCATCCACCTCACTTTGCGAAGCGGTGTTCTCGACCCGCATCTCTGTTGTTGTTGTTAAAATTAGGAAAACCAACCAAAAACCCCTCTTTGTGTTTGTGAAACGCTTGTGTAACAATAATCACTGCGCGATTCGTTCACCCATCCTGCATTCCTCAAGAGACCGACATCCGGGGAATTTATTCTCCACAATTATTACTTGACAGCGACCGGTGCACTTGCCGACGCGCATCAAGTTTTTGGCGCCGTTGCCGGGGAATGCAGACGTGTATCGTCTTGTGTAGTGATTTTCGTTATACGAGCTGTTGTCTTTGAACTTCCTTGTTTTCTTCTGTTTCTGACAGTGTATGCAGAGACAGACCGCCGGTGAACTCGCACCTTTTGACCCAGAAATCGAACGGACTGCTCACGCGCGAAGGCGCGCTGCAGCCGTACAAGCGGCCATGGGTGATCAAGTAAACCCGAACGATGATGATGCGAGAGTGCCCAACGAGGGGCAACATCTGCCTGGTGACGAGCAGGAGGCGGCGAGGCCTCGACCCCGCACGATGAGAGACTACACCACCCCCACTGCTGGGAGTGTGTACCCGGGGTTTGGGCCCAACATCATGAATAATCAGTTTGAGATCAAGCCAGCGATCTTAAACATTATCCGCAACAATGCTCAGTTTTCAGGGCTGGCTAGCGAAGACCCGCATCTGCATCTGGCAGAATTTTCTGATATCTGCGGAACCTTCCGCTATGCCGGGATTGCTGATGACACAGTCAAGCTGAGACTGTTCCCCTTCTCTCTCCGGGACAAGGCAAAAGTGTGGCTTCACTCCATTCCGCCCGGGACTGCTGCAACTTGGGATGCCCTTGCATCCAAGTTCCTCGCTAAATTCCATCCTGTGGACAAGATCGTGAGCTTGCGGCGGGAGATCGCCACATTTCGTCAACTGGACCAAGAGACCCTTGCTGAAGCATGGGAGCGCCTTAACGAGCTCCTTCGCCGTTGTCCTGGCCACGAGCTCCAGCCATGGAATGTGGTCGAGTTATTCTACTTTGCAATCGATCCCCACTACAGGGCAATGATCGATGCCGCAGCGGGTGGTACCCTGATGAACCACACTCCGGACGAAGCCCTTCGGATTTTGCGTGACACTGCCTCCCACAGTACGTTCTGGACTGCAGGGAGAAATGCCCCGAGAAGCGGCCGAGGTCTTTTCATGGTCGACTCACTCCCCACTCCGTCTGCGCCTGCTGCTATCATTACTTGTGAAGGATGTGGAGGCGGAGGCCATCATGCTTATGAATGTTCGGGGAACCACATGGCAGGTGATTTCGCACACTTGACCTTAAATGAATCTGTGAACTATGTAGGAAATCAACCCAAGGGGGCGCCTTACAATAACGCCTATAATCCGGGAGCAAGAAGTCATCCAAACTTCTCTTGGAATCCCAACACGCCCGGCCAACGATGGTCACCGGGGCAGCATCAAAATGATGCTTATGCCTCCGGGAGCCAACCGAGGCCGCCGCACCCGGATTATAACCAAGCACCCCCCACCCAAAAGAAAAGTAATTTAGAAGAGATGATGGAGAAATTCCTGCTTGCAGCTAATTCAAACATGGTAAATCAAACCGCATCTATGCGAAACTTGGAGACGCAATTGGGCCAATTGGCTCAAGCGCTAACCGAGCGTTCGCAGGGAACCCTTCCCAGCAACACGGAAAAGAACCCTATTGATCAAGGGAAAAGTCTGGGAGATGCGGTAGATGCCAAACCGAGTGAGCTGGTAATCTCGTGCTCCATCAATAAGGTTGAAACCAAAGCTTTATGCGATTCCGGTTCCTCCCGCAACGTTATTGCACTGCAAGATGTTGCGAAGTTACAGCTGGAGATGAACACGGAGGAAAGGAAATCGCTGATTCTCGCTAATGGCACGATTATCCAATCTGAGGGGGAAGTAAAGAATGTGGAGGTAACGGTTGAGGGGACAACTGTAGTAGCTGATTTTCAGGTTCTGGGCCCGCGAGAAAACCAGTCCATTCCTATCTTGGGGGTGCCGTTCTTGAAAGAGAGCGGTGCTACCCTTGATTTTGCTACGGGGTGCATTTCCCTAACCAATGTGGTGCAGCAACCTACTTGCCCTGAAGCCACAACTGAAATATTCACTCCGCCCCCTCTCGTTATTTCTGATGAATTTCTAAGCGGTGCAGGAAAGATACATGTTCAAGAAACAGGTGAAGGAGGAATGGAAGAGTTCCAATCGGATGAGGAAGAAGAGGTCGACTTCCGGAAAGAGTTCGACTCCGAGATGGAGGAAGACGACAGTTCGGGAAACGTTGACTTGAATATAGTTAGGGATGATATTTATTTATCTCCGTGTGATGAATCATGTAATAAACTATGTAAGCGCTCCATCTCGTGGGCCGATCCGGTAGTCACCACGATGCCGGAAGTGACGCCACCTGATTCTAAGGCAGAAAAATCTGAGAACTCTCAGCGGTGGCAGTCTCCAACTGTCACCAAACTTAAAAAGGAAAAACTTCTGCGTGACGCTCGTGCTGCTGCTCTCCGTGGCAAGGTGGCGGAGGTTAGGGGAGCATTGGGTAATACCAGTGCTGGCCCTAAAGCCTTCACCTCCCGCCTACGTGCTACGGGAGAAGCGCACCATAAGAGCGCTTTTAGTTGATGTGTGTTTTATTTGCTGTGATGAACTATTTTTGAGTATTTCTTTTTAATTCCTGCACTCTTTATAAACACTGTTAATACAGGTATTTGGTCCAGCTTAAGGACGTTAAATGAAAGCGCTACTGGGAGACAACCCAGATTTCCGTTTTCGTATTTCTTTTTTTTAGTTCAGCTTTTGTATTTGCTTTTGTTGCCTTGAGTTTGTGCTTGCAGGTTTCGTGTTCGATGGCGGATGCTGCGGACTATTCTTGATCGTAAACGCCAATCGTCTGGTATGCTCATTTCTGAGCATTGGGTAACACTTCCTCCCCTCTTGTAGCTTCAAATTCTTTGATATATTGTTTAGCTTAAGTCTGGGGGAGCGTATGTTGTCATCCACTGTGCACGAATTGCACACTAGAAGGTTGTATCTTTTTTTTTCCCGAGTCATTATCATTGTTGTTCATTCTTCACACACCACTTCACCCACTTGAGTGCGTGCTTTTCTTTTTGTTGTTCCGTTTAAAATTAGTTTGGTTGGAATGTGAAATAGTTTGTTAACATAGGAATTATTATTTGGAGCACGATGTCGACTCATGTAGTGTACTAGTCACGTCGCATGTTATGGTAGAATTTGAGTAGAACTAGATTTTCTTTATGCATCTAATTTATATTTAGTATTTCTGCGTAAATTTAGATTTAGTATACTCAAATGCTGAATTTGTATGAAATTGACGATAACCCGGTATTGTGTGTGCACGATTGCTAGTCGTGTGTTGCTCGAGTCGGGAGGAAGGTTTATCTTTCTCGTGGGCTAAGAACTTGCCCCAAGCGACTCTCGAAGCATTGGTGAGAGCGACTCGTCGAGTTAAAAATGACGTAGGCCACCATTTGGCTAGTTTGAGCTTTGTTATTCCATGTCCATTTCATTCACCTTTGCGAGCCAAATTTGTGCCTACCAATCCTTTGTTCAGCTCCTCTTCATCCACCAAAGCCTGAAGCCTATCCTACACCCGCAACCAAATTGTTTTTAACTGCGCTCATAAGTCTCAATGTGCGTGTCGTGTGGAATCATTTTGTTATGAAGGGAAAATATAGTTTATCCGCTGATGTTGAACCAACCGGAGGATACATAAAAGAAAAAAAAATATGTAAAAGAAAAAAAAAGTAGTTTGAAAAAAAAAAAAAAATCCTCCCGAGCTAAAAACAGAAAATCTATTGGTGTTTGTGAAGTAGGCCGTGTGCACACCTGGTTTTCATGATAAGTCTGGGGGTGTGTCACACGAGCGTAGTTTGTGGTTTTGTGGGGTGCAGCGTTCCGATAGCTCACTTGGGTTGCGCAGCCATCGTGTTTAACTTTGAATATCATACCGTAACCTAAGCCCCGTTTTAATCCTATAAGTCCTACTGATTTGATTTGTGAGTTTGCTAGCGCCGTGGTGAGAGTGTGACCGGGCAAGCGTATGGTTCACGACGTTGATGGATTTCAGCGGAGTTATTCCTAAGCCCCGATCTTGTGCAACACCCGCCTCAGTGTCTCGTCGCTTTCATACCGGGCATGATCGCCAAATTCGTCATAATTCACCAACTGAGTATAACTAAATCTTTAATTACGCTTTAATACTTACGTAAATTAGTTAGCATAGTTAGAATCTTCTTCTACTAGAATTTCTACTCGCATGCGTACGTTACTTCGCACCGTACTCCCTTGTGTAATTCTCTATGTTAGCTATCGTTTTCACATTCCACCGGATTCGTTTGCTCGGGACGCGCAAACAGTTAAGTCTGGGGGTGTGATGAGTCCTGATCATATACACATTTATGGACTCATCCGGGCCATTATTCAGTAAATTCACCGCACTTTAGCCTTATTATAGTCTATATTTGATAACCCATGCTAGGTGCACATTTAGGCCCACTTTGGTGTGTTTTCGTGTGTATTATCTTTAGTAGTATTCATATGTTGTTAAGTGCCACTTTCAGTGGCTAGATCTGTGTTTGTGCTGGAATAGGAGGCGTGCAAGTGTTTCCGGTGCAATTCTGCACAGGAACACTGCGCACGATCACTTGTTCTAGTGCGCACGACCACCGGTCGTGCGCCACTAATCGTGCGCACTTAACCCTTTTTCACGAGTTCTGTCTGGTGCAGTGCGCACGACCATCGACTCCAGTGCGCACGACCATCGGTCGTGCGCCACTGCTCGTGCGCATTGACCATTAAATTTCTGAGTTCTGTTTGCTATAGTGCGCACGACCATCAACTCCAGTGCGCACGACCACCGGTCGTGCGCCACTGGTCGTGCGAACATTTTATTTTATAATTTCGTCTCTTGCAGGTTCTGTCCAGGCAGTGCGCACGATCGCAGAATTCCAGTGCGCACGACCACTGGTCGTGCGCCAATGATCGTGCGCAGTATTCAATCCAGCGCCTATTTAAACGCCTGTTGCGATTTTAGGGCGGATCGATCATTCCGGGAGCGAGGTTCCTGTTCCGTACGCCGCCGACCACCGCCCTGGAACGCCCCTACTTCATCTTCCACGCAAGGGGAAGCCTCCTCCATCCATTCCAAGCCTTCCTCCATCGTCCGTGAGTGTTCTCCATCGTCCGCAAGCCTCCAAGCAACCATTTTCGCTTTCCGCCCGGTGAGAAGAAGAAGAGACCTTGAGTCGAAGACGACGGAGCACGTAGGGAGATTGTGACAGCTCTCTACGCCGGAAGCATTGCCCGTCCGAGTCCGGAGGTAGCCCGACAACCTACCATTCCGGCCGTGAACCGCCGCTAGTCTTCACCGCCGGTTATTTCTTTCTTCTTTCCCTTCATCGCACTCTTTGAACCATGTACTAGATGAATATTGTGATATTTACTTTGATGAAAATGAATATTTCTTTGTTTTCTCCATGGTTTGCTCATGATTCATTCCGTTCTCACTCACTCACTCGCGCACGCACGCAAGGTGTTTGCTCCGTGTTAGCAAGAGCTAACGACGATTGTGAAGAGGTGTTTGCGACCCTCACCCTTTCGCACTTGAGTTCACTTCATCCGCCTCACGAAGCACGGCATCGCAGCCGTTGCATCCACCTCACTTTGCGAAGCGGTGTTCTCGACCCGCATCTCTGTTGTTGTTAAAATTAGGAAAACCAACCAAAAACCCCTCTTTGTGTTTGTGAAACGCTTGTGTAACAATAATCACTGCGCGATTCGTTCACCCATCCTGCATTCCTCAAGAGACCGACATCCGGGGAATTTATTCTCCACAATTATTACTTGACAGCGACCGGTGCACTTGCCGACGCGCATCAGCGATCTATCCTTGGATCCTGCTGGGAGTGAGACCGGGACCACTCCCCTGCTGTTTGATTATTTATGTCATTCTTCTCTTTTATTTCCTAACCCCCCTTCTCCATCTGAGCCTGTGCAGGTTGAGTCTTCACAGGTACTTCAGGAGGACTTGGAGCTTCTTGCCCGAGTCAATGATGATTGCATCCTCATATGCGAGGAGGTTGACCCCTCCTCCGTTAAGGAAGCCTCATTCGTTGCCTCCTCCTCCTGTAAACTTGCTGTGGACGATACCTTGCTAGGCAAGGATGTGTTTTGTGAGTTGAGTAAGGACCAGGCTGCCTCCTTTTCATACATTCTCTACCCTCTACCTATGAGGAGCAGGTATCATTATTCAGGTAGAAGGGTGACTATTCTATCACCGTATCGGTATCCGCAACCGAAACGGATATTGGAACAGTTACCTGTGCATTTTCTCTTCCATAGGCCCATTAGTTAGAACCCTTATGTTTTTCAAATAAGTCGTGCTGGGATGACAGTAACCCCAGTAGTTATCTTTATTTTCCCTGAAATTTTATTTTGTCTGATTTAGTTGAGTTTTTGTTAAGGCTATGAATGTCTCGCTGCGTGTGCTGACTCCTGGTTGTGCGTAAATTGCACGGTGGATGGAGTTTTTACTAAAATTTTGGCCGCTTGGAAAATTCCTAAGGCGCACGATCACTGGTCGTGCGCACTACTTATCGCGCACGACCACTGGTCGTGCGATCGGCCCAGATTTTTATAAAAAGCCCGTCCGCCCGAGCCTTTCGCGCACGATCTAGGGTTTTCGTTCCCCGACGTCCGTGCGCCGTTTCTGCCTGCTTGCCGCCGATCGTGCGCCTCCTTCTCTTCCGGTGAGCCCATTCCCTATTTCTCCTCCTTCCTTTGCCCTCCTACCACCATGAGCTCCAGAGATCGCCACAATGTCTACCAACGCTCCGGCCGCACTTCCGCCTCTCCCGCTCAGATCCTCGCTAGGATGGCTACCTTTTCCAAAGATTCGCACACGAGGCGATTCAACTCTCTTAAGGAGAAGCCATTCCTATCACAGCGCCTAGTGGATTGGAATGAGTTGAACTCTATCGGCGATAATGGGGAGTTGGGTGAGGCCGTCCGCCAACGGTATTCTTTCGATCACTGGAGTGGGGTGCTTGGGTGCAATGATCTCGGGTACCGGGAGCTCACCTTGGAATTTCTTGCTACGTTTGAGTGGGAAGTGTTGCCCTCCGGTCAACGTCCGGGAAAGTGCTCTTTCCGAATTTTGGGCAAGGTTTTCACTCTCTCCTTATCCGAGTTGGCGGTGCACGCTGGATTTTACACCGAAGCCGAGGCCGCGACGATCCCTTTTCTGGATTTGGATGTCTCCTTCCCTGATGGTGTTACCCCGCGTGCCGCGTGGTGTGCCCTCACGGGTCGTGATGAAGAATATGTGGCCAGAAAAAGCAAATCCACATGGATCGTCGCGCCTGCTCTCCGATACCTGCAGCACGTCCTTAGCCACTCTCTTGTCGCCCGTGCCCTTAGTCAGAATGTAGTGGGGTGGCAGGATCTGATCTCCCTCTATAGTATGGAATTTCGGTAGCCCTTGCATCTCGGCTACATGTTGGCCTTCTTCTTCCATCACGAGGCTACCTACGGTCTCACAGGCGCCATTGGTGGTGCCTACTATATCACCCGCATTGCCAAAAGCTTGGGGGTCTGGAGTCATCTGCCTCCGATGGTGCAGGTGACTGCACCCTCATTCATTACGCGGGCCACCATGGTGAGTTTCCATCTATTACGGGTCGTGGGGAAGAAGAATAGCAAACGCTTTGTGGTCGTGATGCCTGGAGATGCGCCTAGGGAGAGGCAAGGCGACGAGGAGCACGGAGAGCCGGCTGAGCCGCTGTCCTCTCACCGAGAGATTGCCCTTCCGCAGCCGCGGAGCCATTCATTTCAGCAGGGGCGGAGAGCCAAGGAGGAGGGCAGTTCGTCAAGAGCGCCGGAGGTGCCAAGTTTCGATCGGCGCCTCTCCGATTTGGAGGCAAACCAGTACTGGCTTACGGATTTCGTGTATCAGCAAGCACTGCGGGGAGGGCTAAACATTCCCCCACCTCCGGGTCGGGCCGCATCATCTTCCAGACGGTCGCCGTCCGTTGTGGTGTTAGATAGCGACAGCGACGACGAGTGATCTTCCTCCCTGCATGCAAGATATTCTAAGCCGTGCTTTCTGTTTAGTTTCTTTTGTTGAGTCGTTTGAACTCCTTCTCTTTTGATGTTTGTAATAATAACCTTTTGCTTGTGGAATGCTCTGCTGGGCATAGTTTTATTTATTCAGTTTTTTCTGTTCCCTTATTTTGTGTGCGAGTGCTCAATATTTATTGCAGGAACAAGTTCACTCCCATGGGTGATAACTTAGAATTCTTGATTTTTTTTTTGTGCTCTCACATGTTTAGTTCAGTTTTTACTATTTTTGTTGCTCTAGTGTATAACTTTCAGGTGGCCTTTGTTTCTCATGAGAGCAGATGCTGCGGACTATTCTTGATCATTTACGCCAATCGTCTGGTATGCTCATTTCTGAGCATTGGGTAACACTTCCTCCCCTCTCTTTGCTTCAATTTCTAGATATATCGCTTAGCTTAAGTCTGGGGGAGCGGTTGTTGTTATCCAATGTGCACATGCTGCATTGCATACTAGAAGGTTGCTTTTTATTTATCATTTTCATTATCATCGTTGCATTCTTCTCACACCACTTCACCCACTTGAGTGCGTGCGTGTCTTTTTGTTGTTGTTCCGTTTAAACTAGTTTGGTTGGAATGTGAAATAGGTTGTTAACGTAGGAATTATTATTTGGAGTGCGATGTTGACTAATGTAGTGTTCTAGTCACTTCGCATGCTATGGTAGAATTTGTGTAGAACTAGATTTTCTTTATGCATCTAATTTATGTTTAGTATTTCTGCGTAAATTTAGATTTAATATACTCAAGTGGTGAATTCGAATGAAATCGACGATAACCCGGTGTTGTGTGTGTGCGGTTGCTAGTCGTGTGTTGCTCGAGTCGGGAGGAAGGTTTATCTTTCTCGTGGGCTAAGAACTTGCCCCAAGCGACTCTCGAAGCATGGGTGAGAGCTACTCGTTGAGTCAAACATGATGTAGGCCACCCTTTGGCTAGTTTGAGCTTTGTTATTCCATGTCCATTTCATTCACCTTTGCAAGCCAATTTTGTGCCTACCAATCCTTTGTTCAGCTCCTCTTCATCCACCAAAGCCTGAAGCCTATCCCACACCCGCAACCAAATTGTTTTTAACTGCGCTCATAATTCTAAACTTGTGTGGAGTGTGGAATCCTTGTGTTATGAAGGGAAAATAAATTCTGTCTGCTGATTTTAAACCAACCGGAGGATACTTAAAAGAAGTAAAATGTGGAAAAAAAAAAGGAGTATTGTGAAAAAAAGAAAAAGAAAAAAAATCCTCCCGAGCTAAAAACAGAAAATCTGTTGGTATTTGTGAAGTAGGCCGTGTGCACACCTGGTTTTCATGATAAGTCTGGGGGTGTGTCACACGAGCATTGTTCGTTGGTCTTGTATGGTGCAGCGTTCCGTTAGCTCACTTGGGTTGCGTAGCCACCGTGTTTAACTTTGAATATCATACCGTAACCTAAACCTCGTTTTAGTCCTATAAGTCCTACTGATTTGATTTGCGAGTTTGCTAGCGCCGTGGAGAGAGTGTGACCGGGCGAGCGTATGGTTCACGACGTTGATGGATTTCAGCGGAGTTATTCCTAAGCCCCGATCTTTTGCAACACCCGCCTCAGTGTCTCGTCAGTTTCATACTGGGCATGATCGTCAAATTCTTCATAATTCACCAACTGAGTAGGACTAAATCTTTACTTACGCTTTAATACTTATGTAAATTAGTTATCATAATTAGAATCTTCTTCTACTAGAATTTCTACTCGCATGCGTACGTTACTTCGCACCGTACTCCCTTATGTAATTCTCTATGTTAACTATCGTTTTCACACTCCGCCGGATTCGTTTGCTCGGGACGCGCAAACAGTTAAGTCTGGGGGTGTGATGAGTCCTGATTATATGCACATTTTTGGACTCATCCGGGCCGTTATTTAGTCAATTCTACGCACTATAGCCATGTTATAGTTTATATTTGATAATCCATGCTAGGTGCACATCTTGGCCCACTTTGGTGTGATTTTCGTGTTTATTATCTTTAGTAGATTCTTGTGCTGTTAAGTGCCACTTTCAGTGGCTAGATCTGTGGTTGTGCTGGAATTGGAGTAGTGCAAGTGTTCCCGGTGCAATTCTGCACAGGAACACTGCGCACGATCGCCGGTTCTATTGCGCACGACCACTGGTCGTGCGCCACTAATCGTGTGCACTTAACCCTTTCTCACGAGTTCTGTTTGGTGCAGTGCACACGACCATCAACGACAGTGCGCACGACCACCGGTCGTGCGCCACTGCTCGTGCGCATTGACCATTAAATTTCTAAGTTCTATCTGCTGTAGTGCGCACGCTCATCGACTCCAGTTCGCATGACCACCGGTCGTGCGCCACTGTCCGTGCGCATTTTACAGTAATTTTATGAGTTCTGTTTCACCTATTGCGCACGACCACCAACGCTAGTGCGCACGACCACCGTTCGTGCGCCACTGGTCGTGCGAACATTATATTTCATAAATTGCTTTTCTTGCAGGCTCCGTCCAGACAGACGCACGATCACAGGATTCTAGTGCGCACGACCACTGGTCGTGCGCCAATGACCGTGCGCACTGTTTAATTCAGCGCCTATATAATGACCTGTTCGCGAATTAGGTCGGGGAGAGGCATTTGGACTCCGTTCCGTCCGCCGTTTTCGCCATTTTGCAGAGGGTTTTCATCCCCTAGGCCTCCTCCATCATCCAGGGGCTTGCAAGAAGGGATCCTACACTCATTTTGATCGCTAAGGAAGAAGTTCTTCGCATTAGACGTGGCTGGATGGTAAATCGCTGGAGAAGACGGGTCCATTGGGAGGTGTGACAGCCCTCCTCTACCCCGGACGCAGTTGGGACCGAGCTAGGACGCGGATTGACAACCCGGTGCTTCCTACCGTGAATCTACAACGAGACTCCGGATTCGGTCGTATTTCTTGCCTTTTTCTTCTACTTGTGTGGTTATATTTGTTGTAATCTCTTTATTTAGATGATGAATGCTATGAACCATGTGTATTATTGCTTATTTCATGATTTTGGAATTATCTAGTTCATTTGTGTTATTGAGGTGCGCCCTATTCCATCTCCCACTCCACCACTGTGACCGGTGCCGCACTAGCAATTGCTTGTGGCGTGCTTTTTGTTGACAAGGTGCTTGCGACCCTCATTCCGCTTGCCTTCTCGCCCATCTGCCCTTTCGACGCAGCGCGCTCAAGGCCTGCTTAGTCTCCATCTCGCCAATCGAAGCATTGCATAGCGGCATTGCATAGGAGTAGGCGTAGTATTTTATTTTATTATTCGCAAACCAAACCAACCATCCATTGTAACACCGACCAAGGACTTCGATCTCAAGTCCTTCCTCGATATTAAATTCCACCTTACTGTGTTCCTCAAGAGACCGCCATTCGGGGATTTTCCCCATTATTATTACTTGCGCGACCGGTGCACTTGCCGAAAATATCGCATCAGATATAGGCCATCATTTTGGCCAAGTTGAGCCTTTGTGCCTATCCCTACCGCTATATCCTCGCTAGCCCAGTTGTGCCTACCCGTTCTTTGATTCAGCCCCACTTTTATTTCACCAAAGCCCAAAAGCCAATCCTAGTCGCACACCCAAATCTGAGCTTTAGCTGTTTATTATTTTCATGAGTTGGGTTGTTGATGTGGTAATATGTTTGTGAAGATGTGGATGTGTCCTTTTGTTTATTTGCTGAAAATGATAAGAAAAGAAAAAAAAATGAGAAAAAGAAAAGAAGTTAAAAAGAAAGGAAAGAGAAGGAGTGTTTAATTGAAAATATTTATGTATAGATTTATGTTTGGGAGTAGGCGGTGCACGCACCCATGCTGTTAAGTCCAAGTCTGGGGGTGTTGTGTACCCGCGTGTTTGTGTGGTGAATGAGGATAGTTTCCTGCATTAGCTCATTTGGGTTTAGTATTTGAACCATCGTCTTTATCATTGTATACCTCACCTAAACCCAAGCCCCATTTAAAACCTAAAGTCCTATTGATTCACGCATTTGAGTCAAACCAGTGTCGTGGAGAGAATGTGACCGGGCAAGCCTATGGTCACCGACACCGATGGATTTCGGTGGAGTTTATCTGGCACCCCAATCTTGAGCAATGCTCATCTCAGCGTTTAGTTTACTTTCTCCGTATGCGTGACCGAATGATTCACCGTAGTTCACCATTTTGAGTAGTTGTAATATGCTTTTACTCTTTTAGAAATATATAAACTGTTTTTATAGTCAGAAATCTTTTCTACTATTTTTCTTATGCACGTGAGCATGCGACCTCGCATGGTACTCTGTATTGTAGTTTTAAGCCATCTACTTTTCTTTCCCCGTTCGCACGGAATTTGTTTGCTCGGGACGCGCAAACAGGTAAGTCTGGGGGTGTGATGAGTCCCGATTATATACACATATATGGACTCATCTGGACCGTTTATCTAGTCATTTCACTGCACTTTAGCCTTGTTTTAGCTTATATTTGTTTTCACTTGCTATGTGCACTTCTCGGCCCATTTTGGTGTTATTTCGTATCTTTCTTTGTTATTAGTTTTCTTGCGATGTTAAGTCCCACTTTCAGTGGCTAGACTGGTGTCGTACGCTGGAACAGGTGTCGTGCAGGTGTTTCCGGTGCAATTCTGCACAGGAACACTGCGCACGATCACCGGTTCTATTGCGCACGACCACTGGTCGTGCGCCACTGATCGTGTGCACTTAACCCTTTTTTATGAGTTCTGTTTGGTGCAGTGCGCACGGCCATCTACGCTAGTGCGCACGACCACCGGTCGTGCGCCACTGTTCGTGCGCGCTTATCATCAATTTCTTGAGTTCTGTTTCAATCAGTGCGCACGACCACCTACGATAGTGCGCACGACCACCGGTCGTGCGCCACTGGTCGTGCGAACATGTTATTTCATAATTTCTGTCTTTGCAGGTTCCGTCCCGGCAGAGCGCACGATCACCGAATTCTAGTGCGCACGACCACTGGTCGTGCGCCACTGACCGTGCGCACTGTTTATTCCAGCGCCTATAAATTCCGCTGCTCGCGATTTAGGTCAGAGACTCCGCATTTTTCCGCCGTTCTTCCGCCGTTCCGCGCCAGTTTCGCCCCTCCACCGCCGCCCACCATCTAGAGGTGCTCCGGGCTTGTTCTTCACGCCAATCTTGAGCCGGAGTTTCCTCTCGGCCTCCTCCTTCATCCAAGAGCTTCAAAGAGAGATCTAGCCGCCATCTCCATCGAGCAAGAGGAAGTTTGCAACCTCTACCGGATCGTGACACGAAGAAGACGGGTCCATTGGAGAGTCGTGACAGCTCTCTCTACCCCGGACATAGTTGCGGACCGAGCTTGGACGCGGATTGACAACCCGGCGATTCCAACCGTGAATCTACAACGAGACTTCGGATTCGGTCGATTTCTTGCCTTATTCTTCTCTTATTGATGTGTATATGTTTTAGATCTCATTATTATGATGAAGTGGCACTTGAATTAGTTATATTTACATATATATTTCATGTCTATGTGTTTGTGTAATTTATCTATTTGAGTTGCTTGAGGTGCGTCGCCGTCCATTTCCATTCCGCCGTCACGTTCGTGTGCCGCACTAGCAATTGCTAGTGGCGTGCTTGTCGAAGAGGTGCTTGCGACCCTCACTCCGCTAGCCTACTCGTCCATCCGCCTACCGAAGTGTGGCATCGCGGCCCGTATTCCATCCCGCCTAACGAAGCAGTGTGCTCAAGGCCTGCACAGTTCGATTCCGCTTGCCTACTCGTCCATCCGCCCTTTCGACGCAGCGCGCTCAAGGCCTGCCTAATCTCCATCCCGCCAAGCGAAGCATTGCATAGCGGCATTGCATAGGAGTAGTTGATAGCTTTTATTTTATTTTCCAAAAGCCAACCCAACTCCCCCGCATTCCATCTGATTTAAGGACTTCAATCTCAAGTCCTTCCTCGAAACCTAACTCCACCTTACTGTGTTCCTCAAGAGACCGACACTCGGGGATTTTCCCCATTATTATTACTTGCGCGACCGGTGCACTTGCCGAATCATCGCATCACTAGACTGGTGTTGTATGCTGGAACAGGAGTCGTGCAGGTGTTCCCGGTACAATTCTGTACAGGAACACTGCGCACGATCACTGGCTCTATCGCGCACGACCACTAGTCGTGCGCCTCTGATCGTGCGCACTTAACGCTCATTTTATGAGTTCTGTTTGGCTTATCGCACGACCATTGACGACCGCCACTAGTCGTGCGAACATTGTATTTTATAATTTTCTTTCCTTGCAGGCTCTGTCCAGGCAGCGCGCATGATCACAGGATGCTAGTGCGCACGACCACTGGTCGTGCGCCATTGATCGTGCGCACTGTTTATTCCAGCGCCTATAAAATGACCTGCTCGCGAATTAGGTCGGGGACTCGCGATTCTTCCTCCGTTTCCTGCTCCAGAGCGCCCGTTTTCGCCCCCTCCATCGCCGCCCACCATATGGAGGTGCTCCGGGCTTGTTCTTCACGACAATCTTGAGCCGGAGCTTCCTCTCGGCCTCCTCCTTCATCCTAGCACTCCAAGGGAAGACCTAGCCGCCATCACCATCAAGCAAGAGGAAGTTTGCAACCTCTACCGGATCGTGACACGAAGAAGACGGGCTAATTGGAGAGTAGTGACAGCTCTCTCTACCCCGGACGTAGTTGCGGACCGAGCTAGGACGCGGATTGACAACCCGGTGCTTCCTACCGTGAATCTACAACGAGCCTTCAGATTCGGTCGATTTCTTACCTTATTCTTCTCTTATTGATGTGTGTATGTAGTTAGATCTATGTATTAAGATGAAGTTGCACTTAAACTTGCTTGTTTTTATATATATTTCATTTCTATGTGGAATACTTTTGTGGTTTATGTGACTTGAGGAGCGCCCCATTCCATCCTCCATCCCGCCATCACGTTTGTGTGCCGCACTAGCAATTGCTAGTGGCGTGCTTGTCGAAGAGGTGCCGGCGACCCTCACTCCGTTCGCCTACCCGTCCCTCCGCCCTTACGAAGTAGCGCGTTCAAGGCCTACGTAGTCTTCCATCCCGCCGAGTGAAGCTTTGCATAGCGGCATTGCATAGGAGTAGTTATAGTATTTTCTCTTTATTGTCCACAATCCAAAACCCCCGTTTCCGCATCCATCCGCTCGAAAGGACTTCAATCTCAAGTCCTTCCTCGATAATAAACTCCACCTTACTGTGTTCCTTTGAGATCGATACTTGGGGATTCATTCCCATTTTATATTACTTGAACGATCGGTACACTGCCGTTTCGTGTCGCAGTCGAGCTACCGCCTATAGCGGTGTGTGAGATTTGCGTCATCAAGTTTTTGGCGCAGTTGCCGGGGAACACAGTCGTGTGAGTTTTCTGAAGAGGGAGAACCTGAGAGAGAAGCCCTTCCATTTGTAAATTGCATTTCTTTGTTTTATTTCTTTTTATTCCATTTTCCTGTTTTAATTAGGTTGCTTTAGTAATTTTTGTTAGGTGTAGTATTTTGCACAATAGCATTTTTATTTTGAATCGTTTTATCTTCGCACTATGTGGGCACATCTTAATTTCCGTTGCCGTTGGTGTGGAGCTACCTCCCACTCTAGTGATGAATGCCCTACGGAGAATAGTAGGCATAATTCTTATAGCCCAGCATATGGAGCACCGACTTCGTCTGGTACTCCATATGGTGCGCATAAGTCTTATGGCTACTCTGCTGAGCCTTTACCGTCATACTTCTTTTCGGCTTCAGCCCCCGCTGTGCCAAAGAAGCCCGCAAGGTAGTGCCGGTTTTGTCGGAGCACTGATCATGTCTTGAAGGACTGTGCCGAGTATCTTCGCCAATTGGATGAGGATGACGAGCCGGATATCCGGATCGTCCCAACTCCTAACTCTGGCGGCACACCTTCAACATCCAGTTTTGTGTCTTTGCCACCTTCACATCTTGAAGGGTATGGCATGGACACGGTCACCGGATGTGCGGCTGATCTATGCACCGACATTGCTGAGCCTATTCTCCATGTGCATCCACCACCTCTAGTGGATTCGATTCTTCCCCCTGTTGTGCATACTATACTCGTCTCCGACGACATTGTTGAGGATGTGTCGCAGGATGCGTGCCTATTCCTATGGAGGAGGACAACCTTCTAGGTGAAGAGGAATTTTCCTCAGCACCGGTGGAGGAAGTCCAAATCCTAAGCCTGGCCGCCGTCGATCCCGCCGAATCTTGTAGCATTGATGACAATGCAAACATCATTTTACTTTCCCAACCTGATGGGAGTGAGACCGGGATCACTCCCCCAATTGATGTTTATTTATGTTCTTCGTCTTCTTTATTCCTTGATCCCCTTTCTTCATTTGAGTCTGTGCAGGTTGAGTCTTCACAGGTACCCCAGGAGGACTTAGAGATTTGTGCTCAAGTCAATGATGAGTGTATCCTTTCATGTGAGGAGGTTGATCCCTCGTCCATAGAGGAAGCCTCATTCATTGCCTTCTCCTCCTGCCGCCTCCCTGAAGATGATACCTTGCTAGGCAAGGATGTTTTTGGTGAGATGAGTGAGGACCAGGCCTCCTCCTCTTCTTACTTCCTTTTCCCTCTACCTGTGATGGGCAGGTTTTATCTTTATTCAGGTAGAGGCGTGACTGTTCTTTCTCCGTATAGGTACCCACTACCTACACGCATATTAGAACAGTTACCTGTCCACTTTTCTTTTCATAGGCCTATAAGCTAGAACTGTTCAAAATCCGAATAAGTCGTGCTGGGATGACAATAACCCCAGTAGTTATCTTAATTTTTCCTGCATTTTCATTTCTTTTATAATTTTATTTAGTTAATTGCACTTTATTTCAGTTTTCTATTTTCTTTTGTTTTTGCGGAGCTCACCCCTGCAGGTCCTTTTTCTGGATGGCGGATGCTGCAGCTTTGTCTTAGTTTACACGCGTCTTCTGGTATGCTCACTTGCTGAGCATTGGGTACTCTCTTTCCCTAGCCCTATTTTGATTTTCCTGTCATATATTATGCAGATTGTTTAGTTTAAGTCTGGGGGAGAGTAGTTTTGTTTACCCGCTCACGTTCACTATTGCACTGCATACTAGAAGATTTCAGTTAAAATGTTTTGTTTATTTTCATTGCACACCACAGCACCCACTTGAGCGCGTACTCGTCTGCTTGCTTGCTGTGTTGTGAATTTAATTCTTCTGCTTATGTGGGAAAGTCTAGGTGATGGCTTAGTACTATGTAGCAGAGTAAAATGTTGACCCCAGTAGTGCTCCTAGTCGAGTGCTCGGTTGCATAGGAATTTGTGTAGATTAGACCTCTTTTTATATTTATGGTTTTATATGTTTTTCTATTAGTGTAAATGTTGTTTACTCTACTCAAATGGTGAATCCGGTGGAATCAAACGGTAGCATAGGGATGTGTGTAAGCGATCGCTAGACTAGTATTGTTTGAGTCGGGAGAAAGGAGAATCTTTCTCGGTGGCTAGAACTTGCCCCAAGCGATTCTTGAAGCATTGGCATAGGATAGTTCTAGTGTGTGAGAATGACGTAGGCCATTATTTTTGCCCGGTTGAACTTTTTATTTCATGCCTATCATCTACCTTTGCTAGCCCCTTTGTGCCTACCGCTTCCTCTTGATTCAGCTCCACTTTTATCACACCAAAGCCTAAAAGCCTAACCTAGTCGCACACCCAAATCTGAGCTTTAAATTATAGTTATGTTTACATTTTGGGGGGTGTTGATGTGGTAATTTTTATAGTGGAAATTGTGGGTGTATTCATTGATATTTTTGCTGAAAAAGAGAAAGGAAGATAGAAAGAAAAATGAGAAAAAAAAAAGAGAAGAAAAAAAAATGAGTTTTATTGAAAATCGTCTAAAAATTTATGTATTGGGAGTAGGCGGTGCACACACCTATATTGCAAAAGTCCAAGTCTGGGAGTGTGGTGCACTTGCATTCGATTTTGGTGCGCGGGTAGTTATATTAAAGCTCATTTGGGTTGCGTGTTATAAGCCCTCTTGTTTATCATTGTTTACCTCACCGTAATCCAAGCCTCAATTAAAACCTAAAAGTCCTACCGACTCACGCTATGGACCAATCTAGTGTCGTGAAGAGAATGTGACCGGGTGAGCCTATGGTCACCGACACCGATGGATTTCGGTGGAGTTGTCCGGCACCCCAATCTTGAGCAATGCTCATCTCAGCGCTTAGTTTACTTTCTCCGTATGCATGACCGAATGATTCACCGCTGTTCACCATTTTGAGTAGTTGTAATATACTTTTACTCTTTTAGAAATATATAAACTGTTTTTATAATCAGAAACCTTCTCAACTATTTTTCTTATGCACGTGAGCATGCGACTTCGCATGGTACTCTGTATTGTAATTTTAAGCCATCTACTTTTCTTTCCTCGTTCGCGTAGAATTTGTTTGCTCGGGACGCGCAAACAGGTAAGTCTGGGGGTGTGATGAGTCCCAATTATATACACATTTATGGACTCATCTGGGCCGATTTTCTAGTCTTTGCACTTCACTTTAGACATGTTTTCATTCCTATTTAATACTTCATGCTAAGTGCACTTCTAGGCCCGTTTTGATGTTAATTCTTGTTCATCTACGTTACTAGTTTTCATGCAGTGTTAAGTGCCACCTTCAGTGGCTAGACTGGTGTTGTATGCTGGAACAAGAGTCGTGCAGGTGTTCCCGGTACAATTCTGTACAGGAACACTGCGCACGATCACTGGCTCTATCGCGCACGACCACTGGTCGTGCGCTTCTGATCATGCGCACTTAACGCTCATTTTATGAGTTCTGTTTGGCTTATCGCACGACCATTGACGATAGTGCGCACGACCACTGGTCGTGCGCCACTGGTCGTGCGAACATTGTATTTTATAATTTTCTTACCTTGCAGGCTCTGTCCAGGCAGCGCGCACGATCACAGGATGCTAGTGCGCACGACCACTGGTCGTGCGCCATTGATCGTGTGCACTGTTTATTCCAGCGCCTATAAAACGACCTGCTCGCGAATTAGGTCGGGGACTCGCGATTCTTCCGCTGTTTCCTGCTCCAGAGCGCCCGTTTTCGCCCCCTCCATCGCCTCCCACCATATGGAGGTGCTCCGGGCTTGTTCTTCACGCCAATCTTGAGCCGGAGCTTCCTCTCGGCCTCCTCCTTCATCCTAGCGCTCCAAGGGAAGACCTAGCCGCCATCACCATCAAGCAAGAGGAAGTTTGCAACCTCTACCGGATCGTGACACGAAGAAGACGGGCTAATTGGAGAGTAGTGACATCTCTCTCTACCCCGGACGTAGTTGCGGACCGAGCTAGGACGCGGATTGACAACCCGGTGCTTCCTACCGTGAATCTACAACGAGCCTTCAGATTCGGTCGATTTCTTGCCTTATTCTTCTCTTATTGATGTGTGTATGTAGTTAGATCTATGTATTAAGATGAAGTTGCACTTAAACTTGCTTGTTTTTATATATATTTCATTTCTATGTGGAATACGTTTGTGGTTTATGTGACTTGAGGAGCGCCCCATTCCATCCTCCATCCCGCCGTCACGTTCGTGTGTCGCACTAGCAATTTCTAGTGGCGTGCTTGTCGAAGAGGTGCCGGCGACCCTCATTCCGTTTGCCTACCCGTCCCTCCGCCCTTACGAAGTAGCGCGTTCAAGGCCTACGTAGTCTTCCATCCCGCCGAACGAAGCTTTGCATAGCGACATTGCATAGGAGTAGTTATAGTATTTTCTCTTTATTGTCCACAATCCAAAACCCCCGTTTCCGCATCCATCCGCTCGAAAGGACTTCAATCTCAAGTCCTTCCTCGATAATAAACTCCACCTTACTCTGTTCCTTTGAGATCGATACTTGGGGATTCATTCCCATTTTATATTACTTGAACGATCGGTACACTGCCGTTTCGTGTCGCAGTCGAGCTACCGCCTATAGCGGTGTGTGAGATTTGCGTCATCACGTAGTGATCGGCTTGTTCATGATTCGGTGCCCGTTTTTGCAGCCCAATCTTTCTTATGTCGAAGAGCCTGTCCGAATCTTGGAGACTCAGGAGCGTGTGTTGCGGAAAAAGACGATCCAGATGGTTAAGGTTCTTTGGAAGAATCAAGGTGTCGAAAGCGCAACTTGGGAGCTGGAGTCTGCTATGAGAGAGACTCATCCTAGCCTCTTCTCTTAGTTTTCGGGTAAATCTTCTGTCTCTTAATCTTTGGATTTGTTTCTGTGTCTTTCGTGATCGTTGGATTTCAAGTTTTGGGGAGAAACTTCTTTTTAGGGGGAGTGACTGTAACGCCACTAATTTTCATTAATTATTTACGTGGCCACTGCGACGTAATTTTGGCCTAAGGGCATTACGTCAGCTCATCAGGTTTAGTTTTGAGCCTTAGCTTAGTTAAAGTATGTAATTTAGATCGAGCGTGCGAGATTTCGCGTCGTTTCGAGTTATAGAGAAGACTTTGAGTAGTTATCGAGATTTTAGCTTCGGGAAGTTTTAGCCAGAGTTTGGCTCGTCGGAATTGAATTCTGACTTCTCCGTTGGTTTCGTAGCGCCGTTTTTCAGTTGGGATGCGAATTTCGTAGAAATTAGAGGTGATCTAGTCACACTCGCAGTTTAAGTGAAAGGGAATATTATTTAATTAATTAAATATTAAATTAGGTTTTTATTATAAAACCTAAAGTTCTCTCCCTATTCATCTTCTTCCTCCATCGATCCAAACCAGTAGCCGAGTGAGAGAGCGAGAGCGGATCGTCGTGGAGCTTCCGGCCGACGATTCCTAGGGTTGTAGTAGTCGAAATCGCGTTTGGAGAGTAGATTTGGAAAGCTCTCGGCGAGATCTTCGTTCTAGTGGTAAGCTTTTCCCGTTTTATGGAATTTTTAGAGTTAAGGTAGTGACATAACTCTTCCTTTTTTTATCCGAAAAGCTTCAGGTTTTCGTGCTCGAGTATTTCATTGGCTTTTGGAGCGTAGAAATTCGAGTTTTCGCAAGGTTAAGGCAAGTGGATATCCCCTCCTTCTCGTTGTTCTCTTAAAGCACTGTTTTCTGTGGTTATGTGTTCTTGCTGTGTCTTGGCTTGTGATTTATGGTCGTGTCATTTTGATCTCGAACCCCCCCCCCCCCCCCCACGATCTTCCCGAAAGTATCAGAGTCTTCCCTCGAAAAAATCTGTAGTAGCCCGAAACTTACCCATGTTGCATGCTTGTTTCTCGAGAGCTTCATGTACATCCTTTACTATCTCGAGAAACTACTGATTTTTGCCTAATATCTCGAGAAATCAAGTCCTGCATTTAGATTTCACGAGAATCTGCTGCTTCCTGCATTTAAATTCTCGAGAAACTCATGCTCCCTGCTCTTAATTTCTCGAGAAAACCTTGATCCCTGCATTTAGATTCTCGAGAAATCATAGTCCCCACCTTGGGTTTTTCTCGAGAAATCATAGTCCCTGCTTGGGATTTCTCGAGAAGCTCCTGTTACCTACCTTTAATTCTCGAGAAGTCATGTTCTCTGTCTTTTCTTTTCTCTCGAGAACTATATTGACTCTGCCCTTGGTTTTCCCTAGAACTTTATGACCTCACTCCTTGATTTCTCGAGAACTATGTTCTTATCCTTTAGATTCTCGAAAAATGCCCTCTACTTCTTAGTACATGAGTTATGCCTCTGATTACTTCTCCTCTTTGAAATCTCATACCCGTTGTGGTTAAATAACTTATGGGTTCTCTTATGAATAGTATTGGGAAATGTTTACTTTGTTCTGACCCTATATCTTAGGGTATCCTGGTGATTATTCTTTTCGAGCAACGTCCCGGGTTTTAATTGAAATTTAATTAATAAGAACCATTGTCTTTAACCTTGCACGGTAGTCATGTTTGGGGGACAGTGGGGATTTGTTGAGCCTTGCACGGTGGACATTTTAGGGGTGGTCAGCAGGCTACTCCTGAGGCCCTATGGGCCGTGTTTGGGTGGTAGGGGATAGAGAAACCACCACCCGTTTCTGAGCTTTGGGTGGCGGAGCATAGTAACCACCCCCGTTTAGTGTGAGCTAATAAGTCTCTTTAAATAAATTTTGCAAGATAATTGAACTATGCTTGTTCCTCTATATGGTATTTGGTGCACTTGGCGCATTGTTTAGTTATGTGCTTGGAGCTTCCTTTTCTGTAAGTGTTGGGCTTGGGTTGGCACCACTTATGCCTTGTTTACTTTGTTTTTTCTTTGTTTTCTGCCACTTGTAAATCCCTTGCTGAGTCGTTCTTTGTTTTATTGAATGCCTCAGGTTTTGAGCCATAGCGGCTAGTGATGTAGCCCGGAGTCTTTGGGAGTTTTAGTTGCTGTTTTACCCCGCTGCTGCGAGGTAGTTGTTGTTAGTTTTCTTCTTGTGTTCAGACATGCTAGTTTGGAGTCAATGGGTTAGTGTCAGGTTGTTGACGCCCGTTGTGTGTCTTTTTGATACTTTATAGTTTACTTGCCAGCTAATGCCACTGCTTTTAGATCTGATGTATCTTGCTCTCTAGGAATGATTTATGTCTAGGTGCATCATAGTTATAAAAATGATTTTTTTCTTTCATCCTCATCGCATTCTTTTAACTGAAATCCTTAGTTTTAAAGTCACCTAATGGTATTTTCTATAATTATACTACGCTTAGATATGAACATATCATTTACTTTATGTCCTGTCATCACGTGCATATAGGACCTTAAGTGAACAAAATCAAGTATTTTTCCGCAGCAAATTTCATATATTTTCTCGGTGGACTAGTTGATCCACGAACTGAGAGACACAGTTCTTACTCCAAACCCTAATAAATTATTTCAAATGATGACCTATCATGTATACATGTTTTGATTAAATAAGTAATAGGTTCCCTCCTGAGCGTCTGCAGTTGTCTCATGCGGGTTGTGACAGTCTGCTCCCCTCGTACTTCATCAATGAATAGGGAAGGCTCCTCTGTATCCTCATAAAGAGGATGAATAGGGTAACAAGCTGCAGCAGTTGGTACTATCGGAGGACAATCCGTCGGGTAGGAGAAGCTGGCTGCTGTAGATGTCATACCCCAGAAATTGAGAGCCCGCGTCGGAATGCCCTCGGCGGCATCTTTGAAGAAGTCCTGCCGAGTTGCAAAATTGGCTTGGGATGGTTGAGGATTGGTGACTTGAGGCAGAGGACATAGAGTAGCAGGAGGAACTGGAGTAACCACTAGTCTAACCGTGGTTTGCTGAGAGGTTAGCCGCTCGGCAAGCGCAGCTAAGGCCTGACCGATCGCATCAAATCGTTGAACGGTCAGCTTTCGAGACCGCTCGGCTTCTTGTCTTGATTGCTCCAATGCCTCCGACAAGCTGTCATCGCTATGATCTGAATGATTTCTCTGGGTGAATTGGCGATCTGACATTTTGTCAAGGGATTCACCAACAACTCGATATCTGAAGGTCGCATTTTTCTGTTGATGACGATGATTATCCAAAATATCGCTATCAGTGTAACAACCATATTAGATCGGGCGGCTTGCCTAAGAAAACACCTAGTTCTTCCCAAGGAAACATACAGGGCGGTCTATATGAACTAGATCGTCATCGGATGTTGAAATTCCAAGATCAGATTTAGATGAAGTTTGCCGTCTCTTATCTCAGACCGCTCGGGTTATCTCAACTCAAGTGTCCCCTTCTCCAGCTCAAACCACAATGTAGATTAAGACCCATGTCGCTTGATCTGCATATTGCCAGGCCAAATTCAGGGATTGAAGGCCACAAGGGCTCGTCCAGGAAATAAGCCGCGACCTCAGCCGATAGACAGCGCAGGTCGCCATTTTCTTCAAAGATGTCTCAATCCAAGCCCAATACAAACCGACAAGTCAAGCTGCCAGACCACGCGGCCTCCCTTATTTTCCCTCTTATATCCCGTCACCCCTTGCCCGATTCTCCTATATCCGGGAAGGCGGTTATTTTAGCCCTGCTTGTCGGGAAGGCCCCCGAGCCTATAAATAGGGGAGGCGACATTCCCAAGACACGCACGCTCGAATCCAGGAGCTCGCTTGTCAGAGCTGCGGTCTCGAGTTCACTGTCTTGCATTTTGTTTGTTCGGCCGGCTTCCCTTTTCTAACAATGTAACCCGCTGTAATCACCTTTCTTAAATCAAAGGAAAGCCCATCAGAGGAGTGGCATTCGTCTTGATGGGCGAAGTCTGGTCTCAACCGCTACTAGCAGTCTAGAAATAACTCACTCGCTCCAAGTCATTAGTAACTGATAGCCCGCGACCTCCTCTTTTTCCTCTCTTTCCTAGCATTGAACGTGGAGGTGCAAATCAGGCATCAACAGAAACACGCGACCTTCAGATTTCGAGTTGTCGGTGAACTCCTTGACTACAAATGTCTGACCGCCAGTTTGGTCAAACTGACCGCTCCAACCATAGTGATGATTCCTTGTGGGAGGCGCTGGAGCAGTCTAAGAGGGAAGCCGGCCAGGCTCAGAAGGCTACTGATCAACGACTAGATACGATCGGTTAGGCCCTTGCAATGCTAACCGAGCGGCTAGTTCCTCAACAAGCCGCGGCTAGCCAAAGAGCAACTACGGTTCCTCCCCCTCCTTCATACCCTTTACCTCAAGCCGCCAATTCCCAACCGCCTCTAGAAGGTTTCATGGCACGACAAACCTTCTATCAAGAAGCCGCCCAGAACATGCCGGCGCTGGTTCTCCACTTTCAGGGGGCGACTTCTCAAGAAGCCCGCCTTTCTTATCCGGCGGCCTATACTCCAGAGGTCGCAACCCATCCTCCTTATCAGACGGCCTGCCCGTGACTAGCCGCAGCCCCAGCGGCTTATTATCCTCCTTATCATGCAGCTTATACCTGTCCTTTACGAAGACGTCGAGGAGACTTTTCCATTTGTGGATGATGTCCGGAGCGAACCAGCTCCAAATAATTTCAGAGAACCCCGTCTGCCAGCATATAGTGGAGAATCTGATCTGGCCATTCATCTTCAGGCCTTTGAATCGGCTGTCGCTCTAAGAACCCTCACCGATGCTACCAGGTGCAAGCTTCTTGTAACGTCCTTTGATGGACAAGCCAGAGAATGGTTCTATGGGTTGCTCCCTCGATCCATTAGTTGCTTTGCGGAACTGCATAGGGAATTTCTGCTTCGATTCTCTACCTCAAAGAAAAGGAAGAGTGGCCCGACATCTCTGTTCGAAATAAGGCAACGTGAAGATGAGACGTGGGCCCATATCGTCGATCGTTTTTCAAAAAGAGATAATGGAAGTAAAAATTGTTGATCCTGAATTGTACAGAGTCGCTCTAATCCATGGCCTAAGGGAGGGGCCATTAAAATTCGAAGCTAAGAACAGAGAGCCGAGAACTTATCAGGAAATGATTAGCCTGGCCAGCATGTTCATCAGAGGAGAGAAGACCAATCTTAGTTATGTCGCTAAGTTGCTCAGCGACAAAGATCAGCCGAACTCTGCTTCAAAATACCAGCAACACTACCATCATCCACCTCGGCCTGATTTTGAACCTCATGCTCAGAGGGGAAGAAATCTTAGGCACAAACAACCATTTCTTCGTCATCAACAGTTTCAGGAACAGATACTGTTGTTGGCCACCACACCCACTCCATCCATGACAGTTCCGCAAATAATGTTAGTGTATCTGCCACAATATACTGCGCCGCTACATCCAATTGCTCCACCTATCCAATATGATGATTCACAGGAGGCTTTCACCCCTATGAATGTCACTATGGATGAGGTGGTCCAAATTTTGCAAAAGAGGCAAATTCTTCTCTATACACTTGGAAGACCTCGGAGAGACGTTCGCTACTCTGCGGAGGTTCAAGTAAAAATAAAATCCTTTAAAATGTGTATTCAGAGCAAATGAAGGAAAGTTCCTTGGAGATCTCCTCACACCTGATGGTCTTGCACCAAATCCGGATAAAGTGAAGGCTATTCTTGATATGGCTCCTCCTCGTAGTTTGAAAGAAGTTCAGAAGTTGGGGGGGGGGGGGATGACAAGAAGGCCTGAGCCGATTCATCTCCAAGTCAGGAGAAAAGAGCGCTCCATTCTTTAAAACACTCGGAGGAGGGTCTAAAATTGAATAGACTGAAGAATGCAACAACACTGATAGTGCATTATTTATAGTTTTTTTATATAATATTTTAGTAGTAATTAATTAGTTATTATATAGTTTTTGTTTAATATATGACTAATTTACTTTGTTTTCTATTTTCAGGGCTTTTGAGAGGTCCTGGAGCAATTTTTGCATTTTGGTCTGCGAATAGTAAAAATCCAGAATTTTGGTGTGTGAATAGTAAAATTCAGAATTTTAAAATTACACGCCCTAGGTCACGCCCGTGACCAAGGGGCATGTAATCAAGTCATGAGCGTGATCCAAGTTCGTGAACTCTCCAGAAACAGTGAAAAATACTATGCTGGTTGCAGAATTTCAAATGGTCATAACTTTCAATCCAGGAAGAGTTACGGGACGTGCAACCAGTCATCGGAAAGAGGACGACATCATCTACAAGCTGTAGAAGTTTCCCAAGTACACGCCCTTATTTCATGAGCGTGACATGGGCGTGTACTGTGAAAAATTTCAATTTTCTCCCGAATGCTTCCCAGTGTAATTTTAGAAGTTTTTCTCTGTACACGTCCAAGGTCACGGGCGTGACTGGGGGGCATGAACTCGAGGTCATGGGTGTGACTCTCCCCGGGGAACATTTAATGAAGCAGTTTTCCGCCGCAGGCCGTTTCAGCTGACACGCCCATGGTCACGGGCGTTTCCAAGGGGAGTGTACTCCAAATTGATGGATTTTGGTGATTTTTCCCCCAACGTTCCCTGGCTTTCAAGACGCATGTTCCGCACCTTACACTCCCTAGGTCACGGGCGTGACCTAGGGGCGTGACTTTTGAATTTTCTCACTATAAATTCATGTTGCTGTCTTGAAGCTGGGAATCCAGTCCTTGCTTAGATTGGTCCATTTTTATATTAGATTTTCTGCATTTTATTGTATTTCCCTTTTATGCAATTTTATCTTATGCTTTGTAATTTCAATTCGTAGTTTAAATTTGCATTTCCAGCAATTGTTATTCCCCTTTCATAGTTATAAAATGTTCTCTTTCTTTAATCATGAGTGCCTAATTTTATTACATTTGATCGGATGAATTCTTAAGTAGTGTTATTTTGTAATCTCTTTTTCATAGTTCGGTTTTGGAAAACTAGGATTTATCTTTGAATTTAATTGATTCGAATTCATATGTCATGAATATGTTTATCGATCTAAGATCCATTTGCTAGTGATCGAGAGATCCATACGAACGAGGAGATCACTCAGAGATAAAAAGAGTTTCGCGCACTCCTCGAGAGAGGGTGACGCAATTCTTCTGAATTGGAGTCAAATCCAATAGTGGGGCTCACCGCATAAAGCAAGCTTAGGGGTTTCGACTGGCCGAGGGGTCTTAATCGATCAACCTAAGGTTAGGTGGTAGTTCTCTCGAGAGATGCTCTATCATATTTTGGGAACCTCCACGGTCAAGTTTGTCTAAATCGATTTCTTTCGAATTCTAGATTTACGAAATATTTTACTTAAGAAGGATTCCCGATCAAATGTTTCTCTTCTTTTAATTATTTACAAAACTTTATTTTACTTCCGATAAAATAATATTAATTTGCATGAGTAGAAGTAATCAACAGACCCGTGGAATAAAACACTTGATATTTATTTGTTTTAAATATCCTATGCAATGAATGATAGGTGCTCTTGCCTATAGTTCGTAGAATTTGGAGAATATTATTTATCTTAAATTTTAGCTATCAAACGCTTTCAAGCAATTAAAAATACAACTGACATCAATCCCTCTGCTCTAAAGCCCTCGTGAAGGCGAAGTATTGTTCTTGTATTTAAGGGTTGGAGCATATGCAGTAAGCTACGTCCTTATCTGGGAGGTAAAGAAGAAACAATTCCCAATCTATTAGGTCAGCCACATTCTCAAGGATGCGGAAACCAGATATTCAATTTTAGAAAAGTTAGTCTTAGCTTTGGTTATGTCATCTGGAAGGCTCCATCCTTACTTTCAAGCCCATCCAATTCAAGTGGTCTCAGACCATCCTCTGAGAAGCATATTAGAGAAGCCATACCATTCAAGGATACTAGCCAAATGGGCCATTGAATTGAGCGAATATGAAATATCCTATATCCCCAGGACAACAATCAAGGCGCAAGTTTTGGCAGATTTCCTGGTTGATACAACAGAGATTGATCCTGAGCAGATGAAGGGATCTCCACTGGCTTGGATTATCTACGAAGATGGGGCTTCGGGTAGAAACTCTGTGGGAGCCAGAGTTGTCTTAATCAGCCCAAATGGGATCAAACTAGAGCAGGCCATTAAGTTCTTTTTTCCGGTCACGAACAATCAAGCAGAGTATGAAGCACTATTGGCCGGTCTAAGACTTACAAAAGAGCTGGGAATAGAGCATGTGCATGTGAAAACTGACCCTCTCGTAATGGCCTCACAAGTATTGGGAAACTACGAAACGAGAAAACCAATGTTAAAGGCGTATATGTTGCTGGTAAAAGGAGAAATTAGAAAGTTCAAATCGTTAATCATTGAACATATTCCAAGATCAAAGAATGAAGAGGCAGATGAATTGTCAAAGTTTGGTCTTCCATCAGGGGGAGTGACCTCTGAACTTTTCCAACCAGCAACAGAAGAAGGAGAACTAATGCAGATCGATCAGCATCCTTCTTGGAAGGATCCCTATGAACTGTGTTTATCAAAAGAAGAATTTCACCCATCCATCAAAGATAGGAGAAGGTTCAGAAGAAAGGCTGCTTATTAAAAGGAGGATATGGGAGTCATTCCAGGGCAAAGACCTTAGAAAGGAGAATTATGAGACAGGGGTATTTTTGGCCAACCATGAGAAAAGATGCTAACGCATTCGCCGAACGATGCGTTCAGTGTCAGAAATTTGCTCCACTTCAACATCTGCCGGCTCTGGCACTCAGATCAATCACAGCACCTTGGCCATTCTCAGTTTGGGGAATGGATCTTATTGGACCCTTTCCGGTGGCTAGCAGCCAGCATCGCTTCATAATCTTCATGATCGATTATTTCAGTAAATGGATTGAGGCGAAGGCATTAGCCAAAACTACTACACAGGTGATCAAAAATTTTATCTGGGGAGAATTCGTGTGCCGGCATGGAATTCTGTTGGCAATTGTTACCAACAATGGCCCTCAGTTCAATAACTCAGAAATGATCAACTTCTGCGATCAGATTGGTACTAAGCTTCGATTCTCTTTAGTACATCATCCCAGGAGTAATGGCCAGGTGGAAGTGGCAAATAAACAAATCCAATGTCTTCTAATGAAGAGGGTTTTTAATAAAAAAGGAAACTTGGCGGATCAACTCCCTTCCATCCTCTGGACTCTCCGGACTACACCGACTTCAGCCACAAGAGAAACACCATTCAAATTGTCTCATGGTTCGGAGGCAGTTGTTCCAATAGAATTTGAAGTGGTCAGTCCCAGAGTCATGTATGCTAGGCAAGGGGGCGAAGCATGGATAAACTATAATGACGAAGGGATTAAATGTAGCCTAGATTTGATTGAAGAGCTACAAGATGAGGCAACTATCAGACAAGCAAAAGTAAAAAGGATAATGGCTAGACATTTTGATAAGAATGTCAGGATCAAACAATTCGCAGTTGGAGATCTGGTATTAAAAAAGGTGGATGATGCAGCCAGATCTGGTCTTGTTGGGAAATTAAATCCTAACTGGGCTGGGCCATTTATCATTAAGGAAGCTTTAAAGAGTGGGGATTATCACCTCCAGACAAGTGATGGAGAGGACATCTCACGTACCTGGAGTGGCGATGATCTCAAACGCTTCTATCCATAAAATATCATCTTTTCATTATTTGAATTTTTTAGTATTCAATGAGAAACCCCATACTGACACGTTTCCTTGTCTGATTGCTCGATATCTACTTTATATATGTATCCCTCACTGAACCTTGGATACATCGCCAAGTTCAGCTCGAACCCCCTCAGATTGTAGTAATTAGCGTAATACCACGAGGACCATGTGTAGCGGGGACTTTTCGTACACGTGTAGTGGAAGCTTGCCAATTCCCGTGCGGAGGTCTTCAGAATTTTGGATCCCGGCCGGAATCTAACACACCTATGCATCAAGGGAGGTCCAGGTGATTGTTAGCTCTATCGTGCCCCGAAAGGGATATGGTTATAGCTTTGATGATCTTTCTGAGGAAAACAATGTCGGTAGAGCCCCCGCGACATAACCACACCTGCCCAACTGATCATCTTTGTCTATGACCATCGAATACTCCTAAGGTACTCTCGAGCGGTGCCTATAGGGGACCCACAACTTAGTTGATCTTTTTGAGGAAAGCAATGCTTGCTACCAAAGTGCACCTGCCAACTTAGCTTGTAGCCCTAGGCTAGAGAGCAGTTGAGTCGTTAAAATGCTTACAGCTCTTATGACCACTTGAGGAAAGCAATTCTTGCTACCTAAGCACACCTGGCCACTTGGTCATCTGAGTCTGTAGTTCTTTTATTTTCTTTATAGGAAGTTATTTTTCTCCTATGGTTTTTATGACCATTAGGAATAAACAGTATTAAGACAGGTACAAGCATTCATCTACCCAGATAAGGTATATGACTTTAAGACCGGGCAGTTTGACCTTGTAAACCGACCGGTCTGAATGGAAATAACAGGTGTAAAACAGCAGCATAATGATCTAACTGGGCGGTTAGAATGAATCTAACCTTAAAGCTAGGTGGGTTATCACAGGAAACCATGAGATGGTATATCAAATGGGTTATCGACAATATCATTGGCCGACCGACTTAAGATAATTGTTGTTGGAATAATCGTTACGGACTAGTATCATCTGCTTGCCTTGGGGTATTAACTTGTGAGTTCTATTGATGCAATCTATTGATTATATTTGTCCAGTTAGAATCAATTCGTCAACAAGAAAATGGTCGTGGGTTATTCTTGCCGGGATGAATATTGCTCAGCTCTGGTTATTGGTCGCGTGGACTATATGTTGACCGCGCAATTTATTAATTAATATCTATACTTTAAGAGAATATCCTCTTGAAACTTCAGGGAAAGGAACTCCAATTGTTATCCACCTGAGTCATGAAGTAACCACGCAACTTGATTCTCTTTTATATCTCCGGATTCTTGAATAAATGGAATATCGATTGCTAGTCACCCGGCTTAGAACATTAGCCGCCTGGTCAATCAAAGTATTATTTACAGACTAGTCGCTCAAGCCGAAAGGTAACTGCAGGCCGCTAGATATTTATTCCATTAGATGAATACCGTTGGAATTCATAAGTATTATGGAGTTTATATTGACAATTGCCCGAGTTATTGAGTACCCGCACGGCTTGATATTCTTTTATGTCAGTATTATTGAGTATATGGAATAAATATTATTAGTCGTCCGGATTATATCATTAGCCACATAACTTATTGCTCATATTTTTTCTTAGTTAAAAATCTTCAGAGCCATAGTAGTAAACCGTCCGAGTAATATTCTATGATATTCGGACAGCCATTCGCTTCAAAATTCACATTCGGGAGCTCGAACTTATAGCTGCTCGAATTGAATTCAGACCACACAACTAAATATTTTATACTCGCAGTTCGAAAGAATTAACAATCAAGCAAGAATATCCACAAGAAAGCGGTTAAATAGGTAACAAGTATCTTTTCATTCATTTCTCAAAAATTCATTTACAATATGCAGACTAACCGGCTAAACATTATCAAGTCGTCAGGCACCAAAAAAGTAAATAAAATTACATGGGTTTAATCGCTTGGCTTAAGCTTTTTGGCCACAGGAGAGTTAGAATCTTCTATGCCTTCGATGTCGACATCAGGCGAGTAGGTCCCACTGCCCGATGAAGAAGTGGAAGAACTCGAGGAGTTGATGCTAGAGCCGCTCGACCCTCCGGTCTCCTGATCCTCAACCCGCTCGGCCTCACTCTCTGCACCATCGGCTTCACCTTCTTCTTCTTCATCTTTTGCCCTTTCTTCTTCATCATCTTCATCTTCAGAACTGCTCTCATCCACTTTATCTTTACCTTTAGATTTACGGTTAATCTTTTCTAGTTTCTTCTTCAGAGACGGATAAACGTCTGAGAAGCTGAAATTTTCAAAACCCGCTTCCAAGTCGCCGCGCTCTCTCAGGCGGTCTAAGGGTACATAAATTTCTTGTGCCACATAAGGGAACAATTGATCTTGGAAGACCGGATTATCAATATAATAACTTTCCTGTCAAAAGAAAGCAAAAAGGGGGTCAGACTGCACGGTTTGATATGCCAAAGGATAGATGATTTCAAATGATGATTTACCAGCTCGGCCTCTTTCCTCACTTTTAGACGCGCGTTCTCTCAGGCTATCTCAGCATACTTCATCTCCAAATCAGTATGGGAGGATATTAACCGCCTATACGATAGGCCCATGAAGTGGTTAGTCGCGAAGCTTCTCGTACTAACCTGAGTGGCTAGCTTAGAAAGCTCTTCCTTTGGAACTTTGAGGAGCCTCTTCAAAGTCTTTCGGTCATACAGGGACGCTCCAGCGGCTACCGCATGGCGAGTCACTTTATTACTCCCCCAATAGGGGAGCGCAGTGGATACCTGCACACAGTCGCCATCATTATGCCAGAGCAAGGTCGGATCACCCTTGAGATCTTTTGGGTTACCGCAGAAGCGAGGGAGGTCAAACTGTTCAGAAGTGGTCAAACCCTCTGCAGACTCGTGCAACCTGCTTCTCTTCTGCCTCTTCTCCCTCTGCGCAAGAACAAGGCCGCCCGGACTCACCATCTTATTCATCGGGACAATTAAAGCAGCTGAAAAATGGTCAAAAGATTAATGAAATAGGCTGCGCGGACAACATTGACGGGTTGAGGAAAACTTACTATCTTCAGGTCGGATATTTTCCAACTTTGAGAGCAGCGGAATATAGTAATTGATGTCAAGCCGCTCATTCTTAAGGAACTGGTAAATCTTCAGTTCAGTTTCCCCAACACTGGCCGTTCGAAAAACCTCCTCCTCCCGCACCTGCGGGTTAACTTGTAACAACCCTAGCTGGCCTTCGAAGATCAGGTATCTCTCCGACCTTCACGAGATCTTATTTGCCAGATTGACGACCTTCAGCCCCCTGCATCCAAAGTAAAGATGGCCCCTGAAAATTTTGGTCCCGACATCCGGGATAGCCCGCACTGAGAAAAACTTCCTGAATAGGTCGATGGAGAAGAGAATTCTCTCAGACCGCATGTATGAGATAAAAGCAAAGATGGAGGCAATGGAGTTAGGTGGAAGTTGACCCGGAACAACTCCATAATGATCGAAGATGGCAATGACCTCAAGCGGAAGCGGTAGCTTGAAGCCATATTCGAAATGATCGATGGGAATGGCGATTTGGGTAGATGATGATGAATTGATCCGCTCATCCCGCAAAGGAAGCCACGCGAGTAAATTACTACCCTCCATATACTTCTCGACAAATTCATCAAGCTCAGCTTGAATCAAGAGACACTCCTTATGATCTGGCGAATGAAAGGCAGAGGCCGCATCAGTCCGGATGGCGGATATTTTATCAGACCGCTTCGACCTTCTCTTAGCCCGCGCCATTGAAAATCGATGAATGAATCTCCAGGAACGACTGCTACTTATAGACTCAATGATCTGCATATAACAAAATCAAATTACGGCTAATTATGCCAGCTGCGCG
Source organism: Dactylorhiza incarnata (assembly GCA_033032865.1). Taxonomy (NCBI): domain Eukaryota; kingdom Viridiplantae; phylum Streptophyta; class Magnoliopsida; order Asparagales; family Orchidaceae; genus Dactylorhiza; species Dactylorhiza incarnata. Next base: position 5,523,174 of record JAWHQI010000141.1, on the reverse strand, counting down.
GTCAGCAACCTGCATGGTTTGTCTTTATAGAAGAAAGTCGCAGGCTTACAACACAAGTCGCATAGCATGTACGTCACAAGTATTCTAAGTATTTCACAAGCACATGAGTAATAAAAGCCGGAAGCCGCGCGGTCAGAAACCTGCATCATCAAAAGCAACTTAAAGATAAGACCGCGCAATCAGGTACCTGCAAAGTTAAAGAAATTGCACAACGGATATCACAAGTATATGACTACAGGCCGCGTGAATTATACAATAATTCAGGCATCAACAATATTCAAAGTTAGCAAACAGTAAATATATCGTCAAGCAAACGTTCTACAGCCGAATTGTCCAAACCACAAATAATATTACAACACTTGTCCTACAAAAGACAGAATTCAGAGTTCAGCGATCTTCTCGATGAAGGTAAGAGACCTGGTCGCCGGCCTGCAGCAGGAGTCTGTACATCTGGTTGACACCCTTATGAAGAATATTAAAAGTAGTATGAAGCCGCGCGGCGTCACGCTCTATCCGAGCTGCAGGAATAGTGCGCTCCGCGGAAGTCTCCTAAGTAGTTTTAACTCGGTCAGTCTCCCTAGCCGCAAGAGGGTTGGAAGTCTCACCAGCGGTTATGAAGGCTGAGGCAGGACGTTGATTACCACCATATGCCCGAGTTAAATCGAGATATTTGACTCGATAATACTTATAATCATCTTCAAATTTTCTGCTCGACCTCTTCTCCTTTTCTAGCCGCGCGGCAAGCACAATGATCTGCTCTTATAGTTCAGTGGTCTACGCCCGCAAGGCAGCAGTCTGCTCTTGCCACGACTTCTCCCTTGCATGCCTCTCTTCTCGCTCAGCTTCAAGCGCTATCCTCATATCCTGCTCTTTTATCCGCGCAGCCTCCGTCTGGCCCTCCATGCTCTTCACTTATTCCTTCAAGATGTTGAGGAGACCCTGGAAGTCGATCATCTCTTGCTCCGCATAAATTCAGGTCTAGGGTAGACTTTGTGCTGGTGGAGGCAGCGGAGGAAGACTTGCCATCAGATCGCCCGACATCATCATTGGCTCCGTGTTATCTAAAAATAAATAAGATACTGATAATATAAGCAGAAGCGAGTTACCTGATACAATGAAGACTACAAGATTAAATGCCTGGGTATACAGTCCGCCTCAACTGTTCGGGTTCCATTCTTTGATGCTGCACCTTCCACAATGTTTCGTTCTATTTTCGTCTAGCAACAGAGGTTTGAATCGCGGTTGGGAAAAAACTCGATGGTGGATTTAACAACAAATCATTTTGTTTTTTTCGAGACCGCGGTCTAAAGAAGAGGACAGGATGATACCTTACATTGTGTTTACCTTTTGCTATAGGGCCTGGCAGCTGCGGATTGATCAAAGACCGTCTCATCTCTTCTGCTTTCACTTTTATCAACCTCATTCCACTTTCAAATGTCTCCTTTCTCACCACGATCTCTACAGGGTTAGCCGCATCCTCACCAAGATGAGCGGCTTCATTCGAGACTGCAGGAGTGCCAATTAGCATGTCTTGCTGCACAAGAGCATCCATGTCCTTAAAAATATCACTAACGGATACGCTGGCTGCTAAATTTAGATTTAATTCATCTGGTTTATCCGAAGGAGTAATCTGGCCTTAAAAAATTCTTTCTCGCGCGGCTTGTGTTGAAGACTAGTCACGCTCGATCTCCTAGAGATCATCTTATTCTTAGCCCTCAGCTTATTGTCCTTCCTCATCATTCTTTTTGCCGTCATTTTGGCTCTCTTCCTTTTCTTAGCAGAATCCAAGTCAGTCTGGTGAGACCGGCTGGAGTTATCTTCCACAACCACTAGCGGAGATGTAATTAGTCCGCCTGATTTCGGGGAAGTAACTGCCCCATCTTCTCCATCATTCATTTTTAAATGTAAAACCCCAGAGGGGGAGTATTCTACATCAAAAGATTTCTCTCCTGCGACCTCCGAGGGAGAGACACTTATATTCGCTTTATCTGAAAGGGCGGGCGGATTGACAGGAGGAGGGTTCGAGCAACCCACGTCATGCTCAGTAGTATTCTTGCCAGTTGCGGTCAGATAAACAACCTTCTTATACGACGCGTACAATTATATTGGATCATTCTTTGGCTTGGCGGTTATTCTAACCGACAGGTCGGTCTTGTCTGGACGAGGATGCTTCTTCTTCGTAGGGCGGTCAGTCTTCTTATTCTCACGGACTAAAACCTTAGACATCAAATCCCTTAAGATTAGAGGACTAGTGGATCGAAGAAGCTTAATCGCTAACGGCGAGTAGTCCCCCGTGGCTGTAGAGAAATTATGCGGAGTGGAGAGCTTTCAGAGCTTCTTATAGACATCAGAACAAACCGGGAGCGGTCTCCAGCTAGAACTTATATTTTCGATATTTCTTTGAGATTTGAAAATATGCGGGGATTATGTTTATACTGAAGACCACGATCAGTGTAACAACCATCCTAGACCAGGCGGCTTACCTAAGTAGCCGCCTAGTTCTTCCCAAGGAAACCGACCGAGCGGTCAATATGAACCAGATCGTCATCGGATGTTGAAAGTCTAGGACCAGATTTAGATGAAGTTCGCGGTCTCTTATCTCAGACCGCTCGAGTTATCTCAACTCAAGCTTCCCCCTCTCCAGCTCAAACCACAATGCAGATCAAGACCCAAGTCGCTCAATCTGCATATTGCAAGGCCGAAATCAGGGATTAAAGGCTACAAGGGCTCGTCCAGGCAATAAGCCACGACCTCAGCCGATAGACAGCGCAGGTCGCCATTTTCTTCAAAGATGTCTCAATCCAAGCCCAATACAAACCGACAAGTCAAGACGCCAGACCGCGCAGCCTCCCTTCTTTTCCCACTTGTATCCCGTCACCCCCTGGCTGATTCTCATGTATCCGGGCAGGCGATTATTTTAGCACTGCCCATTCAGGCAGTCCCCCGATCTTATAAATAGGGGGAGGCGACGTTCCCAAGACATGCACACTCGAATCATGGAGCTCGCTTGTCAGAGCTGCGGTCTCGAGTTCACTGTCTTGCAGTTTGTTTGTCCGACCAGCTTGCCTTTTCCAGCATGTAACCCACTGTAATCACCTTTCTTAAATCAAAGGAAAGCCCGTCACAGGAGTGGCATTCGCCGTGACGGGCGAAGTCTGGTCTCGACCGCTGCTAGCGGTCTAGAAATAACTCACTCGCTCCAAGTCATTAGTAACCGATAGCCCTCGGCCTCCTCTTTTTCCTCTCTTTCCTAGCGATGAACGTGGAGGTGCAAATTCGGCATCAACAGCCGAAAATGCACCTCAACCATTGATCGGTAGGAAACAAGGAAAAAGGAGGCTGCGAGTTGTCGGTTACTACTGACTTAGAGAGTTTTTATCACCATGACCGCTGGCAGCAGTCAAAAATAGACTTCGCCCATCACGGCGAATAACACTCCTGTGACGGGCTTTTCCTTTGATTCAAAAAGATCGGTTACAACAAGTTACTAGTGAAGTATAATTGAAGTCAGTCGGGTAACAAGTCACGAGGCACAAAACTAGAGACCATGGCTCTTACAAGCGAGCTACTGGATACGAGTCATCTTGCCTCGGGAATGACACCTCCCCACTATTTATAGGCTTGTGGGTCTGCCCAAACGGGCAGGGCTAAGATAACCTCCTGCCTGGACACAGGATAATCAGGCAGGGGGTGACAGGATACAATATGAAGAATAAAGAGAAACCGTGCGGCCTGGCGGCTTGAATCCTGGGCTATGTTGAGCTTGGATCATGAGTTGTGAAGAGAGGCAGTGTATATGGTCTGTGATCTGAAACCACGACTTACTCTCTGGACTTGAGTCCTGATTGCTATTGATCTTTGATGGAGGTCTGTATCTATCTAAGCCGCCCGACTTGTTCTTGACGAATCTGGAGAGACTTGTATACTAACAATTAAGGATGAATTAGATGGCTAGTCTTGACAAGACATCCAGTCTAAGAGATTTATTATTTTGATAGCGGTCTTCTGGGTAAATAGGGTGCAGTAGTAATGTGGGTTTTAGCTCCAAATGACACCTAAACTTTAAACATTAATAACTTTTGATCCGGTTGTTTAATTTTTGCCCACAACACCTTTCTGGAATGAACATGGAGCCTTAAATCCAATGGAGAACAAAGTTTTACCCGTTCTAGTTTGTTAAGTTGTCAATATACAGGGGTTATAGTGGTAATGCATGATTTAGCTCCAAATGACAGCAAAACTTCAAGCAGCCTTAACTTTTGATCTGCTTGTCATATTTTTACCTACAACACCTTTTCGGAATGGTCCGTGGCCCTACATTTAATGGAGAATAAGTTTTACCAATTTTAGTTCATTTTGTGGTCAATATACAGCGGGTTGCAGTGGTAATGCGAAAATTTGCTCCGCATGATACCTAAACTTCAAGCATCGAAATTTTTTGATCTGGTTGTCTGATGTTTGCTCACAATTCCTTTTTAGAATGAGATATGAGCCATATATCCAATTGAGTATAAGTTTTAACAATTCCAGTTTGTTTAGTGGACTATATATAGCAGGTTGTAGTGATAATGCGGGATTTAGCTTCAAATAACATCTAAACTTCAAACAACCATTACTTTTGATCCGGTTGTCCGATTTTTGCCCTCTAAACCTTTTTGGAATGAGCTCACAGCCATAAATCTAATGTAGAATAGGATTATTTAATTCAAACTTGTTTAGTGGTTAGTGGACAACAGGTTGCAGTGGAAATGAGAGATTTACCTCAAAATGATACCTTAACTTCAAGCAACCATAACTTTTGATCTGCTTGTCTGATTATTGCCCACAACATCTTTTCAAAATGTCTAGGTGCCTTACATCTAAGTATATCAAGTTTTACCATTTTATTCATTTTGCGGTCAATATGCAGTGAGTTGCAATGGTAATGAAGGATTTTGCTGCACATGATACATAAACTTCAAGCATCCAGAACATTTAATCCAGTTGTCAGATTTTTACTCACAACACCTTTTCAGAATGAGATCCGAGCCCTAAATCCAATCAAGCACAAGTTTTATCAATTCCAGTTCGTTTAGTGGTCTATATACAGTTGTAGTGATAATTTGAGATTTAGCTCAAAATGACATCTCAACATCAAACAACCACTACTTTTGATCTGGTTGTCCGATTGTTTCCCTCTACACCTTTTTTGAAATGATCTCACAACCCTAAATCCATTAGAGAATAGGATTTATCCATTCGAACCTTTTTTGTGGTCGATGGACAGCGGGTTGTGGTGGAAATGAGGAATTTATCTCAAAATGATACCTAAACTTCAAGCAGCCATAACTTTTGATCTGCTTGTTCGATTTTTGTGCAGATCACTTTTCTGGAATGGCTAGGAGCCCTGCATCCAATGGAAAACAAGTTTTACTCATTTTATTCATTTTGCGGCAATATACAACGGGTTGCAGTGGTAATGCGGGATTTATCTCCACATAATACCTAAACTTCAAGCATCCTTAACTTTTGATCCGGTTGTCAATTTTTTGCTCACAATGCCTTTTCAGAATCAAATCCAAGCCCTATATCCATTCGAGCACAAGTTTTACCAATTTTAGTTTGTTCAGTGGTCGACGGATAGCAAGTTGCTGTGGAAATGTGGGATTTACCTACAAATGATACCTAAACTTCAAACATCCATAACTTTTGATTTGCTTGTCTAATGTTTGCTCACAACATATTTTCGGAATGAGATCGGAGCCTTACATCCAATGGAGAAGAAGTTTTACCCATTCCAGTTCATTTAATTCTCGTTATATAGCGGGTTGCAGAGGTAATGCGAGACTTAACTTTAGATGACACGTAAACTTCAAACAACCATAACTTTTGATTAGGTTGTCTGATTTTTGCACACAACACCTTTTCAGCATGAACTCGGAGCCCTACAATCAATGGAGAACATGTTTTACCCGTTCCAGTTCTTTTAATGGTCAATATACATCGGGTTGTAGTTGTAATGCGTGATTTAGCTCCAAATGACATCTAAACTATAAGCATCCATATCTTTTGATCCGTTGCCCGATTTTTGCACACAACACATTTTCGGAATGAGATCGGAGACCTAAATCCCATGGAGAATAATTAAACCCATTCCAGATCATTTAATTATTGATATACAACTAGTTGCAGTGATAAATCGAGATTTAGTGAAACAATCATAACTTTTGATCAGTATGTCAGATTTTTGCCCACAATACTTTTTCAGAGTGAGATCGGAGCCCTACATTCAATAGGAAACATGTTTTACCCATTCCAATTCTTTTACTGGTCAATATAGAGCGGGTTACAATAGTAATATGAGATTTAGCTTCAAATGACACCTAAATTTCAAACATCCATAGCTTTTGATCTGATTGCCAAATTTTTGATCCCAACACCTTTTTGGAATGAGATCGGAGCCCTACATCCAAACGAGAACAAGTTTTACTCATTCCAGTTCATTTATTTGTCAATATATAGCGGGTTGCAGTGGTAATGCGAGATTTAGCTCGAAATGACACCAAAACTTCAAACAGCCATAACTTTTGATTAGATTGTCCATTTTTTCCCACAACTCCTTTTCAGGAAAAGATCGGAGCCTACATTCAATTAAGAACAAGTTTTACCCATTTTAGTTCATTTAGATGTCGATATACATCTGGTTGCAAAGGTAATGCAAGATTTCGCTCCAAATGACACCTAAACTTCAAACAACCATAACTTTTGATCAGGTTATCCGATTTTTACCCACAATACCTTTTCAGAATGCTCGGAGCTCCACAATCAATGGATAATATGTCTTAGACATTCTAGTTCTTTTCGTGGTCAATATACAGTGGGTTGCAGTAGAATTATGGGATTTAGCTCCAAATGACACCTAAACTTCAAACATCCCTAGATTTTGATTCGGTTGCCCGATCTTTGCCAACAACACCTTTTCGGAATGATATCGGAGCCGTACATTCAATAGAGAACAATTTTTAGGCATTCCCATTCATTAAGTTGTCGATATATAGCGTGTTCAAGTTGCCTGAATTTTTCCCACAACACCTATTCAGAATGAGCTCAAAGCCCTAAATTCAAATGAGAACATATTTTTCCCATTCTAGTTCTTTTAGTGGTCAATATACAATGGGTTGCAGTTGTAGTGCGGGATTTAGCTCCAAATGATACCTAAACTTCAAGCATACATTACTTTTGATCAGGTTGTCTGATTTTGCCCACAACCACTTTTTGGAATGATATCGGAGTCCTACGTCCAATGGAGAACAAGTTTTACCCATTCCAGTTTGTTTAGTGGTCGATATAGAGCTGGTTGAAGTGGTAATGCGAGATTTAGCTCCAAATGACACCTAAACTTCAAGCAGTCATAACTTTTGATCCGGTTGTCCGATATTTACCCACAACACCTTTTTGGAATAAACTCGGAGACCTACATACAATGGAGAATAGGATTTACCTGTTCGAGTTTGTTTAGTGGTCGATGGATAGTGTGTTAACGTGAAAATGAGGGATTTAGCTTCAAATGACACCTAAACTTCAAACATTTATAACTTTTGATCCGGTTGTTTGATTTTCGGTAACTACGCCTTTTTAGAATGAGATCGGAGCTCTACATCCAATGAAACACAAGTTTTACCCATTTTAGTTTGTATAGTGGTCGATATACAACAATTTGCATTGTTAATGTGGGATTTAAATCCAAATGATGTAAAAACTTCAATCAGCCATAACTTTTGATTTGGTTGTCCTATTTTTGCCCAAAACACCTTTTTGGAATGAGCTCGAATGGAGCATTAATTTTACCCATTCCAATTCATTTAGTGGTCGATATACATCGAGTTGCAATGGTAATGTAGAATTTTTCTCCAAATGACACATAAACTTCAACCAGTATTAACGTTTGATCTGGTTGTCCATTTTTTGCCCACAACACTATTTCATAAGAAACATAGAACCTAACTTTCAATGCAGAACATGTTTTATCCATTGCAGTTGATATAAAAATTCAGTGGTTTTTAAATTAAGCGAAGGTTAAAGATTTTTTTCCAAACCATATCCGATAAAGGCAAGCGTACCTTATCGTCTATAGTATAGGATATTAAGAAATATCAAGGTCGTATTCCACGGGGCGCGTTGATTACTTCTACTTTGAGGAAAGTCACCATTATCTTATCTAACAATATTTTTGAGTTTTAATTACTTAGCTAGAAGAAAGGAAAATGCAAACTAATTGAAGGGTTGTGATGAAGATAAAAGAAGCTAGCACTCAATCAAAAGTCACCTTGGAGTGAGAATAGACAAGTAAAAGGAAATTAAATCTAATTCCGTTTAAATTGAACTACTTGACCGTGGAGGTTCCCGAAGCTCGAACATGCCTCTCTTGAGGTTAATGCCCAACTAAGATTAGGAAAAATCAACCGGACTCTCGTCCTATAATCGATTACCTAAAACTTGCTTTACGAGGTGAACCCCACTATTGGATTTGACTCCAATCCGGGAGATTTACGTCATCCTCTCTCGAGGAGTGCGTGCAACTCTCTTTACCCTTGAGTGATCGATTCATACTTTGAGCCTCTCGGCTAACTAAATATGAAAACTTAAGCGAAAACCATATATCGAAAATATGGCCTCACCAATTAAAAATCAAGGGTAATTCAAGTGTTTATAAAAATGAAAAAAGAAAACTTTAGAAGATCATAACTTGTCTAACTCATCCTTGGATCATTTTGATCGAGTACTAATGAGGATTAGTTAATCATGGTGGAGGGGGAAGAGAAAGAAAGATAAAAATGCATATTAAGAAAATTTAACTAAGTAAGGAGGAGACAAAAAGAAAGAGAACAAACTATTTTTATTTAAATGAAAACTATTACAAGACTTAAGAGAGGAAATTGCAAGCTAGGAAGAACAAGATTACAAGCTTAAACTAAACTATTGCATTGAAGGATAAATAATACATTGCATTAGAAAAGGAAGAGAGCATGAAAGTAAAGAGACATGAACATGAACATGAAAAGAGAAAAATACTCAAGAATGGCTCTAGCAGCACCTCCCCCACCCCAAAATTCTGAACCCTGGACTCAAGGAGAGCCTCTGTATTTATAGGCGAAATTTTCAAGTTACACGCCCTCGGTCACGGGCGTGACCAAGGGCGTGTAATCACTGTAACATTGGATCCGGCAGCGGCGTGGGCTTGGCGTGACGGCGGGAGAAAATCGGACATGTCACGGGCGTGACATATGGGTCACGGGCGTGACTCAGGACGGCTTCATTTAATGCGGCATGGGCTAGGCAGACGGCGCGGCGGCGTGCTTGGATCACGCGGGAAGGTCACGGGCGTGACTTTGGGTCACGGGCGTGACTTTGGTTGACTTCTCAACGGCAACTTCTCGTCTCGACGGCAGCTCCACGTGGCAGATTCTAATATTACACGCCCATGGTCACGGGCGTGACTTTGGGTCACGGGCGTGACCTGGGGCGTGACTGTGTGTGGACTAGCTCAACAGCACGACATCGACCTGGACTGGTCTTCAAGTTACACGCCCTTGGTCACGGGCGTGACCGAGGGCGTGTAATGCAATATTTTCCCAATTTGTCCAAAAATCTGCAAATATTAAAATTAGGCTAAGTTAGAATCAAAATTACAAAAAGAACTACTTATAACCTAAAATTGACATAAAAAGGAAAAATCATATTAAATAATTACAAAAATTTCTATTAAAAACTTATATAAAAACTACTTTATCAAATACCCCCATACTTGAGGTTTTGCTATTCCAGAGCAAAAGTGTAAGACATAATATATAAGACATCCATAGGATTTTTAATTTCAAACTAAAATTTTACTAAACCAAAAGTTAAGTTAAGAATAAATTCTAGGAGGAGTTAAGTTCTAAATTATGATGATGATTTGAAAAGAAAGAAAGTTGTTTAAGCAAGGACTTCTCAAGACAATTAATTAGCTTACCAAAATTGTAGAAATCATAAAACAAAATTAAATTAGAATTATAAGAACTCTATTTCAAAAGATACTTAAGGAAAAGAAACTTACTAAATATTGCTCTCTCCATAACTTAAGTTAATCCTAGATCAAAGATATTGGCTAAGGGGAGGGGGTTTACAAAGCTTGGCATAAGAAGAGATCTTTGATTTGAGGTGATGAATTCTATCCTCTCACCTCAATATATTTTTTTCTTTTTGTATATGTTTAGGAGTAATGAATTTATACTTTTTTTTTTTACTCCATGCCATATTATTATTTTTTTTAATTCTCTTCTAAAAAAAATCCCAAAATGTATATGTTTATGAGTAATGAATTTTATCCTCTTACTCCATGCCATATAATCTTTTAAATGATTTTGGGTGCATATGTTTAGGGAATAATGAATTTTATCCTCTTATTCCCATGACATATGATCTTTTACACACTTTTTTTTTATATGCCATCAAAAGGGTAGGGTAGAAAAAATTCTAGTTTATAAATTAAATTATGTTGAGAGCAAATTCTAGTAAAATTAAATTTCCTAAGATCTAAAGAGCTAGAAGAAAATATAATTGAAATCTAAAGTGGTTTAGCAAATTTACTACAAAATGAAGCCATCTAAAGATAAAAAGAGAAGTCATGCTAACAAAGATTCTCTAATCAAACTCAACTCATAAGATGGTTCTTAAAACAAGATTACCTAAAATTTAAAATTAACAAACTATGATAAACAAAATTTTAGCCAATTAAAAAATAAAGATGCTTATAAACATTCTTAACTAGATTTCTAAGAAATCACAAAACAACAAGTAGGAGGGGTATAAGAATTTTTGGAATTTTTGATATTATCTTTTTTTTTGAATTTTTGATATTATCTTTTTTTGAATTTTTGATATTATCTTTTTTTGAATTTTTGAATTTTTCTTATTTACAAACTATTTACAAAGAAAGGAAACTAGCTTTAAAACTAACGATTTTTGTTAAGTCTTGGACTTCCCAAGGGCTACCCGGTGAAGGGTTCGTAAGGTACTAGGAGGTGTGATGGGATAAAATCCCAAACGTCCCTTTCCAAGATTTAAGTTTTCGATTTTTTTTATAATTTTTTTTTGTTTTTTTTTTGTTTGAGTTTTTGGTTTTACAAGTGCTTAAATAAAAGAAAACATAGGAAAGAAAGAAAAAAGAAATTTTTTGTTTTTGAAAATTTTCTCTTAAAACTATTTACAAATATTTACAAAGGACTATTTACACCCCCATACTTAAAGTTAAACATTGTCCCCAATGTTTAAAAGTAAGTATGAAGTAAGAAAAGAAATGCAAGGAAAAAGAAAGAAAAGAAGGATAAAGAGCTTCCCTGAATTTTTTTTGAAGCTTTTGTGGGGAAGCCGCGATTACCTACAAAAGATATTAAAGAAGAAACAAGACAAAGAAAAACAAGAGAAACAATAATACAAAGATAACTTTGGGGTGCCTCCCAAAAGCGCTTTGTTTATGGTCGCGTAGCTTGACCCACTTGCCGATCATGGTATATGATGAAGAAATATTGCATCACTCTTTTCATTAGGTAAGTCTCCCGGAAGATACAATTTAAGGCGGTGCCCGTTAACTTTGAAAGAACCTTTTTCCGGGTGGGAAATTAGGATTGTCCCATAGGACCAAACCTCTTTAACAATAAAGGGTCTGGACCATCGGGATTTTAATTTTCCCGGAAAAAGGCGAAGGCGAGAATTATAAAGGAGGACGAGATCGCCCGGCGAAAAAGTTTTCGGAAATTTTATATGTTTATCGTGATAAAACTTTGTTCGCTCCTTATATAATTTATTACTCTCATATGCATTCGCTCGCCATTCATCTAGCTCGTTCATTTGAAACTTCCTTTATTCGCCCGCTAAAGTGGAATCGAGATTTAAAAATTTAAGCGCCCAAAATGCGCGGTGTTCTAATTCGACCGGAAGGTGGCAAGCCTTGCCATAGACCATTCGATATGGTGTACAACCGATAGCGGTCTTGTACGCCGTACGATAGGCCCATAGCGCGTCATCGAGCTTTATTGCCCAATCCTTCCGATTAATAGAAACCGTTTTTTCTAAAATTCGCTTTAATTCTCGATTAACCACTTTGACTTGGCCGCTCGTTTGTGGGTGATATGCAGTGGATAGTTTGTGCGTGACACCATATTTTGCTAAGGTTTTTGTGAATTGAGTATTGCAAAAATGGGTGCCCCGATCACTCACAATAGCGCGCGGAGTGCCAAATCGAGAGAATAATTTTTTTAAAAAGTTAACGACGACTCGCACATCATTGGTGGGGAGAGCTTGCGCTTCCGCCCACCTCGACACGTAGTCGACCGCCACTAGAATATACTTATTTGAAAACGAAGGAGGGAGAGGACCAACAAAGTCAATGCCCCAAAGATCAAAAATTTCGCATTCTAAGAAAATGTTTTGGGGCATCTCATCTCGGCGGGAGATGTTCCCCGACCGCTGGCAACTGTCGTAAGTACTCACAAGGGTGTGAGCATCTTTGAAGAGCGTGGGCCAATAAAAGCCCGCCTCCAGCGCCTTCCTCGCGGTTCGGTTCGAATGATAATGACCACCGGATGGTCCCTCGTGACAATGTCGTAAAATTTTAAGACCCTCCTCACTCGAGATGCATCGTCTCACCACTTGGTCTGCGCATACACGGAATAAAAAGGGGTCCTCCCAAAAGTAATTCTTTAAATCAGAAAAGAATTTCTTCTTTTTCTGACTCGAGAATTCTTTTGGCAAGACCCGGGCTACTAAATAATTAGCCAGATCTACAAACCAGGGGGTAGACGACGAATTAATATTTTCGAGAGCGAGGAGGCGCTCTTCGGGAAATTTATCATCGATGTCAGATTCTATCAAAACTTCCGAGGCGGGGTTTTCTAAACGGGAGAGATGATCGGCCGCCAAGTTTTCGGCCCCCCTTTTGTCCCGGATCTCTAAGTCAAACTCCTGCAAGAGGAGGATCCATCGCAAAAGACGAGGCTTGGCGTCCGATTTGCTTAAAAGATACCTAAGTGCGGAGTGATCCGTGAAGACAATAACTTTTGAGAGGGTGATATATGACCTAAACTTATCGAAGGCAAAAACGATCGCTAGAAGCTCCTTTTCGGTTGTGGTGTAATTCGCTTGTGCCGACGTGAGTGTTTTGCTCGCATAATAAATAGGGTGGAAATACTTACTCACCCGTTGGCCTAAAACGGCACCAACCGCAATGTCACTCGCGTCGCACATGATTTCAAAAGGGAGCGACCAATCCGGCGCGACTAGAATCGGGGAGTTTATAAGTTTCTCTTTGATGAGTTTAAAAGCCAAATGACATTCATCGCTAAAAATAAATGAGGATTCTTTTTCAAGAAGGTGGGTTAACGGCTTTGTGATTTTTGAAAAATTCTGTATAAAGCGCCGATAAAACCCCGCGTGGCCTAGTGTTGAAACCGATTTCTCGGTCTCGTGTGGAGCTCGGGGCCCTCACCGAAATGAGGGGCAGCTAGCCCTTACCGGTCCCTCGGGAGAGGTAAGGCCGATGATTTGAGCAAGGAACAAAGACCCTAGTCTCAGCGAGGAGGTCCCTCCACTAACCCAGAAGATCGTTGAGCGCTTCCCCTCCCAAGCCAAAGCTAAGACTCGGGCACCTTGGAGAGCTAGAGAGCCCAAACCAAAGCGACCTAGGGAGAGAAGAGCTCAAAGATAATGAACCGCCTCCCTCCAAGGTGCCCTTTGAGGTCTATTTATAGATTTTAGTTTTGTGGTCTGTCAATAACCAAATCCCGCTGTCCATTCTCACTATCCGCACACCGGATTGGTCTGCTAACAGCCAAACTCCGCTGTTTGGAGAGGCTAAACGCAGACCACCAGGGGCCTCTTGGTAAAAATCCCTTCCTGGACTTTTACGGGGCGAGCCAACTCGCTTCGCGACCTCCCTCGCGAGTGGAGCTCGCGATCCTCTGGGTCGGCGAGCCCCAGAGGTATTATCGGCACATTACATGGCCCGCTCGCCCGCACTACCTCGGCGAGTCCCCGGATGACTATCTGCTCTCCCTCTAGGCGGGCTCGCCTAGCGAACTCCTTCCTCGAATGGTTGGGTTCGCCAATAGCGACCCGGCCAAGCCGACCTCCCTCGCGAGTGGAGCTCGCGAGCCTCTGGGTCGGCGAGCCCCAGAGGTATTATCGGCACATTACATGGCCCGCTCGCCCGCACTACCTCGGCGAGTCCCCGGATGACTATCTGCTCTCCCTCTAGGCGGGCTCGCCTAGCGAACTCCTTCCTCGAATGGCTGGGTTCACCAATAGTGACCCGGCCAAGCCGACCTCCCTCGCGAGTGGAGCTCGCGAGCCTCTGGGTCGGCGAACCCCAGGATGGCTATCCGCACCCCAAAATGGCTAACTGTACCCCAAAATGGCTAACTGTACCCCAAGGTGGGTAACTGTACCCCAAGGTTCCGGGCTCGCTCGCCTGCGCAGTCTCTTGCTCTTCCTTGGCCTACCTCGCCGGAGTTCAGGGTTCGCCCCTCTTGGCTCGCCTCCTCGAGCGCGAGCTGCTGATTTCTTCCTGGCGAATATCGGGGTTGTACACAATCCACGCTCTTCGCGAAGACTAATGTCCTCGCGAAGAATCGTCCAACCACGAATATTCGACCGCCCCCAGATGACCTGTCAGGAATCTTTGGTGGGACCCACCATGCAGGTTATAAATACCGTCCCGAACCCCCACCGGTGCGCGTCGCTTCTTTTCCTTCCTTTCTTGTCTTAGCTGCCGGGAGATGCCGATTTCCGAAGAAGCAGAGACTCGCCTGAGGGCGTTGAGAGACGGCGGGCTACCTTCCACGACCAAGGTACCCGCCTGGATGAGCCGGCCGCCCCCCGCCCAGTCGCCAAAAGTCAAGAAGGCGAAAGCGGTTCGCCTCTCTGGGGACGACTCTGTGGTGCTGGACTCCTCTCCGGACGATCGCTGCCCCGAGAAGGTATGAGTTATTCGAATTTACGCCGATAAGTTGCTCTTCATTCTTTTCCCCTCGCAGGATACTTTGCCGAGCGAGATCATTGAGGAACGTGCTGAGGGGTCTCGGAAAAGCCAGCAGGTGGACGCGAACCTCGCTGGGAAAGACACCACCGGTACGATCTGGATCTCGCATGCCGTAATACTTATGTCAACCCTATATGATCTCTGTTACCCTTTTCTTACAGTCTCGCCCCTGAAATCTCCGATCCGCCCATCGTCGCGGCCTCCGTCTCCGCCCCCTCCAGGTAGGATTGCTGACAAGCCCGGGTTCCAGCTCCTGACGAGCGAGGAGACCGGTGGCTCCGCCCCTCCGAAGATTCTCCTGACCAATAGCACGGCTTATCCTGCCGGCCTGGGCAAGTCTCTTTACCCCCATTATGGAAACGTGTTCCAGGGCCGTCCTTCGGGTTCTCGCCCCCCTCTCGGTAAGCGTTATGGCCTTGCTGACATCCTGCGTGACCTCGTGCTCATTATCTGACGTGAGATCTTGCAGATAATGCCGAGAATCCGCACACCGATTCTGAACTAGGCGACGACGAGATGTCCCCCCTTCCTGATCAGGTGTAGGAATTTTTAGGTGATCCGCGAGATCCCGAGATGATGAAACAGCGAGCCGCGGAACTCTTGAGGAAGCATGGGCGAATGCTGATGGACCTCAATATGCAAGCGAGGCGGGATAGGGAAGCCGCGGAGGATAGGCACGCGGTCCTGATGGAGGAGTGTGCGAGGCTCCGGCAAGCGAGACACCGCGATCAGGATGAGGTCGCCACGACGCCGGAGGTACACATAGCGAGGATGAGGGACTACGCCTACCTCACGGATCGGGAGGGTCGCCTGGCGGAGGAATATTATAATTCTAGGGCACCGCCGAGGTCAGGGTCGCGGGGTGGTGGCCGGTGGAAATGGCTCCCCCACGATTCTCGCTAACTGCTTTGTTGTGCTCTTATTATCATTAATGGGTATTGCTGTTTTAGACAATCTCGCCATGGCTCGCAACTCGCATCTTTGCCACTTATATGTTGGCTTTATTTCTCCTGACAATTATTACTAGCTTTTTATTGTTTCTCGCTTGGTGCTAGCGAGTCTTTCGTTTTCACATTATATTGTGCTTGGGCGGACACTCTGTTCTCGCCAAATTTATCTCTCGAAAGTGTCGTTCGTACTAACCTCGCAGGTTTTTTTTTTCTCGCCCGCGGACATGACGTGATGTTTTTGTTGGTACTCGTGCTCGCTGACGCTTGGACTTCTTCCCGCCTTTTTGTTTTGGCTATAAATAGGCGGTCTTTATTGAGCCAACCACCGCATTTATTCTCGATCTTCTTCTCCTTCTGCTGCAGAGCTCTCGCTCTTTCTCGTTCTCGCATTCTTCCCCTTCTCGCAGGTCTTCCAGATGGGCGGCGACGCGGAGTCAGAGGGTCGGCGGAGGGTCGCCAAGGCCTTTGCCGAACACAGCTTCTTCTCTTGCAATCTGACCGACGAAGAATACTTTAGCGCGATCGCTGATTTCGGTCTCCCCCCGTTCGAGGCACGCCGCCCTAGCGAGGACGACGTGATCAATGACCCGTTGGTCGACGAGTTGGCCATCCCTATCGCCCACTTCGCGGTCGGTCTGCGCCTTCCTTTGTGGACAGAAGTTCGCCAGGTAACAATCGTTCTTGTTTGTTGTTTATTTTGCCACTCGAGCCTCGCTCGCCGCGTGGATTGATCTTGTTATCGCTACCTGTTAGGTGCTTAAGCATTATGGCGTGGTTCCCGGCCAGCTCACACCCAATGCCATGGCGGTGGTCATCGCCTTCGCCTGCTACCTCCGCGAGGAGCGGATAGAGTTCAGCCTTCCTGTCTTCCGGAAGCTGTTCTCCTTCCGCGCCTACAAAGATGGGACAACTTATTTCGTGGGCACAGGCCCGAAAGTGGTTGAGACCGTCAACAAGGCCCACTTCTGGGCCCAAAAGTTTGTCGTCGTCAAGGGGAACTTCGGCAACATTCCCTTCTCGCCGATTCAACATAGCGAGACCACATATCGGCCCACCGCCCTCGGCGGCCATGACGCCCTCCTCCATCAGTTCTTCTGTAAGAAGAACTTCGAGGTCGTTTACCTCTGCCGCAACCTAGACTCGCTGCTTCCGATCCTCGCCGGAGAAGGTAAAGATCTCTGTCTAACCTATTCGTCTCAATTCGCAAGCCTATCGTACTCATCCCTATGATTCTGTTTTTAGGCGAGCGAGATCTCCCCCTCCATCCACCTTACGCGAGCAACCGGAAGACCGATGCCACAATGGCTCTCGCTACCATGGGGGCGGAAGCCTGCCGAGGAGACGTCACCCCGGCCGAGCCTTCCTCCCGCAAGAGATCGGGGGCCTCCGGCAGTCATGGTGCCGTCCCGAAGTCTCCGCCAAAAAAGAAAAGCAAGAAAAGCGCGGCCTCGCTCGCTTCGTCGAAAGGTAAGGAAACTCGCGAGGCTGCCTTCGACGAGTTTGACCTTACCGGCCTTTCGGCGGGCGAGGACGAAGATCATGGCCAGGAGGCGGTCAGGGCCTCGGTCCTCCCCATCCCGGTGAACCATTATAACTTCGGGCTCGGCCAGAGGCGTCGGGACGAGACTGGCGAGCCCCTTGTCACCTGGAAGCCAGAGACAAACAGGGTGGACATCTCTTCTATCCTCCCCTCCTGGGTGGAGAAGGAGACCGTCAGTGGTCACGCCTTCGACTTTTTGTTCGCGCTTTATGGCCGCGAAGATGCAGGGTCTTACAAGGATGAGACCGCGAGGACCCTTGCTTATGAGAGCGCGAGGTCCCAGCTGCGTTCTGCCGAGCTCGCCCATATGACTGGGAGGCGTTGCTTACAGCTGGAGCTTCAGAATGTGGAGCTCGCGAGGGCCTACCAGGGAGTTCTCGCCGAGAGCACGCAGCTGAAAGAGAAGCTGCTCGCCGTGGAGGCAAGGGTGGTGAGTCATCTAGACTTCCAACTTCGTATTTTCCCCCAACCCCTTCATCTCTCTAACCTGACTTGCTCGCAGGATGTCGAGGTCGCCGGGAGGGCCAACGCTCGCATCAAGGACTTGGAGAGCGAGGTGGCCGGGCTGAAGGCCCTAAATAGAGACCTCACTCGCGCCGTGGTTCCCCCTTCGCCTCGCCGTTTAAAAGAAGACCGGCGGGCGCGAGACGAAGAAATTCGTGTGGGGTCGATAGAGTCGGCTCGCTACATTTTCTTGGTGGCGAAGGCGATCGGCCTTTTGGCGGATAATGCGGCTGACATGACTCTGGAAGATATTGTTCCAGAGCTCTTCCTCCCTCTCCCGCCGGTGAAGGACATCGATGATGAGGAAGGATCTGCGGGCGATTCCTGAAGCTCGCCGCCCTTCCCCCTTTTGTGTTGTAATGTGTTATAATTTTTGATCGGCGAGATCGCCAAAGATTGTAACTGAATTATTAAACATAGAATGCAGATTTTGTTTTCACTGTGCTCTCCTTTTCTCGTTGTTATTTTCATTTTTCGACCGTCTCGCCCTTGCTCATCTCGTGATTCGTTTTCGCGGAGGTCATTCTCGCGCCGCTCGTTATTGGATAGGTGCGCGTGGGACGCTCCGGCTGCTCGGGTCTCTCGCCGTCTGCCTTGGGCTCGTTGCGCCTTTAGCTACGCGTATTTTCTTTAGGTTTCGTAGGGTATTTTTCCTCTTGGCGAGAGCTAGCTTCTTACTCAGTGCAGGCAACCTTTCTGCCGAGGACTGGATATTTGGGATCGTATGAGATTGATCCTTGTCACTTGCGTATTGTCGCACGCGACCACTCTTAGCCGAGCGAGCGCGCCCGACGAGCGAGAAGGAGTTTGCCAGCATAAGACTTATCACCCTATCATTTTCTCCAGAGACCGTCCTGAACCACCCGTCTAGTGAGAGCCCGGGAGCGGAATCGATCCGGGGCATTCCAGCACCAATACTTATCACCTTGCTAGCCTCTCCAGAGATCAACATGAACCCCCCGTCTAGTGAGAGCCCGGGAGCGGAATCGATCTGGGGCATTCCAGCACCAATGCTTATCCAACCCTGCCAGCCTCTCCAGAGATCAACCTGAACCCCCCGTCTAGTGAGAGCCCGGGAGCGGAATCGATCTGGGCATTCCAGCACCAACACTTATCCAACCCTGCCAGCCTCTCCAGAGATCAACCTGAACCCCCCGTCTAGGTGAGAGCCCGGGAGCGGAATCGATCTGGGGCATTCCAGCACCAATGTGTCCAACCTTGCCAGCCTCTCCAGAGATTAACCAGAACCCCCCGTCTAGTGGGAGCCCGGGAGCGGAATCGATCTGGGGCATTCCAGCACCAATGCTTATCCAACCCTGCCAGCTTCTCCAGAGATCAACCTGAACCCCCCGTCTAGTGAGAGCCCGGGAGCGGAATCGATCTGGGGCATTCCAGCACCAATGCTTATCAAACCCTACCAGCCTCTCCAGAGATCAACCTGAACCCCCCGTCTAGTGAGAGCCCGGGAGCGGAATTGATCTGGGGCATTCCAGCACCAACACTTATCCAACCCTGCCAGCCTCTCCAGAGATCAACCTGAACCCCCCGTCTAGGTGAGAGCCCGGGAGCGGAATCGATCTGGGGCATTCCAGCACCAATGTGTCCAACCTTGCCAGCCTCTCCAGAGATCATCCAGAACCACCCGTCTAGGTGAGAGCCCGGGAGCGGAATCGATCTGGGGCATTCCAGCACCAATGTGTCCAACCTTGCCAGCCTCTCCAGAGATCAACCAGAACCCCCCGTCTAGGTGAGAGCCCGGGAGCGGAATCGATCTGGGGCATTCCAGCACCAATGTGTCCAACCTTGCCAGCCTCTCCAGAGATCAACCAGAACCCCCCGTCTAGGTGAGAGCCCGGGAGCAGAATCGATCTGGGGCATTCCAGCACCAATGTGTCCAACCTTGCCAGCCTCTCCAGAGATCAACCAGAACCCCCCGTCTAGTGAGAACCCGGGAGCGGAATCGATCTGGGGCATTCCAGCACCAATGCTTATCCAACCCTGCCAGCCTCTCCAGAGATCAACCTGAACCCCCCGTCTAGTGAGAGCCCGGGAGCGGAATCGATCTGGGGCATTCCAGCACCAACACTTATCCAACCCTGCCAGCCTCTCCAGAGATCAACCTGAACCCCCCGTCTAGGTGAGAGCCCGGGAGCGGAATCGATCTGGGGCATTCCAGCACCAATGTGTCCAACCTTGCCAGCCTCTCCAGAGATCAACCAGAACCCCCCGTCTAGGTGAGAGCCCGGGAGCGGAATCGATCTGGGGCATTCCAGCACCAATGTGTCCAACCTTGCCAGCCTCTCCAGAGATCAACCAGAACCCCCCGTCTAGGTGAGAGCCCGGGAGCGGAATCGATCTGGGGCATTCCAGCACCAATGTGTCCAACCTTGCCAGCCTCTCCAGAGATCAACCAGAACCCCCCGTCTAGGTGAGAGCCCGGGAGCGGAATCGATCTGGGGCATTCCAGCACCAATGTGTCCAACCTTGCCAGCCTCTCCAGAGATCAACCAGAACCCCCCGTCTAGGTGAGAGCCCGGGAGCGGAATCGATCTGGGGCATTCCAGCACCAATGTGTCCAACCTCGGCACCGCAGCAGTTAGAAGCATAACAAACGAAAGTAAGATATTGATTGAATAACATAATAAAGTTTTCAAGGGTAGAATCGTTTCAAATCATCCCCACTCCGAGCCCGGTCAAGAGGTATCCCTTCCACATCCTGGAGGTGATACCCCCCCGACTTGAGCACCTCGCTTACAATATATGGACCTTCCCAGTTGGGGTTGAGCTTACCCACTGTGGCCCCTCTGCCGGCCGCATCGACCTTCTTCAGGACTAGGTCCCCTTTCTGAAAGTGCTTGATCCGGATATGTTTGTCAAAGTATCGAGCCATCCACCGCTTGACCTCTTCCTGCCTGATGGTGGCCAAGTCCCGGAGTTCTTCCACCAGGTCCAAGGATAACCTCTGCTCTGCATTGTTACCTTCTAGCCACCCTTCATCCCCCTCGCTTGCTGCGATCACCCGGGGGGTCTTCACCTCAAACTCTATGGGGAGGACGGCCTCGGACCCGTGAGAGAGCTTGAATGGAGTCTCCCCGGTGGCGGTATTCGGAGTAGTCCTCATTGCTCAAAGGACGGAGGGTAGCTGTTCCACCCAGTTTCCTCGAAGGTTCTCCACTTTCTTTTTTAGTAGGTTGACGATTATTTTGTTTGCCGCCTCCACCTGCCCATTGCTCCTCGGGTGGTGGACCGATGCGAACCTGAGATCAATGCCGAGCTGGGTGCAAAAACCGACAAACTCTTCACTAGCAAACTGCGGCCCGTTGTCCGTCACGATAGCTAGAGGGAGTCCATGCCTGCAAATTATCTCCCCCCACATAAAATTCCTTACAACCTGAGAGGTTACCTTAGCGAGTGCTTTCACTTCTACCCACTTAGAGAAGTAGTCGATCATGACCAGCAGGAACTTCCTTTGGCCGCTGGCTTGGGGGAAGGGACCGACCAAATCCAGCCCCCATATGGCGAAGGGCCAGGGAGCCGTGATGGTCCGGAGTCTTTGGGCTGGGAGGAGCTGGAGTGGAGCATAGAGCTGGCATTTTTGACATTTCCTTGCGAACTCGGCCGCGTCTTTGCTGAGAGTGGGCCAGAAGTAGCCTTGCCTCAATACTCTTCCTTCCAGGGTCCGACTCCCGGAGTGACTGCCGCACTCCCCGGAGTGGATTTCTTCCAGCACTCTCGGGACATCCTCCTCGGAGACACAACGGGCTAGGAGTCCCGAGAGAGTCTTTCTATATAGCCCCCCTGCATGCAAAGAGTAATAGGCGGACTTATACCTGAAGCGTCTTTTATCCACATCATCTCCAGGGAACTGCCCAGAGGATAAGAAGGTGATGAATGGATCCATCCATGAGGCTTGTTGATCTACCTCCATCAATTCTCCTTCCTCGATGGAGGGTCGGAAGAGTTCCGAAGTCGCCCCCCCCCCCCCCCCCCCCCCCCCCCCCCCGCTCGGGGACCGGACTTGGCTAGGAGGTCCGCCTGGGTGCTCTCCTCCCTCGGCACGTGCTTGATTGAGAAGGTGTGGAACTGCCCGATGATTCCCTTAACCTTCTCCAGGTATAGTAGGAGGGTTGGATCCTTTGCTTCAAACTCTCCTTTGATTTGGCATGCTACCACCATGGAGTCCGTGGAGACCTCCACGTCCTGCACACCCAGTTCCCGGGCCAGCCGAAGGCCCTCTATCACTGCTTCGTACTCCGCCCGGTTGTTGGTGATCGGGAAACGGATGTTTAAAGCTTGCTCAATCCGAGTCCCCTGAGGACTCACCAGGACTATTCCCCCTCCATAGGAGCATTTTCCGGACGCTCCGTCCACCAACATCTTCCATGCTTCTGGGGGAGGTGGCTCGTGCTCCCCCACTTCGGCCGCGTAGTTGGCCATGAAGTCTGCCACCGCTTGAGCCCGGATGGATGTCCTGGGTGCGAACGTGATGTTGAATTCGCTTAACTCCACGGACCACTTCGCCAACCTTCCTGAGTGCTCCACCCCTTCCATGATTTTGCGGAGCGGATGGTCCGTCACTACTTTAATTGAATGGGCTTGAAAGTAAGGCCAGAGCCTCCGGGCCGACACCACCAATGCGAAGGCTAACTTTTCTAGGATCGGGTACCGGAGTTCCGCCTTCTTCAGCACTCAGCTGACGTAGTAGATTGGGAACTGTTTCTTCCCCTCCTCCCGGATCAGCACGGAACTTACTGCTTCGGATCCTACCCCTAGGTATAGGGACAGGTCCTCCCCTGGCTTCGGTCCCTGGAGCAGAGGGGTTTGAGTGAGCTGTTCTTTCAGAGCCTGGAAGGCCTTCTCGCATTCTGGGGTCCATTCAAACTTCTTGTTTCCCCGCAGTACTTTGAAAAAAGGTGCACATTTTTCTCCCGCCTTGGAGAGGAATCTGCTGAGCCCAGCCAATTTCCCCGTAAGGCTCTAAACCTCCTTCGGATTTCTCGGCGACTCCAACTCCATCACCGCTTTAACTTTGTCTGGATTGGGCTCCACTCCCGTGGGGGTGAGCAAATGGCCCAGGAACTTCCCTCGGCTCGCCCCGAAGACACACTTCAAGGGATTGAGCTTCATCTTGTACCGCCGCAGGGTCCCAAATGTCTCTTCGAGGTCGCGGAGGTGAGTCTCGAGGTCTCGGCTCTTAACCATGAGGTCGTCGACATAGACTTCTAAATTTCTTCCTTTCTGCTCGCGGAAGACCCTATCCATCATCCTTTGGTACGTAGCCCCTGCGTTCTTGAGCCCGAAGGGCATCATCTTATATCAATAACATCCATCCCCCGTGATGAAGGAAACATCCTTGATGTCCGGGGGATGCATGCGGATTTGATGGTAACCTGAAAAAGCATCTAAGAAAGACATTACAGAAAAACCGACGGCTGAGTCAACCAGCGCGTCGATTCTGGGCAGGGGGTAGCAATCTTTCGGGCATGATTTATTAAGAAGTGAAAAGTCGATACACATACGCCACTTACCTCCTCCCTTCTTTACCATAACGACGTTGGAGACCCACCCTGGATACTGGATCTCCGATACAAACCCAGCCTGCAGGAGTTTGCCCACCTCCTCGCGGATGGGCCCTTCTAGCTTGTCCGCGACGGCCCTCCTCTTCTGACGGATGGGGCGGGCACCAGGGTCGAGGTTGAGGCGATGGCACGCCACATCCGCGTCGATCCCGGGCATTTCCGCGGCGCTCCAAGCGAAGACGTCCACGTTCTTCTGTACGCAAGCCAGAATCTCCGCTTGATCTCCTGGGCTGAGTTCTCCGCTGACCCGGACTTTTTCCACCATCCCCAGCCGGGTGGTGACCTCGAGCTCTACGACCTCGTCCATAGCCTCCAACCGGGACTGTTCTCCCTAAGCCCTTTCCTCTTCGGCACAAGCGGGAGCCTGGGTCTCTTCCTCGACTTTCTCCTCTACCACCATAAGCTCTTCCGCCCTTCCCTCCTGGGCCTTCTCCTCTTCTTCCTTTCTCCCCGCCCGGGGTACCTCGGCTACCCCTTCCTGGGTATGAACTTCATCTCCCTCCTTCTCTTCGGCTACCTCCAAACCTCCGGCTTCGGCCGCCTCCGCCATCACCTTATCCCACTCCTCAGCTTTTCCCATCCAGGAGATGGTGTTGACAGCCGTCACGTAGCACTGTCTTGCCACTTTGGGATCCCCCCTGATCCGCACCTGGACCCCTCCGTCATTGAACTTGAGGCACTGATGAAAAGTGGAAGGGACGCAGCGGAACGCATTGATGAGTGGCCGTCCGAAGATGGCGCTGTAACTGCTCGGGGCGTCCACTATGACAAAGCGACAGTTCCGAGACTGCCCACCCAGGGTCACATGGAGCCCTACCCCTCCTTCTACTTCCTTCCTCTCCCCCGAAAATCCGAACAGAGGGCCATCCGAGGCCAACACCCTTCTGGGTTCCACCTCCATCTTGTCGAATGCCTTCTTGAAGATGACATTGACCGAACTCCCGTTGTCCACTAGGATTCGGGAGACGGTGAAGTTCTCGATCGCCCTCTCGATGACCAGCGCGTCGCAGAACGGGTCCTCGTAGCTCGGCATGTCCTTCTAGGTGAAAATAATTTTTTCAGCCGGGGGTGGAGCGGTGGATGTTGAAGCTACGCTCCGGCGGTAGATGGTATGGAGACTAGCCTTGCGGGTTGCCTCCACCCCTACCCCCCCATGGATCACTCCGATCCCTCCCCTATTCCCCAGATCTGCTCTATCCTCACACCTTTCCTCCTCCTCCTCCCGAGGTTCCACCTCCACGATCCTTAATGGCTGCTGCTGTGGTGGCGCGGGCTCTCTGCCCCTCTTCACCTCCAGGAACTCCGGACAGGTGTCCGTTGAGTGGCCTTCCACATCGTGGAAGATGCAATATGGCACCGCCACTTCCCTTGCCCCGGTCTCTGCTATCCTGTTCCTTCTTCTCCTAGCGGCTGCTGTCTCCGCTTCTCCTCCCCTTCCCCTGCCTCTTCCCCGGCCAATTGCCATGGCCTGTTGAGGTGGGGGAGGTAACTGCATCGGGCCCTGCCTCCACCCCAACTGGGGGGGTCTCCATTGACCTTCGAAATGGTTACCCCTTCCTGGGCCGTAACCCCTTCCCTGCCCCTGCATTCCTCCACCTTGCGGCCTCCATCCCCCCTCCGGGGCCCGGGGCTCTTCCCTTCTTCTGACCTCTTGCTGCCTCATCTCCGGCTCACTGAGCTTTGCTAGCCTCTTGGTGAGCTCTGGGTTGGCTTCTTCGCTCGCTACTTCCTCCGCCACCCTCTCCATCAGCTCCTCTTAGGAGACGGGGGCCTTCCTCTTCAATGCCATCTTGAAGAAACTTTCCTTCAACCCGACCGTGAAGGCGAGTTGAAGTGCAAACCCAGGCACCTCCTGAGTGAGCTGCACTTCCTCCTGGAACCGATCCGCATACTTAGCCAACGTCTCCCTGGACTCCTGCTTCACCGCGAAGAGGGAATCAGCGTCCTTCTTCCTCCTTTTTGAAGTTGAAAATCTCAACAAAAAACTTCGGCGCAGGTCCTCGAACGCGTAGATAGAGCCTGCCGGAAGTGAATGAAACCAGTCCCTGGCCTTCTCCTTGAGAGTGACGGCGAAGAGCCGACACTTGAAGGCATCGGACATCGGCCTGATGGAGACCGAGTCCTCGAAAGACTGCAGATGCTGAACTGGGTCATCTCTGCCATTGTAGTACACTCTATCCCATTCCCCGAACCCCGCTGGAACGGGTGCAGACAACACCAACTCGCAGAAGGGACTTCCCCCTCCTGCCATCTTTTCTCGCTCGGCTCGCGGACCTAGCTCGCTCGCCAAGCTTGGGATCGCACTCGCGAGGGTGACGCTCGCCTGAACCACCCCGACTGTCGCCGCATCCTCCTGGCGCGCGCTCGCCTGCGCCGCGCTTGCTGGGCAGAGCTTGTCGGCACCGAACTCGCCGGCGCGGAGCTCGCCAACACCGGGTTCGCCGGACTGGCGAACAGCACTCGCCCTTCCCTGTCATGCCCTGGTTCGACGGCAACTTCCTTTCCAGCCCTTCCTCCTGGTGCCCTCTCGCCGACTGCTGTTGGGGGAGTGGTCGCCTGAGGTGCCGGGGTCGCAAACTCATTTCGCAAGGCCGTGACCGTGAACCCCAAGGTGTCGAGCACCTCCTTCCTGAAATCCGCGAACATCCTAGCCATTGCCTCCTGAGGGGTCTCGCCGAACTCCTCGCCCTGCTCTTCATCTCCAGCCATAACTCTTCTCTGGGACTTTCTTGAACCAGCCGCGCTCCACGGTCACCGCACCAAAATGTTGAAACCGATTTCTCGGTCTCGTGTGGAGCTCGGGGCCCTCACAGAAATGAGGGGCAGCTAGCCCTTACCGGTCCCTCGGGAGAGGTAAGGCCGATGATTTGAGCAAGGAACAAAGACCCTAGTCTCAGCGAGGAGGTCCCTCCACTAACCCGGAAGATCGTTGAGCGCTTCCCCTCCCAAGCCAAAGCTAAGACTCGGGCACCTTGGAGAGCTAGAGAGCCCAAACCAAAGCGACCTAGGGAGAGAAGAGCTCAAAGATAATGAACCGCCTCCCTCCAAGGTGCCCTTTGAGGTCTATTTATAGATTTAAGTTTTGTGGTCTGTCAATAACCAAATCCCGCTGTCCATTCTCACTATCCGCACACCGGATTGGTCTGCTAACAGCCAAACTCCGCTGTTTGGAGAGGCTAAATGCAGACCACCAGGGGCCTCTTGGTAAAAATCCCTTCCTGGACTTTTACGGGGCGAGCCAGCCCGCTTCGCGACCTCCCTCGCGAGTGGAGCTCGCGAGCCTCTGGGTCGGCGAGCCCCAGAGGTATTATTGGCATATTACATGGCCCGCTCGCCCGCACTACCTCGGCGAGTCCCCGGATGACTATCTGCTCTCCCTCTAGGCGGGCTCGCCTAGCGAACTCATTCCTCGAATGGTTGGGTTCGCCAATAGCGACCCGGCCAAGCCGACCTCGCTCGCGAGTGGAGCTCGCGAGCCTCTGGGTCGGCGAGCCCCAGAGGTATTATCGGCACATTACATGGCCCGCTCGCCCGCACTACCTCGGCGAGTCCCCGGATGACTATCTGCTCTCCCTCTAGGCGGGCTCGCCTAGCGAACTCCTTCCTCGAATGGTTGGGTTCGCCAATAGCGACCCGGCCAAGCTGACCTCCCTCGCGAGTGGAGCTCGCGAGCCTCTGGATCGGCGAACCCCAGGATGGCTATCCGCACCCCAAAATGGCTAACTGTACCCCAAAATGGCTAACTGTACCCCAAGGTGGGTAACTGTACCCCAAGGTTCCGGGCTCGCTCGCCTGCGCAGTCTCTTGCTCTTCCTTGGCCTACCTCGCCGGAGTTCAGGGTTCGCCCCTCTTGGCTCGCCTCCTCGAGCGCGAGCTGCTGATTTCTTCCTGGCGAATATCGGGGTTGTACACCTAGGAAACTACGAATAGCTTTTACGTTTGTTGGAGGGGGAAGTTTTTCAATCACTTCGATCTTGGCCTTATCGACCTCGATCCCCATGCCCGAAATTTTATGGCCAAGGACTAATCCTTCCTTGACCATAAAATGGCATTTTTCCCAATTAAGTGCTAAATTCGTTTCCTCGCATCGCTGCAACACGCGCTCAAGATTTTTTAAACAATTTTTAAATGAATTTCCGAACACGGAAAAGTCGTCCATAAACACTTCCATCACCTCCTCTACTAACTCGTCAAATATCGCCAGCATACATCTTTGAAATGTAGCTGGCGCATTACAAAGACCAAATGGCATCCTTCGATAAGCGAAGGTGCCAAAGGGACAAGTGAAAGTGGTTTTTTCTAAGTCGTCGGGCGAAATCGGGATTTGAAAATATCCCGACAAACCATCGAGAAAACAGTAGTAGGAGTGACTGAAAGGCGCTCTAAAATTTGATCGATGAATGGTAGAGGGAAGTGATCCTTACGGGTGGCATCATTTAGTTTTCGGTAATCGATGCACATCCGCCAACCCGTAACAGTACGGGTTAGGATCAACTCGTTATTCTCATTAGCTACTACCGTAATGCCACCTTTCTTTGGTACGACTTGTACTGGGCTAACCCAAGTACTATCCGATATCGGGTAGATAATTCCCGCGTCCAATAGTTTGATCACTTCGGCCTTAACGACTTCTTTCATGTTAGGGTTTAGCCGTCATTGAGGCTGGACCGAATTTCGGGAATTATCTTCGAGAAAGATTTTATGAGTGCAGAAGGAAGGGTTTATACCCTTTATATCCGAAATTTGCCACGCAATTGCGTGGCGGTGCTTTCTTAAGACAATAGCCAACTCAGAAATTTCCGAGTTGCTAAGTTCGGATGAAACGATGACGGGTAGCTTCGACTCTTTTTCTAAAAATAAATACTTAAGGTGAGGGGGAAGTTGCTTTAGTTCTAAAACGGGTGGCTCTTCATAAGATGTTTTGATTTTTAATTTTTCTAAAAATAGTGGTTCGGGTGGTGTGAAACGAGTGACTTCTTCTTCTTCCAGACAAAAGAGCTCGGCGAACTCGGACTCGTGACTCGAGGTGGAGACTAACTCGGGAGGGGAATCGAATTCCCAACACTCTTCCAGGTAAAAACACGAATCGTCGTTTTCTAATGTGTTCCGCATCGAGGAATTTATGCCGAAAGAAACTTCATCGTCTCCAACCCGTAGGAGGAGCTTTCCGTTACTTACGTCAATAATGGCGCGGGAGGTGGCAAGGAAGGGGCGGCCGAGTATGAGGGGTACTTCGGCATCCTCTTCGATGTCAAGAATGACAAAGTCCACCGGGAAGATGAACTTGTCGACCTTGACGAGCACGTCCTCCACTATTCCTACCGGATATTTTAAAGAGCGATCCGCTAATTGAATACTCATTCGAGTGGGGCTTGGATTTCCTAGACCTAGCTTCTTAAAGAGAGAAAAGGGCATGAGATTGATACTTGCTCCCAAATCCGCTAAAGCGTGTTTTACTAACGAATTGCCAAATAAACACGGGATGGAGAACCTTCCCGGGTCATTCACTTTTCGAGGCAATTTGTTGAGTACAACCGCGGAGCATTCTGCGTTCAAAGAAATATGCGAAATATCTTCTAACTTTTTCTTATTGGAGAGCAACTCCTTAAGATATTTCGCATATTTAGGCATTTGAGAGATAGCCTCGCAGAAGGGTACATTAATGTGAATTTGTTTTAA
Source organism: Dactylorhiza incarnata (assembly GCA_033032865.1). NCBI lineage: Eukaryota > Viridiplantae > Streptophyta > Magnoliopsida > Asparagales > Orchidaceae > Dactylorhiza > Dactylorhiza incarnata. The sequence continues at coordinate 5,493,867 of JAWHQI010000141.1, read as the reverse complement.
AATATCCAAAAACTTTTTATAATTCTTTTCGGCGCTCTCGCTCTTAAACTTAGACGGATACGGAATATTAGATGTAGAGACGCGCGGAGCTATCGTAGCAGGTAAATTCGAAGATAAAATAGGAGAAGGAGGAGGTGGAGGGGAAGTTACCTTGGGTTCGTCCTGTTTAGAAACCACCTCCTTCCCGCTTCGGAGTGTAATCGCGTTTGCGCTCTCCCTTGGGTTTGGCTCCGTGTTTCCCGGAAGGGCTCCTTGCTGGCGCTCGGAGATTATCTTTGCTAGCTGGCCCACTTGGTTCTCCAAATTTTTGATCGATCCGGTGAGGTTCCGGATGTTCGCTTCATTTGTAGCAACATATTTTGCAAAAATCTCTTCAAGCGGAGAGGGTTTTTGCTGTTGCGGTGGAAAACCGGGTGGATTAAAATTTGGAGGGGGAGTTAAATTGAGAAGTTGATTTGGAGGTTGATTCAAATTTAAGGGACGCTGAGCATTTCCTTGATTGCTCCATGAGAAATTCGGATGATTCCTATAACCCGCATTGTAGGTGTTATTATACGGAGCGGTGTTCGGGTTATAGGAAGGCCGAGGCGGATTTCCCATGTAATCAACTTGCTCTTCAATTAAAGCATTATTAGCCCAAGGAGGAGTGGCGAAGGAAGCAGACATCTCCGCCACTTGCTTTGTTAAGCGCTCAACTTGTAAAGCCAAATTTGAAGTAGCGTCTATTTCAAAAAGTCCGGCCGGCTTGCTAGGCCGAGCTCGGGGCAAATTCCATTGATACGCATTAGTGGCCATTTCCTCAAAAAGCTCTTGAGCGGCCTCCGGGGTTTTCTTATTTAAAGAGCCCCCAGCGGCCGCATCAATCATTTGCCTAGTTTGGAAATTTAAGCCGTTATAAAAGATTTGCACTTGTTGCCAAGTTGGCAGTGCGTGGTGAGGGCATCTACGCAAAAGCTCCTTGAAGCGCTCCCATGTATCATAGAGAGTCTCCGAGTCGATTTGCATAAATGACGCAATATCCGTGCGCATTTTAGCGGTTTTTGAAGGCGGAAAATACTTTGTAAGAAATTTTCCCGCCATATCGGCCCATGTAGTGATGGAGTCCCTAGGAAGGGAGCCCAACCACTGCTTAGCCTTACCCCGCAAAGAAAAAGGAAAAAGACGTAATCGAATGGCGTCATCGGAGACGCCATTGATTTTGAATGTGTCGCAAATTTCGAGAAAATAAGAAATATGATAGTTTGGATCCTCGTCCGGGTGACCATCGAAGGTCACCGATTGTTCCATCATTTGTATAGTGCTGGACTTGATCTCAAAGTTATTGTTTGCCACCGGGGGGCGAACAATACTTGATTGTGTGCCGTCCAGATTCGGCTGCGCATAATAGGACATGGTCCGTTGCACAGCCTCATTAGGATTTGGCGGATTTGGCGGATTAGGGTCACCCATATTTGCTGTGTTAGTGTCCCCGATCGACTCTTCGAATTCTACTTGATTTTCCTGATTATGAGAACGGCGGCGCCTCGAAAGGGTTCGCTCGATCTCTGGATCAAAAGGAAGATTCGAAGAACTACCTCGGGTCATACACTGGAAAAAAAAAAAAAAAGGAATAAAAGGGAAAAAGAAGAAAAGAGCTACGAGAGAAAAGAGAAATTAGTAAAAACAATAATGAAAGCAAAAAGAGGAGAATGATTAATTATAAATATAATATATATACAATAAATTTTTTTTTTTTTGAATTTCTTCTTCTTCCTTTTTTTTTTGTTCTTTTAGGTGGATTAAGTTAGTCTTGGACTTCCCGAGATCTGCCCTGTGAAGGGATTGCAAGGTACTAGGAGGTGAGATGGGATGACACCCCAAACGTCCCTTTCCAAGATTTTAATTTCACCTTAAGATTTTCAAAAATAGAAAAACTAAAATAAAAACATGATAAAATTAATAGCTATCCTCGTTTCAAAATATCTACGCAAAAGTCCCCGGCAACGGCGCCAAAAACTTGATATAAAAATTCGGTGGTTTTTAAATTAAGCGAAGGTTAAAGATTTTTTTTCCAAACCATATCCGATAAAGGCAAGCGTACCTTATCGTCTATAGTATAGGATATTAAGAAATATCAAGGTCGTATTCCACGGGGCGCGTTGATTACTTCTACTTTGAGGAAAGTCACCATTATCTTATCTAACAATATTTTTGAGTTTTAATTACTTAGCTAGAAGAAAGGAAAATGCAAACTAATTGAAGGGTTGTGATGAAGATAAAAGAAGCTAGCACTCAATCAAAAGTCACCTTGGAGTGAGAATAGACAAGTAAAAGGAAATTAAATCTAATTCCATTTAAATTGAACTACTTGACCGTGGAGGTTCCCGAAGCTCGAACATGCCTCTCTCGAGGTTAATGCCCAACTAAGATTAGGAAAAATCAACCGGACTCTCGTCCTATAATCGATTACCTAAAACTTGCTTTACGAGGTGAACCCCACTATTGGATTTGACTCCAATCCGGGAGATTTACGTCATCCTCTCTCTAGGGGTGCGTGCAACTCTCTTTACCCTTGAGTGATCGATTCATACTTTGAGCCTCTCGGCTAACTAAATATGAAAACTTAAGCGAAAACCATATATCGAAAATATGGCCTCACCAATTAAAAATCAAGGGTAATTCAAGTGTTTATAAAAACGAAAAAAGAAAACTTTAGAAGATCATAACTTATCTAACTCATCCTCGGATCATTTTGATCGAGTACTAATGAGGATTAGTTAATCATGGTGGAGGGGGAAGAGAAAGAAAGATAAAAATGCATATTAAGAAAATTTAACTAAGTAAGGAGGAAACAAAAAGAAAGAGAACAAACTATTTTTATTTAAATGAAAACTATTACAAGACTTAAGAGAGGAAATTGCAAGCTAGGAAGAACAAGATTACAAGCTTAAACTAAACTATTGCATTGAAGGATAAATAATACATTGCATTAGAAAAGGAAGAGAGCATGAAAGTAAAGAGACATGAACATGAACATGAAAAGAGAAAAATACTCAAGAATGGCTCTAGCAGCACCTCCCCCACCCCAAAATTCTGAACCCTGGACTCAAGGAGAGCCTCTGTATTTATAGGCGAAATTTTCAAGTTACACGCCCTCGGTCACGGGCGTGACCAAGGGCGTGTAATCACTGTAACATTGGATCCGGCAGCGGCGTGGGCTTGGCGTGACGGCGGGAGAAAATCGGACATGTCATGGGCGTGACATATGGGTCACGGGCGTGACTCAGGACGGCTTCATTTAATGCGGCATGGGCTAGGAAGACGGCGCGGCGGCGTGCTTGGATCACGCGGGAAGGTCACGGGCGTGATTTTGGGTCACGGGCGTGATTTTGGGTCACGGGCGTGACTTTGGTTGACTTCTCAACGGCAACTTCTCGTCTCGACGGCAGCTCCACGTGGCAGATTCTAATATTACACGCCCATGGTCACTGGCGTGACTTTGGGTCACGGGCGTGACCTGGGGCGTGACTGGGTGTGGACTAGCTCAACAGCACGGCATCGACCTGGACTGGTCTTCAAGTTACACGCCCTTGGTCACGGGCGTGACCGAGGGCGTGTAATGCAATATTTTCCCAATTTGTCCAAAAATCTGCAAATATTAAAATTAGGCTAAGTTAGAATCAAAATTACAAAAAGAACTACTTATAACCTAAAATTGACATAAAAAGGAAAAATCATATTAAATAATTACAAAAATTTCTATTAAAAACTTATATAAAAACTACTTTATCAGCAGTTCTTTTAGTGGTCAATATATAGTGGGTTACAATTGTACTGTAGGATTTAGTTCCAAATGATGCATAAACTTCAAACATCTATAGATTTTAATTCGTTTTCCCGATTTTTGCCCAGAACATCTTTTTAGAATGAGATTGGAGCCTTATATCTAATGTAGTATTAGTTTTTCCCTTTACAGTTCATTTAGTTGTGGATATATAGCAGGTTGCCGTGACAATGCGAGATTTAGCTCCAAATGACACCTAAACTTCAAGCATTCATAACTTTTGATCTAGTTGTCCGATTTTTATCCACAACACATTTTCAGAATTAGATCGGAGCACTATATCCAACTGAGCACAATTTTTACCCATTTTAGTTTGTTTAGTGGTTGATATGCAGTGGGTGGTAGTGGTACGGTGTGATTTAGCTCCAAATGACACCTGAACTTTAAACAACCATAACTATTCATCCAGTTGTCTGAATTTTGCCCACAACAACTTTTCAGAATGAGCTCGGAGCCCTTCATCCAATGGAGAATATGAGTTACATGTTCCAATTTTTTTGTGGTCGATGGACAGCGGGTTGTAGTGGAAATGAGGCATTTGGCTTCAAATGACACCTAAACTTTAAACATCTATAACTTTTGATCTGATTGTCTGATTTTTACCCACTACACCTTTTGAGAATGAGATCAAAGCCCTACGTCCAATGGAGAATATGCTTTACCCATTCCAGTTCTTTTAGTGGTCAATATACAATGGTATACAGTAGTAATTTGGGTTTTATTTCCAAATGACACCTAAACTTCAAACATTAATAGCTTTTGATCCGGTTGCCCAATGATTTCCATCAACACATTTTCGGAATGAGATCGGAGCCCTACATCCAATAGAGAATTTTTTTACCCATTTCAATTCACTTAGTTGTTGATATACAGCGGGTTGCAGTGGTAATGTGAAATTTAGATCCAAATGAATCCAAAATTTCAAATAGCTATAACTTTTGAACAGGTTGTCCGATTTTTTCCCACAACACCTTTTCAGACTGAGCTTGGAGCCCTACATTCAATGGAGAAAATGCTTTACCCGTTCCAATTCATTTTGGTTGTCTATGTACTTTGGGTTGTAGTGGTAATGCGAGATTTAGATCCAAATGACACATTAACTTCAAGTAACGATAACTTTTGATTCAGTTGTCCGATATTTGCCCACAACACCTTTTCAGAATAAGATTAGAGTCATATATCCAATTAAGAACATTTTTTACTCGTTCCAGTTCGTTTAGTGGTTGGTATATAGTTGGTTGCAGTAGTTTGTCTTGATTTAGCTCCAATGATGTATAAACTTCAAACATCCATAACTTTTTATTTAGTTGTCTGATTTTTGCCCATAACACCTTTTCAGAATGAGCTTGAAGCCCTACATCTAATGGTAAATATGCGTTACCCATTCTAGTTTGTTTAGTGATTGATGGACTGCGGGTTGTAGTGAAAATGAGGGATTTAGCTTCAAATGACACCTAAACTTTAAACATCTATAACTTTTGATACGATTGTCTGATTGTTTCCTACTAAAGATTATTTAGAATGAGATCGGAGCCTTACATCCAATGGAGAACATGTTTTACCCACTGTAGTTCTTTTAGTAGTCAATACACAACGGGTTATAGTAGTAATGTATGTTTTATCTCAAATGACACAAAAACATCAAAGATCCATAACTTTTAATCCAGTTGCCCAATTTTTGCAAACAACACCTTTTCAGAATAAAATTGGAGCCCTACATCCATTGAAGAATAAGTTTTACCCATTACAGTTCATTTAGTTGTCGATATACAATGGTTGCAGTGGTAATGCGAGATTTTTCTCCAAATGACACCTAAACTTCTAACATCCATAACTTTTGATTTGGTTGTTCGATTTTTGCCCACAACACATTTTCGGAATAAGCTCGGAGCCCTACAATCAACGGAGCACAAGTTTTAACAATTCCAATTTGTTTAGTGGTTAATATATAGTAGGTTGCAGTGGTAATGTGAGATTTTGCTCCAAATGACACCTAAACTTCAAGCAGCAATAACTTTTGATCTGGGTGTCCGATTTTTTCCCATAGCGCCTTTTTGGAATGGATCGGAGCACTAAATCTAATAGAGAATAACTTTTACCCATTCTAGTTTATTTAGTGGTCAATATACTATGGGTTGCAGTAGTAATACGGGATTTTGCTCCAAATGATACTTTAACTTCAAACATTCATAACTTTTGATTTGTTTGTCTGATTTTCGCCCACAACACTTTTTCGGAAATAGCTCAGAGCCCTACATCCATTGGAGAACAAGTTTTACCCATTCCAATTTATTTAATGGTCAATATACAACGGGTTTTAATGGTAATGCGGGATTTAGCTCCAAATGGCACCTAAACTTTAAACAGCCATAACTTTTGATCCAGTTCTCCGATTTTTGCCGACTACACCTTTTCAGAATATGCTCAAAGCCTTACATCTAATGGAGAACAAGTTTTACCCATTTCAATTAGTTAATCGTTAGTATACAGTGAGTTGTAGTGGTAATTTGGGATTTATCTCCAAATGACACCTAAACTTCAACCATCCATAACATTTTATACGGTTGTCTGATTTTTGCGCACAACGACTTTTCGGAATAATCTCGGAGCCCAACAACCAATGGAGAATAAGTTTTACCTATTATAGTTCATTTACTGGTCAATATATAGTGGGTTGCAGTAGTAATGTGGGATTTTGCTCCAAATGAAACCTAAACATTAAACATCAATAATTTTTGATCTGGTTGTCCAATTTTTGTCCAATTTACCTTTCTGGAATGAGCTCGGAGCCTTATATCCAATGGAGAACAAAGTTTTACATGCATTTGTTCATTAAGTTGTTAATATATAGCGGTTTGTAGTGGTAATGCGTGATTTAGATCCAAATTACACATAAACTTCAAGCAACCATAACTTTTGATCTTCTTGTACGATTTTTACCTACAAAACCTTTTTGGAATGGCTCAGAGCCCTACATTTAATGGAGAATAAGATTTAACCATTTTAGTTCATTTTGTTGTCAATATACAGCGATTTGCAGTGGTAATGCGAGATTTTGCTCCACATGATACCTAAACTTCAAGCATCCATAAATTTTGATCCGTTTGTCCAATTTTTGCTCAGAACACCTTTTCAAAATCAGATATGAGACCAATATCCAATTGAGCATAGGTTTTACCAATTCCAGTTTGTTTAGTGTTCTATATACAATGGGCTGTAGTGATAATGCGGGATTTAGCTCAAAATGATATCTAAACTTTAAACAGCCATTATTTTGATTCCGTTGTCCGATTTTTGCCCTCCGCGTCTTCTCAGAATTAACTTGCAGCCCAAAATCCAATTGAGAATAGGATTCATCCATTTAAACTTATTTAGTGGTCGATGGACAGAGGGTTGTAGTGGAAATGAAGGATTTTCCTCAAAATGATACCAAAACTTCAAGCATCCAAAACTTTTGATCTGGTTGTCAAATTATTGCTCACAACACCTTTTCAGAATCAGATCTAAGCTCTATATCCAATCGAGCACAAGTTTTACCAATTTTAGTTTGTTTAGTTGTTTATATACAGTGGGTGTTGATGCCGAAAATGCACCTCCACAGTCAATCGCTAGGAAATGGGGAAAAAGGAGGCTGCAAGTTGTCGGTTAGTTGGCTTAGAGAGTTTTGATCGCCAAGAACGCTGGCAGCGGTCGAAACCAGACTTCGCCAATCACGGTGAATACCACTCCTGTCACGGGCTTTTCCTTTGATTCAAAAAGATCAGTTACAATGAGTTACACTTGGGTATAATTGAAGCCGGCCGGGTAACAAGTCATGAGACACAAAACTCGAGACCGCAGCTCTTACAAGTGAGCTCCTGGATACGAGTCAGCGTGCCTCGGGAAAGCCACCACAACCCTATTTATTGGCTCGGGGGTCTGCCAAAATGGGCACGGCTAAGATAGCTGCCTGCCCGAATACAGGAGAATCTTGCAGGGGGTGACGGGATACAGTAGAAAAAATATAGTCAAACCGCGTGGCCTGACGACTTGAACCCTGGATTATGTTGAACTTGGAACATTACTTGTGAAGAGAGGCATCCTATTCGTTCAGTGACTTGAAACGGCAACTTACTCTCTCAACTTGAGTCCTGATTGCTACTGATCCCTGATGGCGATCTGGATCTAATTAGGCCGCCCGGCTTGACCCTGATAAATTGAGAGAGATTTGTATATCAACAATTAAGGTGGAATTAGACGGCTAAACTTGACAAGTCGTCTGGTCTGAGGGAGTCATTATATTTATAGTGGTCTTTTGGGTGAACATGATCCACGCACATTTTCAAATTTTAAGGAAATTTTGGAAAAGTAAGTTCTAGCCGGAGACCGCGCCTATCCTGCTCTGGAGGTTATAAAATCCTTAGAAGCTTTCCATTCTGCATTGTTTTGTCACAATTACGAGACACTACTCGCCACTAGCGATTAGTCTTTTTCTAGCCGGCGGATCTTTGATTAAGATGGATGACCTCATGTCCAAAATCATAGACCGCCAGGATAAAGAGACCGACCGACCAAAGAAGAAGAAAAAATTGCGTCGACCTGAAAAATTTGACTACAGCGCCGCTGTCCCAAAAAAAGAGAAGGTGGTTGTGTTGAATACCCAGGTGGTGATGAGACTGCCACTAAATATGCTGCAGGTTGTCCCAACCCTCCTCAAGTTGCCCCATCTGTGCCATTAGATAAGGCGACTTCTAGCACTGCCCTCTTGAAAACTGTGGAGGGTGGTCCTTTCGATATTGTATACTCCTCTTCTGGAGAGCCTCTCCCCAGAATAGGTGACAAAGAAGAAGTAATCGTGGATTCCCCAAAGCCGACCGAACCAGATGTTTCCGTGTCAGTGGTGGACTTAGAAGGAAATTCTGGTCAATCACCACAGGCCGAACAATCTTCGGTTAAGAAAAGAAAGAGGGCTGAGTCGGTGGCGAACAGGCTGACGAGGAAAACTAAGAAGCTGAATGCTCAGAATAGGGATATTTCTATGAAATTTGGTGCGGCTAGACTTCAGCACAAGCCGCGTGAGAAGGAAGTCGAATGATTAGCTAGTTTTTTTGGTGTTGGTATTTTAATTTATATTTCATACCCGACAGCATGGATATGTTAGTCGGTCGGGTTAGACAGATGTAAATACATTTTTGATGATTTAATGAAAAACATAGTTACCTGTTCTAATGTATGTCTCTACAATTTTTACTTAGTGATGTTCATATGCGGTCTTCTATCTTCGTATTGTTCTCTTAAACTCACAAGCCCTTCTTTAAAGCCGTCAGAGGGAGTATTTCCATAAGTTCAGGCAATATATATTGAGTCGGACAGTCAACTTGCGGACCGAGCGACTAACAATATGAGTCCTGAATATACATGAGATTAGAGAAGATAGCAATAGGCTTGAGATCATATGAATTGCTTATTTTGACAAGTCCGTATAATAAATATTAAGTCGCGCGGTTAACTTGCAGTTCGGGCGACTAACAATTTGAGTTCTGAATATACCAGAGATCAAATTTCCTTTATGCCATAAAATATTCCTCGGGCGGTTTATTACTTAGTACTAAAATTGATTCCAATTCTACAAAGATAAATCATAACTTGTTCTAAATAATGATTAAACCGTACTTCAACTTTTTAATTAACTTGTTGCAAATAACTTGATTCTAACAATTATTGCCATTGAGATAGCCCGTCTAGTTGAATAATAACTGCTAGTTGAGACTATAATAGTTCAAGTCGGACAAGTTTATGCTGGTTCATATTTCCTATAAGTAAACCAATTCAAGCCGAGCGAATAATACTAGTTCGCAATTATTATAGCTTGACTTTCTACTTGAAAACACCGTCTTGCGGTTTCATCTGTCTGGCTTGCATATTATATTGCCACTTTCTTCAACCCCTGACATTTTTGTTCAAGTCGTCCAACCTAAGTGGCCTAACCGCCCGGTCTTAAGGAAAAAGCTGCAAAACTTAAGTGACCAAGTGGGTAGGTTCGTGTACAAAGCAAGCATTGCTTTTCTCAAACGGTCACAGAAGCTGTGAGAGGAAAAAAACTTCTTATAAATGAGAAAGTGAATTACAGACTTAGGTGACCAAGTGGGCATGTGCGCATATATAGCAAGCATTGCTTTCCTTAAGTGGTCACCGAAGTTGTAAAAATCTCAACAAATCAACTGCTCTCCTGCCTAGGGATACAATCTAAATTGATCAATTTGGCAGGTATGCGTTGTTGACCCAGAAATCGGCGATCCTCCCCAGGAGGCCTTTTTTGCTACCTTTTTGCAGATTACGCGCCCGAGAATGTTTAGACCTCACGCAAAGGCCATTTCACACCCAAAATGGCAAGAAGGGGCAAGTTCTACCATCACACTATCTATAGTAGGCATTTTCTCCATCCCAACCACTGGCAGCTTCCACCAGTATAGCTCCTTCTTTATAACCTTCGGCGGCCTCCAACACTAAGGTAAGCGGCTGCTTCCTTGTCTTAACCGCACGGGTGCAACCTCAAGCCAAGAGGCGGCGGCCTCTGCCAGTGTAGCCACCCAAGTTTCAGCCTCCTTCCACATCCAACTGCCAGGTTGGCGGTCTCCTCCATCTAACCGCCAGGTTGGCGGTCTCCTCCATATTACCGCCAGGTCGGCGGTCTCCTATTTCTAACCGCCAGATCGGCGGCCTTCACCAAGGTAAGCGGTGGCTTCCCCTAACCGCCCGAGGTAAGTGTCAACCTCCTTCTTTTATAACCGCCGGGATGGCGGTCACAACTTTCCTAGCCGCCGGCTAGACGACCTCCAAGAACAGTAGAGCTCGTCGGTGGCCTCCATCATTTTTGTCGCCAAGGAAGGCGGTGACCTCCGGTTTTCTAATCGCGCAGGTAGATTTCTGACCGCTGGCTCACCGACGGTGACAACACCGACCCTAAGCCTATAAATCGGACACTCAAGCATGAACAGGGGGACAGGACACGACTATGGCAGAAACTCGACTCTGCGGTATGGTGTAAGCTAACCGCATGTACCATGGGGTTAGCCTCCAACAGTTACGGCGACCTCGACCCCGAGTCTAGGTGGATAGCCTCCAGTAGCCCCCGACGACCAACCTAAGAGCTCGGCAATGGAGGATTGTTATCATGCATACCAATCTAGCCGTCCAGCTCAGCGATTCTGCATGGCCATGTCACATCACTCTGTGTCCTAGTTTTCTCTAACTGCATGCACTGTGTAGCACCTTTATCTCTGGCGACATCAATGTGGAGACTGCTCGGGTCGAATTCCATCACCTTCTAATGCGGCCTGACGATTAATAAGAGCTTATCGGACTTCATTACCGCCATCAAGAAGGCAGGTGGCGACCTGACCGGTCTTAGCATTTTACAGGCTATCGCCCAGCGACATTGATGTCGCCAGATGACAGTGCAATTTCAATCGTCCCGGTCTAAACATCTTCCAAACAACTTCGTGGTGCCTTCAAGACTCTTGTCAAGCTGACTTGGCAACTTGGTCGGCAACCTATCAACTTGGTCAGATGCTCAAGTGACTCAAGCGGCCTGAACGGCCTAGTCAGTCTCTTTCTTAGTCATTAGCTCTTGTAATCAACATTATTTTCTCCCCTCTACATACTCATATCAAAGAAAAGTTATAATACAGGTTCATAAATAAAGGGAAAGCCCACCACAGGAGTGGCATTTGCTGCGGCAGGCGAAGTCTGGCCTCGCCGCAAGCTAGCGGCCCTCTCTTCTCCTCTCTCTCTCTCTCATCTCTTCACTCGTGACTCAAGTAACTAGTTGCTCAATAGTTAACCCCTCTCATCTCACAAAGCTAGAGAATCGTGGATGTGGAACAATATTTGCATCAATAGAAACACACAACCTTTCAGATGTTGAGTGGTAGATGAACAACGGTTGCGATGAAGATGCAAGATTCGGCCAAAAATACATCCAATTTTAAAACAACCATGACTTTTGATCTGGTTGTCCTCTTTCAGTCGTCAATAGCTTATTGGAATCGGCTCGGGAAGATCAATCAAATGGCGAATCAAGTTTACCCATTTGAGTTCGTTTAACGCTCTCAGATTGCAAAAAATCGACTCCGTTTAGAAGTTATTGCTGTTTTTCTCTTTAGACAATTTCTGTTATCCTGGATTATCCTTCAGAGGTCCTCGAGCATCCTTCCAATCATCCTGAAGTTCCTGTCCAAAGAAGTGACATTAACTGCCCTATTAGCAGAGATTGCTCGCCTCGAAAGACAATTAAATTCTCAACTTAATGTTGCAGCAACTACTAATAACAAGCCTTCTAGAAGTCATATAGAACATTTGCTGCAACCTGAAGCGGAAGAACTCTTTATCCCTCACCAAGAAGAGCAAGAGACTTCCCCATTATAATACAAAATTCTTTGGGAAGTAGTCCCAAGTAATTTTAAAGAGCCTCGTCTACCATTCCCTCCTGGAATAAGTGATCCGGTTTTTCATCTACAAGCCTTTGAGGCGGCTACTTCACAAAGAACTCTATTAGATGGTATCAAGTGCAAACTTCTCATCATGACTTTTGACGATCAAGTTTTGGATTGGTTCTATCATTTACCACCTCAATCGATCAATTGCTTTGGGGATCTTCGAAGAAAATTTCACTTAAGGTTCAGTACTTTAAGGAAGCGTAAAAGAGGTCTACAAGCTCTTTTTTAGATCAAGCAAAAGGATAACGAATCTACCGCTCACTTCATCAACCGTTTCCAAAAGGAGATCCTTGATGTCGTTAATGTTGATCAAGATTTCTATAAATTTGCCTTGATCAATGGTCTCCAAGAAGGTCATCTTAAGTTTGAAGTCACCATGAAAGAGCCAGAATCCTATGCTCATCTTATTGAAATAGCAAATCAGTAGTTAAGTGTGAGGTTACGATCCCTGGTTATTTTTCTTCATTAAATCTGAATCCGCAACCACAACAGGAGATCTTATACCACCAACTGAAGGATCATTCTTCTCATGATTATCCTCCTATCAATCATGGTGGATATTTGTTAGAATATAAACAAGGTCCCAACTTATCATCTCAACATGAAATATGTTATGATCATGGGCGTCTATCTGCTTCTCGAAGTATCCTGCAGCTAAATCAATCAGAGTTATGTCTTTTCAACCCTAATATATCAACTCCGGCTTATGATTGCAAGCCATGTGATCATCCTCGCCCATACAAGCAGGATAAGTTCCGAGGAAGGTATACCAGTTTAATTATCTCTATGGAACCTAGTTTTATGATTATTCAGATTATTCAGCGTGAACCTGGTTTAACGAGACCTTCTCTCCTGCGACCTGATCATAAGAGCTCCCATAAAGACTTGTTTTGTCAATACCACATATGTGTGGGTCATGATACAGAAAAGTGTCGAGCTCTATATAAGCTTGTAGAGAAATTGCTAAAAGAAGGCAAACTGTGAGAATATGTTGCCTAAGAATATTATTGCAAAATCTTTCCTAGCAATATTGGGTATTCACTCAATGCTAGATCTACTTTCATTGGCGGAAAGTTGTCTTAAATCTCGTCTTAAATCTCTTTCAGTTATGTTTGCACTAGCTTTTTCCTTCAAATGGGTACATGGTTAAACATGGCTTGTAAATGTTGTGGAAATCAAACCCACCATTTGGTGGTTACCCAAGATTCCATATGGCAATCGAACCCATCTTCCGATGGTCGCCCAAATCTTTAAGGGGAATCGAACCCATCTTTCGATGGTCGCCCAAATCTTTAATAAGGCAATCAAACCCATCTTTCGATGGTCGCCCAAATCTTTAAAGGCAATTGAACCCATCTTTCGATGGTCACCCCAATCTTTAATAAGGCAATCGAACCCATCTTTCAATGGTCGCCCCAATGCAATTTTTAGCTTTATATCCACTATTTAGTGGTTATTCTGATTAGTGTTGGATCGGTCGGCGCCCTTAGAGGGGGGGTGAATAAGGGTTTTCAAAAACTTAAGATTATATTTAGAAAACTTTGAAATATTGCAAGATTAATACAATGAGAAATCAAGTAAAACAATAATGAAGAGACATGCTTTATTAATATCAAATAATGTTTTACAAAACTTGATTTCTATGACGCTAGAAATCGGTGGCGACGAATAGTAAACTCTTTTTGTTTTCTATCCCGACTCGCATCCCCGCGAACCGGTGGCCCTAGCCTATCCTCCCCAGATTCGGCCTCAAGCCGCTCTAGCCAACCCTTCCCCGGATGTGGCCTCGAGCACCCCCTAGACCTAGTCTCTAGACCTAGTCGCCAACACGAGGCGAATTTCAGCCCTAAGTCCTACCCCAGACCTAGTCGCCAACACGAGGCGATTTCACTACCGTTTTCATATAACAAAGAGAAATAAAATAATAAAAACTCCCTTAAGATGAACTTCTGAAAGTGGAGGAGAAGATCCGCTGTAGAATCAGCGTTTGTAGAAGCGGACTTTGTTTGGATCCGGCGTGACGTAATCCTCCTTCAGAAGTCTGCAGAGCTTCGCTAGGACTTCAAGTTTCGGCCAAGATGGCCTCTGGAGTTGTAGCACTGCCTCTCTCTCCCTGATGTCTGTCTCAAACGAGAGGTGAGGGCTCCTTTATATAGCCCAAGCGCTACCGCCGGCGCTAGCCCGTATTAGGCAATGTTTTAGGCGGCAGAATCTCCCATCCGCGGCAACCTCTTGCTCTATGCCTTATGTGTGTCACGCTACCGCCGGCGCTATCCGCTACCGCCAGGCGCTAACATCCTTCTTAAATTGCTTTCGAAATGGCGCTAATCAACGCTATCGCCGGGGGCTATCGCTACCGCCGGCGATAGTGAGCTTGTTTGAATTTTGGCCTCAATTTTGGGGGCAGTCATCATGAGTACTCCTTGAGTCATATGGACTATGTTAACCTGCACACTTGAACACACAAGATCAAATACACATAGGATTTGTTATTCTCAAACCTAGGAGATGCGGAAGACCATGTTCCAACAAACTCCCCCTTTTGATAATAACAAATCCATTAATGATAAATCAAAGCATTAATAGATAAGCATGGTGAAACTCTACTTGTGTGTGTGTGAGAGTGATGACTTAGGATAATTATTGATTTTAGCATTTAGAATTGCTCCCCCTAAATACATGCTCCCCCTAAGTGAGTGCTCCCCTAATATGTAAGCTATCATCTGAATTTGTCATGTTGGGTTTATGATAGCGGGTTATATTTATCATGATAAGTTCTCCCCCTTTGTTATTAGCAAAAGTGGGTAGGGAAACAAAGCAGCAAAGAATTTGCAAATAGAAGAGAAGGCATGATCGAGCTTTGTAAGTAAATGATAAGGAGTTTTAGAATTGTTTTTCATTTAAATAGATCAGAGTTATAAGCATTACAAAATTTTTCATAGAAGGAAATCAAAGTTTTTAGCATAAAAAAGTAATGATTTTCCCTTTATATAAAAGTTTTAAGCATAAAAATAAGGATTTCCAAATAACCAATCTACCCATACAATATGTCTACACCCTAGCCTCGTACTAAGTGACAGATGGGCATGAGGAGCTGCAAACATGTCGTAGGTTGGGGTGTTAGTCCCATATGCAAACACTAGATAAAACTCAACCTAGCACTCTTTCCCCCCAGTGCCTCGCAAGGCCCCACTGGAACCCTCCCCGGTTAAGGACAAGATATGACTAGAGATAAGGTTATCTAATGTCTACAACCCTACGCCCCCGCTATGGTGAGATATGAAGTCACGGATAATAATTATTGAAAACATTAAGCATTTAAATCTAATGGGAAATTTCATAGCATATGGGTTTATATTTTTATTTGAATTGTTTTGAAATAAAACTCACATAGCTATATTGAAATGAATGAATCAGAGTTTGAGTATTGCGGAAGATTTCAAAACAAAAAACATCATAATACTATAAGAGTTTAAGTTCAAAAAGGAGATGTTTTTGAGTTTCAAAACTAACTTTATAGAGATAAGAGTGGAAGCATTTTGGAAGAAAGAAACAACATCCTTTTAGCAATGTTTCACTTGTTGGAAGAGCGTTTAGCATACACGTTTATATTGAAATAAATCAGAGTTTGTTACTATAAAGATGATATACCTGTTAGAACAACCAATATAAATTCTACCAAGCAAGTCTACCACTTGTTTTAAAAAAATTGAGATTTAAGACTTGATATAAGCATGAAAGTGCAAGGTAAAAGTAATATGGTGATTATGCGGAAGACTTGTAGAAATACATGAAACATCATATTGTAATCAAGAATAATCCATGAGTTTAATTTCAAAAAGAAGATGTTTATGTAAATCATGTTTCAATGAAAATCTTTAAGTTTGACAATAAAGTAACCAAGCATGAAATAACGTTATCAAAAAGAGATTACTACAATGTTACTTTATTTCACAATTTCAAAACATACCAAACATTGTAGAAAGCATGCTAGGTTATCTAGTGCATTTCATAAATAAAGAGTAGTATAAAATTAGCATTAGGATCCAATACTCATGAGAAGAAGTGTTATGGAAGATAATGATGTGCACATAAGTGTATTTTGAATAGAGTAAACAAATGTTTTAATCAAAAATACAAGAGATATGTAAAGTAAAGAGCACAATAAAACACAAATAATTTTACTTCCACACACTTCAATGCACAAACAAAAATGTACAAAAACCAAGGTGCTTTGCACACACAATGCTCATTAAGACTTATCAGGGTGCAAAGTAGTGCTTGGGGATCACATAATTTTATTCTTCAATATTGAGACTAGTGATCCGGTGTACTTAAGAGTAAGTGGTTTTTCTTATTTTGAAAGAAGGATATGGTTTGCACAAGACACTTTACTATTCTATCCAAGGTGCTCAACCTCACAACGCTTATTAAGACTTATCAAGAGGTTCAAGTAGTGCTTGGTGGAGTTATCTTTGTTATTTATTTTATGATTTTTGTTTAGTACAAAGTTCTCCGAATACACTTGTTTTGCAAACCAATAGAATTAAAAAAACCACTTTTCTTAATTTATAAAAGTGCAAATAAAGGAGTGTAGGTAAGATACTTGTGCAGTTTTAATTCATTGTACTAATACAAAACATACACAAGCATTCTTAGATTTAAACACAAATGTAGACAATGCCAAAATAAGTGAGTGAATAAAGATCATTATCAAACATAAAACATTTACTCATACTTAGAGGCCTGCTACGCATAGTTCTACACAACTTTTACAATATAATTGATACACATATTAATAGATGTATCAAAGCATGATGAAAGCAATGTTCAAAGTAGTTTGAAAAGATAAATTGCAACATTATAGAAGTTCTAAATAATAGATTAAATCATGCTTGATTTTCAATGAAGTCCATACAATATTTTTTTTTGATATTTTTGAAGAATAATTTTTACTTAAAGTTTGAACTCATAAAAATTGATCTTGGACTTCCCGAGGACTACCTTGTGAGAGGTTCGCCCGGTAATAGGTGATATGATGGGATGATAGCTCAATCACCCTTTCGCAAGATACAAGTAAAAAGTTAAGTTCAAAAACTAACATTTTTTTATAATTTTTTTGTTTTATATTTATGTATTTGATTTTTGCTTTAGGAAATAGAATTTAAACAAATGTAAAAAAAAAAAGACAAAACACATATTTTTTTGTAATTTGGATTTTATATTTTTGTATTTGATTTTTCAAAAATAAAATAAAATCTGAAGTGCAAAACTAAATAGTACATACAGATTAGTATATTTTTAGGGATTTTTCAAAATTTTAAAATTATAGAAAAACGAACCTCGACGCTAGCGCCGGCGCTAGCGCTAGCGCAGGAAACAGTAAGTGATTTCTTAGGGTTTTAAAAATTTTGATGCTTGAACTTGATTAGGTGTCCCATTAGTAGTTTCATGCTGAATTTGCAGAATTTTTGGAAATGTTTTTGATGGTTAAACATGAAGAAAATTGCATTTGTAAGCATGTTTTAACATGAAAGATCTAGGACACCTATCTCAAGTCGTAACAAACGAGATCTTGCATGAGCTATAAGATAGATTATCATAATGTATGTGAATTCAAATTTTTCTAGACTTTTATCAATCTAATGTAGTTTGAAGAATGATAGGAAATGTAAGCACGAGAAGACATGAAGGAACAAATATGCATAATTTTAGTGATTTAGAAAATAATGTTCATGCAAAAGAATATCATGCACATTCATAAGCATTTTAGTCCAATGGAAACAATTTAAAGTCACATAGTTATTTTATCGTTCAATTTTATTTTATTTTACTTCATAATTAATTCATTATGGTAATATGAGATAACTAGCATGAATAATATCTATTAGTTGATAATGCTAGAATAATGAGTTTGATTGCAATTGTCATACCACAAGATTAATTGAGATAATGTTGCATGTATTCAAGAACGTGATTTAATATTTTTACATGGAATGAATTTATGATTTCATTTGATTTATTAATATAAAGTTGATTCTATGGTTTATAATCAAATGAGATACATGCAAGTCATACTTCATTAATTCATTCATGTACTTATTATGATCACCAATCAAATGTTAGAACTAAGTGGATCTTTTGTAATGTTTGAATTTAAAGATCTTTTGATATTATATAATTATGATGGTGAAGCATGTAGCACAAGTCATATTCAACATTTTTCAGAATATTTTAAAGAAAGATTGTGAGGTGAATAGTGAATATGAAAGAAGGGAGAAGCTATTTTTTGGTTAGTTTGAAGAGTTATTGTAAATTTTCTCAAATATAAGGGCTATCATATTCATCACACAAGATAGATAAATATCAACACATTGTGCATTTTAATTTTTTGTTTGCCTAAGCCCTTTATTATTTAAATCCATTTAAAATAATTTCATTAGTCTTGATAATAGTTTCAATATTTAATAATGATAGTTCAAGACATTTAAGGGTAATGGATTTAAAAGGTAAAAGGGATAAGTAGATCACTAAACAAGATGATATGACTTTTCAAGATAAATAGAGTGATCATAGCATGATAGTTTAAGAAGAAACAAAAGAGAATAAACAAAAATAAATTTAAGTAAATCATGAAGTAGAATAATGATATTTCATTTTTGTTAGGTTTCTACTTCATGCAAATGATGGGATACTAATGAATAAGAGATTTAGGTATCCAAAGAGGACCAGGTGTGACGGTTCCTTTGGGTACCCAAATGCATCGTGTTTGCTTTTGGGGAGATGTGATTGAATGGGCCCTTTTGATTTGAGTTTGTATTTCATCTTTAACTTTTGGCCGCCATTCAAACATTGGTTTAATATTATTCTTATTTATCAAATTTCCATGATGATTTTGCAAAACATTCTTTATAGGAAATTTGTTTATTTTTAGATTTATGTTGGGAGAGTGGTTATTTGTAAATGATAATGATTTGGAATTTTATTTTCAAGCATTTGATATTCTTTATTTCCTTTGTTGGATTTATCAACATTTTGAGAAATTATATTAAACTTGCTTTTAGATATACCTTGAGATTGTGAATGAGTGTTTTGAGCTTTTTTCTTAATGAATTCCTTAAGCAAGTTGATTTTTGATTTTAGTTCATCATTCTTGATTTTTAAATTATGTCTAGCTTTATTATAATTTATTATGCTATTTTTAAGAGTGGTAAAAATTGAGTCAATATGTTTTTCATATTTATCCCTATACTCATCAAATGTTTCATCCATCTCTTTTATTTCAATTTCATAGTCCTTACATTTAGCACAATTAATTTTTAAAGATGAATTTTCTAAACATAATTTTTCATTTTGTTCTCTTATAACAATAATTTCTTTTTCAAGTTCCTTAAATTTTTCTTTAATATCATTACAATCAAGATAAGGTTTTGTATTTTCAATTGAAGTGACATGAGTAAAGCTAGATAAATCAGATTTTGATACTGCTTTAACTTTTGCTTTTAAATTTTTATTTTCTAAGCGCAATTTGCAATTTGCATTTTTTAATTTCTTAATTTTGCGCTTTGTAATTTGTAGCAATTGTAATGAAGAAATAGAAGTACAAAAGGTGAAATTTGATTTCCTTACATTGCTTTTGGATGAGGGAGGATTTGAACATATTGTTCCTTTGTTTTCTTCTTGGCACTCATTTTCCAAAAATAAGATTTCTTCTTCTCTTCCATTTGATGTGTGCTCCATTGATTCATCATGAGAGGGGCATTCATGAAGATTTGTGCACGCTTGTATATTCTCCGGTTCTTGCGATTGTTTCATACCTGTAGATGGAGAATCATATATTTCTTCAAGAAATTTCCATACTTTATATGCACTTGAAAAACAATATATTAATTTGAAAATTTCATTTGAAAGACCACAAAATAAATAGTGTTTAGCTTTTGCATTTAACTGAAGTTCCTTTTTATTTGATTCATTTGCAGGTCTAGCTATGGCTAAATTCCATACTTCGATATCTAATGTTTTAATAAATTTTTCAATTAAGATTTTCCATCCTTTATAATTTGTCCCTTCAAATAAAGCTGGTGTAGGTGATTTTTCTTCTTCACAAAAATTTCCCCCACTAATGGAAGCGAGATCATGAGACGCCATTATTCCCGGTTGTTAAGCCGATTGGAATAAAACCCCTCTGATACCACTTGTTGGATCGGTCGGCGCCCTTAGAGGGGGGGGGGGGGGGGTGAATAAGGGTTTTCAAAAACTTAAGATTATATTTAGAAAACTTTGAAATATTGCAAGATTAATACAATGAGAAATCAAGTAAAACAATAATGAAGAGACATGCTTTATTAATATCAAATAATGTTTTACAAAACTTGATTTCTATGATGCTAGAAATCGGTGGCGACGAATAGTAAACTCTTTTTGTTTTCTATCCCGACTCGCATCCCCGCGAACCGGTGGCCCTAGCCTATCCTCCCCGGATTCGGCCTCAAGCCGCTCTAGCCAACCCTTCCCCGGATGTGGCCTCGAGCACCCCCTAGACCTAGTCTCTAGACCCAGTCGCCAACACGAGGCGAATTTTATCCCTAAGTCCTACCCCAGACCTAGTCGCCAACACGAGGCGATTTCACTACCGTTTTCAAATAACAAAGAGAAATAAAATTATAAAAACTCCCTTAAGATGAACTTCTGAAAGTGGAGGCGAAGATCCGCTGTAGAATCAGCGTTTGTAGAAGCGGACTTCGTTTGGATCCGGCGTGACGTAATCCTCCTTCAGAAGTTTGCAGAGCTTCGCTAGGACTTCAAGTTTCGGCCAAGATGGCCTCTGGAATTGTAGCACTGCCTCTCTCTCCCTGATGTCTGTCTCAAACGAGAGGTGAGGGGTCCTTTATATAGCCCAAGTGCTACCGCCGGCGCTAGCGCTACCACCGGCGCTATCCCGGATTAGGCAACGTTTTGCGCGGCAGAATCTCCCATCCGCGGCAACCTCTTGCTCTATGCCTTATGTGCGTCACGCTACCGCCGGCGCTATCCGCTACCGCCAGGCTCTAACATCCTTCTTAAATTGCTTCCGAAATGGCGCTAATCAACGCTATCGCTGGGCGCTATCGCTACCGCCGGCGATAGTGAGCTTGTTCAAATTTTGGCCTCAATTTTGGGGGCAGTCATCATGAGTACTCCTTGAGTCATATGGACTATGTTAACCTTCACACTTGAACACACAAGATCAAATACACATAGGATTTGTTATTCTCAAACCTAGGAGATGCGGAAGACCATGTTCCAACAATTAAGCATTGTCATTTCCTTCGCATCTGATATGGATGTTGTGCTAGTTTCTTGCTTACAAATGAGATGTTATTTCTCATATCCCTCTAAATGCGTGCATGAGGGGAATATCATCATGTCGTATCACGACACCCAAAACTTCTCTTCTATGAATGTTTATATAAACACATATTCTTATATATCTTCTACAAAGATGAGTAGGTATTTGTGAGTTCTCTTTTGTAGAGATCGACAGGTGTTCACAAGTTCTTTTCAGGCAATCGCGTTGTAAAATTACTTTTATACCTGCTCTGAGTTCTCTTTTGTAGAGATCGACAGGTGGTCGCGAGTTCTCCTCAGGTACTGGCATTATGAAATTTCTTTAATGCCTGCTTTGAGTTCACTTTTGAAGATATTGGCAGGTGTTCGCGAGTTCTCTTCAGGTACTCGCATTGTAGAATTACTTTTTGATGAGTCCCATTTATATACACTTTTTCGGACTCATCTGGGCTTGTTTTCTTGCTATTGCACTACACTTTTAGCCCATAATTGATTATATCTCACTTGGACACACTTTCGCTATTAGTGCACTGTTTAGGCCCGTTGTGGTGTGCAATTGCACGCTTTATTGTTGGGGGTAAGCACATTGTGCTCCCCATTCTTTTATTTTGTGTTTCTATTGAACTGGAAGGGTATTCCCAGCTGTGTTGATGTGTATGCAGGTGGATGGATCATCCGATTATAACCAGAATTCATGTCTGCATGAATCGCACGGTCGAGCATTTCCTTGATGCACAGACGGTTGCGGTCATGCGCCCTCATCTGGGGAAGAAAATGATGTTTTGTGTTTGATCGTGCGTTTTTACGCACGGGCAGTTGCCCGTGCGCGAAGGAAATGCACGATCGCCTGCTCAGCCTAGTTTTTTGGCCATCTGGAATTGGCCGTGCATTTTTACGCACGATCGACTTCGACCGTGCATGAGTAAAATGCACGGTCGGCTTTGACCGTGCGTGAGTAAAACTCACGGGCGCTCTGTGTCGTCTTTCAAGGCTTTCTTTTTAATTAATATTGCATGGTCCACGCACGGTCGTGCGTTCGACCGTGCGTGACCAATTTCTGACTAGTTTTCTATAAAAGCTGCAGACTTCGCCCTAGACCAGATCGATCCTCTTTCCCGCGCCCGAAGGGTTCCAAATCCGTCATTTTTGCGACTCCATCGCCGCCCACCTTACGGAGGAGCTCCGGCCACCATTTCCTTGCAAATCTAAAGCCGGAGCATCCTCTCGGCCACCTCCATCATCCAAGTGCTTCACAGAGAGGATTCCACCTTCATCTTCATCGCCAAGCAAAGAGTTCTTCACATCAGACGTGGCCGGATTATAGTTTACCGGAGAAGATGGGTCCATTGGAAGGAAGTGATAGCCCTCCTCTACCCCAGACGATAGTTGGGACCGAGCTAGGATGTGGATTGACAACCCAACGATTCCTACTGAGAATCTACAACAAGCCTCTTGATTTGGTCGTATCTCTTGCCTTTCTCTCTAACTTGTGTAGATGTATATGAATGTAATCTTCATTAGTTGATTATGTGCACTATAAACCATAATTTGTAATGTTTATTTCATTTTTATGAAATTATCTTGTTTATATGTATATTTGAGGTGGCCACCAAATCCACTCCACCCTCCACTCCATTCCGCTAGCCTACTCGCCCATTCTGTGTGCCTACACTTCCATCCGCCAAGCTAAGTGGTGCTAACGGCCCGTATAATCCACCTTGACTCCGTCGGTGTGAACCATTCCATCCTCTTTACTACCTTCCATCCTCCTAGCGAAGCATGGCATAGCGGCCCGTGTAATCCATTCCCCTCATGAAGCAGTGCGCTCAAGGCCTATATTGTTCGATTCTGCACTTATTCACCTCATCCACTTTCCTACTGGCCATCGGCCTTGTGAAGCAGTGCGCTCAAGGCCTGCCTAGTTTCCATCTTGCCAAGCAAAGCATTGCATAGCGGCATTACATAGGAGTAGTTGTAGTTATTTTATTTTATTTACAAAACCAAAAGCCTGTTCGTCTGCATCTGCCACAAGGACTTCGATCACAAGTCCTTCCTCGATAGATAACTCCACCTTACTTTGTTCCTTTGAGATTCGATACTTGGTGATCACTCCCATTTATATTACTTGAACGATCGGTACACTACCATTTCGTGCCACAGTCTTCCTACCGCCTATAGCGGTGTGCTAGACTTACGCATCAAGTTTTTGGCTCCGTTGCCGGGGAACACTGTCGTGTGAGTTGCTTGAGAGAGAGCGAAAAGAGATAAAGACTTTTCCATTTATATATCGCATTTGTTTTAATTTAGTGTTTGTAAACTCTATTATTATCTATTTTACGGTTTTAAAAATCAGGATTCTGATGATTTAATTTGTCCTTCGTGCATACGGAGTTCATTTTTTGCTTATATTATTTGTGAATCCATCTTTACGATAATATGTATTCTTCTAAACAATGTAAAGGGTGCAAAGCGTTTAACCATTCTAGTGATGATTGCCATCTAGGAAGCCATGATTATAATTGGAATGGTTCATCGTATGGAGAATCCAGATCTTTGTACACTGAACCTACCTATTATAATTATGTGTACAGATCGCGAGCATCGCCTTCCCCGGGTGCTTTGGCCTTTCCACAGTCAAAACCTACCCGGAAGCGTTGCTTGTGCTGTCAGAGTTTTGATCATGAGCTGAAGGACTGTGAGCAATGGAAGTTGCAATTGGCAGAGGATGATGAGACATCACTTATCTCCATTCCACTGCCGTCTTATACCACCGTTCCTTCCATCACTGATGACATTTATGTTATGCCCCCAGGTTATCTTGGGATCACGACGGATGTGTCCACTAGCGTGGTTGTTGATCACTACGATGATATTTTGGAGTTTCCTTCCTCTACTATTCCATCATTTCCTGTGGATTCTGTATATGATGATATTTCTTCACTCCTATCGGACTCTATCTTGAGTCCTGTTTCTACTCAGATATTTTCTTGTATCAGTATGTATGTATCTTCTACTCTTATTGCCAAATTTCTAGATGTGCAAGATGAGCCTATGGAGCTCGAAGTAGTGCCGAGTTGCACTGAGGAGGATATTTTTCTTAGTGAGGAGGTTTCTACCTCATCACTGGAGGAGAAGGTCCAACTCATCACCGAAGTTCCTAGCTGCTCATATTCTTCCTGCAGTGCTTCTAATGCGGTCGACAATGAGACTTTTATGGAACCTGATGGGAGTGACACCGGGGCCACTCCTCTTGTGTTTGATTCTTTTAGTTCTTCGTCCATTTTATTTCCTAATCATCCTTCTAATAATGTTGATATTGATAAATTCATCCATCTTTCTTCCTCTCCTGCTTCAATCTCTAATGTTGAAACCGATTTCTCGGTCTCTTGTGAATCTCTGGGCCCCCTATGAGTTGAGGGGCAGCTAGCCCTTACTGGTCCCTCGGAAGAGGCAGACTGAAAACTAGGAAAATTACTAAGACCTTAGTCGCAGCGAGGAGGTCCCTCCACTAACCCGAAAGATCGTTGAGCGCTTCCCCTCCTAAGCCAAAGCTGAGACTTGGGCACCTTGGAGAGCTAGAGATCTAAACCAAAGTAGCCTAGGGAGAAAGAAGCTCAAAGAAATGAGATTTGGATCCTCTCCCAATGTGCCCTTCAAGGTCTATTAATAGTTTTTTCTTTGTAGTCTGCTAATAGCGGAAATCCGCTTTTTTATTTTACTAAACGCGCCACAATTTGGTCTGCTAACAACTGAACTCCGTTGTTTGGAGGGGCTAGTGGCAGACCACCAAGGGTAAAAGGGTAATTCCAGCTCCCGGACCCCTGGGAGAGGGGTTTGCGAGAACTCCCCTCTTCTCCACCCTCGTGAGCCCCTACGCGAGGATATTATTTGTCTTCGCGAGATGGAGCTGGCTCGGCGAGCTCGCTCTGACTCGCCTTGCCGAGATCTAGGGTTTCAATGAACTCAATTTGGAGTTCATCGAACTCAGGTAATCTGCTCGAACCTTGCTGGAAGAATTGAATTCGTCGAGCTGAGAGGTTACTTCGTCGAACGGAAGACCTGTCGCTTATTCGTCGAGTGCAGAGTCGAGTTCGTCGAACTGAAGGAATAACAGGAGACTTGGCCATTTCGCCAACGCCTGAGACGATAAGATTGCCGACCACTGATATGGCAAGACCGCCGACCGCTGAGACGGCAAGACCGCCGAACGCTAAGACGTCGAGATCGTCGACCGCTGAGATGGCGAGATTGTCTACCGCTGAGATAACCTTCTGGACTGGCTGAGATAAGATTTTTGCTGAACTCTGACCATCCCCTAGATAGGCAGTCTGCGAGAGCTCGCCCTTTTATATTCCTCACGAACCCCAATGCGAGGGCCCTACTTGCCCCCGCGAGACCGCACTGCCTTGGCGAGTTCACCCCGGCTTGTCCTGCCAGTTCTCTCGTGAAGCTCTTGCGGAGACCCAGGCGAACACCAGGTTGAACACAATCCCCGCTCTTTACGAGATTATCCTAAGCTCTCAAAGAATCATCCAACCCCGAGTGTTTGCCGGGGACTGATGACCTGTCAGGAATCTTTGGTAGGTCCCACCCGCGAGCTATAAATAGACTCAGGTCTCTGAAGATGCGTATCCTCATTTTCTTCTCCTTTTTCTTTCTCCCCTTACTGTAGCTACCAAAGGATACCGCTCTCCAAGGAGCTTGGGGCTCGCCTGAAGGCCTCGAAGGCTGGCGGGATGTTTGCTATGGCCAAAGTTCCCGCGTGGATGAATCGCCCGCCCCCAGCTTCGGTGTCGAAGTCAAAGAAAGCGAAAGCGGTTCGCCGAACTGGGGACGAGACAGTTCTACTGGAGTCCTCTCTAGACAATAGGTCCCCTGGGAAGGTAAGGATTAACCTTCCCGCAAAAATATTCAATTAACATCGCTGAGTCTCGCTTGGTCGCAGGGTCATACCGCCGACAAAAGTGTTGGCGAGCCCGCAAATGAGCCTCCCAATATTCCTCCAGCGAACACTGGTCTCACTGCCGAACAAGCTGCGGGTACCCTACTGGTTCTCTCTCGTTTTCATCCACTTTGCTGACTAATGGATTCTCATTTCTTGGTTTTCGCAGTCTCACCCCCACAACCTCGAATCGCCCGGATTTGCTACCTCGGTCACCAGCCCCTCCTGACTCAACCATAAAAATGTCGGGGTTCAACCTCATGGGATGCGATGACTCTGGCGGTTCGCGGCGGCCCAAGATTCCCCCGATCAACGATCCATCATACACCCCTGGTCTGGGCAAATCTGCCTTACCCTTCTATGGCAATGTTTTCGAGGGTCGGCCTGGGCCATCTCGCCCTCCTCCGGGTAAGGGATCCGGCACCTCTGTTACATACGAAGATTTCTCCGAACTGCTAAATCTAACTGTGGTTTTTGCAGAGAGCTCTGAGACTCATCACACTGACTCTGATTTTGGTGACGGAGAGATGTCCCCCCTCCCTGAGGAGATGGAAGAATTCTTGGGTGATCCGCGAGACCCCGAGGCAATGAAGCGGAGAACTGTCAAGGTCTTTGCAAAGCAAGGTCGGATGTTGCTGGACCTCAACCTTCAAGCGAGAA
Organism: Dactylorhiza incarnata; assembly: GCA_033032865.1. Lineage (NCBI taxonomy): Eukaryota > Viridiplantae > Streptophyta > Magnoliopsida > Asparagales > Orchidaceae > Dactylorhiza > Dactylorhiza incarnata. The sequence continues at coordinate 5,466,638 of JAWHQI010000141.1, read as the reverse complement.
GGGATAGATAGGCTGCCAAGGAGAGGCACGCCGCTCTGATGGATGAGTATGCGAGGCTCCGTGTCGCAATACCTCGCGACCCTGACGAGACTGCCACCTCGCCAGACGCGCATGTCGCGAGGATCAAGGATTACGCCCACCTAATCGATCGGGAGGCCCGCGCTTCCATAGACTACTACAACTCCAGGATGCCGCCACGGTCAAGGCCGCGAGGCGGCGGCAGATGGAAATGGCTACCTCATTAGTCTCGCAAACTTTTCCATTAATGAATTTGTTTATTAATAAGCTGGACAATCTTGCGACTGCTGCGATTTCTGTTTAAGGATTCTCGCTCGCTAAGAGCTACTGCCAATTATTTATGTTTTTTCGCTCGGGATTCCCATAGAATCGCCCTTTTCTTATTTTATTCTCGCTATAAATTGTGCCATTCTCGCTAAATGCCTGCTCATGCTAACCTCGCAGGATGGTGTCGCTTACTTGGTATTCGCGAACCCTCTCCGTTCTCGCGCACGTTCATGATGTGACATTTTGGCTAGCTGCACCCCCGATGCTTGGGCTTCTTCCCGCCCTTTTTTATTTTCTTATAAATAGCCGCTCATAACTAGTTCTACCTACCGCATTAATCGGCAACCCTTCTTCTTCCTCTGCGCGGGAGCTCTCACAGCCTCTTTCTCGCAATCTTCTCTTTTCTTCACAGATTTCCAGAGATGGGCGGTGACTCTGGCGAGGCTGAGGGTCGTCTGAAGTGTTATTGGGCCTTCACCGACCACTCATTTTTCTGCTGCAACTTGACAGAGGAGGAATATTTCACAGTCGTTGCCGACTTCGTACCCCCAGGGTTCACGGCTCGCCGCCCTAGCAAGAACGACGTGATCAACGCCCCCTTGGTCGACGAGCTAGCCATCCCCACGGCTCATTTTGCAGTTGGCCCGCGACTGCCCCTGTGGCCTGAACTTCGCTAGGTACCCGTCATCTCGCTTGTCTTTACTTTCTTTCGAGTTGAATCTCGCTTGCGAGATTATTTACCTTTTGTTTGTGCTTCTCGCCAGGTGTTCAAACACTTCGGCGTCGTTCCGGCACAGCTCACCCCTAACGCCATCGCCGTCATCGTCGCGTTCGCTTGCTACATGCAAAAAGAGCGCATCGAGTTCAGTCTACTGGTCTACCGGAAACTGTTCTCATTCCGGGCCTACAAGGATGGCACCGCCTACTTCGTAGGGTCCGGAGTCAAGGTCATCGAGACCGTCAACAAGACCCATTATTGGGCCTAGAAGTTCCTTATTGTGAAGGGGAGCTTTGGCAACATTCCGTTCTCGCCAATTCAACATAATGAGACCACCTATCGCCCTCCAGCCCTCGGCGACCACGATGCCGACCTGGTCCACTTCTTCCTCAAGAAGAATATCGTGGTTGTTCACCTCCGCCGAAGTATTGACTCGATGCTCCCAGTACTTCCTGTGGAGGGTAAGAATCTCACTTGCGAAATTGCCTACTTTTATTCTTTACTTTTTCTAACCAGATTCATTTCAGGCGAGCGAGATCTTCCTCTCCACCCCACTACGCGAGAAACAAGAAAACCTCCGCTGACCTCGCACTCGCGACCATGGGAGCGGAGGCCTGTCGCGAGGCCATCGCCGAGGCCACCCCGCCTTCCCGAAAGAGACCGGAGGCCTCCTGCAGCAAAGGCCCCAACAAACCATCTTCGCCAAAAAAGAAGAGACCAAGGAAGAGCAAGGGCTCGCTTCCTTCTGAAAAGGGAAGGAGCGTGCCGACCCCTCTCTTGTCGAGATCGATCTCGCCAGCCTCTCTGGCGAGAGGGAGACCGATGAGCAGGCCGAGGACATTGCCAAGACCTCGGACCCGCAGATTCCAGTCAACCACTGGAACTTCGGCCTCGTCCAGAAGCACCAGGATGAGACCGACGAGCTCCTATTTAGCTGGAAGCTGGAGATCAACAAAGCCGACGTCTCTACCATCCTCCCCTCCTGGGTGGAGAAGTCGACCGTTAGCGGTCACGCCTTCTCCCTCTCCTTTGTACTCTATGGGCGCGAGGATGTCGTGGTATATAAGGAAGAGACCGCGAGAATTCTCGCCTATGAGAGTGCGAGGTCCCAGATGCACTCCGTAGAGCTCGCCCACATGACGGGGAGGCACTGCTTGCAGATAGATCGCCAAAACGTGGAGTTCGCTAAAGCCTACCAGGCCATCCTGGCCGAGATAGCTCAGCTCAAGGAAAAGCTGTTCACCACCGACGTTGGTGTGGTGAGTCCTCGAGCCCTCGCTACCTCTTTCCCTTCAACTTTTTCCTTTCTTAACTTCATTTTTCTTTGTAGGATGCCGAAGCCGTCGGGAGAGCTGATGCTCGCATCCTTAGCTTTGAGGGTGAGGTCGCAGCGCTGAAGGCCCACAACCGCGAGCTTGTTCGCACTGCCCTCCCTCCTTCTCCTCGCCATCTGAAGGAAGAGCGGTGAGCCCGAGATGTGGAGATCCTCGAGGAGTGCACTTACTCGGCGCGCTACATCTTCCAGGCTATGAGAGGAGTGGGTCTGCTATCTGCCGAGGTGGACGGCTTGACCATCGAAGATATCGTTCTCGAGCTCTTCATCCCTCTCTCGCCAGTTGTGAGCAGCGACGACGAAGGGTCTGTGGGCGAACTTTGAAGATTGTAATACCTGTTTACTTTTTTTTTGACATCTTTTTGGCTGGCAAGATCGCCGCTCTATGTAATCAAACAGTTGAATATAAATGAAGATTTTTTGTCCCTTCTACTGTGTTCATCTTTTTTTGTCAAATATTTTTCTACGTTCAACCATATTCTCGCATACTCTTCATTGTCCCCGTCGCATTTGATCTCTCCTAACACGTAGTCGCCCCGTCCCGACATAAGACATATGCTTGTTATCGCCTTTATATTGTAGGATCACTCTCTTCTTCCTGGCCTAGCGAGGAGTGTTCACTCTTCTCTTTTAGCTTCGGCGGGCAAGATCACCCTTACGATTTCTCGCTTAGTTTGATGTCAGCGGGTATTTGCCTCCCTCCCATGTATTGCCTGTGGAGAGCGCGTGGAAGGTGTCTCCCCCCCCCCTTATTATGCGAGAACACCCCTTCTCGCCGAGCGAGAAGACCTCCAGTTCCCGATTTTGCCAGCCTCTCCGCGAGATCAACCTGTCCCACCGGCTAGTGAGATCCCGGCAGCGGAATCATTCGGTGCACTTCAGCATGAAAAACTTATTACCTTGCCAGCCTCTCTGCGAGATCAACCTGACCCACCGGCTAGTGAGAGCCTGGCAGCGGAATCATCCGGGGCACTTCAGCATGAAAAACTTGTTACCTTGTCAGCCTCTCCGCGAGATCAACCTGACCCACCGGCTAGTGAGAGCCCGACAGTGGAATCATCCAGAGCACTTCAGCATGAAAACTTGTTACCTTGCCAGCCTCTCCGCGAGATCAACCTGACCCACTAGCTAGTGAGAGCCTGGCAGAGGAATCATCCGGGGCATTTCAGCATGAAAAACTTGTTACCTTGCCAGCCTATCCGCGAGATCAACCTGACCCACCGGCTAGTGAGAGCCCAGCAGCGGAATCATCCGGGGCACTTCAGCATGAAAAACTTGTTACCTTGCCATAGTAGTTACCATTATCACACAGAGGAGTAAGATATTCAACGAATGAAATAATAAAAACTTTCACGGATAAAATCTTTTTAAGTCATCCCCACTTCTGGCCCGGTCGAGGGGTACCCCTTCCACATCCTGGAGGTGATACCCTCCCAACTTGAGCACTTCACTTAAAATGTATGGACCCTCCTAGTTGGGGTTAAGCTTACCCACCGTGGCTCCTTTTCCGGCCGCATCGACCTTCTTTAGGACCAGATCTCCTTTCTAAAAGTGCTTTATTCGGATGTGCTTGTCAAAATATCGAGCCATTCGCCACTTAATTTCTTCCTGCCTGATGGTGGCCAGGTCCCGGAGATCCTCTACTAGATCCAAGGACAAACTCTGCTCCGCTTCATTTGCCACTAGCCATTCTTCATCCCCCTCGCTCGCAGCGATCACCCTGGGGGTATTTACCTCGAACTCTATTGGAAGGACTGCCTCAGACCCATGAGAGAGCTTGAACGGAGTCTCTCCGGTGGCGGTGTTCGGGGTAGTCCTAACGGCCCAAAGGATGGATGGTAGCTGCTCTACCCAGTTCCCTCGCAGATTCTCCACTTTCTTCTTGAGCAGGTTGACGATGATCTTGTTTGCTGCCTCCACCTGACCATTGCTTCTCAGATGGTGGACCGATGCAAACCTGAGGTCGATGCCAAGTTGGGTGCATAAACTAACAAACTCCTCGCTGGCGAATTATGGCCCATTGTCCGTCACTATAGTTAACGGGAGTCCGTGCCTGCAAATTATCTCCCCCCACACCAAATTTCTTACGACTTGGGACATTACCTTGGCCAGCGCCATGACTTCTATCCACTTGGAGAAGTAATCGATCATCACCAATTGGAACTTCCTCTGGACATTAGCTTGCGGGAAAGGACCAACTTGGTCCAACACCCATATAGCGAAAGGTCATGGATCCATGATGGTCTAGAGCCTCTGAGCTGGGAGGAGTTGGAGCGGAGCATAGAGCTGACACTTCGAACACTTTCTTGCAAACTCCGCCGCATCCTTGCTGAGGGTAGGCCAGAAGTAGCCTTGCCTCAACACCTTCCCCTCCAGGGTTCCGCTCCCGGAGTGACTGCCACACTCCCCGGAGTGAATTTCTTCGAGGACTCTCGGGACCTCCTCCTCGGAAACACAACGGGCCAGGAGCCCCTAGAGTGTCTTACTGTATAGCCCCCCTGCATGCAAGGAATAATAAGCTAACTTATACCTAAAGTGCCATCTATCTATGTCCTATTCGGGGAACTTCCCTGATGATAGGAAGGCGATGAACGGATCCATCCACGAGGCCCGCTGATCTACCTCCATCAGCTCTCCTTCCTCGATGGAGGGTCGGAAGAGTTTCGAAACCGTCCCCCCAGCTCAGGGACCGAACCTGGCTAGGAGGTCCGTCGTGGTGCTCTCCTCCCTTGGCACATGCTTGATGGAGAAAGTGCAAAATTGCCCAATGACCCCCTTGACCTTCTCCAGGTAACGTTGGAGGGTCGGGTACTTTGCTTCAAACTCTCCCCTGACTTGGCATGCCACCACCATGGAGTCCATCGAGACCTCCACATCTTGTACTCCCAGCTCCCGGGCCAGCCGCAGGCCCGCTATCACTGCCTCGTACTCGGCTTGGTTGATGGTAATTGGCAAATGGATACTTAGGGCTTGTTCGATCTTTGTCCATTGGGGGCTCATCAGGATGATTCCCCCTCCATAGGAGTGCTTTCCTGATGCGCCATCCACCAACATCTTCCATGCCACCGGGGGAGGCGATTCATGTTCCACCACTTCGGTTGCGTAGTCGACCATGAAGTCTGCCACTGCTTGCGCCTTGATCAGCATCCTGGGCACGAACGTGATATCGAACTCACTCAGCTCCACGGACCACTTTGCCAACATTCCCGAGTGTTCCACCCCTTCCATGACTCTATGAAGTGGTTGATCAGTCACTACTTTGATTGAATGTGCCTGAAAGTAAGGTCGGAGCCTCCGGGCTGCAACTACCAACGCAAAGGCCAACTTTTCCAAAATTGGGTATCGGAGCTCCGCCTTCCTCAGCACTCGGCTGACATAATAGATGGGGAATTGTTTCCTCCCCTCTTCCTGGACCAACACTGAACTTACTGCTTCAGATCCTACCCCCAAGTATAGGGATAGATCCTCTCCCTGTCTTGGCCCTTGGAGCAGAGGAGTCCGGGTGAGTTGCTCTTTCAAAGCTTGGAAGGCTCCCTCACACTCTGAGGTCCATTCAAGTTTTTTGTTCCCCCTTAGCACCTTGAAGAAAGGTGCACACTTCTCCCTCGCCTTAGAGAGGAACCTGCTGAGTCCGGCCAGCTTTCCAGTGAGGCTCTGAACCTCTTTTGAGTTTTTTGGTGACCCTAACTCCATGATTGCTTTGACCTTATCTGGGTTAGGCTCCACCCCTGCTGGGGTGAGCAAGTGACCCAAAAATTTTCCTCGGCTAGCCCCGAAGACACACTTCAGGGGGTTGAGCTTCATATTATACTTCCGCAAGGTCCCAAAGGTCTCTTCAAGTTCTCGGAGGTGAGACTCAAGGTACCGACTCTTTACCATGAGGTCATCGACGTAGACCTCCAAGTTTCTTCGCTTTTGCTCTCGAAAGACCTTGTCCATCATCCTCATGTACGTGGCACCTGCATTCATGAGCCCGAAGGGCATCATCTTTTAAATATTTCATCCATACCCCGTGATGAAGGTGACAACCATGATGTCAAGGGGGTGCATGTGAATCTGATGATAACCTGAAAAAGCATCTAAAAAAGACATTACAGGGAAACCGACGGCTGAGTCAACCAGCGCGTCGATTCTAGGCAAGGGGTAGAAATCTTTTGGGCACGATTTATTAAGCATGGAAAAATCGATACCCATTCTCCACTTACCTCCCCCCTTCTTCACCATGACCACGTTGGAGACCCAGCCTGGATACTGGATATCCAATACTAAAGCTGCTTGCAGGAGCTTACCCACCTCCTCTCGGATGGGTCCTTCCATCTTGTCTGCTATGGCTCTCCTCTTTTGACGGATGGGGTGGGTGCCAGGGTAGAGATTGAGGCGGTGGCAAGCCATATCTGCATCGATCCCGGGCATCTCCGCGGCGCTCCAAGCGAAGACATCCATATTTTCTTGGACGCAGGCTAGGATTTGCTTCTGCTCCTCCAGGCTGAGCTCCCCGCTGATTCTGAATTTCTCCACTACCCCAGCTCCGGTGGTGACCTCGAGCTCCACGACCTCCTCCAGGGCCTCCAGCCGGGCCTGCTCTCCCCAATCTCCTTCTTTCTCTTCGCCGCTCGCTAAAGCTTCGGCCTCATCCTCCCTTCCTTCGTCTCCTATCTCCATCAGCTCTTCTGCCTCTCCTCCTTGGGCCTGAACCTCTACCTCTTCTCCTTCCTCCAATCTCTCCTCTATTTCCTTTCCGAGGCCCGCCGGCTCTCCCACCTCCTGATCCCAATTCTCGGCTTCAGCTACCCAGGACATAGTGTTCACTGCCGTCACGTAGCACTGCCTTGCTACCTTTGGTTCCCCCCTTACCCGAACCTGAACTCCTCCCAAGTTGAACTTGAGGCACTGATGGAAGGTGGAGGGTACGCAGCGGAAGGCACTAATGAGCGGCCGTCCGAAGATGGCACTATAGCTGCTGGGGGCATCCACTATAACGAAGTGGCAATTCCGAGATTGCCCTTGCAGGACTACGTGGAGCCCCACTCCCCCCTCTACCTCCTTCCTCTCTCCGGAGAACCCGAACAACGGGCCATCCGAGGCCAGCACCCTCTTGTTCTCTACTATCATCTCATCGAACGCCTTCTTAAAGATGACGTTGACAGAGCTTCCATTGTCCACGAGAATCCAGGATACTTTGAAGTTCTCAATGGCGGTCTGGATGACCAACGCATCGCAGAAAGGGTCCTCATGACCCGGCATGTCCCTTTGAGAGAAATAATTTTTTTTGCTGGGGGTGGAGCGGTGGATGTTGAAGCCACGCTCCGACGATAGATGGTATGGAGGCTCGCCTTGTGGTTTGCCTCTGCCCCTACCCCCCCCCCCCTCCCCCCCCCCGTGGATCACTCCGATCCCTCCTGTGCTCCCCACATCGGCCCTGTCTTCGCACCTTTCCTCCTCATCCTACGAAGGCACGACCTCCTCATATCTCACCGGTTGCTGCTGTCGCGGCGCGGGCACCCTGGCCCTTTTTGTCTCTGTTGATTATGGGGGTGTCTACAATATCACCTAGAGTGGGGGGGGGGGTGAATAGGTTTTTCAATTTATATTGCCCCCTTTCGGTTTTTCTAGTTTCTGATTAGTAGATGCCCCCATAATCAACAAGTGGTATCAGAGCGAGGTTGTTCAAATAAAGCTTAACAGCTTGAAAGATCTGCCTAAGGGGAGTCTACTTACCATTAGCTATGGAATCAAGAGTAGCATCATGTTCTAAAGAAAACTATAGCTTATGGAGAATAAGAGCAAGAATTTACATGGAAGCAATGGATCCCAGAATGTTTGCGTTAACTCAAAAAGAACCTCTCATAACCAAGATAAAAGATGAGATCCTTCTATCCAGTTTGGACAAAGAAGCCAGAAACATACTAGCTAGTGCAGTAGATTCGCTACCTCTTCAGAAGCTAAGTCATTGCACCACAACAAAGAACATGTGGGATCTCCTTGAAGCTCTTATGGAAGGGTCTGAGGAAATCTTACAAAAAGAAATTCCTCATGTGCAAGAATGCTTCAGAGCACCCCCTAACCACCTCGGAAGATGAATCAGAAGATGAAGGATGCTCCTTAGTCAGAAGAGGGATAAGAGCACCAGTGACCTTCACTGATTGTAATTTTGAGGATGAGGAAGCTTATGGGTTGATGGCTCTAACAAATGAAGCAAATCATGATGAACCACATCGTGACCAGGTATGCATCACTCACACATCTTTATTACCTATCTTATCTGAGAAGATCCGGAATGCATCAGGGAGTAGTACGTCCTCTAAAGATGATGCAGGAAACTGCTCATCATGAAACAATCAGAACCATGATGATCTGATAGAGCAATTTGGGGATCTCTTAGTGGCTCTAAGTATGAGCAAGAGACTCGTCAAGAAGCAAGCTAGAGAGCTAGATTCACTCAGACTCAGCAAGACTGAGAAGAATAAGGAAATGGGCATGCCTTCCAATGAAGGCACCAACTCCTGTGAGCTCAAGAAAATCATAGACAAGCTCTGTGATGAAAGAAGCCAATGGGATGAACTCATAAAAAAACTTGAGAGTGACCTCCTCAAGGAAAGATATTTGGTGGCTCAATTCTCTAAGCCCAAAACTATACTGCCCATCATTAACACCTTCACTTCTCAAAGAGATAGGAAGGGGTTGGGTTTCAATAAAGAGGCAGCAAGTGATGGGAATGGAAATAGGGGCAAAACCAAAGCAGAGCCTCATACCACCTTTCAAAAGGTAGTATTTCCCTCTAACAGGTATGATCAGGACAGCGTCCATGGTCACTGGATGAGTGGAAGTTCCATTAATCAGGAAAATGCTCCTGACTATGTGAAAAGAAAGGGCATGGGGATGAGTGCATTAAAGGCTCTCCATGAAGAAATTCAAATGGACCATCATGGACCATTTGTTTTTGGTATCCCAACACCCACTCTCAAGGATGATGGAGCATCTTCCTCCCAATCTCTTCCAGATAAGAAGCAAACTAGTAACCCCGGTATAATCAATTCCCACCTTATTATATCTGATGTTATCAACACTGTGTCAGCCACCAAGCTGACTTCTGTTGATGACAAACAGACAAAGTCAAGAAGAAACAAGGACACTAGAGCACCTAGCCAGCACTTGGCTGAGAGAGAGTGGAAGAATGTTGCTACCATCTCTACTGAACATACCTCAAAAATTGTTCGGAAAAGAAGGTACAATATCCATGAATGTTGGTGCTGTGGCAGAGTGGGACACTTTGCCATTGACTGTTGGCACAACCCCAGTGTGCCCTGTGCAATGGAGAAACCTTCCAGAAGGGCTGAAGAAAGTAGAAGATCTCTCTTTTAAGCTAACAGGTTCCTAGGACCCAAGTCCCCTTGGGTTACTAAGGGATATTAAAATATATTTTGCAGGGCAGTCCATCTTGCCAATACAAAGCAAACAAGGCCAATGGACTATAAATGCTTAAGGTCAAGGTGTGCTGATCACGGGGAAGCAAAGTGTAAAGAAAAGTGAATATCCCATCAAGGGGGAGCCACCTATTCAAGGAAAATTAAAAAGCCAAGGTGAAGGTAACCTTGCTAGTATTTAATTCACTAATCTTATCTCTATCTAAATTGATGAAAGCAATCTTCAAAAAACATATCGTCGAAATGATGATAGGCATCGTCGAAATAATCCTTCGACATTGAATTTGCATCACGACGATATCCAATTCTCAGCGGACTTTTAATTAGTCCTAAGCTTACAACATTACAAACGAAATCTAGTTAATCAGACTTTTAACAACTGACGCTTCGACTTCCCTCTCGGGCACTATAAATAAGGCCAAATATCTTAAGTTTTTAAAATACTCTCTACATTAGACCTAAAAAGCCGTCGTGTTCTCCACGTCTCTCTAAGAGTGAACTAGTCGATAGTGTTGAAATCCCCCTGGAGCAAGAAAGAAATGGTGCCAAAGAAGGAAGGATCTCTCTATGAAGGATGTGAAATAGTAAGGGGTGGTTTATCCGAAGGACCGGAAGAGATTCAAAGCGTCATTCAACTTCTAGACGTCGTCAGACTGGAATTCGCTCTCTCAGAGCCAACGGTAATCCTAAGAAGAGAAGTGTTAGTGTTCTACTCCAACGCCAAGGGCGGCTCTAAAGGAACATCCGTAAAAAGTCTAATCAATGGGACTAAAGTTAAGGTAAACCCTAAAAGGTTGGCAAGGGTCCTTCAACTGTCGGCCTTTGCCAAGGGGGAGCAAAATGAAGAAGTCACCCAAGAAGATCTTGACAAGGCCCTGGCATGGTGCGGGCACTCATGCAAGACCTATGGGTCTCTAGAAAGAAAGAATTTCAATCAACAAGGGAAGCTGATGGCAGACATTGTGGGAAAAGCCCTCCTCTGTAAGGTAGGGTCGCACGACAGAATATCCAAGCCCATGTTCGAGACAATGGCAAGGATTATTCTTAAGAAAAAGACCAAGTGGAGTCAGATTATTTTTAAGAGAATCCAAGACAGCTTTCTAGTTCCAAATCTAGGGAGACTTCTATCGCTATATCTCCTGCTATCCTATCCTGAAAAATTCAATAAAAAGTTTGGTGCAAAACTCCATCACATGAAAAAGATGGACATAAAAATTCTTGAAAGATGGGAGAAAACCTTGACTGTGACTCCCAAGAAGTTGATAACGGCAGAAGATGTAAATAAGAAGGAAGAAGGCTCCTCTGAAGAAAGTGAGTCAGCCAACAACTCACCCCCATCTAACTTAGAAATACTAGTGGAGACAAGGGATGTTGCTCTCCAGACCTCTGCTCTCAGTATGGGATCACGAATAACAGCAGGAACAGATCAAGCTAGTGCTGAAACTGAGGGGGAGAAGAACAGTGAGCTCCCTGCTCAAGTAGAAGAAGTGATCAATAAAATCATAGGGGCTGAGGATGCCGGTCACTCTGTTCCAGCAATCCAAGAGGATCTTAATGATGATCCTATTAGGGACAATCAAGAGAACCCTGCTGATGAGACCATCAGAGTTTAGCCTTGCTCAGAAAAGGTGAAGGAGCCAGACCAGTCACCAATCAGAAAATCTCCATCTCCGATAGTTGAAAGGGAACCAGGTCAAGTCATCTCAATCCCAGAGAAGTGGCCAGTGGAGTTCTCCCTACTACCACAGGTAAAAATGCTTTTGGAAGAGCAAAGGATTAAAATTGAAAGTCATGTTGAGTCTACTATCAATGAGCTAAGAAGGGAACTATCGGCTGAAACGGCAAGCATAAGAAATGATGTGAAAAATCTACAAGAATACACTGCCAAAGAGATAGCACTCACTCATCAAGGTTTATCTGACGTTATTGAAAATCAGGTAGTAACAAGTGAAAACATAGAAAAGGCCTATGTAGCTACCAGACAATGGGTGCTTGAACACAAGTTAAATATCCAAGAAAGTCTGGATCACCACAATAAGAATCTGGACAGTCATCTGCTTGAGACCAAGAATCACCTAGAAGGAGGAATTCACATGCTCAAGGACAGGATCCTAACCCTTCAAGGGAAAATACAGGATAAGATATCTGAGGAAGTCGTAAAGGGGGAGAGATCAATGATAAAGGCCAGTGGTGATCATGCCATCTGGACCTCAAACACCATCAGGGAAGCAATGAATCTCCCTCCTCTACATTATGACGAGCCTGCGGAAGAATATCCTGCTGAAGATCAATATGCAAGTGTTCCTGATTCTGCCACTGACAAGGGTAAAGTGAAGGAAGCTCTGGAGGATGAAGAAGTAAAAATAAGGAAGAGAAAGTATAGGGAGGAAATGGAGAAAAAGGAAGACTATGAAAGATGGAGTCCTATATCCAGGACCATCATTCTTAAAGCATGGGAGCAAGTGAAAGTTAACAAAGGTGAAAAATACAATGTATACAGTCCTCACGAATGGGCCAAGCATGAAGATCAAGAAGAAGTAAGGAGAGAGTGCAGAAGAAATAAGCAAGCAGGAAGAATTCCAGCTGACACTCCTGAACCTCTAAAGTATCATCCTAAACCGCTTGAGTAATTCAAAAGACAAGCTGAAAAGGAACAGGAAGCCGGTGCCAAGAAAGCAAAGGGTGATGCTGATAAGAGAGAACCAGAAATATAGATGGCTAAAATGGCTAAATCTTTATGGGGCTAAAATGTAGAAACTCTTGAAAACATTTAGCATTATTTATAAATGAAATATTATTTGGAAAAACTCTGTGTTTATTCAATTTTAGCTGGAACATGCTTACTTGCTTATAAATGTTAAACTCTATTATATGAATGACATTTATCAATGAGTGGGTTATGACTTCCTCAAATAGGGGGAGATTGTTGGGAACTATGCCTTGCAATGTTCCTGATTTGAAGAAGTGCTCGGCTCAATGATAAATGAAAGTTGTATTTAACATTCCATCTAGTTTCTGTTTGCAGAAACCGACAAGATGACAGGTGCTTTTGTTATCTCACCAAGTACAATATCGTCGAGAAGCACAGGAGATGACGTCGACAAAGTATGCTTGTCGTCGTATTGATGAGCAAAATAAAGGAAGAGAAACTGTCAAAGAAAGGCATGTCGTCGAGAAGATGGAGTATCTCCGACATCAACTTAGTGGCCATATCGTCGTATATGCAGGAAAGCCTGTATGCCTCGCATCGTCGAAATACAAGCATCAAAGAAAGAGACAAGAAGAGTTGAAGGCTTGCCAAAGCACAAGGGGCCGACAAAGACATGTCGTCGAGATATTTTCTATGTCATCGTAACAATGAAAATATCGTTGAGACAGATTCAAATGTTGCGGACGCGCTGTCTGCAATTAATAGCGCCGCCTGGCTGTCCAATCAGCGCATGCTTTGATTGGACAGCCAGGCGGCGGTATTAATTGCTGACAGCGCGTCTGCAACATTTGAATCTGTCTCGACGATATTTTCATTGTTACGACGACATAGAAAATATCTCGACGACATGTCTTTGTCGGCCCCTTGTGCTTTGGCAAGCCTTCAACTCTTCTTGGCTCTGCCTTTGATGCTTGTATTTCGACGATACGAGGCATACATGCTTTCTTGCATATACGACGATATGGCCACTAAGTTGATGTCTGAGATACTCCATCTTCTCGACGACATGCCTTTCTTTGACAGTTTCTCTGCCTTTGCTTTGCTCATCAATACGACGACAAGCATACTTTGTCGATGTCATCCCCTGTGCTTCTCGACGATATTGTACTTCGTGAGATAACAAAAGCACCTGTCATCTTGTCGGTTTCTGCAAACAGAAAGTAGATGGAATGTTAAATACAACTTTCATTTATCATTGAGCCGAGCACTTCTTCAAATCAAGAACATTGCAGGGCACAGTTCCCAACAGTCTCCAATAACTCAGGGCAGGTGGCCGTCGCGTGACCTTCCTCATCGTGGAAGTCACAGTATGGCAACGTCACCTCTCCCCTTTGGGCCTTCGCCGCCCTATTCGCCATTCTACATCCTGCTCTCGCTCCAGTTCCTGCCCCTTCTCTCCTTCCTCTTCCTTCCCTCTCCCGGTTGATTGTCATGGCCTGCGGAGGTGGGGGAGGCATCTACCAAGGACCCTGCCTCCATCCCAACTGATGGGGCCTAACTTGACCTCCATAAAAGTTACCCCCTCCCGGGGCATAACCCCGTCCGTGGCCTTGCATTCCTCCACCGTGCTGCCTCCATCCCCCCTCCGGGGCTCTGGGCTCTTCCCTTCTCCTCACCTCCTGCTGCTTGACCTCCGGTTCACTGAGCCTTGCTAGCCTCTTAGTAAGCTCCGGGTTGGCCTCCTCGCTCTCAATTTCCTCTGCCACCCTCTCCGTCAGCTCCTCATAGGAGACAGAGGCCTTCCACTTCAAAGCCATTTTGAAAAAACTCTCTCTCAGCCTAACTGTGAAGGAGAGCTGGAGGGCAAACCCAGGCATCTCCTGAGTGAGCAACACCTCCTCCTGGAATCGATCCGCGTAGTGAGCCAACGACTCCCTAGGCTTCTGCTTCACCTTGAAGAGGAACTCGGCGTCCTTCTTCCTCTTCTTTGAAGTTGAGAACCGCAACAGGAAACTTCGGCGCAAGTCCTCAAAAGAGTAGATCGATCCCACAGGGAGCTAATGGAACCAGTACCTGGCCTTCTCTTTGAGGGTGACGGCGAAGAGCTGACACTTGAAGGCATCCGACATCGGCCTGATAGAGACCGAGTCCTCTAAAGACTGCAGGTGCTGGACGGGGTCATCTCTGCCGTGATAGTACACCCTATCCCACTCTCTGAACCCTTCCAGGATGGGTGCAGAAAGCACCAACTCGCAAAAGGGGATCCCCTACCTGCCACCCTTTCCTGCTCCACGCGCCCCCCGAGCCCCCCAAGATCCCTTACCATACTTTAGCTCGCGGGGACCACATTCTCGTGAGCATCACCTGCCTGCACTGCTCCTATGGTCGCTGCGCCCTTCGGGCGAATGGTCACCTACGCCGCACTCTCCTGTGCCGCGCTCGCCTGCACCGCGCTCACCGGCACTGAGCTCAACGGGGTGGTGAACAGCACTCGCCCCTCCAGGTCTTGCACCGACCCTCCGACGACTTCCTTTCCGGTCCTTCCCACCAGGGCATTCTCGCCAGCCACTGTTAAGGGAGGGATCGCCTGAGGTGCCTGGGTCGCGAACTCGCTTCGTAGTGCTACGTCGGTGAACCCGAGAGTGTCGAGGACCTCCCTCCTATAGTCCGCGAACATCCTTGGCATCACCCCTCGGGGTGACCCGCTGAACTCCTCGCCTTGATCTTCGTCTCCCTCC
Organism: Dactylorhiza incarnata; assembly: GCA_033032865.1. NCBI lineage: Eukaryota > Viridiplantae > Streptophyta > Magnoliopsida > Asparagales > Orchidaceae > Dactylorhiza > Dactylorhiza incarnata. The sequence continues at coordinate 5,451,490 of JAWHQI010000141.1, read as the reverse complement.
ATGTCTCCTCCCTGGGACTTTCTTGGACCAGCTACGTGATGAGTCCCATTTATATACACATTTATGGACTCATCTGGGCCAATTTTCTAGTGATTGCACTACACTTTAGACATGTTTTTGTTTGATTTGATATTCCATGCTAAGTGCACTTCTAGGCCCATTTTGATGTTATTTCATGTTTATCATCTTTTTTAGCTTTCATGCAATGTTAAGTGCCACTTTCAATGGTTTGATTGGTGTTTCTGCTGGAACGGGGGTCGTGCAGTTGTTCCCGGTGCAAATCTGCATAGGAACACTACACACGATCACTTGTTCTATTGCGCACGACCACTGGTCGTGCGCCACTGACTGTGCGCACTTAACCCTTCGAATATGAGTTCTGTCTTGAATACGCATGACAACTTATGCCAGTGCGCACGACCACTAGTCATGTGCCAATGTTCGTGCAAACATTTTAATTTATAATATCTTTCATTGCAGGCTCCGCCGGGATAGCGCGCACGAGCACAGAACTCCAGCGCGCATGACCACTGGTCGTGTGCCAACGATCGTGCGCACTGCTTATTCCAGCGCCTATTTTTATCCCTGCACGCTAATTGGGGCAGATCGATTCATTCTCCTTCGGACAGCTCCGCCATTTTCACCCTTTCTGCAGGTTCTCTGCCCCCTTAGGCCTCCTCCATCATCCTCGAGCCCCAAGGAGAGAGATCTGGCCCTACACCCACCAATATCCAAGGAGAAGGAAGCTAGGTCGTGTGGCCGGATCGTGACACGAAGAAGATGGGCCATTGGAAGCTAGTGACAGCCTTCTCTACCCCGGACGCAGTCGAGGACAGAGCTTGGAAGTGGATTGACAACCCAGCGATTCCAACCGTGAACCCTCGACAAGGCTTCGGATTGGGTCGATTCCTGACTTTCTCTTTCTTTGTATTGATTGTTGTAAATGCTATATTTCTCTATACTTTGATGATGGCACAATGAACTATGCTTTATAATGTTTATTTCATTTATATGAGATTATTTTGTTCATATGTGTGTATGAGGTGCGCCCATCCATTTTCCATTCCGCCATCATGTTCGTGTGATGCACTAGCAATTTCTAGTGGCGTGCTTGTCGACGAGGTGCTTGTGACCCTTATTCCGCATGCCTACTCGCCCATCCGCCCAGCGAAGTAGTGCATTCAAGACCTACGTAGTCTCCATCCCGCCAAGAGAAGCATTGCATGGCGGCATTGCATAGGAGTAGTTATAGTATTTTCTTTATTTCCGCAAACCAAACCAACCATCCATCGTAACCCCGACCTTGTGGACTTCGATCTCAAGTCCTTTCTCGAAACTCAACTCCACCTTACTGTGTTCCTTGAGAGACCGACACTCGGGGATCTTCCCCGTTATTATTACTTGCGCGACCGGTGCACTTGCTGAATAATTCGCATCAAGTTTTTCTGGAGAGGGAGAATCTGAGAGAGAAGCCCTTCCATTTGTTTATCGCATTCTTTATGTTTTATTTCTTCGTATTCTGTTGTTCTTGTTCTATATTAGGTTGCTTTAGTAAGTATTGTTAGGTGTAGTATTTTGCACAACAGTTTTTTTTATTTTGAATCATATTATCTTCACACTATGTGGGCTTCATTTAATATTCGTTGCCATTGGTGTGGAGATACCTCCCACTATAGTGATGAATGCCCAACGGAGAATGGTGGGCATAATTCTCAACGACCAGTCTATGGAGCACCGACTTCGTCTGGTACTCCATATGGTGCGCGTAAGTCTTATGGCCACTCTGCTGCGCCTTTACCGTCATACTTCTTTTCGGCTTCAGCACCCGCTGTGCCAAAGAATCCCGTGTTAAAATTTCTTGAACCGTTTAGGACTAAGCAGGAGTTGCATCAACTGAGTTATAGCCAAACAACCACAATGCCAAAAATAGCAACACAATAGTCTTTATTGAATCAAAATACTTCATTACATTTTGAGACATACATGGCGAGACATGATTCGTAAGAATCACGAAGGAGAGAAGATCAAAAGACACGAAAATGCAAATCTGGCGATCTGACAAAGCAGAGACCGCACAGACCGCTGCACTCCAGAGACCGCCCGGTTTGTCCTCGCACGAACAGAATATAGGCAAGATGACCTGCACTACAAGACCGCCACCTCAGACCGCACGAACTGGAGCTTTATTGAACTGAACATAGAACTGAAGCTGTCGCCAGACCGCAACTCTAATCGCCTAACCACAGAAGGTTGTCTGTTTGCTGAGCTCGCTGCGAACAGCACAAGAACAACATAAACTAGTTCGCAGACAAGCCACTGTCGAACTATTTATTAAAGCCACCGGGAAATCACCAAGGAAGGAGACCGCAACCTGCTGACCGCAAACCTGTGAACACAACAAATAGTCAACTCGCTTCCGAGACCGCACGACCTCAAAGTTGAGACTGCCAGAAACAACCCGGGCTCAAGTTCTTACAGTTCTCATTAGGATTGACGGGCCCTGCACCCCTATTTATAGACGGGAAGACGAATGTCGTCACCGCACAAACCGGGGTACAATAACCGACCATCATATCGCGAACGGTCTCACAAAGCAGACCGCGCGATCACACCACTTGAACAACATCCTGTCCAAGACTGCAAATCAGCAGCAGACCACGCACAAGCTGCGCGAACACAACGATCACTCCTTCCTTAGATTGCCAAGAGAAAATCAAGAACATCTGGCCGACCTAAGACAAGTCGCCAGATCAACCTGCAGAAGCTACCCGGACACAGCGGTCACTCTAGAAATAGACCGCCTAGATTAAACCGAGAAGAGACTGGCAAGAACAAGACCGTATGAACCATACCGGCAGAGCACCAGAGCGGAGACCGCGCGGTCTCTGCGGTCACCAAAATTTAGACCGTCGGCCTCCTTCCACTTCACTTCAATAATTTCAACACTCCCCCTTGAAGTGGGAACTGGAAATTAGTCCGAGTAAACTCTGCAACCGAGTAAACGGTCCCTTCGACAGCGGCTTTGTGAAGATGTCTACAACATTGTCCACACTCTGAACATGCTCGACCATAAGAGATCCTCCCAACACCTTCTCTTGAATGAAATGGTGTTCAATATCAATATGTTTGGTCCTCGCGTGACATAATGGATTGTTAACCAGCATGAGAGCACTCTCATTGTCCCCGCTTAGCATAGTGCGACCTCGAACCTCCTCATGAACGTCCTCTACCAACCTCTTGAGCCAAACGGCTTCCTGAGCTGCCAAGGCCGAAGCCTTGTATTCCGCTTCTGTGGTAGATACAGACACTGAGTCCTGCTTTTTGCTGCACCAAGAGATAGCTGTGGGGCCCGCCATAAAGACATAACCAGACATTGATCTCCGATCATCCAGGTCTCCCCCATAATCCGCATCCATGTACCCGTGCAACTCCAAGCTTGATCCTCTCCTATATAGGAGACCCAGATCAGAGATCGACTTCAAATACTTCAAAATTCCTTTTGCCGACAGAAGATGAGGCTTCCGTGGTTCCGCCATGTACCGACTCACCTTGCCAACTGCATAAGCAATATCAGGCCTCGTGATCGTCAGGTAAATCATGCTCCCAACCAGAGCTCGGAACACCAACAGTTCAGATAAAACTCTCCCCTCATTCTTTCGAAGTTTATGATGCTGCTCTAGAGGTATAGAGCTGCTCTTCACTTCCTCCATGCCGAATCGTTGAACGATCCGCTCCGCATACCCAGCCTGAGAAATGAGCACCTTGCTCTCCCGCCTCTGCACCTCGAGTCAAAGGAAATGGCGAAGCTCACCCAGATCCTTCATCTCAAATCTAATAGCAAGCTCGGCTCTCAGCCTTACTACTGCCTCCTTCGAGTTCCCGGTGACAATCATGTCATCCACGTACAGCAGAACAATCACCCGAAGCACCCCCTCCTTCTTGACGAACAAGCTAGAGTCAGAGTCTGAAGCAAAAAACTCGCAGAATAGAAGATACTCCGCGATCTTTCCATACCACGCCCGAGGCGCTTGCTTCAACCCATACAAGGCTTTCTTCAGCTTGCAGATGAAGTCCGGACAATCCTTCGAGATGAAGACCGGCGGTTGGATCATGAAGATATCCTTGTCAATCTCGCCGTATAAGAAAGCATTCTTAACGTTAAGCTGCCAAATCTCCCCTCCACTGGATGTCGCCAAAGCAATCTTCTCCGTACTACTGTGAGAACCCGCGAGCCACAAGGCGAGCCTTGTATCGCTCGATCATGCCGTCAGCCTTGTTCTTGAGCTTATAGACCCATTTGCATGTCACAGGGGTAATGCCCTTGGGCTTGGGCACTAGAGACCAAGTCTCATTCTTCTTGAGAGCATCCATCTTCTCCTGCATAGCAATGTCCCACTGCTTCACGCCTTTAGCCTTCTCAAAGCTCGACGGCTCCCGCTCATCCAGGGGACCAACAAAGACACATGAGACAAAGCTCACCATGTTTACTCCTGTGTAATGATTTGGTGGTTTGTTAGTCCTCTTCAACCTCCTAAGAGGCTGCCCTTGACTAACCACCTCCTCAGCTACTTCTTCAGTACTAGCTCCCCTTTCAGGCAAACTTGGAGCATCGCTCCCCTTGCTTGCAGAACCTGAAGCCTCTGCCTCAGAGCTATACACAGCTGGAGCTACTAGTGATACAGGCAACTCCACTTGAGAATTCTCCTAGCCTTTCCTCTTTCTTCAACCCTGCTCTCCGATAGTTCAACTCCTGAACTCCCCTTGTAGGAAGTTATTTCATCGAACACCACATCCCGAGATACCACTGATCTCCGTGTCTCCAGATCCATGCATCTCCACCCCTTCTTCCGCTCATCATACCCGATGAAGACTAGCTTCCTTGCTTTCGCATCTAGCTTTGTCCGAAGAGCATCAGGGATAGGCACATAGCAGGTTGACCCGAACACCCGAAGGTGTGCAACACTCGGCTTCTCCTTGAACATCAGTTCGTGAGGGGTCTTCATGTTGATAGGACTTAGAGACATCCTGTTGATGACGTATCCCGCACAAGACATTACCTCCGCCCAAAAGGACTTTGGGATACTCTTGGCATGAAGCCAGCATTTGCAGGTTTCCGTCAGATGATGGATCTTCCGCTCTGCAACACCGTTTTGCTGAGGAGTATGTGCACAAGTGAGCACTCTCCGAACGCTGTGCTTCCTGCAAGAACTTGAGAACTCACCCGAGTTGAACTCCCCACCATTGTCAGTTCTCAAATTTTTCACCCGTAGGCCTAAACGACCTACCACAAGCTCCTTGAACTCCACAAATTTAGCAAAAGCTTCTGACTTCTCTTTCAGAAAATACACCCAGACATATTTGGTGTAATCGTCGATCAACACCAACATATATCTATTACCTCCAAGGCTTGGGGTGGCAGCCGGTCCCATCAAATCACCGTGAATGCACTCCAACGGCGCTTTGCATCTTGTTTGCGATTTATCAAATGGTAGTCGATGAGACTTACCAAACTGACATCCCGCACAAACATGACCGTCTCCATAGGAGGACAAGCTAGGCAAGCCCTTGACAAGGACCCTTACCACTATAGCCTTCAATTTGTCCATTCCTACATGCCCCAATCTTTCATGCCAGATAGCCGCGCTATCATTTGTCCTCATCTTGTCAACATAGGTACTTGTCGATAAAACGAACAAGTCCATTACCCGCTTCCCGACGTGAATTACATCTCCCTTTATCTCCGATTGAGTTTTAAGAAACTTCACTTCTGTTGGGCCAAACAGAACGTGATAACCGGCATTGACCGCATTGGTAACAGAGAAGAGATTCTTCTTCATACCCGACACGTGATAAACACTCCTCAATGTGAGTGGACCCCTATCACTGCTCAGAGAGACAACACCTTCTTGCTCTACTGCATAAACCAAATTATCAGCCGTAATAATAGCATTGTTACTTGAGTAATGCGCCAAAGAGGAGAACTTTGATTCATCCCCGGTGAGGTGATGCCTAGACCCTGAATCCACGATCCAATCCTCTTCGAAGTTGATGGCAGCCAAGGCCTTAACGGGCATAACCGTCATATTGGCCGTACAGGCTCCTCCCCATCCAGCTTCATCAGACTTTGGCTTCTCCTTCTCCGCTCCATGTCCTGGCTGAAGATTAACCCGACAATGCTTCTTGAAGTGCCCGGGCTTGTTGCACCTAAAGCACCTTGGTCCCTCTCCCTTCTTCTTCCCATCAGACTTAGGAGCATAACCCCTATCCTGCGGACCTGAAGTAGAGAGTCCATCATGACCCGTCTTCTTCATCTCCCATTTCTTCTTCTTCTTCCTAGAGAACAACACATCGATATCTCCCCCAGAGATAGAAATCCCCCCAATCTGTCTTGCCAAACTTTCCTGCGAAGCAAGTAAGTTCTCCAGCTCCAACATAGATGGTTGATTTGCCCAACCCTGAATTGAAGTCACAAAGGAAAGATACTCCTTCCGCAACCCGTGGATAATATGCCTCTTCAATTTTGCCTCGAAGATGGGCTCATCAGGGTCCAATGCAGAAATCTCCGCTGTGAGGTTCTTCATCTTGAGAAAGAAGGTAGAGATCGAAAGATCACCTTGAAAGGCCTTCGCCAACTCATTTTCAAGAAACTGTAGCCGAGCTACATTCTTCTTATTGAACAACCCATACAAAGATGTCCATATCTCAGCAGCCGATTTACATCCAATGATGTGATCGAATAGCTCTGGTGAGATAGCCCTCTTGAGTGTGAACTCTGCCTAAGCATTAGTCCTCCTCCAAAGTCTCACCTTTGCCATATTATCTCCTGCTAGATGAACTTCTTATGTGTCTTCTCCTCCAACTATGTCCCATAGATCCTTGCCAAGAAAGTAACTCTCCATACATGACTTCCACTTCTTGAAGTTAGTCGATGTGAGGAGTTCAATACCAAGACCTCTTGCGTATCCAGCTTCCATGGCAAACTATGTGGTTTCTTCTTCACAAAGACGATGGCAACTCAAGTTGAACACTGCTTATCCACTCCAACAACTTCCCTCTGATATCATGTTAAAATTTCTTGAACCATTTAGGAGTAAGCAGGAGTTGCATCAACTGAGTTATAGCCAAACAACCACAATGCCAAAAATAGCAACACAATAGTCTTTATTGAATCAAAATTCTTCATTACATTTCGATACATACATGGCGAGAAATGATTCCTAAGAATCACAAAGGAGATAAGAACAAAACACACCAAAATGCAAATCTGGCGATCTGACAAAGCAGAGACCGCACAGACCGCTGCACTCCAGAGACCGCCCGATTTGTCCTGAGACCGCACGAATAGAATACATGCAAGATGACCTGCACTACAAGACCGCCAACTCAGACCGCACGGGCTAGAACTTTATTGAACTGAACAAAGAACTGAAGCTGTCGCCAGGCCGCAACTCTGATCGCCTAACCACAGAAGGTCGCCTGATCGCTGAACTCGCTGCGAACAACACAAGAACAACATAAACCAGTTTGTAGACAAGCCACTGCCGAACTGTTTATTCAAGCCACCGGGAAATCACCAAGGAAGGAGACCGCAACCTGCTGACCGCAAACCTGCGAACACAACAAACAGTCAACTCGCTTCCGAGACCGCACAACCTGAAAGTTAAGACCGCCAGAAACAATCCGGGCTCAAGTTCTTACAGTTCTCGTTAGGAATGACTGACCCTGCACCCCTATTTATAGACGGGAAGACGAATGTCGTCACCGCACACACCGGGGTACAATAACCATCCATCAGATTGTGAATGGTCTCACAGAGCAGACCGTGCGATCACACCACTTGAACAACATCCTGTCCAAGACCGCAAATTAGCAGTAGACTGCGCACAAGCCGTGCGAACACAATGATCACACCTTCCTTAGATCGCCAAGAGAAAACCAAAAACATCTGGCCGACCTAAGACAAGTCGCCAGATCAACCTGTAGAAGCTACCCGAACACAGCGGTCACTTAAGAAACAGACTGCCCAGATTAAACCGAGAAGAGACCAGCAAGAACAAGACCGCCTGAACCAGACCAGCAGAGCACCAGAGCAGAGACCGCGCGGTCTCTGCGGTCACCAAAATTCAGACCGCCGGCCGCCTTCCACTTCACTTCAATAATTTCAACAGCCCACAATGCAGTGCTTGTTTTTTCGGAGCAAGGATCATGTCTTGAAGGACTGTGCCGAGTATCTTCGCCAATTGGACGAGGATGACGAGCCGGATATCCGAATCATCCCGACTCCTAACTCTGGCGGCACACCTTCAACATCCGGTTATGTGTCTGTGTCACATTCATATTTTGAAGGGTATGGCGTGGACACGGTCACCAGATGTGCGGCTGATCTAGGAACTGACATAACTGAGCCTATCCTCCCGGGGCATCCATCCCCCTTAGTGGTTTTGATTCTTTGTGAGGAATTGGTACTTGACTTTTATCTGAGCACTATTCCTCCCCCTGTTGTGCATACTACAGTCATCTCTGATGACATTATTGATGATGTGTCGCAAGATGAGGCTGGCAATCTAAGTATTATGCCTGTTCCTATGGAGGAGGACAACCTTCTAGGTGAAGAGGAGTTTTCCTCAGCACTGGTGGAGGAAGTCCAAATCTTAAGGCTGGCCACTATTGATCCCGCCGAACATTGTAGCATTGATGATAATGCCGACATTATTTTACTTCCCCAACCTGATGGGAGCGGGACCGGGACCACTCCCCCGATTGATGTTTCTTTATGTTTTTCTTCTTTTTTATTCCCTGACCCACCTTCTTCTTCTTCTAAGCCTATGCAGGTTGAGTCATCACAGGTAATGCAGGAGGACTTGGTGCAGTTTGCCCAATTCAATGATGTGCACGTCTTCTTGTGTGAGGAGGTTAACCCCCCCCCCCCCCCCCCTCCACAAAGGACCTTCCATGTATTGTATTCCCCTCCTGCTGCCTCCCTGAAGACGACACCTTGTTAGGCAAGGAAATTTATTTTGGTGAAAGTAGAGTGGAGGACTCTTCCTACACCTCTTTCTTTCTCTTCCCTCTACCTGTGAGGAGCAGGTATTTTTATTTAGGTAGAGGGGGTAGCTGTTCTATCTCTGTATCGGTACCCGCTACCGACACGGATATTAGGCCAGTTTCCTGTCCACTTCTCCTTCCATACTCCCATTAGCTAGATATTTTCAAGTTTGAATAAGTCGTGTTGGGAAGACAATAACCCTAGTAGTTATCTTACCTTTTCTTGCATTTTTATTTCATCTCGTGTAGTTCAGTTAGTGTTTTTCATTTTATTTTGTGTATTTCCTTTTGTTCTGGCGGAGCTCACCCCTGTAGGTATTTTCTATTTGTGAAGGCGGTGGTCGTGATTCTTCATATGGCTGCTTGGCCATGGATTTTCTTGCGTCTTCTGGTATGCTCATCTGCTGAGCATTGGGTACTCTCTTCCCCTAGCTTTTTTTTTATTTTCATGTTATACTTTATGTGGTTTTGATAAGTTTAAGTCTGGGGGAGAGCTATTTTCTGTGCCCGCTCACGTGCACTATTGCATAACATACTAGAAGCTTCTATTTAAGTTATTTTGTTCATTTTCATTACTCACTACAGCACCCACATGAGCGCGCGCTTAGCCGTTGGCATGTCGCGAGTCGAATTTGTCTCTTTTGTGTGATTTGAAAAATCATTGTGCTGGCTTAGGATTATGAGGCGGAGTAAAATGTTGACTCCTGTAGTGCTCCTAGTCAAGTGCTCATTTCTCGCATAGAAATTTGTGTAGATTCAATTTCTGTTTATGCTTTTAGTTTATAACTTTCTATTAGCATAGATATTGTTTACTTTACTCAAAAAATGGAGAATCCGGTGTGAATCAAACAGTAGCATAGGCATGTGTGTAAACGATCGCTAGACTAGTATTGCCTAAGTCGGGGGAAAGGAGAATCTTTCTCGGTGGCTAGAACTTGCCCCAAGAAATTCTTGAAGCATGGGTATACGGTTAGTCAATAGCGTGAATGTGATATAGGCCATCATTTTGGCCCGGTTGAGCCTTTGCGCCCATTCCTATCGCTATATCCTCGCTAGCCCAATTGTGCCTGCCCGTTCTTTGATTCAGCCCCACTTTTATTTCACCAAAGACTAAAAGCTAATCCTTGTCGCACGCCCAAATTTGATCTTTTGTTTTATATTATTTCCATGATTGCGGTGTTGATGTTATGTATCTTTTGTGAAAATGTGGATGCGCTTCATTGCTCATCTTGCTGAAATGTTTTGAAAAGAAAAGAAAAGAAAAAGAAATGAAAAAAAGAAAAGAAGTGAAAAGAAAAGAGAAAGAAGAAATGTTTAAGTGAAAATTTTTATGTATAAATTTATGTTTGGGAGAAGGCGGTACACGCACCCATGTTTTCAGGTTCAAGTCTGGGGGTGTAGTGTACCGCGTATTTGTGTGGTGCTATAGGTTAGTACTTTACTTAAGCTCATTTGGGTTTATTGTTTGAGCCATCGTTTTTATCATTGTATACCTCACCTAAACCCAAGCCCCATCTAAAACCTAAAGTCCTATTGATTCACGCATTTGAGTCAAACCTGTGCCGTGGAGAGAGTGCGAACGGGTGAGCTTATGGTCACCGACATTTATGGATTTCAATGGAGGTTGTCTCGAGCCACGTTCTTTGGCAATGCTCGCCTCATCGTTAAGTTTACTTTCTTCCCATGTATGACCTTATGATTCACGTGATTCAATTTTTGAGTAAATGTAATATATAAATACGCTCCTAGTAAGTTATAAACTAATATGTATAATTAGAAATTTTATCTACTGCATTTCTACGCGCATGAGCATGCGACTTCGCATGGTACTCCACTTTTCAATTTCTACGCCAGCTTATGTTTTTCTTGTCTGCGTAAGAGATGGTTTGCTCGGGACGCGCAAACAGGTAAGTCTGGGGGTGTGATGTGTCCCATTTATATACACATTTATGGACTCATCTGGGCCAATTTTCTAGTCATTGCACTACACTTTAGACATGTTTTCGTTCATATTTGATATTCCATGCTAAGTGCACTTCTAGGCCCATTTTGATGTTATTTCATGTTTATCATCTTTTTTAGCTTTCATGCAATGTTAAGTACCACTTTCAGTGGTTTGATTGGTGTTTCTGCTGGAACGGGGGTCGCGCAGGTGTTCCCGGTGCAAATCTGCACAGGAACACTGCGCACGATCACTGGTTCTATTGTGCACGACCATTGGTCGTGCGCCACTGATCGTGCGCATTTAACCCTTTGAATCTGAGTTCTGTCTTGAATAAGCACGACCACTTACGCCAGTGCGCACGACCACTGGTCGTGTGCCAATGGTTGTTCCAACATTTTATTTTATAATATCTTACATTGCAGGCTCCGCCCGAACAGCGCGCACGACCACTGGTCGTGTGCCAATGATCGTGCGCACTGCTTATTCCAGTGCCTATTTATATCCCTGCTCGCGAATTAGGGCACATCGATTCATTCTCATCTGGACAACTCCACCGTTTTCACCCTTTCCGCAGGTTCTCCGCCCCCTTAGGCCTCCTCCATCATCCTCAATCCCCAAGGAGAGAGATCTAGCCCTACACCCACCAATATCCAAGGAGAAGGAAGCTAGGTCGTGCGGCCGGATCATGACACGAAGAAGACGGGCCATTGGAAGGTAGTGACAGCCATCTCTACCCCGGACGCAGTCGAGGACCGAGCTTGGACGCGGATTGACAACCCAGCGATTCCAACCGTGAACCCTCGACAAGGCTTCGAATTGGGTCGATTCCTGACTTTCTCTTTCTTTGTATTGGTTGTTGTAAATGCTATATTTCTCTATACTTTGACGATGGCACTATGAACTATGCTTTATAATGTTTATTTCATTTATATGAGATTATTTTGTTCATATGTGTGTATGAGGTGCGCCCCATCCATTTTCCATTTCGTCATCGTGTTCGTGTGCCGCACTAGCAATTGCTAATGGCGTGCTTGTCGACGAGGTGCTTGCGACCCTTATTCTGCATGCCTACTTGCTTATCCGCCTAGCGAAGTAGTGCGTTCAAGTCCTACGTAGTCTCCATCCCGCCAAGCGAAGCATTACATAGCGGCATTGCATAGGAGTAGTTGTAGTATTATCTTTTATTTCCGCAAACCAAACCAACCATCCATCGTAACCTCGACCTTGTGGACTTCGATCTCAAGTCCTTTCTCGAAATTTAACTCCATCTTACTGTGTTCCTTGAGAGACCGACACTCGGGGATCTTCCCCATTATTATTACTTGCGCGACCGGTGCACTTGCCAAATAATTCGCATCACAATGCTCCACGCTCACCACACCAAAATGTTGAAACCGATTTCTCGGTCTCTTATGAAGCTCGGGGCCCCCAACGAGTTGATGGGCAGCTAGCCCTTACTGGTCCCTCGGAAGAGGCGGACTGGAAACTAGGAAAATGACTAATACCTTAGTTGCAGCGAGGAGGTCCCTCCACTAACCCGGAAGATCGTTGAGCGCTTCCCCTCCCAAGCCAAAGCTGAGACTCGGGCACCTTGGAGAGCTAGAGAGCTAAACCAAAGTAGCCTAGGGAGAAAGAAGCTCAAAGAAATGAGATCTGGATCCTCTCCCAAGGTGCCCTTCAAGGTCTATTTATAGTTTTTGCTTTGTGGTCTGCTAATAGCGGAAATCCGCCTTTTGATTTTACTAAACGCACCACAATTTGGTCTGTTAACAGCCGAACTCTGCTGTTTGGAGGGGCTAGTGGCAGACCACCAAGGGTAAAAGGGTAATTCCAACTCCCGGACCCCTGGGAGAGGGGTTTGCGAGAACTCCCCTCTTCTCCACCCTCGCGAGCCCCTACGCGAGGATCTTATTTGTCTCCGCGAGATCGAGCTGGCTCGGCGAGCTCGCTCTGACTTGCCCTACTGAGATCTCGGGGTTCATTGAACTCAATTTGGAGCTCGTCGAACTCAGTTAATCTGCTTGAACATTGCTGGAAGAATTGAATTCGTCGAGCTGAGAGGTTACTTCATCGAACGGAAGACCTGTCGCTTATTCATCGAGCGCAGAGCCGAGTTCATCGAACTGAAAGAATAACAGGAGACTTGGCCATTTCGTCGACCGCTGAGACGGCAAGATCGCCGATCGCTGAGATGGCAAGACCGCCGACCGCTGAGATAGTGAGACCGCCGACCACTGAGATGGCGAGATTGTCGACCGCTGAGATAACCTGCTGGACTGGCTGAGATAAGATTTTCGATGAACTCTGATCGTCCCCTAGAGAGGCAGTCTGCGAGAGCTCCCCCTTATAAATTCCTCACAAACCCCTATGCGAGGGCCCTACTTGCCCCCGCGAGACCGCACTGCCTTGGCGAGTTCACCCCGGCTTGTCCTGCCGGTTCTCTCGTGAAGCTCTTGCGGAGACCCAAGCGAACATCTGATATTTCATATATCCCCCTGTAGGTCTATGAATATTTGGACCCTTTTTTGGGTAATTTGGAATGGAAGTCTTGGAAAGGAAAGCAGATGGCAATGATGAAATCAATCTCCTATTCCACCTTGTCATCATTGCCTGCATTTTCCTTGAAAGACTGGGTGCAGGGTGGTAAGCGCTACTTCATCCATGACCGCCTATTCAAGGAGAGGATGAGGATGAAGAAAGATGAAATTTGGAGATAGAAAGCCTCTGTTCTTCTCGTCTGCTGCTGTTGGGTCTTCAGACACATTCCTTTTATTTTTAGTTACTACTTTAAATCAACTCACAGTTGATAATTTTGATGAGCCTGTAATAATAAGTAGGATTTATTAGCTTTCGCTTTATGCTTAAACACTTATTAAAACTGCATAATACATGTATTAAGTCCATCTTAAGGACGGTAAACAAAAGCACTGCTGGGAGACAGCCCAAGTCTCTTTTGTTTTTATTTTATTTAATATGCTAATAGTTTAGTGTTATATATTTTTTACTTGGAGTCTTTTTCCCGTAGGTGCACGGAGATTATTTTGTTCGGCGGATACTGCGGCTTTGTCCAAGTTTACACGCCAATCTAATGGTATGCTCATTTCTGATCATGGGTAATGCTTCTTCCTTTACCCTCTTGTTAAATTCATGCTTAAAGCATATTCAATTCTACACTTTATCTAAGTCTGGGGGTTGAGATGACAAAGCGTGTGTAACGCCCCTGAATTTTCAGCTATTCATTTAATTATATTTATGATGTCACTATGACATAGGGCGTTATGTTAGCGCGGAGTTAGCAGAACGCCGTCATTTGTGCGTCTTCATATCCGTTGGGTCGTGTCTACCAAATTTTGAAACTACTCGGAATTGGAAAAATTTTCGTTAGGAAATTTGATTATTTAATTTTAGAAGGGTTGTCAAAGTTTCGTGGCGTTCAGAGCGATATTAGACCCTCGGTAAATTTTCAAAGATTTATTCATATTTAACGTCGCCGTAAACTTCGGAAATTTATATCTCGAGAACGGTACGTCAGATTTTGATTTCGACTTCGCCGTTGGGTTCGTAGCGCCGCCGTTCACCTTGGGTGCGAATTCCATCGATTTCGGCATTCGTTTAGTTTTGTTAATAATGTAATATTAGTATTAGTATTATTATTATAATTATAACCTTAAATATATATATAAATAGACTTCCTTCTTCCGTAAGAAACGCAAACCTTATTCACCGTCTTCCCCGACCCGTGCGAACCGAATGCGGTGGCGTCATTTCCGTGAAACTTGGGATCGCCGCCACCGGAGCTCCAGAGCATGAAATCTTTGCCGGAGCATAGATCTAGAAAGCTCTCGCCGATCTCTTTGCGTGTGCGGTAAGTATTTTGAGTTTCGTAGATTTTCGAGGTTAAAGCCGGTACCCCTAACCCTCTTTTTCGCCCCAAATGTTTCAGAAATCGTTCCTCGAGGTTTTCTAGCAGTCGATCTGCGACGAGGAGAGAGTCGGAGGCCGTCTTCTTCGAAAGGTTTGAGGCAAGTGGTGGACTCTCCCCCTTGCTACGTTATTGTTCTTCCTTTACCATTCTTTCTGCTTATATCCGAATTAGACAAGAAATCTTGAGATTTATTTTCGGCCAATGACTCGTATCCCGTAAAATCCGTCAAGTAATAACTAGATTCGTCGAGTAGTAAATTGAAATTCGTCGAGTGATAGCGATTCGTCGAGTGTTATGAATCCATGATTTTTCCTCCTAAGTTAAATTCGTTGAACGCGCCTCGACGAATTCGTCGAATAGTTTTAGGAGTTCGTCGTTTGACGTTAGGCTTGTTTCGAATAGAATGACATTTCCGTGAGGTAGGTAAGCCGTTTCGCCGAGATTTGTCGATTGAATTTCGATAAATTCGTCGAGAATCCTGAGGATTCGTCAAGTCTTTTCGACGAATTCGTCGAGTACGCCATGGTTTCGTCGAGTGCTTCCTTCGAGCATGTTGTGAAGGTGGTTTCCCGGGGAGTTTTTCTCCAGGTTTTTCTGTGGTGTCTGTTTTGGTCAGGATTTCGTGAACCTCTATTCCCAGATTGATATTTTAGTCTGATGGTTGGTTGGAAGGAATACCTCCGCCTCAGTACCTGTAGACTGTTGGTTGGGGGGATGCAGCCCCCGCCACAGTGTTTTTTTGCCCTGGAGGCTTTGGTATGTTGGTTGGTTGGAACGAATGCCTCCGCCTCAGTACTGTTTTTTGTTTGGCTGGGATAGTGATTCATGTCTTAGGCAACTCGATACCCTTTTCCTTTGGAAGTTGAATTGCAACATTAATCGCACTTTGTGCCAGTCATTCTTTACCTATTTGTTGATATACTTCTTTATTTGGCTTGCTGGTGTTTTACAACTATTCTTGATTGGGTTGGTAACCCTCTTTTGTTGAGTTTCTCTTACTCTTTGATTATGTTGTCTGTCATGCTTTTGTGCTGAGGCATTCTTTTCTTTTGAATGCCTCAGGCTTGTACCAGTAGCAGGTGGAGCTGATCGAGATCTATTTTCTTCAGACTTGCAGTAGTTGTTTCCTTACTCTTGTTTTGAGAGGTAGATTGTTGTTCTCTTCACAAGACTTGTTAGGGTTATGGTTTCGTGTCAGTTTGTTGACGCCCATAGCCTGAGTTCTTCTATGTTAGACTTACGTTTCTACATTTATGCTACTACCATTGTTTTCTACTTATGCAATTGCTCTCTGGGAAGGTTTTATGTTAGTATGCATGATAGTTACTTTATATATAAAAACCGCATAATTCTTCCTACATGGCATCTCTTTTTAAAACTTTTATCATCCTATTTTGAAGCCCGTAAAAGAAATATTTTTGTACTTATACTAAATCTAGAAGGTGCATATCATCAGAATGTTGGTTAGTTCTTCATGCTCATATAGGGTAAAGTAAATGATGTTATGTATTTTTCCGCTGCGTAAATCTATACTTTCTTATTTATGGACTAGTTGATCCATTAAACCGAGGGACACGGTGTTTGAAAAGTTTAAACTTAAGTTATGTCTTAAACATAAAGTTCATGACTTTCTAAAGAAAAGTGTGAAGTTAGAGCTGCCTGAGTGTCTACAGTTGTCCCCTGTACGACGTGGCATCATGACGTGTATTTTCTCTTACTCTGACGTATTATTAAATATGGGGAAAATGCAGGTTGTGACAGTTGGTATCAGAGCTTGGTTTGTTTGATAATTGGTCAAATGACTTTTTCTGATCAGGTGTTATTCATCTTGTCTCATTGCATACACACACTGAAGTGTCATCCGTGCGTCTTGGCTGAAGCATGAACACTACACTCGTAGCATGATAAGTAGTATACTGGGCATATTATGTAGTATGAGATGCATAATATGTGTTTGTATATGGATTCACCATAGGTGGCAACATGTGACGGTTATGTAGTATGGGATGCATAACCATCATCACATGGATGCCCATTAGCATGTTTTATTTATCGTTGCATGCGATATTATATATTATGGGGTGCATAATATTTCATGCGTACGCCGCTCATAACATGCATTAAGGCTTTCCTTAGAATGCATAGCACAACATACATATCATAATATCGCATAAAGCACCCGTGCCAAGCTAAAGATTTATATGATGACACTCATACACACATGATTTGAAAAGAAAATTTAAACATTCATACATGCATATGATATGCACAAGAGTCAAAGGATGATAGTATATCATCCTAAGTTAAAACATAACATCATTTGTATAAAATCCCAGGGCAAAGTAGTAGCTAGAGCAAGTGTCTTTTCCTATTTGGTTCGAGCTAAGTTGAGTAGTTCTAGTTCCAAGCTAGGGTTTTGATGAGCCTTTTGTTCGAATTTATAATTATGCAAAGGAGACGTGTTGCGACTAGGTAGACTCACCAATCGGAGGGTGAGTCTTCGGGGACGCGGAGTGAAGCTTTGATCGAGAGTCTGCGGGAGAGAAACGAGGCTCTGTCCAGGAAGTTGGTTACGATGTAATCGCAGATTCAGACGTTGATGACTGCAGCCGCTGTGCAACAGCTTGTGGTGCAGGACCCTATAGTGGGTCAGACTGTGCCTGTTCCTCCCGCTCCTCTGGTGCCTCCAGTTATGCTACCACCAGAGATGAACATCATATCGCATTTCCAGAGATTAGGACCTCCTACGTATGATGGAAGAGCTGATTTCATGGCCTTGGATGACTGGCTAGTCCCCATTGAATTGCTGCGGGCCAAAAGGTGATGGTCACCGCATACCAGCTAAAAGGTCTTGCTAAGAGCTGGTGGATCAGGGAGAGAGAAAGTCTTGTAGACGGATGTTCGTGGGAATCGTTTAAGGCAAAGGTGTTATAGAAATTTCTGCCGTCTGTCGAGCAAGACTGTTTGATGAATGATTTTCTGCACCTGAACCAGAGTCAGCTCACGGTCAGTGAGTATGAGATTGAATTCATTAAGTTGAGCATATTTGCTCCAGATTTAGTGGCTTCTGAGGCAGGAATAGTGAAGCGATTTCTCAGAGGACTTTGTAGTGACGTCCAGCAGTTGGCCAGCGCGTATAGGTCGGAAAGTTATGCTGAAGTAGTAGAAGCTGCGTTGAAGGTCGAGGCCATTGACAACGACAAGAATAGAGGCGCGATAATGAGAAAGGGTAAGAGAAAAGTCGAAGAGGGGGAAATCCCCAAGGTATCTAGCCCTCCTCCAAAGAAGAGGAGTGGCGAAGTGTGCAGTTTCTGTGGTCGCCCTGGCCACCCGTTTGAGAAATGCTTTAAGAGATTGGGCGCCCAAAAGCAACAACAAGTATCGACAATTCAGAGCGTTCCCAGAGGAGATTTGACATGTAGCTTCTGCAAGCGAAAGGGGCATGATATTGCCCATTGTTGGTCGAAATATAAGGTGTGCTTTCAGTGCGGACAAAAGGGGCATGCTAAGTCTAAATGTCTGTGTTTCCAGCCAACTCTGCAGCCAGTGCCACTTTAGGATTTGCTGCCGCAGCATCAGGATAGAGGAAATGACAAGTTAAATGTGATGACTAGGGAAGAAGCGCAGAATTCCACCCAAGTTATTTCAGGTTAGACTTTAACTTAACTCTTAGCCTTCATCTTTAGTCTCGTTTTCTGATCGGTTAGTTACGTATTCGATTTTATAGGAGAATTTAAGGTAAAGAACCGTTGGGCACACGTTCTTTTTGATTCTGGTGCTACCCACTCGTTCATGGCTAGGACTTTTGTAGAGCATCACTGTTTGATCCTCGATCAGATTGGCGATGCTTTTCGCGTTAAGTTTCCCTCTGGTGACTTTGTGGTGTCGAACCAGGGTATCCAGAATTGTCCTATCCTCTTGGGAGATTTCTTAGCTTTTGCAGATTTAAAGGTGCTAGACCTGGAAGATTTTAATGTGATTTTGTGAATGGACTGGTTGTCCAGATATGATGTGGTTATCCAATGCAAGGTTAAGCATTTGGACTTCAAGATGGACAACGGTCAACCCATGAGTGTGTATGTCTTTCCGCGCCAGGATTCCCCGATTATTTCTGCAGTATGTGCTCGGAAACTTTTAGATTCCGGCTATTTTGCTTACTTTGTTTCTGTTTTAGAAACTGTTAGCGGATTACCGTGTATCGAGGATGTTCTTGTGGTGCGAGAGTTTCCCAATGTTTTCCCTATTAGTCTTCATGGTCTTCCTCCTGAATGAGATGTGGAGTTTGTTATTGATCTTAAGCCCGGTACTCATCCAATTGCTAAGGCACCGTACCATATGGCCCCGCGTGAGCTGGAAGAGTTGCGTACCCAGTTAGATGAGTTGTTGCAGTGCAGATTTATTAGGACAAGTTCTTCGCCCTGGGGTGCTCTAGTGTTATTCGTGAAAAAGAAAGATGGTTCTATGAGATTGTGCATAGACTATATGGAGTTGAATAAAGGTAACCATAAAGAACAGATATCCGTTGTCGCGAATCGATGATTTATTTCATCAGTTGCTTGGTAGTTCGGTGTTTTCAAAGATTGATCTTCATTCAGGTTACCATCGGGTGAGGATCCGTGAGTCGGACATCCCTCAGACTGCCTTTCGTTCCCGTTATGGTCATTTTGAGTTCTTAGTAATGTCATTTGGTTTGACAAATGCACCCTCTGCGTTTATGGATATGATGAACCGAGTGTTCAAGACTTCTTAGACCATTTCGTAGTAGTTTTCATCGATGATGTGTTGGTGTATTCAAGAAGTGCTGAGGAGCATGCTACGCATTTGCGCTTAGTATTGTCTACTCTAAGAGAGCATAAGTTGTATGCGAAATTGAGTAACAGCGAATTTTGGCTTTCGCAAGTTTCTTTCCTGGGTCATGTGGTGAACAAAGATGGAATTTCTGTAGACCCAACTAAGATTTTTGCTGTTTTGGATTGGAAGACACCTACAACGTCTAAAGAGATACGGAGTTTCTTAGGGTTGGCAAGTTATTATAGAAGATTTGTGCAAGGCTTTTCGGTGCTGTCGGCACTTCTGACTACGCTTACCCAGAAGAATGCAGCTTTCATTTGGAGCGATAAGTGCGAGGAAGCCTTTCAGGAATTGAAAAAGAAGTTGTGCACCACTCCTATTTTGGCTTTGCCGACCGAAGGAGTAGAGTATGCCGTTTATGTGGACGCATCTCATGTTGGTCTGGGTTGTGTTTTGCTGCAAGAAGGAAAGGTGATCGCTTATGGATCAAGACAACTGAAAGTTCATGAAAGGAATTACCCTACGCATGACTTAGAATTTGCTGCAGTGATTTATGCCTTAAAACTTTGGAGACATCTACTATATGGAGAGTCATGCAAGATCTTTACGGATCACAAGAGTTTGAAGTATGTCTTTACCCAGAAGGAATTTAATTTATGCCAGCGCAGATGGTTGGAGTATGTAGCGGATTATGAAATCGATATCATGTATCATCCGGGTAAGGCTAATGTAGTGGCCGATGCCTTAAGTAGAAAGACCGCGCATGTCTTCAATCTTTTTGTGCAGTCCTTAGTGGAGGAGTTTATGTTAATGGATATCTCAGTCGGTAGTAGTACCGCGCCTTCGAGTTTAGAAGTTGAAGAGCCTTCTTGGATTACCCTTACAAGACTGCATCAGATGGAAGATCCTGATTTGCAGCATCTCCGGAATAGAACTGAGAAAGGGGAATTACCAGATTTTTCAATTGATGACAAGGATACCTTGATGTATCGGGGTAGGTATTGTATTCCCGCGTTTGAGGAAATTCGAACAAAGATCTGTAGTGAAGCGCCTGATTCTAGTGTTTCCAATCATCCTGGTTCCACAAAGACGTATAAGGACCTGAAGCAGATTGTTTGGTGGTTAGGTATGAAGAATGATATAGCTAAATATGTTTCAGAATGTAAAACCTGTCAGCATGTTACGGCAGATCATAAGAGGCCTAGAGGTAAATTAAACACTTTTCATATTCCAAGCTGGAATGGGAGAGTATTTCAATTCACTTCATTACGGGTTTGCCGAGATCTCCTGGAGGGCATGATTCAGTGTGGGTCATAGTTGACCGTTTGACAAAGTGTGCTCACTTTGTGCCTTTTAAGATCGGATATTCTATGGAGAAAATAGCAGAGCTTTATTTGGATGAGGTCATCAAATTGCATGGTGTGCCCGTGAGTATCGTGTCAGATAGGGATTCTAGGAATATGTCTCGTTTCTGGAAGAGTTTGCAGGGAGTTTTGGGTACTGACCTTAGATACTCTACCGCTTACCACCCTCAGACAAATGGTCAAACCGAAAGAGTGAATTAGATTTTGGAAGATATGATCCACTGTTATATTTTAGATAATGGTGGAGCCTGGGATAAGCGTCTTGAATTGATGGAATTTGCTTATAGTAACAGTTATCAGGAGAGTTTGCAGATGGCCCCCTTTAAGGCTTTGTATGGGAGGCGTTGTCGAACTCCCTTGTTTTGTGTAACACCCCAAAAATCGTAATTTGTCGAAGTAGGCGGAATGGTAGTGCCGCGCTCGAAGTAGGCTGAATTTTCCCTACCTGCTCCTCGCGCACGGTCAGTGGCTTTCTTCGCGCACGACCAGTGTTCGTGCGACATGATCGTGCATTAATTGAGAGGAATAGGGGTCGGCTGAAAGGGTGTACGCGCATGACCAGTGGCTTTCTTCGCGCACGACCAGTGATCGTGCACCATGATCGTGTGTTAATTGAGAGGAATAGGGGTCGGCTGAAAGGGTGTACCCGCACGACCAGAGGTTCTTCGCGCACGACCAGTGACCGTGCGCCTGTGAACGTGCGCACTGTTTATTCTGCTCCGCGAAAATGAACGGAGAAGATGATCCGGCCGTTCAAAATTCTTGGAATTCGATCCAACGGCTGTGATGATTGGCTGGAGGGTATTAGGGCTTTTGAGAGGGGTTCTATCCTCATAATATCAAGGCTCTTCTCTCTCCTAGGCTAGAGAAAGAAGAAGGAGGCAAGGAAGAAGAAGAGGAGATCCCGCCATTGACGGAGCTCCGGAGCTCCGTTTCGTGAGCCGTTTCCAGATCTGGAGAGTGCAGCCCGGTGCGGTCCTATCCCTCCGTGTAAAATCTCAGATCCATGGCTAAGAAGAACGCTCTTAGGGTAACGATTCTTCCTCCCGATATTTGGACTTATCAATTGTCCTCTCTTTCATTTCTCTATGCTTGCATGAGGAATCTCTTTCACCAAATGGGTGAAGTGTAGGATTTCCTCAAGTTCTTCGGAACTCCGGGTAGATTGTGACCGTCCCCGGCATTATTGCATGTATAAATCCGGTAGTCGTGTGGATTTAGGCATTTTGTGTGAAGCCTATTCGTGGCCGTGAGCCCGAATCGGTGATGCTTGATTTGCAACGTTGCATTTAGGTTAAGCCTAGAATGCGTGCCGGATAATGACTCCATGAAATCATCTATAGTATTGCGGGATTTAAGTGTAGGCGTCTTGTGAAGATCCTAACGAAAGCCCCATGCTTTGAGATTGGATGAAGGCAAACCTTCACCACGAAATTGATGCGGAGCGTATTGTACCTCCCTTGTTGAGTATTTGTGAAGCCTAGATCCTTGCGAAGGGGTTAGGTGCGTAGCATATAATTTGTGTAGCACTTGAAAGTGCTAAACCCTTACGGGCTGAGGTGAAGCCGTACCCGCATCGTGCGATAGATCGCGACGATTAGAGCACGGGCAAAGTTAAACCGAACCCGTTTCCATGCAGATCGGTAAGAGGTCCCTACCTCATGGAAGCCGTGTGATCATGGGAGAGGTCGTGGTAGGTGATTTACCTAGACCGACCTAAAGCTATTTTCCCCGCCTAAGGCGATGGCCCTTACGGTGGAGTGTTTTGTGGAATTGATGTTGTTAGCCTCATGCAGTTGTTTAGGCGGTTGTGGGGAACCTTCGGGTGAACCCAACCAACATCATGTGCATACCTAGGTTCCCTCCTTTTGATGCTCAACCTAGAAGATTGATTGTGCTTGAAACCTCACCTTGTGTAGTTGCACTTTCTTTATATTAGTACTTGTGCTAGTATGGCTTGCTTGCAGGGTAGAAGCTCCGCCACCCCGGGAAAGGGGTGGGGTCGTTATAATTTGGTCAGTTGTGCTGACCGTTACTTTGTTTGCCACCGCTTGGTGGAATGCTCTTATGCAGGTGCAGGTGAGCCTAGTGGGAAATAGCCGGCGGTGGCCCTTTTGCTGAGTTGGCCCTTGAAGGCCAGCCTCCCTTTTCTGCTTTCTCATGTATTGCCGGCCTACGCGCCGAAGTATGTTCTGAGTTTTGTACATTCGTGAATGTAAGGCCAAGGTTGTAACTCTATTTTATGGTTTCATTCCTATGATAGTGGACAGTTCTAAATGAAATGTTAAATCATTATGCTTCCGCTAGAGTTTAGTATACTCTGTTGTAGTTCTTTCTGTTTATCACCTTTTAACTCCTAGCTAGTATGGTTTGTATGGAGTGGGGTCCCGACCGGACCTACTGTTATACTATTCGTACTGCGGGATGTTACATTTTGGGCCGAGGGTGGTGAGAGACCGTTATTAGGTTCAGAAGCTTTGGAAGAAATGAATGTTGCCGTGATGCATATCCGTGAGAAGCTTCGCATTGCTCAGGAGCGTTATGAAAAGTATGCTAATCCGAGAAGGGTTGATCTGGAGTTCGATGTTGGGGACATGGTTTTTCTGAATGTTTCTCCGATGCCAGGTGTTAAGAGATTTGGAAGGAACCACAAGTTGGATCCCCGATATGTGGGATAATTCCAGGTTGTTGAGCGAATCTGAGTGTCAGCTTATAGGCTGGAGTTGACCGCTTCTTTCCTAGGTGTTCATGATGTATTTCATGTGAGAAAGTTAAGAAAGTGCGTGCGTAGTGATCATCATGTCCTTGACTCAGTTCCCCAGTTGCAACCAAATCTGTCTTATGTTGAAGAGCCTGTTTGTATTCTAGAGACTCAGGATCGAGTGTTGCGGAAGAAGACAATTCCTATGGTCAAGGTCCTTTGGCGAAACACGATGTCGAGAGCACGACTTGGGAACTGGTATCGGTGATGAGGACTTGTCATCCTCATCTTTTCTCCTGGCCCTCTTTGGTAAGTGTTTTCATCTGTTAGTTTCTTTAATTACTCGCTTTTGTATTCGATTTATTTGTTAATGTTTCGGGACGAAACTTCTTTTTAAGGGGAGTGGTTGTAACGCCCCTAAATTTTTAGATATTCATTTAATTATATTGATGACGTCTATGACGTAGGGCGTTACATTAGTGCGGAGTTAGCAGAAAGCCGTTGTTTGTGCGTCTTCGTATCTGTTGGGTCGTGTCTACCGAAATTTTAAACTATCGGAATTGGAAAATTTTATGTTAGGAAATTTGATTATTTAATTTTAGAAGGCCAGGTTGTCAATGTTTCGTGGCGTTCGGAGCGATATTAGAGCCTCGGTAAATTTTCAAAGATTTATTCATATTTATCGTCGCCGTAAAATTCAAAAATTTATATCTCGAGAACGGTACGTCGGATTTTGATTCCGACTTCGCCGTTGGGTTCGTAGCGCCGCCGTTCACCTTGGGTGCGAATTCCGTCGATTTCGACATTCGTTTAGTTTTGTTAATAATATTATATTAGTATTATTATTATTATTATTATAACCTTAAATATATATATAAATAGACTTCCTTCTTCCGTAAGAAATGCAAACCCTATTCACCATCTTCCCCGACCCGTGAGAACCGAACGCGGAGGCGCCATTTCCGTGAGCCTTCAGATCGCCACCACCGGAGCTCCGGAGCACGAAATCTTCGCCGGAGCATAGATCTGGAAAGCTCTCGCCGATCTCTTCGCATGTGCGGTAAGTATTTTGAGTTTCGTAGATTTCCGAGGTTAAAGCCGGTAGCCCTAACCCTCTTTTTTGCCCCAAAAGTTTCAGAGATCGTTCCTCGAGGTTTTCTAGCGGTCGATGTGCGACGAGGAGCGAGTCGGAGGCCGTCTTCTTCGAAAGGTTTGAGGAAAGTGGTGGACTCTCCCCCTTGCTATGTTATTGTTCTTCCTTTACCATTCTTTCTGCTTATATCCGAATTAGACAAGAAATCTTGAGATTTATTTTCGGCCAATGACCCGTATCCCGTAAAATCCGTCAAGTAATAAGTAGATTCGTCGAGTAGTAAATTGAAATTCGTCGAGTGATAGCGATCCGTCGAGTGTTATGAATCCGTGATTTTTCCTCCTAAGTTAAATTCATCGAATGCGCCTCGACGAATTCATCGAATAGTTTTAGGAGTTCGTCGTTTGACGTTAGGCTCGTTTCGAATAGGATGAGATTTTCGTGAGGTAGGTAAGCCGTTTCGCCGAGATTCGTCGATTGAATTTCGACGAATTCATCGAGAATCCTGAGGATTCGTCAAGTCTTTTCGACGAAATCGTTGAGTACGCCATGGTTTCGTCGAATGCTTCCATCGAGCATGTTGTGAAGGTGGTTTCCCGGGGAGTTTTTCTCCAGGTTTTTCTGTGGTGTCTATTTTGGTCAGGATTTCGTGAACCTCTATTCCCAGTTTGATATTTTGGTCTGATGGTTGGTTGGAAGGAATACCTCCGCCTTAGTACCTGTAGACTGTTGGTTGGTGGGCTGCAGTCCCTGCCATAGTGTTTTTATGCCCTGGAGGCTTTGGTCTGATGGTTGGTTGGAACGAATGCCTCCGCCTCAGTACTGTTTTGTTTTTGGCTGGGATATTGATTCATGTCTTGGGCAACTCGATACCCTTTTCCTTTGGAAGTTGAATTGCAACATTGACCGCACTTTGTGCCAGTCATTCTTTACCTATTTGTTGCTATAGTTCTTTATTTGGCTTGCTGGTGTTTTACAGTTATTCATGATTGGGTTGGTTACCATCTTTTGTTGAGTTTCTCTTACTCTTTGATTATGTTGTCTGTCATGCTTTTTGATAAGTGGTATTTGTATAACTTTTTAATAGAAAATTTTGTAAATATTTAATTTGTATTTTCCTTTTTATGTCATTTCTAGGTCATAAGTGTTTATTTTGAAATTCTGTTTCTAATTTAGCTTAATTTCAATTTTTGCAGAATTTTGGAACAAATTGGAGAAATTGACCATGTCACACCCTCAGTCACGCCCGTGACCAAGGGCGTGTAACCCGAAGATCAGTCCAAAATGATGACACGCTGTCTGAGCTAGCCCACACCAAGTCACGCCCCAGGTCACGCCCGTGACCCAAAGTCACGCCCGTGACCAAGGGCGTGTAAACTTAGAATCTTCCACGTGGAGCCGCCGTCGAGACGTGGAGATGTTGTAGAGAAGTCAACCCTAGTCACGCCTGTGACCCACATGTCATGGCCGTGACTTGCCCGCGTGATCTCTTCTTTGCCGCCGCGCCGAATTCCAGCCCACACTGCATTTAATGAAGCCGCTGTCCAAAGTCACGCCCTAGGTCACGCCCGTGACCGAGGGCGTTTAATGTCCACTTTTCTCCGCGCCATCCAGAAAGCCCACGCCGCTGTCAGATCCGATGTGAATAGTGCAGTCACACCCTTGGTCAAGCCCATGACCGAGGGCGTGTAATCTGAAATTTTTGCCTATAAATACAGAGGCTCTCCTTGAGTCCAGGGTTCAGAATTTTGGAGATGGGGAGGTGCTGTTAGAGCTGAGAGTGAGTTTTTCAAGTGCTTGTTCATGTATTTTCTTTAGCTTTCATGTTCTCTTATTTCCTTTCAAGCAATGTTTTTAAATTTTCATGTACTAGTTTTCTTAAGCTTGTAACCTTCATTTTCCTTAGCTTTGCACTCTTAAATTAAGGCTTGTAATAGTTCTTTGATTTTCAATAAAATTAGTTTTCTCTTTCATGTTCTCTTTCTCCTTAAGTAATTTCTTCCTTTCCATGCAATGTCAATCTTTCTATCCTTAGTAATGTCTTTTTTATGCAATGTCAATTTCTCTTTCCTTTCATGCAATGTTTGATCTTTTCATTTAGCTTGCAATTAGTTTTAATTTTAGTTAAGCAAAAACAAACCTCAAATTTTCGTCGATAAGATAATGGTGATTTTCCTCGAAGTAGAAGTAATCAACGCGCCCCGTGGAATACGACCTTGATATTCCTAAATATCCTATACTATAGACGATAAGGTACACTTGCCTTAATCGAATATAGTTTTGGAGAAAAATCTTTAACCTTCGCTTAAATTTCAAAACCGCAAAATCAATATCAAGTTTTTGGCGCCGTTGCCGGGGACTTTGCGTAGATATTTTGAAAAGATGATAGCTATTAATTTTATCATGTTTCTTTTTATTTTATTTTGTTTTTTTCTAAATCTCAAAAAGAAAAAAAAATTTAGTTTTTTTTCCTCTTCCTTTCTTCTCCTTTTTAGTGTATGACCCGAGGTAGCCCTTCGATTCTTCCTTTTGATCCGAAGATCGAGCGAACCCTTTTCAGGCACCGCCGTTCTCGTGATCAGGGAAATCAAGTAGAATCCGAAGAGTCGATCGGGGACACTAACACAGCAAATATGGATCATAATCTTAATCCTCCTAATCTTAACGAGCCAAATCCTGATGAGGACGCGCAACGGACCATGTCCTATTATGCGCGGCCGAATTTGGAAGGCACACAATCGAGTATTGTTCGCCACATGGTGGCGAACAATAATTTTGAGATCAAGTCCAGCATCATACAAATGATGCAACAATCGGTGACCTTTGATGGTCAACCGGACGAGGATCCAAATTCACATATTTCTTACTTTCTTGAAATTTGCGACACTTTTAAGATCAATGGCGTCACCGATGATGCCATTCGATTACGTCTTTTTCCTTTTTCTTTGCGATTTAAGGCCAAGCAGTGGCTGGGCTCCCTACCTAGGGGATCCATCACTACATGGGCCGAAATGACGGAAAAATTTCTCAATAAATATTTCCCGCCTTCAAAGACCGCAAATTGCGCACGGATATTGCGTCGTTCATGCAAATTGACTCGGAGACTCTCTATGACACATGAGAGCGCTTCAAGGAGCTTTTGCATCGATGCCCTCACCACGCACTTGCCACTTGGCAACAAGTGCAAATATTTTATAATGGCTTAAATATCAAAACGAGGCAAATGATTGATGCGGCCGCCGGGGGGACATTAACTAACAAAACCCCGGTTGCCGCTCAAGAGCTTTTCGAAGAGATGGCCACAAATGCGTACCAATGGAACATGCCCCGAGCGCGGCCTAATAAGCCGGCCAGAATTTTTGAAATAGACACAAATGCAAATTTGGCTTTACAAGTTGAGCGCTTAACAAAGCAAGTGGCGGAGATGTCTGCTTCCTCCGCCACTCCTCCTTGGGCTAATAATGTTTTAATTGAAGAACATGTTGACTACATGGGAAATCCGCCTCGGCCTTCCTATAACCCCAACACCGCTCCGTATAACAACACATACAATGCGGGTTATAGGAATCATCCGAATTTCTCATGGAGCAACCAAGGAAATGCTCAGCGTCCTATGAATTTAAATCAACCCCCCCTAATCAACTTCTTAACTTAACTCTGCCTCCAAATTTGATTTCTCAAAATTTTAATCCACCCGGTTTTCCACCGCAACAGCAAAAACTCTCTCCGCTTGAAGAGGTTTTTGCAAAATATGTTGCTACAAATGAAACTAACATCCGGAACCTTACCGGATCGATCAAAAATTTGGAAAATCAAGTGGGCCAGCTCGCAAAGAAGATTTCTGAGCGTCAACAAGGAGCACTACCGGGGAATACCGAGAAAAATCCAAAGGAGAGCGCGCATGCGATTACACTCCGAAGCGGGAAGGAGGTGGTTCAAAAACAGGACGAACCCAAGGTAATTTCCTCTTCTCCTCCTCCTACTTCTAATATTCCTTATCCATCTAAATTTAAAAATGAAAGCGCCGAAAAAAATTATAAAAAAAATTTAGATGTTTTAAAACAAATCCATATTAATGTACCTTTCTGCGAGGCTATCTCTCAAATGCCTAAATATGCGAAATATCTTAAGGAGTTGCTCTCCAATAAGAAAAAGTTAGAAGATATTTCGCATATTTCTTTGAACGCAGAATGCTCCGCGATTGTACTCAACAAATTGCCTAAAAAGGCAAATGACCCGGGATGGTTTTCCATCCCATGTCTATTTGGCAATTCGTTAGTAAAACACGCCTTAGCGGATCTTGGAGCAAGCATCAACCTTATGCCATTTTCTTTGTTCAAAATCTAGGTCTAGGAAATCCAAGGCCCACTCGAATGAGTATCAAATTAGCGGATCGTTCTTTAAAATATCCGATAGGAATAGTGGAGGACGTGCTCGTCAAGGTTGATAAATTCATCTTCCCGGTGGATTTTGTCATTCTTGACATCGAAGAGGATGCCGAAGTACCCCTCATACTCGGCCGCCCCTTCCTTGCCACCTCCCGCGCTATTATAGACATAAGTAACGGAAAGCTCCTCCTACGGGTTGGAGACGATGAAGTTACTTTCGGCATAAATTCCTCGATGCGGAACACGCTAGAAAACGACGAATAATGTTTTTACTTAGAAGAGTGTTGTGAGTTCGATTCATCCCTCGAGTTAGTTTCATCAGCAAGTAGTGATTCCGAGCCCGTAGAGCTCTTTTATGTTGAAGAAGAAGTTTCTCACCCCACTCCACCCGAACCGTTATTTCTAGAAAAATTAAAAATCAAGACTTCTCAAGGAGAGCCGTGACATGTGGGTCAAGCTACGTGACCTTAAACAAAGCGCTTTTGGGAGGCACCCCAAAGTTATCTTTTTATTGTTTTCTCTTGTTCTTTAACATATTTTGTAGGTAATCGCCGCTTCCCCGCGAAACTTCAAAAAAATCAGGAAAGCCCTTTCTCCTTCTTCCTTCTCTTTTATCATGCATTTCTTTTTTGTTTTGTCTTGCACTTTATTTATGTCTCTTCTTTAAACTTCATACTTAGTTTTAATCATTGGGGACAATGTTTAACTTTAAGTATGGGTGTGTAAATAGTTCTTTGTATATAGTTGTTAAATTAGAAAAATTTCAAAAAAAAAATATTTTCTTATGTTTTCTTCTATTTTAGCACTTGTAAAACCCAAAACCTCAAAAAAAATTTAAAAAATAGAAAAATTTAAATCTTGGAAAGGGACGTTTGGGACCTCACCCCATCTCACCTCCTAGTACCGTGAGAACCCTTCACGGGGTATACCTCGGGAAGTCCAAGAATTAACAAAAAATTGTTAGCTTTTTAGTATTTGTTTTTGTTTATTTCTTATAAAAAAAAAAGATAATATCAAAATTCAAAAAAAATATATGAAAATAACTTAAAAATACAAAAAAAAATTAAATTTTATACCTCTCCTATTCGTTGTTTTTGTGATTTCTTAGAAATCTAGTTGAGAATGTTCATAAGCATGTTTAAGTTTTTAATTAGCTAAAATTTTGCTTATCATAGTTTGTTAATTTTAAATTTGAGGTAATCTTGATTTATGAATCATCTTATGATTTTAAATTGATTAGAGAATTTATTTAGCATGACTTCTCTTTTTATTTTTAAATGGCTTCATTTTGTAGTGAATTTGCTAAACCTCTTTAGATTTTAATTATACTTTCTTCTAGCTTCTTAGATCTTAGGAAATTTAATGTTACTAGAATTTGCTCTCAATATAATTTAAAGCTAGCTAGATTTAATCCCCTTTCCTTACCCCCTTCATGGCAAAAAAAAGTGTTTAAAAGATCATATGTCATGGGAATAAGAGGATAAAATTCATTATTCTCTAAACATATGCACCCAAAATCATTTAAAAGATTATATGGCATGGAGTAAGAGGATAAAATTTATTACTCCTAAACATATACATTTTGGGTTGTTATTAGAAGAGAAAAAAAGAAAAGAAAAAAAAAATAGAGGTGAGAGGATAAAATTCATCACCTCAAATCAAAGATCTCTTCTTATGCCAAATTTTATGAAATCCCCCTAGCCAATTATCATTGTTTTAGTTTTAGTTGAAAATTATGGAGAGAGCAATATTTAGTAATTTACTTTTCCTTAAGTTTCTTTTAAGGTAGAGTTCTTATAATTTTAATTTAATTTAGTTTTATAATTTCTACAATTTTGTCAAACTAATTAATTTTCTTGAGAAGTTCTTGCCTAAACATTTTTCCCTCTTTTCAAATCATCATCATAATTTAGGACTTAACTCCCCCTTGAATTTATTATTAATTTAACTTTTGGTTAAATGAAATTTTAGTTTTAAATTAAAATTTTTTAAGGATGTCTTATAAATTATGTCTCACACTTTTGCTCTGGAATAGCAAAACCTCAAATATGGGGGTATTTGATAAGTGGTATTTTTATAACTTTTTAATAGAAAATTTTATAAATATTTAATTTGCATTTTCCTTTTTTATGTCATTTCTAGGTCATAAGTGTTTATTTTGAAATTCTGTTTCTAATTTAGCTTAATTTCAATTTTTGCAGAATTTTGGGACAAATTGGAGAAATTGACCATGTCACGCCCTCGGCCACGCCCGTGACCAAGGGCGTGTAACTCGAAGATCAGTCCTGAATGATGCCATGTTGTCTGAGCTAGCCCACACCAAGTCACGCCCCAGGTCACGCCCGTGACCCAAAGTCACGCCCGTGACCCAAAGTCACGCCCGTGACCAAGGGCGTGTAAACTTAGAATCTGCCACGTGGAGCCGCCGTCGAGACGTGGAGATGCTGTCGAGAAGTCAACCCTAGTCTCGCCCGTGACTTACATGTCACGGCCGTGACTTGCCCGCGTGATCTCTGCTTCGCCGCCAAGCCGAATTCCAGCCCACACTGCATTTAATGAAGCCGCTGTCCAAAGTCACGCCATAGGTAACGCCCGTGACCAAGGGCGTGTAATGTCCACTTTTCGCCGCGCCGTCCAGAAAGTCCACGCCGCAGTCAGATCCGATGTGAATAGTGCAGACACGCCCTTGGTCACGCCCGTGACCGAGGGTGTGTAATCTGAAATTTTTGCCTATAAATACAGAGGCTCTCCTTGAGTCTAGGGTTCAGAATTTTGGAGATGGGGAGGTGCTGTTAGAGCTGAGAGTGAGTTTTTCAAGTGCTTGTTTATGTCTTTTCTTTAGCTTTCATGTTCTCTTATTTCCTTTCATGCAATGTTTTTAAATTTTCATGTACTAGTTTTCTTAAGCTTGTAACCTTCATTTTCCTTAGCTTTACACTCTTAAATTAAGGCTTGTAATAGTTCTTTGATTTTCAATAAAATTAGTTTTCTCTTTCATGTTTTCTTTCTCCTTAAGTAATTTCTTCCTTTCCATGCAATGTCAATCTTTCTCTCCTTAGTAATGTCTTTTTTATGCAATGTCAATTTCTCTTTCCTTTCATGCAATGTTTGATCTTTTCATTTAGCTTGCAATTAGTTTTAATTTTAGTTAAGCAAAAACAAACCTCAAATTTTCGTCGATAAGATAATGGTGATTTTCCTCGAAGTAGAAGTAATCAACGCGCCCCGTGGAATACGACCTTGATATTCCTAAATTTCTTATACTATAGACGATAAGGTACACTTGCCTTAATCGAATATAGTTTTGGAGAAAAATCCTTAACCTTCGCTTAAATTTCAAAACCGCAAAATCAATATCACTTTTGTGCTGAGGCATTCTTTTCTTTTGAATGCCTCAGGCTTGGACCAGTAGCAGGTGGAGCAGATCGAGATCTGTTTTCTTCAGACTTGCAGTAGTTGTTTCCTTAATCTCATTTCGAGAGGTAGATTGTTGTTCTCTTTTCAAGACTTGTTAGGGTTATGGGTTCGTGTCAGTTTGTTGACGCCCATAGCCTGAGTTCTTCTATGTTAGACTTACCTTTGTACATTTATGCTACTACCGTTGTTTGCTACTTATGCAATTGCTCTCTGGGAAGGTTTTATGTTAGGATGCATGGTAGTTACTTAATATATAAAAACTGCATAATTCTTCCTACATGACATCCCTTTTTAAAACTATTATCATCCTATTTTGAAGCCCGTAAGAGAAACATTTTTGTACTTATACTAAATCTAGAAGTTGCATATCATCAGAATGTTGGTTAGTTCTTCATGCTCATATAGGGTAAAGTAAATGAAGTTATGTATTTTTCCTCTGCGTAAATCTTTACTTTCATATTTATGGACTAGGTGATCCATTAAACCGAGGGACACGGTGTTTGAAAACTTTAAACTTAAATTATGTTTTAAACATAAAGTTCATGACTTTCTAAAGAAAAGTGTGAAGTTAGAGCTGCCTGAGCGTCTGCAGTTGTCCCCTGCACGACGTGGCATCATGACGTGTATTTTCTCTTACTCTGACGTATTATTAAATACGGAGAAATGCGGGTTGTGACAATGTGTACCCGTGCACACACTCAAGGCACAGTATATTAGATGTTTATTTTATAATTCTCTTGGGTCATATTCACCGCACACCACATCACTCACTTGAGCGCGTACTCATCTGTATGCGTGCTCTGAGTTGAATATAATTCTTCTGCATATTTGGGAAAGTCTATGTGTTGTTTAGGACTATGTAGCGGAGTAAAATATTGACTCCAGTAGTGCTCCTAGTCGAGTGCTCGGTTGCATAGCAATTTGTGTAGATTAGACTTCTTCTTATACTCATGGTTTTGTATTTTTTTTATTAGTGTAAATGTTGTTTACTCTACTCATATGGTGAATCCGGTGTGAATCAAGCGGTAGCATAGGGATGTGTGCACACGATCGCTAGACTCGCATTGCTTGAGTCGGGAGAAAGGAGAATCTTTCTCGGTGGCTAGAACTTGCCCCAAGCGATTCTTGAAGCATTAGCATAGGATAGTTCTAGTGCGTGAGAACGACGTAGGCCATTATTTTGGCCCGTTTGAACTTTTTATTTCATGCCCATCGTCCACCCTTGCTAGCCCCTTTGTGCCTACCCATTCATTGATTCAACTCCGCATTTATCTCACCAAAGCCTAAAAGCCTAACCTAGTCGCACACCCAAATCTGAGCTTTAGTTATAGTTTTATTTACATTTTGGGGGGTGTTGATTGTGGTGTTTATTATGTGAATTTGTGGATATGCTCATTTGAAAATATTGCTGAAAGAACAAGGCAAGAAAAAGAAAGTTAAAAAAACGATTAAAAAAAGAGAAAAATAAAAATGAGTTTTATTGAAAATCGTTTAGAAAAATTATGTATTGCGAGTAGGCGGTGCACACGCCTTTGTTGCAAAAGTCCAAGTCTGGGGGTGCGATGCACTTGTTTATTTATAGTCGTACGGGTAGCTCTACGTTATGCTCATGTTGGGTTAGGTGTGCTCAGCATCTATGTTTATCTTTGTTTACCTCACAGTAACCCAAGCCACATGTATAACCTAAAGTCCTACTGACTCACGCCTTGAACCAATCTAGTGTCATGGAGAGAATGTGACCGGGTGAGCTTATGGTCACCGACACCGATAGATTTCGGTGGAGTTTGTCCTGCACCCCAAACTTGAGCAATGCTCATCTCAGCGCTTAGTTTACTTTCTCCGTATGCATGACCGGATGATTCACCATCTGAGTACAAATAAATCTCTATTTACTCATTTATACTATGGTAATTTAGTTATTATAGTTAGAATCTTCTTTTACTGAATTTCTATTTGCATGGGTATGATACTTCGCATCTTACTCATTCTTTGCAATTCTCTACGCTAACTACCATTTTCATATCCCGTCGGATTTGTTTGCTCGGGATGCACAAACAGGTTAGTCTGGGGGTATGATGAGTCCCATTTATATACACTTTTTCGGACTCATCTGTGCTTGTTTTCTTGCTTTTGCACTACACTTTTAGCCCTTAATTGCGTATATCTCACTTGGACACACTTTCGCTATTAGTGCACTATTTAGGCCTGTTGTGGTGTGCAATTGCAAGCTTTATTGTTGGGGGTAAGCACATTGTGCTCCCCATTCTTTAATTTTGTGTTTCTATTGAGCTGGAAGGGTATTCCCAGCTGTGTTGATGTGTATGCAGGTGAATGGATCATTCGATTTTACCCAGAATTCATGTCTGCATGAATCACACGGTCGTGCGTTTCCTTGACGCATGGACGGCTGCGGACGTGCGCCCTCATCTGGGGTAGAAAATGATGTTCTGTGTTTGATCATACGTTTTTACGCATGGGCAGTTGCCCGTGCGGAAAGGAAACGCACGATCGCTTGCTCAGCCCAGTTTTTCGGCCATCTGGAATTGGCCGTGCATTTTTACACACGATCGGCTTCGACCGTGCTTGAGTAAAATGCACGGTCGGCTTCGACCGTGCGTGAGTAAAACGCACGGGCTCTCTGGGTCGTCTTCCTAGGGCTTTCTTTTTAATTAATATCGCACGGGCGCTCTGGGTTGTCTTCCTGGGCTTGCTACCTAAGCACACCTGCCCACTTGGTCATCTGAGTCTTTAGTTCTTTTACTTCCTTACAGGAAATTCTTTTCTTCTTGTGGTTTTTTACGACCATTTGAGGAAAGCAGTACTTACTGGGTACAAGAACTTACTCATTTGGTTCCTTAAAAATTCATGACTTTAAGATCGGACGACTTAGACTCATAATCCGATCGGCTTGAATGGTAATATCTCAGTTTGAGAAAAGTGACAGCATAATATGCTAGACAGGCAGATGAAATATATCTAGCTTTAAAGCTAAAAGACAGGTTGTTATGATAAACCGTAAGGCGGTGTTTTCAGTTCAAACAATATGTTTGGCTTCAATGCCAAAAAATAGGTTGTTATTAACAACAACATTATTCGGACGGCTTGAATCGGGTTATTACATTTGCGAGCTAATATTATTCGCGCGGTTTGCCCTGATCTATTGATTGAAAATGTGAAACAACACGATTCGTCCGGCTTGAATTATTATTATCTCAGCTATAAATCATTATGGCTACGACTGTCTGACGAGACTGATTATCCCAATAACTATACTTGTTAAAATCAAGTTTGTTACAAACAAGTTGATTATTAAGTTGGGGTATGGCTCAGTCACTACGAGTCCGGAATTCTTATAGTTAGTCGGTTTGCTAGTTAAACCGCCCGACCAAGCATATATATATATATATATATATATATATATATATATATTACCTTCTCAAAATTGAAACTTAATGTTATTATAGAACTGAAGCGATAAATCGCCCGAGTAATGTTCTGGTAGCATCAAGACAGTTATAAGCTTCCTAAATTATGATATGTTTGGAGCTCATACCATTAAACGACCGGACTACTAATTAGTCGCTTGACAGTCGTTGTTTCCCGGAACCCTCATGTATTCAAAATTAATATTGCTAGTCGACCGGCCTGGAAGTTAGTCGCTCGACAGTTGTTATTTATCTGAACTCATGTAATCAGAATTAATATTGCTAGTCGACCGGCCTAGAAGTTAGTCGCTCGATAGTTGTTATTTCTCTGAACTCATGTAATCAGAATTAATATTGCTAGTCGACCGGACTACCAATTAGCCGCTTGACAGTCGTTGTTTCCCTGAACCCTCATGAATTCAGAAGTAATTTTGCTAGTTGACCGGCCTGGAAGTTAGTCGCTCCACAGTTGTCATTTCTCTGAACTCATGTAATCAGAATTATTATTGCTAGTCGACCGGTCTACCAATTAGCTGCTCGACAGTTGTTATTTCTCTAGACCCTTTATGTATTCAGAACTGATGTCAATAGTCAATCGGTCTAAAATCTAACCGCTCAACAGTTATTATCTTTCTGAGCTCATTCAAAACCGATATTATTAGTTGGATTGGCAGTTAACCGCCAGATAGTTATTAACCGCCGTACAGTTATTATCTTACCGAATCCACATATATTCGGAACTCGTCATTAGCCATCCGGTCTGCATGATTACCGTCCGGTTTGAGATATATGTTCGTTGGACCTGTGAAAATATAATCTCTGGCAACTTTAAAGAAGGATCTACGGTTTGAAAGGAGCAATACGGAGATAGGAGGCCACATAAACATCGACAAGTAATCATTTCAAGGACACACATCAAAACAGGTAACTATATTTTCCTTTGAAACTTCAAAAGTATATTTACAAGGTTCAACCCGATTTGCTATCATAATCAAGCCATCAGGTACAAAAAGTAAATCAATATACAAACATAAAAATCATTAATCTTGCGCTTTAAGCTTTTTAGTCGCAGGAGAACTTAATGATGTAGGCCGCCGACAGTGAGATAACGGGCACGATAAACTTTCGCGGTGATCCTATCTCAACACCTACCAAGCGTAGATCTCCACTTAGTTTTATTTCATTTTATATTATTCGCGACGTACGGGTAGCAACCGTTAGAGTGATGATATAGATTATAGATCTATATCCTCACAAGCTAAAAGGATTAGAACCATGATTAATCCGGACGAGCGCGATGTTGTACCAAAAAGAAATCCACCAAAACAAAAATGATTCGAAAACGGGTGGATCTCTCCCCAACAAGAACCAAAGCAAGGATCGCCAATCCTTTTCGAGCGTATACGGAAAATCCAAACGAAAATCACCACACTATTATTGAAACGGCCGCGAAAATTCAAAGCTTCGAAAATCCACGCTAAAATCGTCCACCGCAAGAACAATCTAGAAAGGAAATCTCTTGAGTAGGAATTTCGTTACCCTCTCGGAAATAGTAGATCCGAGATGTTGGATCCACTAGAAGAAAATGATCGTTTCCCTTGAGATCTACGGAAGGTGCTCCAAAATGATGATGAACACGTGCTCCGTCCTTCGCTTCACGCCGTCGAAAGTCTCCCAATCCTTGTCTTGCACAAGAGCCGTCGGATCCGCAATCACCTTGAGATTTTGTAGAGACACGCCGTAGTAAGGTAGAATATGAGGGAGAAGAAAGAGGAGTTGTAGTGTTGGAGAGGAGGTGGGAGGAGAAAAAGAGAGAGAGAGGAGGGGGGCGGCCAACACAAGGAGGAAACCCAAGGCGGCGGCGGAAATGAGAGAGGAAGAGGGAGAGAGAGATGAGGGAAAAATTAGGTTTAGGAGAAAATTTTAATTGTTTCAATAATGTCCCAATGTCATGAAAGAAAATGGCCTTTTATAAGGCTTACAACAAAAGGGGCTATTAGCAGCCCAAACAGTGGCTAAACGCACACCACAAATTAAAATGACATAAATTAAAAGTTTCAAATAAGCAGGGCATAAACTAAATTAACTAGCGCAATTAAACTAGAGTCAAGACTTGTTGCGCGGGCGAAGATTGTAGCTATGACCGCTATGGCGTCGTGTATCCTTGACCGGCGGGTCATCATCATCAGCATCGTCCGCCATTATTTCATGATCTTCATGTGCACCAAGGACGTCATCATCAACATCAACTTGGCCATTTTCATCAATCCTCCCCCGCTCAAAAGGACTCATCACCGATGAGTGCGCGGGAATGTAGCGGTGGAGGAGATCCGCATCTAGAAGTTCCAACTCCGAAGTAGAGAGCCAAGAATCATCCGTGGCAGGGCGATCACGCCACCGAATCAGGAACTTGTGAATATCACCATCTGGGGTGGAGAACACCGCATCCTGCAAAATCCTGTCAGGCAAGAAATCGGTCCGGGAGAACCTTGGAAAGGCGTTAGGCAAAGAAAGAGGACATGTAGCATCAACAATTGGCAACGTACCTCCCGTAGAATCTGAAGGGGAAAACGATCCAGAAGTAAACTCACCCCCCATCCCATGAGAAGGCATAGTAGAAATATTAAACGGAGAGACAGAAAGTTCAGGTGGTGGAGCGACATAAAGCGTTAAATCCGAAACATTAAATATAGGAGAAATTCCCCAATCAGCGGGTAACTCTAATAGATATGCATTTTCGCCTAGTTTCTTTAGCACCCGAAAAGGACCGGCTCTCCGATTCGCCAATTTCTTTACGGTGCACGAAGGCATCCGTTCGGGGATGAGACGAACCATTACCAAATCACCAATATTCAAGTGGACCGCTCGCCTATGTACGTTAGCATTTGATTGATAAATAGCATATTGTTTAGCTAGCGTATCACTAATGTGCTTATATAGAGTGTGAACATGGGAGGCGAAATCTTGTGCAAACTGACTTGATTTAAACGATGGCGGTAATGGAACCAAATCAAGAGGTACGGGCGCCTTATAACCATGCACTATTTCATTCGGAGACAAACCGGTGGACCTATTTTTAGAATTATTATAAGCTAATTGAGCATGAGGCAAAATAATGTCCCACGTACCTTTATGGTCACCAACTAGGCAACGAAGTAAACCGCCCAAGCTGCGGTTCACCACTTCCGTTTGCCCATCCGTTTGAGGATGATATGCGGACGAGAACATAAGCTTGGTACCCAATAGTTTCCAAAGAGTTTTCCAAAAGTAACTAGTGAATTTGACGTCCCTATCGGTGACGATCGTTTTGGGGACGCCCCGATGTGCCACGACCTCCTTGAAGTACAATTTCGCCACATGGGAAGCATCGTTGGTATTTTGACATGCGATAAAGTAGGCCATTTTGGAAAATCTATCCACTACGACCAGAATGGAATCATGGCGCCGACATGTCAAAGGTAGGCCTAAGATGAAATCCATACTAACGTCCACCCATGGAACTGACGGAATCGGAAGTGGTGTGTAAAGACCGGCATTAGTCTTGTTGCCCTTCGCTAACTGACACACACGGCAACTACCCACGATTTTATTAACCAACGGTTTGAGGCCCGGCCAAAAGAACTTGTCCTCTACGAGAGTTATTGTTTTATCGCGACCGAAATGACCACCTAATCCTCCACTATGTAACTCCCATATAATGAAGTGCCGTAGCGAGGAGCGGGGAATACATAGTTGTGTGTGCTTAAATAGGTAACCGTCATGGATATAATAAGCCGATATAGTGGAAGACGATTTGTCGTGAGCGGCTAAATATATATCTTTAAAATCCGGGCAATGAATATATTCATCTTTGATTCTTTCAAATCCTATGACAGATATTTCCATGGTAGATAGTAATAAAGTGACCCGACTGAGGGCGTCCGCTACACGATTTAACGTACCCTTAAGGTGCTTGATAATGAAGGTGTACTCCTGAAGATAGGAGATCCATTTAGCGTGTCGGGCGCTGATTTTACTTTGGGAGTTTACAAATTTTAGCGCTTCATGATCGGACAGAACTACGAATTCCTTTGATATAAGATAGTGTCTCCAATGTTGAAGACATCGTATCACGGCGTAAAACTCACGATCATAATTGGAATAATTCAGCTTCGGGCCCGAGAGTTTTTGGCTAAAGTATCCAATCGGATGTCCTTCCTGACTTAGAACTCCTCCAATTCCTATTCCTGACGCGTCACAAGATAGTTCAAACACCTTACTAAAATCCGGTAGCCGTAGTAGTGGGGCTTCGGACATCCGTTCTTTAATCACTTGAAATGCTTTAGTGGCGGCTTTAGTCCAAATAAATTCACCCTTCTTCATGCCTTCAGTGATCGGGGCCATAATACTACTAAAATCCTGAATGAATCGTCTATAAAATGTGGCCAAACCATGGAAGCTTCGAACGTCCCTAATATTTTTGGGTTCCGGCCATTCTCTAATAACTTGGACCTTTTTAGGGTCAACATGGATACCTTCCGAACTCACTATATATCCTAGAAATTCGACGGATGTCACACCAAACGAGCACTTCTTAAGATTAATAAATAATTTCTCTTGGCGCAAAGTGGTAAGGATAGTTCTTAAATGTGTCTCATGATCAGTCGGTGAGAGACTAAATACTAGTATATCATCAAAGTAAACTACCACAAACTTACCCATGTATGGTTTAAATATTTGAGTCATCAACCGCGAGAAAGTGCTCGGTCCATTAGTTAGCCCCTCCCCTAGCACCAACCACTCATAAAGCCCATCCTTAGATTTAAATGCCGTTTTCCATTCGTCTCCCTCCCGGATTCTAATTTGGTGGTAACCACTTTTGAGGTCCAACTTCGAAAATGTAGTGGCTCCGGATAACATATCTAATAAGTCGTCCAAGCGGGGAATGGGAAACCTATATTTAACAGTAATTTTGTTGATGGCCCGGTAGTCGACACATAATCTCCAAGACTTATCTTTCTTTGGGACCAAAAGGGCAGGAACGGCGCATGGGCTCTTGCTATGGCGAATAAATCCCTTAGCTAACAAATCTGAAATTAACGTTTGTAGCTCGCTATGCGCGGAAGGATTAAGCCTATAATGGGGAAGGTTGGGCAAAGAAGAGCCCGGGACAAAATCTATCTCTTGTTGAATCTCCCGCATGGGTGGCAATTGAGATGGTAAGTCCACCGGATAGACGTCCTTATATTCTTCCAACAGTGTTCGCAAAGACAACGGTAGGTTTTCTAAAGCAGGTGACTCTTCCTTAGCTTGGAGACATACTAAGGCATAGACGACACCATCCAAGAAGGTCTCACGCTCGAATTCCTTCCTACCTATCAAACTTATAGTTTTTCATTCCGCCGGCACACTTGTGTCTTTGGAGGCAATCGAAGGGTCCTTAGGCGGTGTGGGTTTCAACACAATGGTCTTACCGTTGAACTTAAATTCGTAGGTGTTGGCACGGCCAAAATGAGTCACGTCGTAATCAAAGAGCCAAGGTCGTCCTAGCAATAAGTGACACACGTCCATCGGAATAACGTCACACCACACCTTATCCACATAGCCCTTAATCGTCAATGGCACTAGACATCATTTTGTCACCCCTATAGACGTCTTGTTAACCCAAGCAACCTTATATGGCTGGGGGTGCGGTTCCGTGCTTAGTTTCATCCTAGTGAGTGCATTCTCCGATATTACATTCATGCAGCTCCCGCTGTCAATGATCAGCTTGCACCATTTTTCACCACTTTTAAAATGCAGGGAAAATATGCTCGTCCTATGATAATCATCCATCGCTCGCGGGGTTGCTAGGATACAACGCATCACCATCATATACGACTCATCATCCAAATCACTAGGCTCACCATCAGACTCCTCCGCGGCTTCATACAAAATTTCAGCGGGTTCAGAGGGGGAGCCCATGAGTGCCAGTGGCTTCGATTTAGTGGGGCACTCACTAGCGTAGTGCCCTTGAATCCCACAAGTGAAACACGTGGCGCTAGTCTTACTAATCCGCCCAACCGGAACTCTATCACCGGTGGGGTTCCTAACGTTCCTAGCAGTAATAACTACGGAATTCGAGTCGGTCGACCGGAACGTCCCCTTGTCCCGCCCATGGGCTGTAGGAGGGGGTCCTAAGAGGGATTTTCCTTTATGGAAAGCTCGCCCTTTGGCTTTGTGGGCATTGTGTTTCTCTATATCCAAGGCAGCGTTGAACGTTGTGTTAAGGTCCGTGTGACCATATCGCAAGAGTTTGCCTTGAATATCTGGGTTGAGGCCCTTGCGGAAACGGGATAGTGTAACCTCGGGCATCTCACGAACATCACACCGGACCATTAAGCCCTTAAGGAGCCCCATGTACTCCGCTACCGATTTGTTACCCTGGCGATGGGTGGCCAACTCATCGAACATTTGAGTTCGGTGATAGGCGGGGACATATTGATCATTCAGGAGTGCCTTCATGGCAGCCCACCCAATTGGGGGAGCTCCGTTTACGGTCCCTAGACGCCGCTCTTCGTTTAGCCAGAAAGTCTTGGCCCTACCTATAAGCTTCATCCGCGCAACCCTAACCTTCTCTACGTCTGTTAGGTTGTGCCACTCAAAGTAGCACTCGATCTCTTTGGCCCACTCAAGAAATAGTTGGGGTTCACCCATGCCATCATACGAAGGCGTATCAATCTTCACGGCCCTAGTGAGGTCGAACTCATATGGAGCCCGAGGCGCTTGTTGCTCGTCTTGATTGTGGGGGCGATGTTGCCTCTCCGGACGATGGTTGGCGGCCGGGGGTGTAGGGTTTGGTGCGTTAGCACCGTCAAGGGGATTGGTTGCGGGGTTATGAAACGCCGCTTGATTTAAAGCGATCCCGTGGATTAGTTGAGTGAGCGCGTCAAACCTCTCGTTAAACTCCTCCCGAAGCTCGGAAATCGTTGCCGGAGCGTGCTCGTCATCATGACTGTTGGCCATGTGGGAGGTGGAAGCAGAATACTCAGTGCCTAACCTAGTGCGCATATACAACACGACCTGCAGTTCTCCTAGGGGTTCACGGAACGCTTCTGACTAAATATTTTATAATGATGATTTTTTTTTCGAAGAAATACTAAAAATTTCAAAATACTTTTTCAGACTTTTTTGCTTCAAATACAAGGGAGAGATCCCAGAATTTTTTTTTTTGATTTTCTGCAAAATTTTTTTTTCTATTTGTGCTAATCGCAGACCAATCCGAATTTTTTTTCAGATTTTAACGAGCTACGAGCGGCCGAGAGAGAAGAATTGTGTCGAGTTAGAACTCAACACTAACCTGGCTCTGATACCAAAGTTGATGTAGGCCGCCGACAGTGAGATAACGGGCACGATAAACTCTCACGGTGATCCTATCTCAACACCTACCAAGCGTAGATCTCCACTTAGTTTTATTTCATTTTATATTATTCACGACGTACGGGTAGCAACCGTTAGAGTGATGATATTGATTATAGATCTATATCCTCACAAGCTAAAAGGATTAGAACCATGATTAATCCGGACGAGCGCGATGTTGTACCAAAAAGAAATCCACCAAAACAAAAATGATTCGAAAACGGGTGGATCTCTCCCCAACAAGAACCAAAGCAAGGATCGCCAATCCTTTTCGAGCGTATACGGAAAATCCAAACGAAAATCACCACACTATTATTGAAACGGCCGCGAAAATTCAAAGCTTCGAAAATCCACGCTAAAATCGTCCACCGCAAGAACAATCTAGAAAGGAAATCTCTTGAGTAGGAATTTCGTTACCCTCTCGGAAATAGTAGATCCGAGATGTTGGATCCACTAGAAGAAAATGATCGTTTCCCTTGAGAT
Source organism: Dactylorhiza incarnata (assembly GCA_033032865.1). Taxonomy (NCBI): domain Eukaryota; kingdom Viridiplantae; phylum Streptophyta; class Magnoliopsida; order Asparagales; family Orchidaceae; genus Dactylorhiza; species Dactylorhiza incarnata. The sequence continues at coordinate 5,407,536 of JAWHQI010000141.1, read as the reverse complement.
CTACGGAAGGTGCTCCAAAATGTTGATGAACACGTGCTCCGTCCTTCGCTTCACGCCGTCGAAAGTCTCCCAATCCTTGTCTCGAACAAGAGCCGTCGGATCCGCAATCACCTTGAGATTTTGTAGAGACACGCCGTAGTAAGGTAGAATATGAGGGAGAAGAAAGAGGAGTTGTAGTGTTGGAGAGGAGGTGGGAGGAGAAAAAGAGAGAGAGAGGAGGGGGGCGGCCAACACAAGGAGGAAACCCAAGGGGGGCGGCGGAAATGAGAGAGGAAGAGGGAGAGAGAGATGAGGGAAAAATTAGGTTTAGGAGAAAATTTTAATTGTTTCAATAATGTCCCAATGTCATGAAAGAAAATGGCCTTTTATAAGGCTTACAACAAAAGGGGCTATTAGCAGCCCAAACAGTGGCTAAACGCACACCACAAATTAAAATGACATAAATTAAAAGTTTCAAATAAGGAGGGCATAAACTAAATTAACTAGCGCAATTAAACTAGAGTCAAGACTTGTTGCGCGGGCGAAGATTGTAGCTATGACCGCTACGGCGTCGTGTATCCTTGACCGGCGGGTCATCATCATCAGCATCGTCCGCCATTATTCCATGATCTTCATGTGCACCAAGGACGTCATCATCATCATCAACTTGGCCGTTGCCATCACTTAAGTCTCCGCCTCCTTCGATATCGACATCAGGCGAGTAAGCTCCGCTGACCGATGAAGAACTCGTAGACCCACTATTAGAGCGGTTCGAGCCTTCTGTCTCCTGACTTTTAACTCGGTCGGTTTCTTCCTCGGTATCATCGGCTTCGGAAGACGAAATATCTTTATTCTCGTCATCAGCAGTGGCTTCCTTATCTTCCTTTTCGACTTCTTCTTCTCCTTCATCTTCTTCAACCTCACATTCTTCTTCTCTGAATTCTCCTCGTCCACCTTAGCCTTTCCTTTAGCTTTGCGGTTTATATCATCCAACTTCTTCTTCAGGGGCGGATAAACGTCACCGAAAGTGAACCCGCCAAAGCCGGGAGTCAAACAGCCGAGATCTCTTAGGCAGTCCAGCGCACCATCAATTCCTTTAGCAACGTGAGGAAACATCACGTCCTGGAATACTGGGTTGTTGATGTCATAAGCTCTCTGCCGAAAAAGTAAAAGTTAGAGACCGCACGGTTTGAATAATCTGCTTTTACATAAGATGATAACTTAGTACTTCTACATCTTTAAGCCGGGCGATCTCGCGAACCAACTTGGCATTTTTGTTCTCAGAGTCTGCCGGTTGTAAAGGGCAGTGTTGGCAGCGGTCGCATGGAGACTTGTTCTCTCATTCCCCCAATAGGGGAGTGCGGCAGAGACCTGGACAAAGTCACCCATCGTATGCCAGCTCATAGTCGGACGACCATCTAAGTCCCTAGGGTTACCAGCGAAATGTTGAAGAGGAAACTCGCTAGAAGAGTTTGAGTTTTCTTCTCTTTCGGACGATTGCGGCCAACTCTTCCTCCTCTTCTCCCTTTGCGTCAGAATCAAACAGCCCGGACTCAGCGGTTTGTTCTTTGGGATGACCACGACAGCTGCAAAAAGCAGAGTATTAATAATCAGGCTGAGCGGTCAGAGGTGACAGGATATTGGAGACTTACTATCCTCTGGCCGGATATGCTGTAACTAATGAAGCTGCGGGATATAGTGATTCATGTCAAGCCACTTGTCCTTGATAAGCATGTATGTTCCCTCCTCCACCCCTTCAACCCCGCATTGTTGGAAGGCTTCCTCTTCCCGGACTTGCGGGTTGACTTGCAACAACCCGAGCTGGCCTTCAAAGATCAGATATCTTTCAAACTAATTTGGGATTTTATTCGCCAGGTTCACCACCTTCAGGCCCCGACACCCAAAGTAGAGGTTTCCTCGGAATATCTTCGTCCCGACGTCTGGGATAGACCGGACGGTGAAGAATCTCCTGAATAGACTGGTAGAGAAGCGGACTCTCTCAGACCGCAAATAAGAGATGAAGCTGTATATTGCTGCTATGGAATTTTGCGGAAGATGTCCGGGAACAATTCTGTATTGATCGAAAATGGCGACAGCCTCTAAGAGCACCAGGAATCTGAAACCATTATCAAAATGGTCTATGGGGATAGCGATTTGATGAGGGTTCGAGGAATTAATCCGCTCATCACGAAGGGGAAGTCACGCAAGCAGCGGGCTTCCTTACATGTGCATGTCAACAAAATCGTGTAGTTCAGCCATGGTAAGGCGACATTCTTTATGATCGGTCGAATGGAAGGCAGAAGACGCATCCTGAAGATTGAATGGAAAAGTCTTACGGAGCGTCTGACATTTATAGAACTCAATGATCTGTATAGCCAAGTCAAATCGCGACTAGACAGAATTGACCGCGCGGTGTCCTTTCTATAGAATAAACAAGGCAGGAACTAAAATCGCTCGAAGCCGCACGACCAACAACCTGCATTATCAAGAGTTCAACTTCAAACAATACACAAGATAAAGAATAAGACCGCACGGTCAGATACCTGCATGTTTGAAGAAATTATACAACAGATATCACAGGCGTACAATTACAAACCGCAAAAGCATTATCAAATATTCAGTCATCAAGCGATATAACATCACTGGGCAAGCCTAGAGTGCTTGAAAATTATCAAAGAAGTCGCACAAATAGTATTATAACATGGTTTCAAAATATAGACCATTCAACACTAGTGATCCAAAGGGGCATCCTCACGGTGAAGACGCGCGACCTGGTCGCCGACCTGTAGGAGAAGTCCATACATTTGACTCATATTTTTATGAAGAAGGTTGAAAGTACCGTGAAGCCACGCTGTTGATTCCGAATTTGCACCTCCACGTTTGACGCTGGCAAAGCGAGGAAAAAAGGAGGCCACAGGCTGTCGGTTACTAATGACTTGGAGCAAGTGAGTTATTCTAGACCGCTAGCAGCGATCGAGACCAGACTTCGCCCATCACGGCGAATGCCACTCCTGTGACGGGCTTTCATTTGGTTTAAGAAAGATGAATACAGCGTGTTACAGTGCTGGAAAGAGAAGCTGGCTGGACAACAAGCCGCAAGACATTGAACTCGAGACTGCAACTCTGACAAGCGAGCTCCTGGATTCGAGTGTGCATCTCTTAGGAACGTCGCCTCCCCCTATTTATAGGCTCGGGGGGTCTGCCCGAATGGGCAGGGCTAACATAACCGCCTGCCCGGATACTGGAGAATCGGGCAGGGGGTGACGGGATACAAGATGGAAAAGAAGGGAAGCCGCACGGTCTGGAGGCTTGGCTTGTCAGTTTGTATTGGGCTTGGATTTGGACATCTTGAGTTGAAGAGAATGGCGGCCTGCGCTGTCTATTGTCAGAGGCCGCGGCATGATGTCTAGATGAGCCCTTGTAGCCTTCAATCCCTGATTTCGGCCTGGCAATATGCAGATCGAGCGACTTGGGTCTTGATCAACATTATGTTTGAGCTGGAGAGACGTAGGCTTGAGTTGAGACAACCCGAGCGGTCTGAGATTAGAGATCGCGATCTTCATCTTCTAAATCTGGTCGTGGACTTCCAACATCTGATGATGATCTGGTTCATGTAGACCGTCCGGTCTGTTGCCGTGGACAGAACTAGGCGGCTACTCGGGAAAGCCGCCCGGTCTAAGATGGTTGTTATGCTGATAGTAGTCTTCTGGGTAAACATAATCCCCACATATTTTCAAATCTCAAAGAAATTTTGGAAATATAAGTTCTGATCGGAGACCGCGCCCGGTTTGTTCTGATGTCTATAAGAAGCTCTGAAAGCTCTCCACTCTGCATAATTCTCTGAAGCCACAGGGGACTATTCGTTGTTAGCGGTTTAAATTCTGTGGGCTGCCATTTCATTAATTCATATGGATGATTTAATGGCTAAAATGGAAGTTCACGTGGAGAGGGGGGATGACCGCAAGAAAGCCGATGATCGCAAGAAAAAGAAGAAAAGTCGTCGGTCTTAAGAACGAGCGGACTGTTCCAGAGGCCATTACCTCGAATATCTTAAAGGGGGAATCTTTGACTCCTGCAAAGGATGTTGTTGAGCCTGATGCAGACGGCTCTGGTCTTCCCCCAGTCAATCCGCCTCCCCCTTCTAAAAAGGTAAATCTAAGTGCGGCTCCTCCAAAGACCACCGATGACAAATCTTTTGACATGGAACTCTCCTCGTCCGGGGTCCATCATTTAAAAGTTAATGTCGGGGAAGAGTGGGTAGTTAATTCCCTGAAGCCGAGCGGACAAACTTCTTCCCCGGTGGTAATCCTGGAGGACAACGCTAGCCGGTCTCACCAGACCGGGCTGGATTCTGATAAGAGGAAGAGGGTCAAGACTACGATAGAGCGAATAATGAGGAAGACGAAGAAGCTGAAGGACAAGAATAAAGAGGACTCCACGAGGCCGTAATTGACTAGCCTCCAATACAAGCTGTGCGAGAAGGAGGTCAGTGAAGGACAAGTTACTCCTTCCGACAAGCCTGTCGAGTTATTGCTTGATTCTGCGGCTAGTATATCTATTAGTCATATTCTAAAAGGGAAGGATACACAACAGAGTCAAGACCGACTGCTTGATACTCCGACGATCACGAATAATGCCAGCCCTCCTGGTGAGGATACGGTTAAATCTGAAGAAGCCGCACTGAGGAATGAGGCGGCTAAACCTGAATAGGCCGAATCGAGGAAGGAGAGCTTTGAGAAGGGCGGGATGCAGCTGATGAAGGTGAAGGATGAGGAGTTGAGGCGGTCTCTTGTTAAGCCCCAGATGTCAGATCCTTTTTCAAAAGGTAAGAGGGAAGCGAATTATCACCCTGTCCGCTTCTTTGTACCGCGGCCTTTGAAAAAGCAACATAATTCATTATTGAATTCGCCGTCAAGCTTTATCCCAACCGCGATTCAAACCTCCTTTATTAAATGGCGACAGAATGAGAGATTTTGGAGATATCAGCGCCGGAGAATGGAAGTCGCTTCCCCATACAAGAGATAGCGCAGGCCGCCACTCTCTCCAACTCAGGATTCTCAATCCAAGCTCAATAAAACCGACAAAATCAAGCCGCCAGACCGCGTGGCTTCCCTTCTTTTCTCTCTTGTATCCCGTCACCCCCTGCGCCATTCTCCTGTATCCGGGCAGGCGGTTATTTTTTCCCTGCCCGTTTGGGCTGGCCCCCGAGCCTATAAATAGGGGGAGGCGACATTCCCAAGACATACACACTCGATTCCCGGAGCTCTCTTGTTTGAGCTGCGGTCTCAAGTTTACTGCCTTACGGTCTGTTTGTCTAGCCAACTTCTCTTTACTAGCACTGTAACCCGCTGTAATCCTTTTTCTTAAATCAAAGGAAAGCCCATCATAGGAGTCGCATTCGCTGTGATGGGTGAAGTCTGGTCTTGATCGCTGCCAGCGGTCATAACACATTTGCTCAGTCATTAGTAACCGGCAGCTCGCAGCCTCCTCTTTTTCCTCGCTTTCCTAGCGTTGAACGTGGAGGTGCAAATTCGGCATCAACATCTTCATTCTGTGATCATGGAATATGTTCAATGATGAATGACTTGAACTTTCCAATTTCTCCTTTTACTAGCAGCATATAATTCTTTAATATTGGTTCTCTCGTTTCGTAGTTTCCCAACACTTGCGAGGCCATTACGAGAGAATCAGTTTTAACATGTACATGCTCTATTCCCAGCTCCTTTGCAAGTCTCAGACTGGCCAAGAGTTCTTCATACTCGGCCTGATTGTTTGTGACCGGAAAGAAGAACATGATAGCCTGCTCCAGTTTTATCCCATTCGGGCTAATTAAGACAACTCCGGCTCCCACAGAGTTTCTATCTGAAGCCCCATCTACATAGATAATCCAAGCCAATGGAGACCACTTCATCTGCTCGGGATCAATCTTTGTTGTATCAACTATGAAATCTGCCAAAACTTGCGCCTTGATTGCTGTCCTGGGGACATAGGATATTTCATATTCGCTCAATTCAATGGCCCATTTGGCTAATCTCCCTGAGTGGTCTGGCTTCTCTAATATGCTCCTCATAGGATGGTCTAATACCACTTGAATTGGGTGGGCTTGAAAGTAAGTACGGATCCTTCGAGATGACATAACCAAAGCTCAGGCTAGCTTTTCTAAAATTGAATATCTAATCTCCGCATCCTTGAGAATGTGGCTGACATAATATACTGAAAATTATTTCTTCTTCTCCTACCGGATGAGGAAGGAGCTTACTGCATCTGCTCCAACCCCTAAATATAAGAACAACACTTCCCCTTCACGAGGGCTTTTAAGCAGAGGGGTTGATGTCAGTTGTATGTTTAACTACTCGAAGGCATTGTTGCATTCTTCAGTCCATTCGAATTTAGAGCCTCCTCGGAGTGTTTTAAAGAATGGAGCACTCTTATCTCCTGGCTTAGAAACGAATTGGCTCAGGCCTGCTAGTCTTCCCCCCATCTGCTGAACTTCTTTTGTACTACGAGGAGGTGCCATATCTAGAATTGCCTTCACCTTATCCAGATTTGGTACAAGACCATCATGTGTGTGGAGATGCCCAAGGAATTTCCCCTTATTCGCTTCGAACACACATTTTAAAGGATTCAATTTTAACTTGAACCTCCGTAGAGTAGCGAACGTCTCTACGAGGTCTTCCAAGTGTATAGAAAAGGTTTTGCTTTTTAGCAGGAGATCATCGACATAGACTTCGAGATTTCTCCCTTTTTGGCGCTTAAAAATCGAATCCATCATTTTTTGATATGTTGCACCCGCATTTTTAAGGCCGAAAGGCATTACGAGATAATAGTAGCACCCATCGTTCGTGATAAAAGATGTATGCGGGATGTCGGGCTTATGCATTTTAATTTGGTGATAACCAAAAAATGCATCTAGAAAGCTCATGAAATTATACCCAACCGCGGAATCTACTAAAACATCTATCTGAGGCAAGGGGTAGCAATCTTTAGGGCATGCTTTATTGAGCTTTGTAAAATCAACACACATGCACCACTTCCACCCAGATTTTCTCACCATTACAACATTAGACATCCAGGTGGGGTATTGGATTTCAGAAATAAAGTTTGCCTTGAGGAGCTTGCAATTGGCAACTTCTTCTCTAATCAGTTCTGCCAGCTTGGTCGCCACCTCCCTTTTCTTCTATTGAATCGGCTTGAAATTCGGGGAGACATTGAGATGGTGACAAGCGACATCCGGATCTACTCCGGGCATATCTTCCGCTGACCAGGCAAAAACGTCAAAAATTATCCAAGAGACAAGAGATCAGTTGAACTTTTTCTTCCTCGGACAGCTCCGCATTAACAATCAATTTCTTCTCTTCCTCTTTCTGCAATGGGGACTTCTTGTGTTGCCTGGGCAGGTTCCAGGTGAGCCCCTTCTCTCTCTTTATTCTCCCTAGCCACTTCTGGGAGTTTGGCCACCTCATGGATGTCAGTCTGAAGTTCAGGACACGGAGCTTCAGTGATCATGTTGACCGTCTTCACGTAGCATTCCCGAGCAACTTTTGGATCACTCCGGATCCGATATTGCCTTCCTTTGGCAGCAAACTTTAGAGCCAAGTGAAAAGTTGACACCACTGCTCTATAAGCATTCAGAATCAGCCTTCCAAAGATGGCACAGTAACTGCTTGGGGAATCTACCACCAAGAAATTTATCAGCTTTGTAATGCCCCCCAATGACACCAAAACCTTTACGCATCCCTCCACTTCTTTCTTCTCTCCCGAGAAGACGTAGAGGAGCCCTTCAGTGGAAAGCAAAGGCTTTCCAGTTTTAGGGCTTCAAAGGTTGGGCGGAAGAGAAGGTTGACTGAACGTCCAGTATCGATCAGGATCTTATGTACTACATAGTTCTCGATGATTGCTTTTATAACCACGGCATCGTCAAAAGGATTTGCATTTAGAGGAAGGTCCTCTTGGCCGAAAGTAACGACCGATCTTTCTGGAGCTGAAGTGGAGGTAGCTGCCACCTCCTGCTTGAAAACTCTTGCAATGCTGGATTTTCTAGAAGATTCGGGCCCAGTTCCACCATGGATGCAATAGATGTCACCGAGGGTGGCCAACATCATTTACCTCTATACACTCTGTAGTAGGATGTATGTCTCCATAATAGACGATGTTGGGATCATTGCCCACAATGTCTTAGATTTGGAGAAGTCCATTCCTTAGTCAAAGATATATCTCAGAATGTATTTGATATACTCTCTAGAATCAATGTGCAGGAGATCAGGTCAGGCAAAATGTTCATGGAATTCATTCAAGTTCACAAGCGTCGAGACATCACACATCGCTCGACGCCTGTGACCCAGAAGCGTTGACTCATGTCTACTACTCAAATAGACAAGGTCGTCGCTGAAGTTCTGAGACCAAGTTTGGAAGCGTCGAGCCAAGTTATATCGCTCGACGCCTTGGAAAGAGAAGTGTCAACTTAACTTCAGTCAGCTCAGCGCCAACCAGAAGTGTCAAGATATGAAGGCATAGTTAAGAAGCGTCGAGCCCCTAGACGTTGCTCGACTTCTTCAGATAAAAAGCGTCGACTAAGTGGTGATTGCTCAACGCCTGAGAAGGAGGAGTCGAGAGCTTCAGTCTAAGGAGTATGCATCGAGCGTCTAAATATCGCTCGACGCCTAATTGAAAAAGCGTCGACAGAGATGTTAAGTGCTCAACGCCTTGTAACACCCTGCCAGTACGAAGAGTATAACAGCAGGTCCGGCCGGGACCCCACGCCATACAAACCACACTAGCTAGGAGTTAAAAGGTGATAACCAGAAAAGTAACAACTAAACGAGAGTACAAAACGTAAGCGGAAGCATTAAATAAACCATTTCAAGAGAACTGTCCACTATCATAGGAATGTATCCAGAATAAGAGTTACGGCCTTAAGGCCTTACATTCATCCAATGCACAAAACTCCATAAGCATACATCGGCACGCAGGTCGGCCATACATGTAAAAGCAAAAAAAGGAGGCTGGCCTTCAAGGGCCAACTCAGCAAAAGGGGCCACCGCCCGTTATTTCCCGCTAGGCTCACCTGCACCTGCATAATACATTCCACCAAGCGGTGGCAAACAAAGTAACGGTCAGCACAGCTGACCAAATTATAACGACCCCACCCATTTCCCGGGGTGGCGGAGATTCTACCCTGCAAGCAAGCCATACTAGCACAAGTACTAATATAAAGAAAGTGCAACTACACAAGGTGAGGTTTCAAGCACAATCAATCTTCTAGGTTGAGCATCAAAAGAAAGGAACCTAGGTATGCACATGATGTTGGTTGGGTTCACCCGAAGGTTCCCACAACCGCCTAAACAACCGCATGAGGCTAACAACATCAATTCATCACAAACGTGGGTACACACAACCGCACGCTCCATGCTCATAAGGCATGCACCAAAGGTACTTCTTCCCGAGCACCAAAACCATCATGAGTCCGGAAACTCTAGATAGAAAAGAGCTTTTGGTCGGTCTAGGCAAGGGCCCTTCCCAACCTCTCCCAAGGTCGTTCGGGTTTACAAGAGATAAATCCCCCTACCGCCACGCCTGGAAACGGGTTCAGTTCAGCCAATTCCCGTGCTCTTGTCATCGATTGAACACACGATGCGGGTATGACATCACCTCGGCCCGTAAGGGTTTAGCACTCGCTAGTGCTACACAAAACATAAGTTACAACACCCAAGCCTTAAAAGTTTACTTTGTAACGACTCAAGACCCGACTCCGCCTTTCGGCCGGAGGGCATGAGGGATCGTTAGGGCTTTATACGTAACCAAAAAGGAGGTACAAGACCACTCCTCAACAATTCTAGTGGTGAAGGTTTGCATTCAACCACTCGCAAAGCATGGGGCTTCCGTTAGGATCTTCACAAGATGCCTACGCTTAAATCCCGCAATACTATCGCATATATCACAGAGTCATTCTCCGGCACGCATTCTAGGCTTAACCTAAATGCAACATCGCAAATCAAGCATCACCGATTCGGGCTCACGACCACGAATAGGCTTCACACACAATGCCTAAATCCGCACGACTGCCGGATTTTCTACATGCAATATGCCGGGGACGGACACAATCGACCCGGAGTTCCGAAGAACTTGAGGAAATCCTACACTTCACCCATTTGGTGAAAGGGATTCCTCATGCAAGCATAGAGAAATGAAGGAGAGGACAAAAGACAAGTCCAAACAACGGGAGAAGAAATTGTTACACTAGGAGCGTTCTTTTTCGCCATAGATCCGAGATTCTACACGGAGAGAAACGACCGCACCGGGCTGCACTCTCCAAATCTGGAAACGGCTCGCGAAACGGAGCTCCGGAGCTCCGTCAATGGCGGAATCTCCCTTCTTCTTCCTTGGCTCCTCCTTCTTTCTCTAGGGTTTGGAGAGAGAATGGCTTAGAGAATATGAGGTTTAACCCCCTCTCATCAGCCCTAATAGTCTCCCGCAACTAAACCTAGCCGTTGGATCAATTTCCAAAAGATTTGGACGGTCCGATCTTCTTCTCCGCTCAAAATCGCGGAGCAGAATAAACAGGGCGCACGATCACAGGCGCACGGTCAGTGGTCGTGCGCGAAGAGGGAAATGGTCGTGCGCACTGTCCGAGACAGAACTCGATTTTCTTCTGAATTAACGCAAGATCGCTGGCGCACGATCACTGGTCGTGCGCGAAGAGGACAATGGTCGTGCGCATAAGCCGAGACAGAACTCCGATTCTTTGCGGGTTACGCACGATCATTGGCGCACGATCACTGGTCGTGTGCAAAGAGGACAATGGTCGTGCGCATTGACCTGATCTAGAATCTTGAGCCTATCTCGAGTGCAACACTACCATTCTGCCTACCTCGCTGAACCACGATCTTTGGGGTGTTACAACTCCACCCCCCTTAAAAGAATTTCGTCCCGAAATTTCGAAAACAGTAACAGCAGGAATTTACAGTTTTTAAAGAAAATTACCTGAGAGAAATAGCTCGGGGTACTCCGCAAGCATCGCTTGCTTTCTCTCCCAAGTTAGCTCCTCTCGGCCGCAATTATCCCACCGGACCTTTACCATCCGAATGGACTTGTTCCTCAACTGCTTTACCTCGGTATCCTCGATGCATAAGGGCTTGACCTTCATCGACAACCCACTATCAACCGGAACTTTGCCGACCGCAACGATATGAGTAGGCTCTTGCACTGCCTTCCTCAACACTGAAATGTGAAACACGTCGTGCAGACCGCTCAGCTCTGCAGATAGTGCAACCCGATAAGCCGCATCACCAATACGTTCAACAAACTCAAACGGTCCTAAGTACCTTGGACTGAGCTTTTTCAAGCGTCGGATCCTTGATACCCCTTTGAACGGTTTGATCTTCAAGTAAACCCGGTCACCGACGGCGAACTCTAGGTTCCTAAGCTTGGCGTTGTAATATTTTGCTTGCCTATCCTGGGCAATCAATAGCCTTTCTCGAATAGTTTGGATCGTCGAAGTTGCTTCCTCAACATCCTTTCGCTTTAATAGCTTAGTATCGCCCGTTTCTGCCCAAGACAACGGCGTACGACACTTCTTACCATAGAGGGCCTCGAAAGGAGCCATCTTTATACTGGCTTGGTAGCTATTATTGTAGGCGAATTCGATCATATAGAGATGATCTTCCCACTTCTTTCCAAAATCTAGAGCGCACATTCGGAGCATATCCTCCATAGTCCCGTTGGTCCTCTCGGTCTGTCCATCCGTTTGCGGGTGGAAGGCCGTGCTGAATTTCAATTTAGTGCCCAACAGTTCATGGATAAGCCTCCAATCTTTCGATGTGAAACGCCCATCACGATCGCTGACGATGCTACGAGGGACACCGTGCAGCCGCACAATACTATCGACACAGAGCTTCGCTAGCTTTTCTACAGAATCATCCTTCCGGTTCGGAATGAAATGCGATACTTTTGTCAGTCTGTCCACGATCACCCAGATGGCGTCGTTTCCATGCTGCGATCTCGGCAATCCGTGCACGAAATTCATCGAAATATCGTCAAACTTCCATTCCGGAATCGGCAAGGACTTCAAAAATCCACCGGGACGTTGACATCCCACCTTCACCAACGCGCAGGTGTTGCACTTGGCCACGTAGAGGGCAATGTCCTTCTTCATACCCGGCCACCAGAAAAGTTTCTTCATGTCCATGTACATTTTCATGCTCCCCGGGTGGATAGAGTACTTGGTATGATGAGCCTCGTACATCAATTCCTCCCGTAGAGTACCAACGTTTGGGACGCACAATCTGCCATTCTTCCACATAAGGCCATCTTCGAAAGAGAAATCAGCATTTAACCCGTCAACGGTTTCCGCTTTAGCGTTTCATGCTCTCATCCAGCTCCAATGCCTGTCGAACTCGGTCGGCAAGGTCGTATTGAACCTCCGTCCAGTTCAAGCATGCTGAAGTGGACGCTCTCCTATCAACGCAAATGATCTCCATTTCTTCCAGCTCACGGATTAGACGCTCATCGTGCATCAAAATCCAATTTGCTTAAGCGGGAGCCCGACGACTCAACGCGTCCGCAACTACATTTCCCTTTCCAGGAGTATATTTGATGTCGAAGGTGTAGTCCCCAAGGAACTCCAACCACCTCCTCTGTCGCATATTCAACTCCCTTTGATCTAGCAAGTACTTGAGGATCTTGTGGTCGGTAAAGATGTCGATCTTCACGCCATACAAATAATGCCTCCAAAGCTTAAGAGCGAATACCACGGCCGCTAGCTCCAAATCATGGACCGGGTAATTCCTCTCGTGAACCTTCAACTGCCGGGAGCCGTAGGCAATTACCTTACCGAACTGCACTAGGACACAACCCAAACCACTCCCTGAGGCGTCGCTATAAATTTCGTAGCCTTCCGTACCACATGGCGAGCATAGAATGGGCGCCGTGGTCAGACGACTCTTTAGTTCTTCAAAAGCTCGTGCGCACTCGGGCGACCAAACGAACTTATAAACTTTCCTAGTCAGTTTAGTGAGAGGAAGTGCAATCCTCGAGAAGTTTTCCACAAAGCGCCTATAATAGCCGGCAAGTCCTAAGAAACTTCGGACTTCCGCTACGTTTTTCAACAAAGGCCAGGCTCGGATCGCTTCTATCTTCGACGGATCAACCGCAATTCCATCTCCACTAACGACGTGACCAAGGGATGCTACTGACGGTAGCCAAAACTCGCACTTGGAAAACTTGGCATATAGCTGACTCTTCCTCAAGGTGCCCAGAACTGCGTGCAGATGCCCTACATGCTCCTCTTCCGATTGAGAGTATACCAAAATGTCGTCGATGAAGACGATCACAAATTGATCCAAATACTCACGGAATGCCCTAATCAAAAAGTCCATGAATACCGACGGTGCATTAGACAGACCGAACGACATCACCGTGAACTCATAGTGCCCAAAGCGGGTACTGAACGCTGACTTTGGAATATCACATTCCCTACTACTAAGCTGATAGTAGCCGGACCTTAAGTCAAGCATAGAGTATACCGTCGACCCAACCTGTTGGTCAAGTAAATCGTCGATTCTCGGAATCGGATAACGGTTCCTCTCGGTCAGCTTGGTCCGCTACTACTAGGACAACACAAAACTGGGCTTAGGCCCCGAATCCTTCAACAAGGTGAAGAACATCTTCGCGCCTTTTCACGGCTTCTCCTATTCGCGCTCACTCGAGATCTATTAGGCAGCATTATCTCCAATCTATCCTTGACTAAGGTAAATGACAATTCGATTCATAACACGAAGTCCTTAGACAAATAGGAGAGCGATGCTCCCACACCAACAGAGCTCTCGTCGAATAGTCGATAATTAGGACAAGGCCTAATTGCACACAAATACAAGACATAAAATTTTGTTGTCAACAGATACAGTGGACATATTTCTATCTTTAACCGCACACGGGGTATAAATCATATTTGGAGATGATCATCCATACCTGTGGCAACATCGCATTTCTGAATGACCTCTTGCTGGCCATAATAGTAGACTCTCGGTTGGGTAAGAGAATATTGGGGAATCGAAGACTCCACCGCCTTGCCTTTCTCCATAGAAGCCGAACCCATCACACGAGCATAGTCCACTTCTCCGATTTTTGCTTTTGGGGGACCACTTCGACACACTCGGGCTTTGTGTCCCACCTTTCCGCAAGTGAAACAAATTAAGGAACACCGTGCAGTCTTAACTTCCACAGAGTTGAACTTTCTCTTGTTTCTTCTGAACTCGGACTTGGACTGAGAGACTGGCGCATGAAACTCTGACTTCTTTACATTGGAGTCTTTCGCACGCTGCATACTCTTCATATCCGTTTCCAGAGATTTAGCTGATTTCACTAAGACGTTGAAGCCGAGTAACTTTGGACCCACAAGCATTAGTCTTAGGTCATCTCGCAGACCATTGTAGAACTTGTTGACCTTGGTTTCCTCATCTTCCCACATAGACCTCTCATAACGATTCCGACTGATGAACTCAATCAGGTACTCATCCACTGAGTGTTCTCCCTGCTCTAGGTGTGAACACTGATCTTGTAGTTCAGGAATCTCAGTTAGGGGTAGAAACTTTAGAAGGAATGACTCATGGAAGCTTTCCCAAGAGATTTCGGAAAGTTGTCTCCCACCAAACTTGTGCAACAACTCTCCTTCCCACCAAAGTCTTGCTTCTCTTATAAGTAGGAAGGTGGTTACGGTTACCAACATATCTTTGCTTATAAGCATAGACATTAAAGTCCTCTTTATCTCTGACAACCACTCAGCAGCTCTCCCAGGGGATTCCGTCCCCTCGAAGGATGGAGGGTTGAGGCTGAGAAAGTACTTTAATTGCTGGTCACGCGCTCGCCCCACTACTACCTGCGCAACTCGACGTTCCACCCTCAGTTCTACCGCAGGTTCCGCTACAGCAACAGTTACAGGGGCCACATCCAGAGTCGGAGTAGTAGGCTGTGCAAGCTGCCCAGACTGAGTGTTGATCATCGCGAAGACCGCTTCAGCGACTAACTTGATCATCTCAGCCGAAGGAGTGGTCGCTGTCACCTCAGACGACCCACTACTTTCAGCAGTGTTACAGGGTTGAGACGGCCCCGCACCACTCCTAGTCACCTATAATCGTGTAAGAGACAATTTAGTGACTGAAAGCATAGCAAAACAACAATCATGGAACGCTCAGGTTCCGCAAACAAGTATGTTTTTCCATTCCTAAGTGGACATTCTTATTAGTTTTTGTCGTTTTAGGTGAATGCACATCCCGTGCACACCACCCCTTAAAAGGAATTCGTCCCGAATTCGCTAAACTACGGATCAACGCCTTAAGTCCGATACCAAATTGTAACACCCTGCCAGTACGAAGAGTATAACAGTAGGTCCGGCCGGGACCCCACGCCATACAAACCACACTAGCTAGGAGTTAAAAGGTGATAACCAGAAAAGTAACAACTAAACGAGAGTACAAAACGTAAGCGGAAGCATTAAATAAACCATTTCAAGAGAACTGTCCACTATCATAGGAATGTATCCAGAATAAGAGTTACGGCCTTAAGGCCTTACATTCATCCAATGCACAAAACTCCATAAGCATACATCGGCACGCAGGCCGGCCATACATGGAAAAGCAAAAAAAGGAGGCTGGCCTTCAAGGGCCAACTCAGCAAAAGGGGCCACCGCCCGCTATTTCCCGCTAGGCTCACCTGCACCTGCATAAGACATTCCACCAAGCGGTGGCAAACAAAGTAACGGTCAGCACAGCTGACCAAATTATAATGACCCCACCCCTTTCCCGGGGTGGCGGAGATTCTACCCTGCAAGCAAGCCATACTAGCACAAGTACTAATATAAAGAAAGTGCAACTACACAAGGTGAGGTTTCAAGCACAATCAATCTTCTAGGTTGAGCATCAAAAGAAAGGAACCTAGGTATGCACATGATGTTGGTTGGGTTCACCCGAAGGTTCCCACAACCGCCTAAACAACCGCATGAGGCTAACAACATCAATTCATCACAAACGTGGGTACACACAACCGCACGCTCCATGCTCACAAGGCATGCACCAAAGGTACTTCTTCCCGAGCACCAAAACCATCATGAGTCCGGAAACTCTAGATAGAAAAGAGCTTTTGGTCGGTCTAGGCAAGACGCCCTTCCCAACCTCTCCCAAGGTCGTTCGAGTTTACAAGAGATAAATCCCCCTACCGCCACGCCTGGAAACGGGTTCAGTTCAGCCAATTCCCGTGCTCTTGTCATCGATTGAACACACGATGCGGGTATGACATCACCTCGGCCCGTAAGGGTTTAGCACTCGCTAGTGCTACACAAAACATAAGTTACAACACCCAAGCCTTAAAAGTTTACTTTGTAACGACTCAAGACCCGACTCCGCCTTTCAGCCGGAGGGCATGAGGGATCGTTAGGGCTTTATACTTAACCAAAAAGGAGGTACAAGACCACTCCTCAACAATTCTAGTGGTGAAGGTTTGCATTCAACCACTCGCAAAGCATGGGGCTTTCGTTAGGATCTTCACAAGATGCCTACGCTTAAATCCCGCAATACTATCGCATATATCACAGAGTCATTCTCCGGCACGCATTCTAGGCTTAACCTAAATGCAACGTCGCAAATCAAGCATCACCGATTCGGGCTCACGGCCACGAATAGGCTTCACACACAATGCCTAAATCCGCACGACTACCGGATTTTCTACATGCAATATGCCGGGGACAGACACAATCGACCCGGAGTTCCGAAGAACTTGAGGAAATCCTACACTTCACCCATTTGGTGAAAGGGATTCCTCATGCAAGCATAGAGAAATGAAGGAGAGGACAAAAGACAAGTCCAAACAACGGGAGAAGAAATCGTTACACTAGGAGCGTTCTTTTTCACCATAGATCCGAGATTCTACACGGAGAGAAACGACCGCACCGGGCTGCACTCTCCAAATCTGGAAACGGCTCGCGAAACGGAGCTCCGGAGCTCCGTCAATGGCGGAATCTCCCTTCTTCTTCCTTGGCTCCTCCTTCTTTCTCTAGGGTTTGGAGAGAGAATGGCTTAGAGAATATGAGGTTTAACCCCCTCTCATCAGCCCTAATAGTCTCCTGCAACTAAACCTAGCCGTTGGATCAATTTCCAAAAGATTTGGATGGTCCGATCTTCTTCTCCGCTCAAAATCGTGGAGCAGAATAAACAGGGCGCACGATCACAGGCGCACGGTCAGTGGTCGTGCGCGAAGAGGGAAATGGTCGTGCGCACTGTCCGAGACAGAACTCGATTTTCTTCTGAATTAACGCATGATCGCTGGCGCACGATCACTGATCGTGCGCGAAAAGGACAATGGTCGTGCGCATAAGCCGAGACAGAACTCCGATTCTTTGCGGGTTACGCACGATCATTGGCGCACGATCACTGGTCGTGCGCGAAGAGGACAATGGTCGTGCGCATTGACCTGATCTGGAATCTTGAGCCTATCCCGAGCGCAACACTACCATTCCGCCTACCTCGCTGAACCACGATCTTTGGGGTGTTACACGCCTCTTCTACAAATACTCTTAACTAAGGAATATCTTCTACAGCTAGTTGAGCCTTTGTTTCCATTGAAGACCGTTGAAGACGTAACTTCATGCTGACGTGGAGGAGCGTAACAGACATTGCAGATAGCAGGCTATAAATAGAAGGCATGACCTGTGGGTTATATAGTTAAGTTAAGTGAAGTTAGAAAAGTTTTTCGTATCTTTCAAAATCCATCTTCGTCTCCATCAGTTTGAGAGAAAGTTTGAGAAAGAATCTGGAGAAGTCATCTTCCCTTTTAGAACCAATCTAAATTGAAGATTTCATTCAGCAATCTGGTGCTGATACCTCTTTCTGAAAGAAGAAGATCAAGAGGGAAGAATCTGTCTTCCTAAGAAGAAGAACAGTCATCACAGCCTGTCGAATCAAGAAGATCATTTGCTGCTGCTGTTCTATTGAAGATTTCTGTCTGATCATTCAGGCAGATCAAGAAGGCTCAACAATCTCAAATCTGAGTCTAAGTATTTGTTATTCTCTTTATAAATTCCTGTAGGATCTGAGTTGTCAGATCTGAGTGTAGGATCTGTAAAGGATCTGAGTTGTAAGATCAGGTGTGATCTGAGTTGTAGGATTCAGGGGTGAATCTGAGCTGTAGGCCTAGTTATAAAGGCTGAGGTAGGATCTGTGTGATCTGAGTTAGTAAGATCTGTGAGATCTGAGACTGTAAGATCTGTTGTGATCTGAGTTGTAGGACCTGTTTGTGGTCTGAGATCTGGAGGAGCTATAAACCCTATCTAGCACACTGCTAGAAGGGGAGAAGGGGGAAAGTGGATTACCCAAGATAAGGGGAACCACTATAAAAATCTGTGTGTCCTTTTCTGTGTGTGTTTTTATTTTTTCAAAGCTCTGATCAGTTTTATCTTGGTTATAATCAAGAACTGCAATAGTTTTTTAAATAACCTATTCACCCCCACCCCCTCTAGGTGATTAGCTACCCTTAATTAAAGTCTTTCAAGTGGTATCAGAGGGTTGTTGTTCAAGAAAAGGTTTAACAGCCTGAACAAGATCTTCTAAGGGTAAATTTCTGAAGTCGTGATGGCTAATACAGAAGGAAGCAAAGAATTCACATCTATGAAGCTTCCAATCTGCAGAAAAGAAAACTTTGGGATTTGGAAAGAAAGGGTTAGACTTTTCATGGAAGCATCTGATCCTCGGATTTACATAATTGTTCTAGAGGGACCTTTTGTTCCTATGAAAGTTTCATTTACAGATGGAAGTATAAAGACTCCTAAAACCTATTCAGAGATGACCAAAGATGAAGGGATCCTGGCCTCCATGGATAAGAGAGCTCAGAACATCATTGTTAGTGCTATTGAAGATTCAACTTTCCAAAATTTAGTCCATTGCAAAACTGCCAAAGAAATGTGGGAATCTCTTATTGTGTATATGGAAGGGACTGAAGAAGTCAGAGATGACAGAAAGTCACTTCTAAATCAGCAATATGAAGCCTTCAGACAAGACAAGAAAGATTCAATAGCAATCTGCTATGAAAAATTCTTCAAAATTGTAAATGGTCTAAAAACATATGGAAGAACTTTCACAGATTATGAGCTGAATGATAAATTATTAAGATCACTGAACAAAGAATGGGATATCAAGATCTGTGCAATCAGAGAAATGGGAAATCTGGGAAACATTCAGCCACAGAATTTATATGGGAAACTCTTGTCCCATGAACTTCATCTGAATACCAGAAAAGCTGAGGAAGGTCACAGCAGGGAAAATCCTATTGCCCTGAAAGCAGAAAGTTCCAAGAAAAGCAAAGAAAGAATGTCATTATCCCCCAGGATTCATCTGAATTAGAAGAATCAGAAACCAGCAATTATGATTCTGAAATATTAGATGGTGAATTGGCACTCTTTACCAAACAGCTAAAAAGAATGTTGAGAAGGAAACAACACTGGAAAACTAGACCCTCTTAGTTGTCCAGATCTAAGAAGCATTCAAATTCTTTAGAGGGATTCAAACAAGACTCCAAGAAGGACATGTACAATTCTAAACACAATAAAATTAATTCAGAAGAAATTGTGTGTTTTAGTTGCAGGAAATCAGGACACATGATTGCTGATTGTCCTTCAAAGAGAAAGAACAACAAGAAATCTGATGAAAGAAAGCACAAATCTGACAAGAGACATGAGAAGAGTCTAATATCCAAAAAGGGCAAGGTCACTCTTAGTGATAGTGAATCTCAGTCATCAGACTCAGATAGTGAGGAGGCACTCATAGCTCTGATGGCTGCAAATGAAAATGAAGACAGTCTAAATGATAGACCTATGATAAAAGCCCCACTATCAAGGTCTGATAGTGAAGAGGTTGAAGAAGAAAATGCAGGACTCATGGCATTGAGTGATCAAGAAGATCAGGAGACAACTACTGATATAAAGGTACTTGATAAAACTCCTCTATCTGATTCTGATTCTGAATCTGAAATAGATTCATTCTCTTCTGATGAAAATGACTCACAATCTAAACTTCATCTAGATGAAATTATTGAAAATATCAATTAATTCTCAAAGCACTTAAGAAGAGCAAAAGACATAATAAAAGGTTAGAAAAAGAAATATTTGAATTAAAGCAAACTGATTCTCAAAACTCTGAGACAGCTGAGAGGCTGAATCAGACAAGTAAAGAACAGCAAACTAAAAGTCATGTCTGTTATTCACATACAAACTTTATGCACTAAGGAAAAGTTAATAAAAGAACTTGAAGCAAAACTCCTAGTAGAAAGGAAACTTGTAGCAAAGTTCTCAAAACCACAAACTATTCTTCCTATAATAGACACATTTTCTGCACAATACAGATATGGCATAGGATATGATAGGAATGCAGATAAAAATCCTTAAAATAATGAAAAGGAACCTATACAACCTTTAAAGCTTAACCATGCCATGCCTATCACAAACAAGCATGATCAAAAAGGTGTGTATAAGTTTTATAAGGGTGAATGTTCTAATAGCAAAGATGATTCAATTCAATCAAACAAAAATAATGCCAAATATTTAAGCAAAGAAAAAGTATTAACTCATCATGACTCCTTTGTATTTAAAGCAAATAATAAATTCAAAAGAAAGGAACTAAGACCTGAAGTAAAAACCACTGATGGTAAGAAAACTGAACCAGTAAAAGTTACTAAAACAAATTACATAGCTCCTGTGAATAAGGCAATTAAGCAAAATATAAGTCAACATAAAGAAGTAAGAAGACCTCCAAGGAGATATAACAGGTATGAATGCTGGTGCTGTAGAAGGATTGGACATTTTGCTCTTGACTGTTGGTTCAATCCAACTGTTCCAAGATTCAACTCTAGGAGACCAGTATTCAGACCTATGGCAACTCTCACAGCACCAAGGATTATTCAACAACTAAATGTTCCAGCTCATACTAACAAGGTTCTAGGACCCAACTTGGTGTGGGCTCCTAAGAAAAGGTAATTTCCATTTGCAGGGTTGTCCAAAGACCAATCAACTTCCAATCTGGTACTTGGATAGTGGGTGCTCTATGCACATGACAGGAACAAAAAGTCTGCTGAATGATTACACTCCTGTAAGGAATGGACCAAAGGTTATCTGTGTAGGGTCTGAAAGAGGTAAAACTAAAGGTTATGGCAATATCTCAAATGGAATTGTCACCATCACCAAAGTTGCTCATGTTGATGGATTGCAACACAATCTCATTAGCATAAGTCAATTATGTGATATTGGGTATGACATTTCATTCCACAAGGATGAGTGCCTGATTAAGAAAGAAAATGAGATAATTCTCTCAGGCACTAGGAGTGGCAACATTTACTGCTTAAACTTCATATGTTCTGATCTAGTTAACTCCATATGCTTAGTAGCAGAAAATAAAGTTTCTAGTAGTGTTCAATGGCATAAAAGGTTAGCTCACATAAATTATAAGACTATAAATAAACTTATCTCAAAAGACCTAGTGAGAGCTGGGCCTAAGTGGAAGTGTGTGCAGGAGGGTCCATGCCATGCTTGTCAAATGGGTAAGCAGACCAAGTCATCTTTCAAACCAATTGGTGAGAAGGATTCCATTAGATGTCTATACCTACTTCACATGGATCTATTTGGACCAATGTCAATCCATAGCTTAGGAGGAAAATCATAAACCCTTGTAATAGTTGATGATTATTCCAGATTCACTTGGGTATTCTTCCTCAAACATAAGTTAGACACTTTAGAAATATTTACCAGTTTTGTTAGGCAAATCACCAATGAAATAGGAAATTCTGTAGCCAAAATTAGAAGTGATCATAGGACTGAATTTCTGTCAGGTGCAATGACCAAATTTTGTGAGAATCTAGGAATCTCTCAAGAGTTCTCATCTCCTAGAACTCCCCAACAAAATGGGGTTGCTGAGAGAAGAAATAGAACCTTTATTGAAGCTAGCAGGAGTATGCTGAGTGATTCTTCTCTTCTTGAGTATTTCTGGGCTGAAGCTGTAAACACAGCATGCCATGTGCAGAATAGGGATCTTATAAACAAAAGACTGGATAAGACCCATATGAGTTGTTGAAAGGTAGAAAACCCACTTTAGCCTATTTTAAAATATTTGGTAGTAAATGCTTTGTATTAAATAATGGAAAGCACCATCTCACTAAATTTGCTGAAAAAGCACATGAGGCAATCTTTGTTGGGTATAGCTCTCAAAGTAGAGCCTATAGAATTTTCAACAAAAAGTCTAATAGGATAGAAGAATATATACATGTTGTATTTGATGAAACCAGCCTTATTTATAAGGATCTGGGAAGTTTATCTAGTTGTGCAGGTTCTACACAGAAATTGAAGGAGATGAATATCAATAAACAGCAAAATGAGGATAATGAAGAAACTAATGAGACTATAACTGTAACCAGAGAGGATGAACCTCAAGTAGAAGATAATTATGAAGAACCTATTGATGTTGAAGAACCACCTCATCCAGAACCTCTAGAAGAACCTACTCAAACAGATGCACCAGAATCTCAAAGGGAAAATGAAAGGTGGAGGAATGCAACCAAACATCTGAAGGATCATCCAAAAGAATAGATCATAGGAAATCCAAATGATGGTGTGCAAACCAGAAGAGGAAACTCATTATATGAGGCTTTGCATCACAGCTTTCTTTCCAAAATAGAAACTAAGAAGTTTGATGAAGCCAATAAAGACACTTCATGGATATCAGCCATGCAAGAAGAGCTAAATTAATTTGAAAGGTGCAAAGTCTGGAGATTGGTCCCAAGACCAAAGAAACACAAAGTCATAGGGACCAAATGGGTATTCAAGAATAAGCTGGATGAGAATGGTGTGATCATCAAAAACAAAGCTAGGTTGGTTGCCCAAGGATATAGACAGGAGGAAGGCATAGATTTTGATCAAGTATTTGCTCCTGTGGCAAGATTGGAGGCAATCAGGTTATTCCTGGCATTTGCAACACACACTGGTTTCATAGTCTATCAAATGGATGTAAAGTCAGCATTCCTTAATGGAACAATATTGGAGGAAGTATATGTTGAACAACCCCCAGGTTTTATTGACTCTACTCATCCAAATCATGTTTATCTATTATTAAAAGCATTGTATGGTCTAAAATAGGCACCTAGAGCCTGGTATGAGACATTATCTAGATTTCTTATTGAGAACAAATTCTCAAGAGGAAAGATAGACAAGACATTGTTTCTTAGGATAGTTAAAGGTCACATTATTCTAGTACAAATATATGTAGATGATATAATATTTGGCTCTACTGATAATAACCTTTGCAAAAGGTTTGCAAACCTTATGCAAGGGAAATTTGAAATGAGCAGCATGGGTGAGCTTAAATACTTCTTAGGACTCCAAGTGAAACAGTCTGAGGAAGGAATTTTCATTTCTCAGACCAAGTACACAAAAGAAATTATTAAGAAGTTTGGAATGGAAAATTCCACTGTCATGATGACACCTATGGCAGCAAATATGTCACTAGACAAGGATGAAAAAGGGAAACCTATTGATGAAACCTTGTACAGAGGCATCATTGGCTCATTGCTCTACCTAACTGCTAGCAGGCCAGACATTATGTTCTCAACATGTGTGTGTGCTAGATATCAAGTGAACCCTAAAGAATCTCAGTACACTGCTGTAAAAAGAATCCTGAGATATCTGAAGGGCACTCTTAATCTTGGCCTTTGGTATCTAGAAGCAATGATTTTGAACTAATTGGTTTTTCAGATGCTGATTTTGCAGGATGCAAGGAGGATAGAAAAAGTACATCTAGTACATGTCAATTTCTTGGCAAAAGACTAATATCTTGGAGTAGCAGGAAGCAGACCAGTGTGACTTTTTCTACAGCAGAATCTGAGTACATCTCAGCTGGAAACTGCTGTGCTCAGCTACTATGGATTCAACACCAACTCCAAGACTATAAAGTTCAGCTAAGTAAATCTCCTCTATTTTGTGATTCAACTAGTGTTATTGCTATAGCTAACAATCCTGTATCTCATAGGAGAACTAAGCACATAGAAATAAGATACCATTTCATTAGTGAACATGTAGAAAATGGAGATATATCAATTGAATATGTTCCCACTGACAAACAGGTTGCTGACATATTTACTAAACCCTTGGATGAAACTAAATTCAATAATTTTAAATTGAATTAGGTATGCTAAAAATGGATTAAAGTTGTATTAACTTAAATAAATGAAAAATAATGATTGAGTCCTAAAAAAAGTTAGTTGAGAAATTACCTGGCGTCGAAAGAAGATACATGGCGTCGAGAGAAATTTCCTGGCGTCGAGAAGATATCTGGCGTCGAGAAGATACCTGGCGTCAACTGAAGATATATGGCGTCGAGCGATCTCAATGCTTATGCGAACATAGCTAGGCCGTCTCGACAGGATCAATTTGAACCATTAGATCAATCTTGTCAAACAAGTTCGGCGCGCGGCTATTCATCTTCTTGAATTAGAACTTCTATAAATAGGGAAGAAACTTCGTTAGTGCATATGCCCTAGTTCTCTAAGTTTGAAATTGGCTATCCTAGAAAATTTCTCCATCAATTCTCTCTCTCTTCGATCATCAACAACAATGCCTCCCAAAAGCAGTGAGTATCTCTATGAAGGAAGTGAACTTGTTCGAAATAGATTCCAATCAGCTTCAGTGGAGATCAAATCAACAATCGAATTAATCTATAATGCAGGACTGGAATTTGTGCTGTCTGAATCAACTCTCATCTGGAAACGAGAGGTATTAGAGCTATACTCTAACATAGTAATAGACTCCGTCAATTCAAAGATTAAGACCAGTGTGAATGGTAAGAAG
The DNA here is from genome assembly GCA_033032865.1 of Dactylorhiza incarnata. Lineage (NCBI taxonomy): Eukaryota > Viridiplantae > Streptophyta > Magnoliopsida > Asparagales > Orchidaceae > Dactylorhiza > Dactylorhiza incarnata. The sequence goes on along the minus strand of JAWHQI010000141.1, from coordinate 5,382,692 downwards.
ATTAAGATAACTTCTTCTAGACTCGCTAAGGCACTAGAACTGCCTAGGTTAAAAAGGAATGAAGAAGAAGAAGAAGAGGTGACTTCTGAACAGATTAAATTAGCACAAATCTGGTGCGGAATTGAAACTTCATGAGAAATCACTGGAAGAATTCTAAGAAAAGGAATGAATTCGAAAGGTAAATTGATAATAGATGTGATAGGAAAGGGACTGTTGTGCAAGACTGGATCACATGACAAAATTTCCAGAAAAATGTTTATTCTACTGACATGGATTATTCATTCTCTGAGAACAGATTGGGGGAGAGCAGTGTTTGACAGGATAGTTGAATGTATCCAAGTACCCAACATGGGTATGATATTGTCTTTGTATTTAGTAAAAGTGACTCCTGACTCTTTGAATAATAAACTTGGATCAAAGATAAACCACATGAAGAAAATGGATATGAGAATGATAGAGAGATGGGACAGAGTCTTATCTAATCCTCCTCCAGCAGATCCCTCTTCCAAGCAGAAGAAAGCAAAGAAGCAAAAGAAGAAGAAGGTTTCTTCAAGTTCTTCAAGTTCATCCAGCTCATCCTCCTCCAAAAGAAAATCTAAATCTACTCCAATTCATGATCCAAACCTTACAACATATGAAGATGAAGAAGGGAACAATGCAAGGGACAGTTCTCCTGATACACCAAAGGATGAGAGTGATAAAGGAGAAGAAGAAAGAGGAAGTCTTCATGTATCCCCTGCTAGACTTGAAGGGGTCTTTCTAAATGAGAAAGAGACTCAAGATGAGATTCCTGCTCAGAACAATTTTGAAATGAGCAAAGCAGCAGTTGAGGGGAGGCTCAGGATGAGATCCCTGCTCAGGATAAAATTGATCTGATCTATGCAGAGATTGAGGGGGAGCCTCAAGATGTATTTCCAGCTGAAGATACTGCACCATTTGAGGGGGGGGGGGGGGGGGGTCTCAGGCTGAAATCCCTGCTAAAGAGAATTCTGTAATTGATGTTATGGAGGTAGAAGGAGAGCCTGAAGCAACAAAGAAACCTGCTGAGAAGGTTATCAAAATAGAATCCTCTAGCTCCCATATGAGCCAGAGAGATGATTCCTTAATCAGAGAAGAGAGCAGTAAAGGTGTTGAAATGGAAAAGGAAATCCATGTGGATCTTAGTCCTATTCTACCTCAGCTGGAGGTGTTGCTGAATAATCAAAGAAGATTATTAGAACAATATATTGAGGAGAATAATACAAAAATGAAAAATGAGGTAGATTTCCAATTGAAATTGGTTAGATTTGAAGTAAATCATCAGATATCTGCATTAAGAAAGGAGATGGTAAAATTCTTTAAGAGAGCTGGTGCTTCAGTAGATTATACAACTGAACAACTTGATGTAATCAAAGAAACATCAAAGGTTATTAAAGAATCACAAGATGGAATTACAAAGACAGTGGATGATGTTCAGACAAACTAAGGAATACTAAGTAGCAACATGCAAGTTCTGTATAAAGAACAGGTAGCACAAATATTAACAGGTACAAATAAGATTGAAGCTAGACTGCAACAGCAGAATGCTGATATCTTGGCTAAAATTGATGAGAGCTCCACAGTTCTAAAAGATCAAGCAAAGTTGCATGCAAATACTATATATGATCATCTCTTTAAATTAAAGAAAATCATTGAAAGTGGAGTTAATCACTTGGAAGGTCAAGTCAGATTTCAGAAGAATACTTTAAGAGATCATATTGTTGAAGAAGTCCTAAAGGGGGAGAGGTCAATAATTCAAGCTAGTTCTGAACATGCTGTGTGGACCTCAAACTCTATAAGAGAAACTCTTTGATATCCTCCCATAGACTATGAGAATGATCAAGTTTCTGAGACAAGGCCAGCCTCTCTTACTCAGGTTCAAAAACAGATTGCTAAAATGTATAGTCCTGAGGATAAAAGTAAAAGAGAGAATTTTACTAGTGAGCAAGTGGAATCAAGTAAAAGAAAGTTCAGAGAAGAGGTTCAATCAAGAGTTGATTTTGAACACTGGTCTCCATCTTCCAGAGAATTGATTCTGTCAGCATGGGAAGCTGTGAAAAACAACCCAGAAGAAAGAGGAAAGTGGTATTTTGAAGCTGAATGGTTAAAGCACAGGGATCAAGAGGAACTGAAGATCAAATTCAAGGGTGACAAAATGGCTGGGAAGGTCCAGGCAGGAGAAATGGAGCCAATCAGATACTTTCCAAAGCCATTTGGCTATTTCAGGAGGAGAAAGGAAGTTGCTGAAGCACTCTCCAAAAGAGCCAAAAGAGGAATTGAATTCAAGGATCCTGGGCAGCTTTAGAAATTTAATCTTTATTTTTTACTTTCAGAAGAATGTAATTGATATATTTTTGAACAATCTTGATGCATTCCCAGTGTTAACTATTTTTCATGATCATATATATATATATGCATGTGATGTGATTCTGTCTCTCTTCATGACATGTCTTATTCTGAATTGCTTATGTTTATTATGCTTATATGAGAAATCATGTCTGAGATAATTTCTGTGGATAGAATGTTTTGGTAATCTAATTTTATAAAGTATGATACTCTTTATTTTGATTACCTGTATAGAAATTAGAACACATTGTTTATCTTGGAAAAGAGAGATATATCATTGACTGAGATTATGACTTCTTCAAATAGGGGGAGATTGTTGGGATCATTGCCCACAATGTCTTAGATTTGGAGAAGTCCATTCCTTAGTCAAAGATATATCTCAGAATGTATTTGATATACTCTCTAGAATCAATGTGCAGGAGATCAGGTCAGGCAAAATGTTCATGGAATTCATTCAAGTTCACAAGCGTCGAGACATCACACATCGCTCGATGCCTGTGACCCAGAAGCGTTGACTCATGTCTACTACTCAAATAGACAAGGTCGCCACTGAAGTTCTGAGACCACGTTTGGAAGCGTCGAGCCAAGTTATATCGCTCGACGCCTTGGAAAGAGAAGTGTCAACTTAACTTCAGTCAGCTCAACGCCAACCAGAAGTGTCGAGATATGAAGGCATAGTTAAGAAGCGTCGAGCCCCTGTACGTTGCTCGACTTCTTCAGATAAAAAGCGTCGACTAAGTGATGATTGCTCAACGCCTGAGAAGGAGGAGTCGAGAGCTTCAGTCTAAGGAGTATGCATCGAGCGTCTAAATATCGCTCGACGCCTAATTGAAAAAGCGTCGACAGAGAAGTTAAGTGCTCAACGCCTCTTCTACAAATACTCTGAACTGAGGAATATCTTCTACAGCTAGCTGAGCCTTTGTTTCCATTGAAGACCGTTGAAGACGTAACTTCATGCTGACGTGAAGGAGCGTAACAGACATTGTAGATGGCGGGCTATAAATAGAAGGCATGACCTATGGGTTATATAGTTAAGTTAAGTGAAGTTAGAAAAGTTTTTCATATCTTTCAAAATCCATCTTCGTCTCCATCAGTTTGAGAGAAAGTTTGAGAAAGAATCTGGAGAAGTCGTCTTCCCTTTCAGAACCAATCTAAATTGAAGATTTCATTCAGCAATCTGGTGTTGATACCTCTTTCTGAAAGAAGAAGATCAAGAAGGAAGAATCTGTCTTCCTAAGAAGAAGAATAGTCATCAGAGCCTGTCGAATCAAGAAGATCATTTGCTGCCGCTGTTCTATTGAAGATTTCTGTCTGATCATTCAGGCAGATCAAGAAGGTTCAACAATCTCAAATCTGAGTCTAAGTATTTGTTATTCTCTTTATAAATTCCTGTAGGATCTGAGTTGTCAGATCTGAGTGTAGGATCTGTCAAGGATCTGAGTTGTAAGATCAGGTGTGATCTGAGTTGTAGGATTCAGGGGTGAATCTGAGATGTAGGCCTAGTTATAAAGGCTGAGGTAGGATCTGTGTGATCTGAGTTAGTAAGATCTGTGAGATCTGAGACTGTAAGATCTGTTGTGATCTGAGCTGTAAGACCTATTTGTGGTCTGAGATATGGAGGAGCTATAAACCCTATCTAGCACACTGCTAGAAGGGGAGAAGGGGGAAAGTGGATTACCCAAGATAAGGGGAACCACTATAAAAATCTGTGTGTCCTTTTCTCTGTGTTTTTTATTTCTTCAAAGCTCTGATCAGTTTTATCTTGGTTATAATCAAGAACTGCAATAGTTTTTTAAATAACCTATTCACCCGCCCCTCTAGGTGATTAGCTACCCTTAATTAAAGTCTTTCAGCCGATATCCTCTAAATCGGCGCATTCCAAGGTGACTTCAGCTTTTTCTTTCCCTTTTTCCTTTGATGGTTCAGGAGTCGTCATCTTCTGAATCAAGCCTCAGAGCTTTACCTCTCCCAAAAGCCTTTCAATCAACAAGCGGAGGGCCCAACTATTCTCGGTCAGATGCCCTCCCTCTTTATGGTATTCACAGAAGAGATTCAGATTTCAATTTCTGATATCTGATCTCAGAGGAGCAGGCCTCTTGAAGTCAGGCCTCTTCTGCAAAAATCTGAAATACCTTATCCATAGTGACATTCAGAGGGGTGACAGCCTCCTGTGAATCATCATACTGGATAGGCAGAGCAATTTGAGGTGGCGGCACAGTCTATTGTGGCAGATACACTGGCATGATTTGCGGAATTGTCATGGATGGTGCGGGTGCGGTGGCCAACGATGGTTTCTGTTCCTGAAACCGTTGATGGCCAAGAAATGGTTGCTTATGCCTAAGATTTCTCCCCCTCTGAGCACGGGGTTAAAAATCAGGCCTAGGTGGATGATGGTAATGTTGCTGGTGGGTTGAAGCAGAGCTGGGCTAATCTTTGTTGCTGAGCAGCTTAGCGACATAACTAGGATTCGTCTTCTCTCCTCTAACGAGTATGTTGGCCAGGCTAATCATTTCCTGATAAGTCCTCATCTATCTGATGCTAGCTTCAAATTTATTGGCCCCTCCCTCAGGCCATGGATCAGAGCAACTATGTACAGCTGTGGATCAACATTCTGCACTTCCATTGTCTCTTTCTGAAAGCGGTCAACTAAATGAGCCCACGTGTCATCTTCAAGCTGCACTATTTCGAACAGAGCTGCTGGGCCATTCTTCCTCTTCTTTGAGGTAGAGAATCGAAGCAGGAATTCTCTACGCAACTCTGCAATGCAACTAATGGATCGAGGGTGCAACCCATAGAACCATTCTCTGGCTTGTCCATCAAAGGACGTCACGAGAAGCTTGCACCTAGTTGCATCAGTGAGAGTTCTGAGAGCGATGACCAATTCAAAAGCCTAATGGGGTTCTCTGAAATTATTCAGAGCTGGCTCACTCCAGACTTCATCAACAAATGGAGAATTTTCCTCGACGTCTTTATTGAGGGGAAGGACTGAATAGTAAGCTGCCTGATAAGGAGGACAAGCCGCTGAGGTTGCGGTTAGTCGCGGGCCGGCCGTCCGATAGAGAGGACGGGCTGCGACTTCAGGTGGATAGGCTGGTGGATAAGAAAGGCAGGCTGCCTGAGAAGTCGCCCCCTGAAAGATGAGGACCCGCGCCGGCATGTTCCGAGCGGCTTCTTCATAGAAGGTTTGTCGTGCCATGAAACCTTCCAGCGGTGGCTGGGAATTGGCGACATGATGTAGAGGGTATGGAGGAGGGGGAGAAACTGGAGTTGCTATCTGGCTAGCTGCGGCTTGCTGAGGAACTAGCCGCTCGGTTAGCATAGCAAGGGCCTGACTGATCGCATCTAGCCATTGATTAGTCGCCTTCTGAGCCCGCTCGGCTTCCCTCTTAGACTTTTCCTAAGCCTCCCACAAGGAATCATTACTATGATTGGATCGGGCAGCTTGCCCGAACTGGCGGTCAGACATTTTCAGTGAAGGAGTTCACCGACAAATCATAATTTGAAGGTCGCGTGTTTATGTTGATGCCGAATTTGCACCTCCATGTTCAACGCTAGGAAAGCGAGGAAAAAGAGGAGGAAGCGGGTTGCCGATTACTAATGACTTACAGAAAATGTGTTATGACTTCTAGCAGCGATCAAGACCAGACTTCGCCCGTCACGGCGAATGCCACTCCTTTGATGGGCTTTCCTTTGATTTAAGAAAAAGTATTACAGCGGGTTACTGTGCTGGTCAAGAGAAGCCGGCCAGACAAACAAACCGCAAGACAGTAAGCTCAAGACCGCAGCTCAAACAAGTGAGCTCCTGGATTCGAGTGTGCGTGTCTTGGGAATGTTGCCTCCCCCTATTTATTGGCTCGGGGGCCTGCCCGAATGGGCAAGGCTAAAATAACCGCCTGCCCGGATATATGAGAATCGGACAGGGGGTGACGGGATACAAGAGAGAAAACAATGGAAGCCGCGCGGTCTGGCGGCATGACTTGTCGGTTTGTATTGAGCTTGGATTGAGGATCCTGAGTTCGGGAGAGTGATTGCTGATGCGTGTTCGACAAGTGCACCGATCTCTGTCAAGTAATAAAATTGGGAATAACTTCCCCGAATATCGTCTCTCAAGGAATGCAGGTTCTGGTGAACGAAACGCGTGGTGAATCAAATGTTATACGAGCGAAGAAAGTAAAAATAAGGGCATCATGATTGGTTTCCTAAGCTAATGCGGAAAAGAGAGATGCGGGTCAAAACTCCACTTCATAAGGCGGGATGGATGCAACGGTCGCGATGCCGTGCTTCGGGAGACGCGTGGACAGAAAGTAACTGTGACGAATGAGGGTCGCACACACGTCTTCGCAAGCATCACCACTAGCAATTGCTAGGGCTTCACACACAAACAACTTAGAATAGCACAACACAAGGAAAGACGAGTCTCACAACCACAACGTCATTGCACATGAACATCAAAAAAGATCTATTGCAAAAATCTACAACGAGTTCATTACAAAGACACTAAGTGAAATCACAAGCATCAAAGTTTAGAAAGGACCACTAAGAAGATATCAATGCATCTTGGGTTCTCGGCCGGAATGAGAGGTTGTCCGGCTCTCTCCGGGCTCGGACCTCAGATGGTGTGCAGACTCGATGGAGGCTGTCACCTCTCCCACGATCTACAGAACTTCTATGACTCCCACGAAGAGGAATGTTTGAACTAATGGAGGAGAATGCTTGCATATGCTCCTGAATGGACGAATGATGAAGGAGATCGCCGGAAATGGTCTTCTCCGGTCTCCTCCGGTGGAATGGAAGAAAATGGAGGGATTCCTGGCTTTTCCCGCGAGGGGAATCAGGGATTTTGTTGACTGCGCCTTGCCCTGCTTTAAATACTAAACAGGCAGAAAAATGGTCACGCACGGTCAAACGCACGACCGTGCGTGGACCGTGCGTTATTAAATGATAAAATCAGACTTGAGGAAGACGCCACGCCGCCCGTGCATTTTACTCACGCACGGGCAAATCCGCCCGTGCGTAAAAACGCACGGGTAAACTCAGAACAACTAAAAATAGGAGGAAACAGGCGATCGTGCGTTTTACTCATGCACGGACATATCCGCCCGTGCGTAAAAACGCACGACTAAACTCAGATTGCCCATTTTCTGCACAGATACAGATGCACGACCGAAACCGTCCGTGCGTCAAGGAAACGCACGACCGTGCGATAAATACAATCATGAATTCTGGGGGAAAATGGGATGATCCGACCACCTGTACACAAGGCAAACCAGCTTGGAATACACCTCCAGCACCAAATAAACACAGAAAAAGGATTGGGGAGCACCAAGTGCTTACCCCCAATAATAAGGAGCGCAAATGCACACCGAAACGGGCCTAAGAGTGCACCTAGCAGGGAATAACAAATATGATCTTAAATATGCCTAAAGTGTAGTGCATCAACTAGAAATACGGCCTAGATGAGTCCATAAATGTGTACATAAATGGGACTCATCACACCCCCAGACTTAACCATTTGCACTTCTCGGGCAAACTACTCAGCTCTTCTGTCGAAACAATTGGATGTTAGAGTGTGATTGAGTGATGGAGACTCATGCAAAGTCGCATGCTCACGGGCGTAGAAATACATTAGAATAGAATTTAACTCAAAATTATATTTAACTATTTCTAAAACAGTAATTTGAAATCTAATTTACTTGGATGGTGAATCCCGATGAATCTTTCGGTCGCGCACAAGGGAAAATAGCGTGACTAATGAGTAGAGTAATACTCGAATCAAAGCTCGGGACAATCTCCTAAGAAATCCATCAAAGTCGGTGTCCATTGGCTTGCACGTTCGCACTCTCTCTACTGCATGAGATGACTCATATCTAAAGTCAATAAGACTTATAGGTTAAGATTTGGCTTAGGCTGAGTTTAGGCTAGATAAGTAGAAGGACGATAGGAATCGCACTCAACATAACCTGAGCACTCAAGAGAATAAGAATCACCAAGACAACATTTTCAAGAACTACACAACACCCCCAGACTTCAACTGAATACTAGGTGTGTGCTAAGCCAATCATACTTTGTCTCTGTCGAGAGAATGTAATTGAAAGTTATTTTTGAACAATATTTTTCTTTTTCTTTTTTTCTTTTCTCGACAGAATTTCTTTTGTAGGCACAATAAAAACTTCTCCTTCAGCATTTTCAAAGTTATCATACAACACGGAGATGACACCAAACCTGATAGATATATAAATTTCTTTCAGCTCATTTGTTGGTGCGAAAATGGGTTTGATCGTATGGCTTTGGTGACATTTAGCAGAGCTATACAAGGAGGAAAGGTAGGCTCAAATGGGCTTGCAAAGGTGATTATATTGGTAAGGATTTCAAAAGCGCAAACGGATCATGAAATGGCCTATGTCACACTTTATAACGAGTACTTCAACACAATCATTTCAAGAGTCGCCTAGTGCAAGTTCTAGCCACCGAGAAAGGTTGTCCTTCCTTCCAACCGTAGTAATAAGCTACTACTAGTCCAGCTACACTCGACCCTATGCTACCGTTGGATTCACCGGATTCACCACTAAAGTAAAATAAATTGTAGCTACTATAATAGAAATACATAAATTACAACATTGACTTTTATTCTACTCTAATTGAATTTCTAGGCGTGACGGGAGCACTCGACTAGAGCACTACTCGAGTCGACATTTTTCTCCACCCTTCACTCCTACACTAACAATCCAATTCTTACGAGCGGGGAACCTTGCAGCAATACCCAATAAGCGCGCGTGATCAAGTGCGCATGAACTAGGTGCAAGTGTACGCAGTGTGCACAATACAATTGAAAATTCCTAACTCAGCACATTCTAACATGCTATGCAAAGTGTGTGCACGTGCATAGCTCGATCCCTCCAACAGACCTTATCAAAACTAAATAAAATAGAGAATTCTGGAATAAGGAGAATAGGGGTAGAGTGGACCTATGTTCATAAATGAGCATGTCAGAAGTGCGGTAATTCCCTTTTTTTAAAATTATATCCTTCCTCATCCACCACGCGAGAGCTTCAACCTGCGATGTTAGCAAAAAGGAAAATTACAGGACAAAAAAAGAAATTTACTAAGAAAACGGAACTGGGTGGTTCCCATGGGTTGTCTCCCAAGAAGCCCTTTTGTTTAACGTCCTTAAAGGTGGACCAAATACCTGTATTACAGTTTGATAGCAGCAGTTATAAAATTGTTCCATACTTAATAAAAACACAACACATCAATGATAGAATGAAACATTATAAAAACCATATGTCCTGAACCACACCCTAGGGACGATGCCCTAGCAGAATAAAGTCAGACAAAATAACGTACACCTCAAGCTAATTTAAAACAAAGAAAACTACTACGAGAAGACGCAACACCAAAGAGGCCGCAACGGAACGATCACGATGGAGATGGCGGAGGAGACTGCGAAGGAGGAGGAGGAGTACGCGTCCGCCTAGATCTCGAAACAGAAGCCCGGACAGGTACATTAGGAGGCTCAACTCCCAAATGCGCGCCAATCCGTGAAGAAAGCTCGTACTGCATGAACATGGCTTCCTCCATGTGTACTAACCTTTCGTAGAATTCCGGATAATGCTGCTCGATGTTGGGCCGCGGGGCTTGCCATTGAGCATCGAGATACGCAGAATGGGGAGCATCCGAGGGCTGTCCACTTGTCCCCGCCGAAGTGCTAGGTTCGGCAGTGTCGGTATGATCAGCTCGCTCCCCTCGTCCAGACCCGGCCTCACGGATTTCGTAGCGCCAATTGTTGCCAACCTGCACCTTCTTGATCAGTTTGAAAGCTATCATCATGGCCACGGTGATGTGGGAACCCTGGGAGATAGGTGTCATGGGGGGAAGTGCATCCCAAATGCCGAGCCCTTTTGCAATCTGAGTAATGTACTGAGAGCCTCCAATCGCCTTCAAGGGGAGGTACGTGGCTTGACAAAGAAGATACTGGGCGAGCACTCGCCCAAGATTGAGAGGCACGCCCTGGTGCATGCTGTAGAGGTAGAGAAGATCCTGCCAGCCTGCTACATTCTGGCTCATGGCGCGGGCATTGATGCTGTGCCCGATCAAATGCTGGACGCAACGGAGCGCGGGGGAGATAATGTGGGTCGACTTCGCTGCACGAGCCTCGTACTGCTGATCCCGTCCCGTAATGGACTGCCAGAATTTGCTGGGGGATACCCCCTGCGGGAACTCGTCCGGACTGCCTATAATGTTCGTCTGCAGGAGTTCGCTGGGGGTGTAAATCCCAGCGCAAACCGCCAATTGGCCAACACCCATGGTATGGGTGCGGTCCTTCATACGGAACGAAACCGAAGTAAGCTCTCAGGTTTCCTCCTCGAAATAGTCAAGGATGCGGAAGGTGGAAAGGAACTCAAGCGTGAGTTCACGGTAGCCCGGCTCCGTGATGGAGAAGAGGTTTCCCCATGATCCCACGTTGAGCAGCCTGTTCACCGCCACATCCAACTTGACAACTTGGAGATCCAACACAGAGACAAAGCGATGATCTAAGAAGGTTTTGTGTTGCAGCAAATTTTACCTTTCCAAGAACTCCGGCTTCCTAAACTGCAACAACACCTCAGCACCAGGTTCATCTGATCTTGAAGAAGAGGCTCCTCCTCCGCGGCGGAACATGCTCACAACCTTCTTAACACCCATGGGGCTTCACTCACGAGCTACGGAAGGGGGACAGAGAGGAGTCGAAGGAGAAACGAAAGAGACGAAGGAAAGGGGAGGAAAAATCGCGAATGGGAGAGGGTTTTCCGATTCACACGACGGAAGGGTTTAGGGCCTGCGTGCGATTCCATCAGGAAGAAGAAGTCTTTTTATAAAAATAAAAATCGCACGATCATGCGATATGGTCACACACGAGCAATCCAATCGTGCGATTGCAAAAATCTGCTCCAAATGCCCTGATTTTTCATGATTTGAACGAAATGGGAGGAACAAAGTGCGCGCTCCAAAATGTACGAGAAGGACAGAGAAAAACTCTCACAAGCAAGGGATACAATTTTGCTAATTCCAAATAATAACGAAAACTAAATAAGGTAATAAAAGGAATTTAACTACTCCTACGCCTAGATAACTACTGGGTTTTCTGTCTTCCCAGCATGACTTATTCAAACCCTTAAGAGTTCTAGCTAATGGGGGTATGAAAAATGAGATGTACAAATAACTGCTCTAACATGCGTGTCGGTAGCAGGTACCAATATGGCAAAAAAACGGTTACTCCCCTACCTAAATAACAATTGTACCTGCTTACTACAGGTAGAGGAAACAGAAAAAGAAGTGGAGGAGGAGTCCTCCTCACTACTCTCACCAAAATAAATGTCCTTGCCCAGCAAGGTATCATCATCTTCAGGACGGCTGCAGGAGGAGAAGGCAATGAGTGGAACCTCCACCGTGAAGGGGGAATCAACCTCCTCAACTATGTGGGTGCTCACCTCATTGGCATGATCAGCATGCTCTGAGTCCTCTTGGAATTCCTGTGACGAATCGACCTTCACAGGCTCAGACACTAAAGAAAGAGGGTTAGGAAAGAAAATGGAAGAATGACATAAATGATCTAAAAACGAGGGAGTGGTCACGGTCTCACTCCCAAAAGGGTGCGGCAAAGAAAATCTGATTCTATCATCGAAGATTTCACTAGGCTCAACAGCGCACGCGATGGCCTCCTCTATAGCTTGGACTTCCTCGCACTGGACTGAAATGGTTGCTTCGGCAAAATCGAGACTGTCCTCCTCCATGAGAGTGGGCACGACACAGCGTAGGTCTGCAGCATCCTGCAAGTTCACCTCAATGATAACATCAGAAAAAAATGTGGTTTCGTGTGTAGTGGGAGAAGGCGCGCTTCTTAAGAGTTCGGGCTTACTCTCCACATATGGGCACAAATCCACGCAAAGTGATACATGAACCAAAGAGGAATGGGGGGTCGTATCAGAAACAGAGTCATGAGGGACACTAACGTACGTGTCGATTCCAGAGCCTTCAAAAGGTGAAGGTGGAAGTGATACGTAATTAGAGGAAGGGGCTGTGCTCGAAAAATTTGAAGATGGGACGATCTGGATATCCGGCTCATCGTCATCCGCTAATTCGCGAAGATAATCAGCACAGTCCTTCAAGGCATGCTCTCTACTTTTGCAAAATAAACGCTGCTTTACTGTCTTTTCCGGCAACAAAGGTGCGGTAGCCGTGTAAAAGTGCGATAACAGAGGCGCAGTAGAGTAGCCGAAAGATTTATGGGCTCCGTACGATTTCTGCAAACACCATACTCTTTGGGAAACCTATCACTAGCGTGGGATGTGTCCCCACACCAACGACATCGGATATTCAAATGCGCCCACATGAAATAGAAAAAGAAAATAGCATGAAAAAGAATAAATTAAAAAGAATAAAAGACTCCCTCGAAAACAATCGACTTACAAACAACATCTCATCACGCCTGCATTCCCCGGCAACGTCGCCAAAAACTTGATGCGTGTTCGGCAAGTGCACCGGTCGCTGTCAAGTAATAAAATTGGGAATAGCTTCCCCGAATATCGTCTCTCAAGGAATGCAGGTTCTGGTGAACGAAACGCGTGGTGAATAGAATGTTATACGAGCGAAGAAAGTAAAAAAACAAGGGCATTGTGATTGGTTTCCTAAGCTAATGCGGAAAAGAAAGATGCGGGTCAAAACTCCGCTTCACAAGGCGGGATGGATGCAACGGCCGCGATGCCGTGCTTCGGGAGGCGCATGGATGGAAAGTAACTGTGACGATTGAGGGTCGTACACACCTCTTCGCAAGCATCACCACTAGCAATTGCTAGGCTTCATACACAAACAACTTAGAATAGCCCAACACAAGGAAATATGATTCTCACAACCACAACTTCATTGCACATGAACATCAACAAAAGATCTATTGCATAAATCTAACATGAGTTCATTACAAAGACACTAAGAGAAAGCACAAGCATCAAAGTTTAGAAAGGGCCACTAAGAAGATATCACTGCATCTTGGGTTCTCGGGCGGAATAAGAGGTTGTCGGGCTCTCTCTGGGCTCGGCCCTCAGATGGTGTGCGGACTCGAAGGAGGCTGTCACCGCTCCCACGATCTACAGAACTTCTATGGCTCCCACGACGAGGAATGCTTGAACTAATGGCGGAGAATGCTTGCATATGCTCCCGAATGGACGAATGATGAAGGAGATCGCCAGAAATGGTCTCCTCAGGTCTCCTCCGGTGGAATGGACGAAAATGACGGGATTCCTGGCTTTTCCCGCGAGGGGAATCGGGGCTTTTGTTGATGACCATGCGTGGACCGTGCGTTATTAAATGATAAAATCAGACTTGAGGAAGACGCCGCGCAGCCCATGTGTTTTACTCACGCACGGGCAAATCCGCCCATGCGTAAAAACGCACGGGTAAACTTAGAACGACTAAAAACAGGAGGAAACAGGCGACCGTGCGTTTTACTCACGCACGGTAAAATCCGCCCGTGCGTAAAAATGCACGACTAAACTCAGATTGCCCATTTTTGCCCAGATACAGACGCACGACCGCAACCGTCCGTGCGTCAAGGAAACGCACGACTGTGCGATAAATACAGTCATGAATTCTGGGGGAAAACGGTATGATCCGACCACCTGCACACAAGGCAAACCAGCTGGGAATACACCTCTAGCACCAAATAAGCACAGAAAAATGATTGGGGAGCACCAAGTGCTTACCCCCAATAATAAGGAGCACAAATGCACACCGAAACGGGCCTAAGAGTGCACCTAGCGGGGAATAACAAATATGATCGTAAATATGCCTAATGTGTAGTGCATCAACTAGAAATATGGCCCAGATGAGTCCATAACTGTGTATATAAATGGGACTCATCAGTGGCCTGTGCTATCTCTTATCTGGGTGCGCGTCTTGTCGTCTAGACGAGCCCTTGTAATCTTTGATCCCTGATTTCGGCTTGGCAATATGCAGATCGAGCGACTTGGGTCTTGATCTGCACTGTTAAGAGAGAGATGCAAGTTGGTGTTGAGCCAACCCATGCGGTCTACGATTAGAGACCGCGAACTCTATCTCAAGCTGGTCCCAGACTTACGATATTTGATGACGATTTGGTCTTTGTAGACCGTCTAGTCTGTTGCCTTGGGTGGAATTAGATGGCTACTAGGACAGGCCGCCCGGTCTAAGATGGTTGTCATACTGATAGCTATCTTCTGGGTAAACAGTTACTTCATGACTCAGGCGGATAATAATTGGAGTTCCTTTCCCTGAAGTTCATGTCTCAAGTATAGATATTAATTAGTAAATCGCGCGGTCAATGTATATTCTGGGCGACCAATAATCAGAGTTGAGCAACATTCATTATAGCAAGAATAACCCACGACCATTTTCTTGTGGACAAATTGATTCTAACCGGACAAATATAATCAATAGATTATACCAGCTGAACTCACTAGTTAATTCCTAAAGCCGAGCGGATAGTACCAACCCATAGCAGTATTATTCCGACAATAATTATCTTAAGCCGGCTGGCCAATGTTATTGTTGATAACATGTTTAATACACCACCTTATGGCTTCCTGTGATAACCCACCTTCTAGACTTAAGGCTAGATTCATTCTAACCGCCCGGTTAGATCATTATGCTGCTATTTTACACCTGCTATTTCCATTCAGACTGGTCGGTTTTAAAAGTTCAAACCACCTGGTCTTAAGGCCATATACCCTTATTTGGGTGAATGAATGCTTGCACCTGTTTTAATACTGCTTTTCCCGAATGGTCATAAAAACCATAGGAGAAACATAACTTCCTGTAAAGAAATAAAAGAACTACAGACTCAGATGACCAAGTGGGCAAGTGTGCTTAGGTAGCAAACATTGCTTTCCTCAAGTGGTCATAAGAGTTGTAAGCATTTCAACGACTCAACTGCTCTCCAGCCTAGGGCTACAAGCTAAGTTGATCAATTGGACAGGTGCTCTTAGGTAGCAAGCATTGCTTTCCTCAGAGATATCAACTAAGTTGTGGGTCCCCTATTGGCACCGCTCGAGAGTACCTTAGGAGTATTTGATGGTCATAGACTAAGATGATCAGTTGGGCAGGTGTGGTTTTGCCGCGGGGGCACTACCGACATTGCTTTCCTCTTAAAGATCATCAAAGGTATAACTATATCCCTATCGGGGCACGATAGTGCTAACAATCACCTGCATCTCCCTTGATGTAGAGGTGTGTTAGATATCGTCCGAGATCCAATGTTCTAAAGACCTCCGCACGGGAATTGGCAAGCTTCCACAACACGTGTGCAAAAAATCCCAGCTACACATGGTCCTCATGGTATTACGCTAATGACTACAATCCGAGGAGGTTCGAGCAGAACTTGGCGATGTCTCCAAGGTTCAGCGAGGGATACATGTAAAGTAGATATCGAGCAATCAGACAAGAAAATGTGTCAGTCTGGGGCTTCTAATTGAATACTAAACAATTCAAATAATGAAAAGATGACATTTTATGGATTGAAGCGTTTGAGATCATCACCACTCCAGGTACGTGAGATGTCATCTCCATCACTTGTCTCGAGGCGAGAAGCCCCGCTCTTTAAAGATTCCTTAACGATGAATGGCCCTGCCCAGTTAGGATTTAATTTCCCAACAAGACCAGATCTGGCTGCAACATCCACCTTTTTTAATTCCAGATCCCCAACTGCGAATTGTTTGATCCTGACATTCTTATCAAAATGTATAGCCATTCTCCTTTTTACTTCTGCTTGTCTGATAGTTGCCTCATCTTGTAGCTCTTCAATCAAATCCAGACTACATTTAATCCCTTCATCATTATAGTTTATCCATGCTTCGCCCCCTTGCTTGGCATACATGACTCTGGGACTGACCACTTCAAATTCTATTGGAACGACTTCCTCCAAACCATTAGATAATTTGAATGGTGTTTCTCCAGTTGCTAAAGTTGGTGTAGTCCGGAGAGTCTAGAGGATGGAAGGGAGTTGAACCACCCAGTTTACTTTTTGATTAAAAATCCTCTTCATTATAAGATACAGGATTTGTTTATTTGCTACTTCCACCTGGTCATTACTCCTGGGATGATGTTCTGAAGAAAATCGAAGTTCAATACTGATCTTATCGCATAATTTGATCATTTCTGAGTTGTTGAACTGAGGACCATTGTCAGTAATAATTGCCAATGGAATTCCATGCATGCACATGATTTCTCCCCAGATAATATTTTTGATTACTTGTGTAGAAGTTTTGGCTAATGCCTTCGCCTCAATCCATTTACTAAAATAATCGATCATGATGATTATGAAGCGATGTTGGCTGCTAGCCATCGGAAAGGGTCCGATAAGATCCCTTCCCCAAACTGTGAATGGCCAAGGTGATGTTATCGTTTTGAGTGCCATAGCCGGCAGATATTGAAGTGGAGCAAACTTCTGACACTAAACACATCGTTCGGCAAATGCTTTGGCATCTTTTCTCATAGTTGGCCAAAACGTCTTTGCCCCGGAATGGCTCTAACATTCTCCTGAATGCACTTCCTGGAGTATCACTGGAACTTCTTCTTCTGAGACACATCTTGCCAGAGGGGAGATTAGAGTTTTTCTGTGTAATAATCCTGTTACCAGGCAATATTAAGCCGTCTTTCTTCTGAAACATCTCCTAACTTTTATGGATGGATGAAACTCTTCTTTTGATAAATACAGTTCATAGGGATCCTTCCAAGAAGGATGCTGATCGATCTGCATCAGTTCTCCTTCTTCTGTTGATGGTTGGAAAAGTTCAGAGGTCACACCCCCTGACGGAAGACCGAACTTTAAAAATTCATCTGCCTCTTCATTCAGTGATCTTGGAATATGTTCAATGATGAACGATTTGAACCTTCCAATTTCTCCTTTTACTAGCAGCATATACTTTCTTAACATTGGTTCTCTCATTTTGTAGTTTCCCAATACTTGCGAGGCCATTACGAGTGACATGCACATGCTCTATTCCCAGCTATTTTGCAAGTCTTAGACCGGTCAAGAGTGCTTTATACTCTAGTTGATTGTTCGTGACCGGAAAGAAGAATTTGATGGCTTGCTCCAATTTGATTCCACTTGGGCTGATTAGGATAACTCCGGCTCCCACAGAGTTTCACCCGAAGCCCTGTCTACATAAATAATCCAGGCCAGTGGAGATCTCTTCATCTGCTCGGGATTAATCTCTGTTGTATCGACCAAGAAATCTGCCAAAACTTGTGCCTTGATTGCTGTCTTGGGGATATAGGATATTTCATATTCACGCAATTCAATGGACCATTTGTCTAGTCTCCCTGAATGGTTTGGCTTTTCTAGTATGCTTCTCAGAGGATGATCTGAGACTACTTGAATTGTATGAGCTTGAAAGTAAGTACGAAGCCTTCGAAATGACATCACCAAAGCTAAGGCTAGCTTTTCTAGAATTGACTATCTGGTTTCTGCATCCTTGAGAATGTGGCTGACATAATAGATTGTGAATTGTTTCTTCTTCTCCTCCCGGATAAGGATGGAGCTTACTGCATCTGCTCCAACCCCTAAATACAATAACTATACTTCCCCTTCACGAGGGCATTGGAGCAGAGGGGTTGATGTCAGCAGTATTTTCAATTGCTCGAAAGCGTTGTTGCATTCTTCAGACCATTCAAATTTAGAGCCTCCTCGGAGTGTTTTAAAGAATGGAGCGTTGTTATCTCCTGACTTTGAGATGAATCGGCTCAGGCCTGCTAGTCTTCCCCCCAACTGCTGAACTTCTTTCAAACTACGAGGAGGAGCCATATTAAGAATAGCCTTCACCTTGTCCGGATTTGGTGCAAGACCATCTGGTGTGAGGAGATGTCCAAGGAACTTTCCTTTGTTTGCTCCGAATACACATTTCAAGGGGTTTTATTTTAACTTGAACCTCCGAAGAGTAGCGAACATCTCTACGAGGTCTTCCAAGTGTATAGAGAAGGTTTTACTTTTTAGAAGGAGATCATCAACATAGACTTCGAGATTTCTCCCGTTTTGGTGCTTACAAACTGTGTCCATCATTTTCTAGTATGTTTCACCCACATTTTTAAGCCCGAAAGGCATCATGAGGTAACAATAACATCCTTCGTTTTTAATAAAATACGTATGTGGGATGTCGGGCTTATGCATTTTAATTTGGTGGTAGCCAGAAAATGCATCTAGAAAGATCATAAAATTATACCCAACCGCAGAATCTTCTACAAAATCTATCAGAGGCAAAGGGTAGCAATCTTTAGGGCATGATTTATTGAGCTTTGTAAAATCGACACACATATGCCACTTCCCCCCCTGACATTTTTACCATTACAACATTGGACATCCAGGTGGGGTACTGGATTTCATAAATAAAATTTGCCTTAAGGAGCTTGGAAACTTCTTCTCTAATTGGTACCGCCAGCTTGGTTGCCACAACCCTTTTCTTATGTTGGATTGACTTGAAATCATGGTAGACATTAAGATGGTGACAAGAGACATCCGGATCCATTCCGGGCATGTCTTCTGCTGACCAGGGGAAGACGACTAAGTTCTCCAAGAGACAGGAGATCAATTGAACTTTTTTCTCTTCGGACAGCCCCGCATTAACGATTAGTTTCTTCTCTCCCCCTTCAGCAATGGGGACTTCTTGGGTTGCCTTTTCAGGTTCCAAGTGAGCCCCTTTTCGTTCTTTGTCTTCTCCAACCACTTTTGGGAGCTTGGCCACCTCGTGGATATTAGTTTGAAGTTCAGGAAATGGAGCTTCGATGATCATGTTGACTGTCTTCACATAGCATTCCCGAGCAACTTTTGGATCGCTCCAGACCCGATACTGCCTTCCCTCGGCAACAAACTTTAGAGCCAATGGAAATTTGACACCAGTGCCCTATAAGCGTTTAGAATTGGCCTTCCGAAGATGGCACAGTAGCTGATCGGGGCATCTACAACCACAAAGTTTATCAGCTTTGTAATGCCTCCCAATGACACCAGAAGCTTTACACATCACTCTACTTCTTTCTTCTCTCCTGAAAAGCGGTAGAGGTGCCCTTCAGTGGAAAGCAGAGGCTTTCCAGTCTTAAAGGCTTCAAAAGTCGGGAGGAAGAGGAGGTTGACTGAACTGCCAGTGTCGACCAGAATCTTGTGCACCGTGTAATTCTCAATTATTGCTTTGATTACCACAGCATCATCGAAAGGATTTGCATTTGTGGGAAGGTTCTCTTGGCTTAAGGTAACGATCGACCTTTCTGGAGCAGAAGTGGAGGTGGTTGCCACCTCTTGCTTGAAAACTCTCGCAAAGCTGGATTTTCTGGAAGACTCGGGTCCAGTTCCACCATGAATGCAGTAGATGTCACCGAGGGGCCCAACATCATTTACCTCTATACATTCGGTAGCGGGATGTATGTTTCCATAACAGCCGACATCCTCTACATCAGCGCATTCCCAGGTGACTTCAATCATTTCTTTCCCTTTTACCGTTGATGGTTCAGTAGCCGTCTCTTTCTAAACTAGGCCTTGGAGCTTTACCTCTCCCAAGAGCCTTTCTATCAACAAGCATAGGGCACGACAATTCTCGGTCAGATTACCTCCCTCATTGTGATACTCGCAGAAGTGGTTCGGATCTCGATTACTAATATCTGACCTCAGAGGAGCAGGCTTCTTGAAGTCAGGCCTCTTTTGCAGAATTTGGACCACCTCATCCATAGTGACATTAAGAGGGGTAAAAGCTTCCTGTGAATCATCATATTGGATAGGTGGAGCAATTGGAGGTGGTGGCACACTGTATTGTGGCAGATGCACTGGAATTATTTGCGGAACTGTCATGGATGGAGCGGGCGCGGTGGCCAACGACGATTTCTATTCCTGAAACCATTGATGGCCAAGAAATGGTTGCTTGTGCCTATGATTTTTCTCCTATGAGCACGAGGTTCAAAATCAGGCCAAGGTGGACGTTAGAAGTGTTGCTGGTAGGCTGAAGCAGAGTTAGGCTGATTTTTGTCGCTGAGCAACTTAGCCACATAACCAGTATTGGTCTTCTCTCCTCTGATGAACATGTTTGCCAGGCAAATCATTTCCTGATAAGTTCTCGGCTCTCTGATGTTAGCTTTGAATTTTAATGGCACCTCCCTCAGGCCATGGATCAGAGCAACTCTGTGCAATTCTGGATCGACATTCTGTACTTCCATTATCTCTTTCATAAAATGATCGACGAAATGGGCCCACGTCTTGTCTTCACGTTGCCTTATTTCGAACAGAGCTGCTGGGCCACTCTTCCTTTTCTTTGATGTAGAGAATCGAAGCAGAAATTCCCTACGTAGTTCTGCAAAGCAACTAATAGATCGAGGGTGCAACCCATAGAACCATTCTCTGGCTTGTCCGTCAAAGGACGTTACAAGAAGCTTGCACCTAGTAGCATCGGTGAGGGTTCTTAGAGTGATAGCTGATTCAAAGGCTTGAAGATGAATGGCCGGATAAGATTCTCCACTATATGCTGGTAGACGAGGTTCTCTGAAATTAATCGTAGTTGGCTCGCTCCGGACTTCATCCACAAATGGAGAAGTCTCCTCAACGTCTTTGTAAAGGAGAGGGACATAATAATTAGTCTCCTGATAAGGAGGAGGATAACAAGACGTCGGGGCTACGGCTAGTCGCTAGCAGGCCGCCTGATAAGGAGGACGGGCTGCGACTTTTGGAGGATAGGCCGTCAGATAATAAAGTCGGGCTGCCTGATAAGTCGCCTCCTGAAAGTCGAGAATATTGGAACATGGTTTTCTGCATCCCTTTGATTTGAGAATAACAAACCCTACTTGTATTTGATCTTGTTTGCAATTGTGTTTTTAGCATGCAGGTTTGAACTGTTATGACACTAGGATGCTGGATTATTGGTCTGAAGCTGCTCATAAACTGAAAAGTGGAATATTGTCTATTGCCAGGCGTTAGCGCTCAACGCAGGGCGTTGACTCTCATTCCCACCATGATTGTAAGACCCCATTTTTTTTCAAACAACCGGGTCTTAGGCCCAGAACCGCCGCTTTGCGGTGACACCTTCACTCGGAAAGGTTGCCACTACAAAGCGCCGATCCTGCCGGCCAAATCGATCACAAAGAAAAGTGCATTAAAGAAGACAAGTCCACGGAATCAACATGAAATATAAATGTCCACATGATATAACTGAATAAAAGATAACAAGGGTTACAATAATAAAGGGCTCATGCCCTGTACATCATATCCTCACAACAAAATCACTCGCGGAAGCAAACTACTAAACACTCACTGGTCCCGAACTGCTGCTCTTGTACTAGACTGTCCCGTCTCCTTCTGCACCTGCCTCTGGTACTTAATAGTCTCCTCCGTTCCCTAAAATGATATGGTCCACCGACCGTTAGTCAAAAAGACTAAGTCTCGTTTCCCACCACCCATCCCCCAGTGGCTCCTAGGCACCGTGCGGGAGGATGAAGCGGAGGACAGCAAGGGGTATAACAAAGAGCAGGTGACAGTGGTACAAAAAATGTTTCTACACTACACATGTGTATATGTATAACTGAAGCAGTAAAAGAGCATAGTAAAAGCAGGTAAAGAATAAGTAAAGTGCAGTAAGTAAATGCAATAGCAATAGAAAAGTAACCATTGATTTATAGGAATGCACATACAAACCTATAGACCAAGAGGTCGTTTAGCAAGGCATATCGTATAAGAAGTCCCATAACCGACTTATACGATAGGGGTAGGGGTTGAAATGCAATGTTTATGCTATGACAGGCAAGGTATGCAGTTATGCTATGTTCATACAAGTGCAACTCACCCACTTCGACTCTATGCGCATAGACCTTTAGTTCCCCCTTTTTGGAGCGAGCTAGACTCCCAGGATACTCCCGTAGTGGCAAACGGAAGCGGTGGGTTGGGCCTCGCCCACCTCTAGGTTGGTATTCGCACTACCCTACCTAGACCTATCGTACGCCTCAACGCAAAACCGTGGAGCATCTGCGTACTCTTACTGGCTGGACCACCAGACTTTCTAGGCTAACTGTAAATACCACACTTGCCGAGTCAACGTATTGACGTTGGTGTGAACGACCATCCAATACCGAAGACCCACCAACTTCAATGAACATGCAACATGTTCTACTACCTACCTCCGATCCATAAGCTCCCCGGGCTAACCTGCCCGCCATCAATAACCTTCCGAGCCATCGGCTCGCCGAACCAACCCGTCCGTACCTACAAACACTACTGAGTCACAAGCTCACCTGACTTAGCAATCCGCTCTTACAACCACCGAGCCTACTGCTCGTAAAACCAAACCAACTAACTTCTCGTAACCACGGGGTGTGGGTGTGTATATTATTAAGTTATTCTTGTATAGCATTTTACTCTTACAGTTTATGGTTAATCTTGAACTTCCCGAGGGTTACCCTGAAAGGGGCTCGCTACGGTACTAGGATCCGAAATGGGATGACACCCCAAAGTTCCCTTTCTCAAGACACTTAGTGTTGTTGGTATCTACCCATAAGAACACCCCCCTTGTTATTACAATTGAATTAACCCTAGGTGACTTATGACTTTCCAAGACGATCCTTCGTCAATCCCGAGCACCACTTTACCCTCAACTCAGCAAGCACACTTTACCATCTATAATCCTTCTCGTTGACCATCATACCTTCTCAACTAAACTAGGTAAACCACATACCTCCCATACTCCTAAGGATCCACTTGATTCTCAAATTTCACAATTTTACTATACGCAGACCAAACTAACTATATGAAGCTTGTAATTAGAGGTACTCCAAATATTCATCCAACTGAGACAAGCTATTTACTGGAGGTCTATCATGATGTTAGAAGACTAAATCCAGAGAATCATATTTTTCCCTAATTAATTAGTATTTATTTTAATTTCTCCAAACATTTGCTAAGTGTGAAAATGAACATGAAGTGTAAGTAAATCTTATGATATGACTCTCCAAAAATTATGATAAATCTATGATGACTAAATAACATCAAAAACAGCACGTTACATTTTTACAGTAAGAAATTAACCTCAAATTTAATTATTTATCATCTATCCAAAATTGTAGTTTTATGAAGGAACCACCAAAAAATCAACACTAAAAATATGGGAAAATTACCAAGCTCCTGTATTCATCAGAAAAGGCTACTGACTAAGTTTCAGGATTTAAGGGAATCATTGTCATACTTAAATAAATACTTTAAGAAAACCTCAAATTAAATAAATTGTGAAGTAGCCTACTGATTTAAGTCTCCAAAAATTCTATAAATAATCACAGAGCTTCCTCATGTCCTAAAATGTCCTATCACCAATTTGCACAATTAAAATATGAGTTTTGGATCCTCAAATATTTTTCTTAATTCAAAATCAAAACTGGTGCCTTGTGAATGAAGTACTGATTAAATAATTCAATAAAATACATAAAATTTACCAAAGGTTTGAATCATGATTATAAGGGAACAACCAAAGTCTCATCATCATCAAAGACCTTTTAAACATGTAATTATCTCTTGGAAGGAATTTCTCAAAAAGGATTAAGACTTATTTTAGGGGGGAAAGTTCTCCTAAAATTCTCTCAAAATTCCCTATGGCATAATTACACCCCATAAATATATCTCATAAGTTCCATGACCCTCAAAGGAATTTTGACCTCAGGTCCTTCACAAAGTTCTATTTGCACACCTAGGACAAAAACTAGGGTTCTAGGGCTTAATCACCTCCACACCACCCCAAACCACTCATGGGGGTACTTTAGGTGATCCTAAACCAGTGGACAAGGTTACACCTCATGGTGATGAGTTTTGACCACCATACTCCAAGATAAACACCATGCCCTAATTTTGACCCAACTTCTCCTAACTTGGGTTGACAAATTACTCAACCAAAACAGTCTCAAATGGGCTGATATTTTTACCAGGGTCATATAATAACCTAAGGAGCACCCACCAAAATTTGAAGGGCATTGGAGGTCATTTGACCCACTAATTAATTAATATTTGATTTATGAAATTATTACAAAAACCTTAGAAAAATATTCTCCTAAAATTCCCATCTTTGGATATGTTTTGTGGGTGGGTGTATCTAGCCTAGGTTTTAAATATCAAGGCTATCCCATGACCCAATCAAAATTTATTCAAGAAATGGTGGCTGTCCTACACTATGGACCAGTCCCACTAAAATGGCTCTACATGGAGCTACATTGCTCCTTTTGGGTTGATTTTTTTTTTAAATTAAACTAGACTCCAAGGTCTACAACTTTGATATTGACCACTTTTTCTGTAGATGAACCTAAGTATTTTTAATAATTAAATCTATGTACAGCAATTCTTGTGACAAAAAATCAAATATCATTTATATTAAAACAAGATCTCTGCACGTATCTTAAAGCAGCCACGAAGGGCATCCCTTCCTCTTCTCCAGGGAGCCAACGGCCCAGATTTGCCGTGCCTGGGTGATGTTTGGAGGCGTTTTCCCGGCCACCTGAGCGCCTCCCCGACCGGCCAATGCCACCACCACCTCCGTTGAGGTGGTGGCCGGCGATTGGGGGTGTTGGCCGGCCGGTGGTGGCCAGAACGGAGGGTTTAAGGGTGGGATTTAAAGCTTGAAAATCTAAGCTCAGGCCAAACCCGATCCAAGGCCATTTGGCCTCAAACCTTGCGGCAAATAGAAGTAGATCTACCCAAAGGAAGAGAGGAGGAGGGGAGGACCTGAACGGAGGGGATTTGCCTTGCCGATCTCCTATCCACCATTGCCACATCAAAGCTCTTGGATGCCATTGAACTTCTACACCAAGATGGCTGGATCCTTCGGGTAAGTGGGGGAAAACCCTTCCCTCTGCCCGGTGAAGCTTTTAAATGGAGCAATTTGAGGAGAGGAGGGGTCTCTCCTTGATTGCCACCATTAATGGCCATCAAGCACAATTTCGGCCACCATGAAAAACCACAAAATACAGCCACCCTATGGCCTGGAATGACTGTCTATCTTCCCCAAACTGAAGAGGGGAGATGTACCACTCAATTGGGAGAGGAATGGGTGGCCCTTGGTCTCCTTTGGCCATGAATGGCCATCTTTCTCTCTCTTTCTCTCTCCACCATTTTTGGGGAAAATGGGGGTTTCTCTCTCCTGGCCGAATTCTTGAAATTAAATGATAATTTCTGTAATTCCTAACCCCATTAGGTGGTGGACCACCTCAATTGAGTCTAGCCCAAGTGGATTGGGCTTGATTAGGTCAAAATAGGTCATTTTGACCTAAATTTAGGGTGAAGTTGACTTTGGTCAATTTGACCATTTGGTTTAGCCCCAATAGGTGGTTAGTGACCCATTGACATCCCCTAAGGGTTAGAAAGGTTTTGGTAGGGTCAATTTGGCAAGGAGGAGGTCAATTGACCCATAATAGGGTAATTTGACCAAAATAGGGCTAGAGTTGACTTGTGTCAAGTTGGCCAAATTGGTGGCCCCATGATGGAAATGTTTGGTCCATTGGGTCCCTAATATCCCTATAAGGGTAGGGGCAAGGTCACTTTGGCATTTTGGAGGCCAATTGACCCTAATTAGGCTACTTTGACCAATTTGGGGTTAGGGTTGACTTTGGTCAATTTGGCCTCTTTGGTTGACCCAAATGGGTCCTTGGTGCTCTAAGGGAACCCCTAAAGGGTTAGGTATGCTATGGTTGAGTCAAAGGGTCATGGTGAGGCCCTAAAGTCCAACCCTAGGCTTGTTAACTGGAAATTGCTATTTGCAGACCAAGGTGCTCTTCTCCTTCAAACCTAAGGCCAAGTGATCTCTTCAAGCTTCCTAGGGTTTTGTCATGACTTAGTCATGACAAAACCACTCTAGGGGTCTAGTTGTTTGGGGGACGTTACAATGATGATTATGGCAAGAAGGAAGCAACCATGATTGCAGGGGCACTTAAGGAATGATATTACCTAACGCCAACGTTGTCATCAACGCCAGCGTTAGGGTTTCCTAAAATAAAAGCTTACTAAAGTGCAGAAATCTCCTTCCTATCTTGAAGATCCGAGCCATCAAAATGTTACTATACTGGGTCAACGCCAGGCGTTAAGCTTAACGTCGGTGTTAGCATCCAGTCCTATAAAAAGGTGGATTTTGTCTTCTCCAACTACTGATTGTCAAGAGCCCTATTCCAACACTTCAGAAATTCCTTTAAGGTCATATTTTCCAGACCATCATCTGCCACACATATTCGAGCAAAGAATTCAAGGAGGACCGGATCAACGCTTACACAACGCGAAGAACACACGCTTTGACTTCAAGAATATTCAGCGTGCCTTCGTCGTCTCCAGAATTCTTCTAGGGATTTTTTATTTGAATTTAATATTTAATTGTAAACATTTTATTATAATCGTTTCATTAATTCGCCTCGTGTTGGCGACTAGGTCTGGGTAGGACTAAGAGAGTAATTTTCCTCATGTTGGTGACTAGGTCTAGGGAGTAGATCTAGGGGGTGCTCGAGGCCTTTCTGGGGATAGAAATGCTAGAGCGGATTGAGGCCTCATCCGAGGTAGGATAGGCTAAAGCCAACCGGTTCGTGGGGATATGAGTCGGTATTGAAAACAAAAAGAGTCCTTCATATTTCGCCTCGATTTCTAGCGTCATATAAATCATATTTTGTAATCAAGTTTATAAATGATAATCATGCCTTTTCATGTTGAATAAAATTGATTTCATTTCTAATTCCAATCTCTTTATTTTTTATTTAACTTACTTCTAATAAAATATCAAAAGTTTTCTATTAAATATTAATGTTTTCTGAAACCCTTATTCACCCTCCCCCCCTCTAAGGGCGCCTCAAGATCCAACAAGTGGTATCAGAGCCAGGTTATTCCAAAAACGGTCTAACAACCGGGAATAATGGCGTCTCGTGATCTGGCTTTTTATGAGGGGCAAGGAATAAGTAGACCTCCACTTTTCACCGGAACTGACTACAACTATTGGAGAACGCGAATGCGTTGTTTTCTAATTAATTTAGATCTAGATGTCTGGGCTAGTTTTGAAACACCGTATACGACTCCAACGTATATTGTTGGAGAAGTTACCATGGAAAAGCCTAGAGATAAGTGGGATGTTCTGGAAAAGAATAAATCTAAAAATAATGCGAAAGTTATGAATGCCTTATTTTTCGCATTAGATAGGGCTGAATTTAATAGAGTTTGTGCCTGTGAATCTACTTATGACATTTGGAATTTGCTTAAAATAACTCATGAAGGAACCTCGCAGGTCAAAGACTCTAAGTTATTCCAACTGGAATCAAAATTTGAATGGTTCAGGATGGATCCAATCGAGGACGTCGACTCAATGTATACTCGCTTCACCAAGATTGTCAACGCCTCAAAAATTGTTGGAAAACTTTCACAAACGGTGACTTGGTGAGAAAGATCCTTCGATCGCTCCTTCCGAAGTTCAATCCAAACGTGATTGCAATTTCCGAATCGCATGATCTAAGATGGCTCCAGATTGAGAGCCTCATTGGGAATCTCAAAACCCAAGAAGACAAACTCAAAATTCAAAATGAAGAATACAATAAGGAGCCAAAGAAGAAAGCCTTGGCACTAAAGTCGAGAAAAGAGGATGACGATGAGGAAGATGACAAGGAGAGTCTCTTTGTGAAAAACTTCACAAAGTTCAAGAAGAATCCAGAAAGGAGGAACACCTTCCGCAAGTACTTCCGAAAAGGATCATATTCCAAAAAGGAGAAAAAGGAAAAATCAAGCGATGATGATGAAGAGCGACCTCCTCCCGAGTGTTTCCACTGCAGGAGGACCAGGCATATAAGAAGTCAATGCCTAAAATACTTGAAGGAGGAAAAAGAAAACCAGCATAAGGGAAAGGAGAAGCAGAAAGTCTTGAAGGCAGCTACATGGGATGATTCTTCATCCGAATGCTCAAGCAAATCAAGTTCAAGCGAGGACGATGAGGCAAACTTGTGCCTCATGGGGAGGAACCAAGAATCCACTGATGATGAGTGCAGTTTCCAAAGCGACACTGAGGTAATCCCTTCTACTTATGATGATCTTTATGTTGAATACTTACAAACGTGCAAATCATTTGGTAAAAATAAAAAAGATCTTGATCTTCTTAAAACTGAGAATAAATCCTTTTAAAACAAAATCAAAAATTAAATAAAGAACTAAATACATTGGATAAAGAATTGGTGTCTTGCCAAAAGAATGACAATCATTTGGCAAAGGCAAAGGAACTTAAATATGATCTTTCTAAGGCTCTCTCGAATATCGAATCACTCATAAAAGAAAAGGGAGACTTAGAAAGAAGGCTGAAAATATCTCTTTCCCAAATTGAAAATGAAAAGAAAATTTTCGCTAAGAGATGTGGAAATTTAGTAAGCAAAAACATTGCCTTAAAAGCCCAAATAAATGATCTTAATATGGCAATAACAAAATTTGGGGTTGGCCAAAAATCACTGAACATGATTTTGGGCAGCCAGTGCCATGGTTCTGCAAAGTTTGGGCTGGGATATGTTTCGGAAACCTACCGCCCAGCGTTGAAAACTAACGCTGGCGTTAGCTCTGCTTCCAGAAATCAAAACTCTTTTCTTAAAAAAAACACCTTCACTCCCTCTAACTCTGTATCTACCAGCAAGGGCCAACAACATTCTCTGAAAAAGTTCTCAATCCCTTTTGTTGCGTGTGCCAATTGTTTATTTTTTGGCCACACCACAGATTCTTGCAGGAAGAAGGGAAAGCGTACTTTAAAGCAAATCTGGGTACCTAAGGTCTCCACTTATGTTATAGGAGGAACCTCATGGTTATCCGGATCTTCACTGACATTTTCCTCTTAGGTATATTGGCAGGCTAAGGACAAAGAAGACATGTGGTACTTGGACTCAGGTTCCTCCAAGCACTTGAAGGGCAATAAAACAAAGTTCCTTAGCCTCACTAATAAGAAAAGAGGAACCGTGACGTTTGGTGACAATGGAAAAGGAAGAATATTAGGCACCGGTACTATGGGCAACGACTCTTTCTCTCTTACAAATGTCTTATTTGTAGAAGGCTTAAAACACAACTTAATTTCTTTTAGTCAACTATGCGATAAAGGTCTTAATGTGTTATTTGAGTCCTCTACAAATTTGTGCAAAATTATTGATCCTAAGTCTAATAATATTGTACTCACTGCACCAAGAATTCACAACATTTATTTAATTACATTTCACTATCTGTCGCGTGCATCACTTAAATGTCTTATTTCAAAAAATGAAGAACTTGAATTATGGCATAGACGCCTTGGTCACTCTAGCACCAAGTTGATCTTAAAATTGTTAAAAAATAAAATTATTAGAGGTTTGCCAATACTAAATGGAAATCTATCTTCTTTATGCTCGCCGTGCCAAAAAGGAAAATTTTCAAAAACATCATTTATAAGTAAAAATGAAATATCCACCACAAGACCAATACAACTAATTCACATGGACCTTTTTGGACCAATTAGCACTTGTAGTCTTGGTGGTAAAAAGTATACGTTTGTATTAATTGACGATTTTTCTAGATTCACGTGGACAATATTTCTTACCGCCAAATACGATTCATTTTCTGAATTTTCAAAACTTTGCAATTGCATTCAAAATGAATTAGACTTAAAAATTAAATGCATACGATCGGATCATGGAGGGGAATTTGAAAATGATAGTTTCACCACCTTCCATAATAATCTAGGTATTAAGCACGAATTTTTCGCTCCACGCACCCCCGCAACAAAATGGTGTGGTGGAGAGGAAAAATAGAACCCTTCAGGAACTCGCACGCACTATGTTATCTGAGTATGGGTTACCTAGATCTTTTTGGCTTGAAGCGGTAAATACATCATTTTATGTTATAAATCGTATCATGCTTCGCCCTATTTTCAAATTAACTCCATATGAATTATATTACCAAAAGAAACCTAATGTATCTTACTTTCATGTTTTTGGATGTAAATGTTTTATCTTAAATACAAAAGATGCATTAGCTAAATTTGATGAAAAATGCGATGAAGGAGTCTTTCTTGGCTACTCTTCAACTAGCAAGGCATATAGGATATATAATAAAAAGTCTAAATAGGTTGAAGAGTCCATTCATGTGAAGTTTGATGAACTTGTGCCTTGTGTAGATGCTAATAGTGCAGGAAAAGAAGATGAACCCCTCTCTCCTTTGGTGCTTGTTGACGATGAACCACTTGGAACGGACAAAGTTGGAGTGTCCGTGCAAGAAGAACTCGTGCCTCCAAGCGTGCTTAGATTCACAAGAGACCATCCAAGGGAGCTTGTCATTGGAGAACCATCAAGAGGGGTAACGACACGTTCTTCACTTAATGAATCTTTTTCTAATATGTGCTTTGTTTTAGAAATTGAACCCAAAAATGTTTCTACTGCTTTAAATGATGAGTTATGATTTATTGCTATGAATGAAGAATTAAATCAATATGAACGCAATAGGGTTTGGAAGCTTGTTGAAAGACAATCTAATCACCCAGTTATAGGTGTAAAATGGATATTTAAAAATAAATTAGATGGAGTTTCTAGAATCACTAGGAACAAAGCTAGATTAGTAGTACAAGGTAATTCTCAAATCGAGGGGGTAGGCTCTGATGAAACATTTGCACCCGTAGCTCGCCTTGAATCAATTAGAATGTTTCTTGCATTCGCGAGTTATAGGAAGTTTAAACTGTTTCAAATGGATTTAAAAAGTGCTTTCTTAAACGGGATAATTAAAGAAGAAGTCTATGTAGAACAACCCCCATGGTTTTTTAGATGAAAAATTTCCAAATCATGTCTATAGATTAGAAAAAGCGCTTTATGGTCTAAAACAAGCGCCTCGTGCATGGTATGAATGTCTAACATCTTTTTTATTAAAGCACAGGTATAAAATGGGTAGTGCCAAAGACACGCTCTTCATTAAGCATATTGATAATGATGTGATTATTTTACAAATATACGGATGATATTATTTTTGGAGCCACTAATGAAGAGTTGTGTAATGAAATTGTACTAGTAATGCAAAATGAATTTGAAATGAGTCTAGTTGGTGAACTAACATATTTTTTAGGCTTTCGAATAACCCAAAGAAATGATGGAGTTTTTATATGTCAATCCAAATATATACATGATATGCTAAAACGTTTTGGATTTGAAAACTTAAAAGAAACTAGTACACCAATGAGCGCGTCCCTAAAGTTAGAAAAAGATGAAACTGGAATTTCCATTGACCAAACTTTGTAAAGAGGAATGATTGGATCCTTATTGTACCTTAGTGCATCTAGACCCGACATTATGTTTGCCATATGTTTATGCGCTAGATTTCAAGCATTTCCAAAAGAATCTCATCTACTAGCGGTAAAAAGAATTCTTAGATATCTAATTGGCACATCTAAATTAGGTCTTTGGTATCCAAATAATGATTCTCTTATATTACATGGATATTTTGATTCTGATTATGCGGGTTGTTCTTTAAATAGGAAAAGTACAAGTGGTACATGACATTTCTTAGGTCCTTCTCTAGTTTCATGGTCAAGTAGGAAACAAAATTCCGTTGCACTCTCCACAACCGAGGCGGAATATATTGCACTAGGAAGTTGTTGTGCCCAAGCGTTGTGGATTACTCAAACCTTAGAAGACTTTGGAGTTCATCTAACTAATATTAAACTAAAGTGTGACAACAAGAGTACTATTGATTTAACCAACAACCCCGTTCATCACTCAAGATCCAAACACATAGATGTTAGACATCATTTCATTAGGGATCACATAAAGAAGGAACATGTTCATGTTAACTTTATTGGAACTGAATCACAACTTGCAGACATCTTTACCAAGCCTCTACCTGATTCACTTTTGCTCTACTTAGACTAGAATTAGGAGTCTTAGATTTAACAACTTGAAACTAATCACATGCTATATCTCCTCGAAATTAAAACAAAATATATATATATATATATATAAGATAAAACCACCAAAATATGCCTAAATAAGCCTTCTAAACACTCCCAACTTCTCTGAAATTTCTACACTAAGAAGGTTTATATACATACTATCTATGCCAAAGAAATGTTTTTCAAAATAATCTTAAAAACAATGTACTGTTTTGGCGTTAACTAGTTAACGCCAGGCGTTAGTTTTTTTTTCCAGATTGAAATTCTACTTTCTCTACAGTATTTCTGATATTTTTCTAATGATTTTTCATTATTTATTTTCTCATATTTGAATTTATCTTGTTATTAATTTGTTTATTTTATTCCAAAATACAAAAAAATCAAAATAATCAAAAATATGTTTTTGGTATTCGTTTTGCTTTAAATATTTACAAAATTATGATTTGACTATAAAACTTCACAAGAGCAATCATCTTAGTCATTTCTGTTTCAAATGGTCAAAATTGATTTTAGGCATACACTTAAAGATTTTTCTTCAAATGTCTAATTTTAATTTCAAATTTTCTAAACATTATTTTTGTCATGCCTTGACCTTAATCTGATTATGTGTAATGAAAGTCTATAGAAAATTATGTATGATTGCCTAGCATGCCTCTAAGTATGAGTAATGTTTTATGATAATCAAATATTCATACACTCACTATTTTTGGTAATCTACATTGTTCATAATCTTAGTCTTGCATGATTGTGTAGTGTAATCATTTTAACACATTAAGATTGTATGTCTAAATTACCTACACCGTCAATCAAAAATAAATTTCTTGCACATATAGAAGTGTTATTTTA
This sequence comes from Dactylorhiza incarnata, assembly GCA_033032865.1. NCBI lineage: Eukaryota > Viridiplantae > Streptophyta > Magnoliopsida > Asparagales > Orchidaceae > Dactylorhiza > Dactylorhiza incarnata. Next base: position 5,349,582 of record JAWHQI010000141.1, on the reverse strand, counting down.
ATAATATTAATGTTTGCAGCAACAAGTGAATTCGGAGACCTTTGGCTCAAACAAAAAATATAATGAAATAATATGCCAAAGATAACTCCACCAAGCACTACTCACCCTCCTGATAAGTCTTAATGAGCATTATGAGGTTGAGCACCTTGGAAAGAATTGTAAAGTGACTTGTGCAAACATACTCTTCTTTTATCACTTCTATTTGTACACTGGATCACTAAAATAAATTCTTAATAAAAATGCTTATGTGATCCCCCAAGCAATACTACGCTCCCTGATAAGTCTTAATGAGCATTGTGTGGGCGAAGCACCTTGGTAGTTGTACCTAAGTTTTATGTGCTTTGAAATTTCATTCTAACATTGATGTGTGGAAGTAATTATAAGATTACTATCTTAATATGGTTGTTCCTATTCCATTACATATGTCATGTGTCTTTGATTATTTCACTTGTATACTTTTATCAAAACACCTTTTGCACACATCAATGTGTTTCATAAAGCTTCTACTCATGAGAATTGGATCCTAATGTAAAATTACATAATTCTCTAAAACCTTAAGTAAAAGCACTAGATTGCAATGCGTGATTTCTACAATGTTTTCTTTACTTGAAATATGAATTGGTTACATTGTAGCTATTATCTTTTTGAATATGTTAAATCATGCTTGCCTATTAGTTATGAAAAATTTCAAGGTTAAATTGCTCAAATATGAAAAGTCTAGATATATATATTGTTGAAATAGTCAAACTGTTACAAAAATATAAATCTTTTTAACTTTGTTTTATCTTTCCGCATTCCTACTTGCCTACATTTTTTACCATGTGTTTTCATCCTTATTTTTTACATGTTCTTGTCACACAACATTGCATCTCACTTAAAAAAGTACTATACCTCTTAAAATTAATTTAAAAAGGCAAGTGATTATTTTTATATATTTCATTAAATAATGTTCTGTCACGCTTATCCTATATTTTTTCCGCTGTGCCACTCTCTCCCTTAGCTCGATCATGATTTAACCTACGTGTTGAAACCGATTTCTCGATCTCCTGTAGAGCTCGGGTCCCTCAACGAGTTGAGGGGCGGCTAGCCCTTACTGGTCCCTCGGAAGAAGTATACAGAAGACTGGAACAAAGGACTGAGACCTTAGTCGCAGCGAGGAGGTCCCTCCACTAACCCGGAAGATCGTTGAGCGCTACCCCTCCCAAGCCAAAGCTGAGACTCGGGCACCTTGGAGAGCTAGAGAGCTGAACCAAAGTGGCCAAGGGAGAAAGAGGGGCTCAAAGACTGAGATCCGGATTCCTCTCCCAAGGTGCCCTTTAAGTTCTATTAATAGTTTTTGTTTTTGTGGTCTGTCAATAGCCAAATCCCGCTTTCCACTTCCACTATCCGCACCCCAAACTAGTCTGCTAACAGCCAAACTCCGCTGTACGGAGGGGCTAACCGCAGACCACCAGGGATTTCCTGGTAATAGACCACTCTGAGCCCCGACGAACTCGAAACTTCTAGCTCGTTCGACGAACGGTGAGCCCCGGCGAATTCGTCGAACGCGGTTCGACGAACGTTGAGCCCTGGAGAACCGCGAGTTCGTCAAGCACTGGGATGTCGCATGTTCGTCGAGCTCTATGACTGTTCGCCGACCGCTGAGACGGTTAGCCTACCGCTGAGATTGCTGGAGATCGCTGAACACTGATATGAAGTTCTGGGCTCGCCTAGCGAACTGCCCCTCAATCGGTAGGGCTCGCCTATAGTGACCTGGCCGAGCCCCAAAATGGCTACCCGCGACCCAAAATGGCTAACTGTGCCCCGACTGCCGGGCTCGCCTATATTAATCTGGCCGAGCCCCAAAATGGCTACCCGCGCCCCAAAATGGCTAACTGTACCCCGACTGCCGGGCCGCCTATATTATTCTGGCTGAGCCCCAAAATGGCTAACTGCACACCAAACTGGTGGGCTCGCCTATACTGCCTTGGCCGAGCCCCGAAGCTGCTAATTGCACTCCAAACATGGCTAACTGCACCCCAGCCCGCTGGCTCGCCTGCCGAACACCGTTAGGAGATAATTCATCTTGCGCTGCTCGACTAACGCAGAGCGCTGTTCGGCTAACGTGCGGCTCACCTATAACGCATTGGCCGAGCCCCAGAATTGTTATTAGCACCCCAACCCCCTGGGCTCGCCTGGAGAACATCGGGGTTGTACACAATCCCTGCTCTTCGCGAGGTTGTCCCAAGCTCGCGAAGAAACATCCAACCCCTGGTGTTCGCCTGATTTTGCTGACGTGGCGGGAATCTTATGGTGGGTCCCATGCCCAAAACTATAAATACCGTCCACCATGGCTAGTGACAAAGCCTTTTCTTCTCTCTCTTCCTCATTGAAAACACCCTAAGTTCGGAATGTCTACTAAGGGAAGCGCACTGGGTCTCCTGAAGGCCTCCATAGAGATGGAGAAGGCCAAGGCCGCCAAGCGCAATCCTTGGATGTTCAAACAGTCTGCTCCCCATTCTCCCAAAACCAAGAAAGCCAAAACGGTCCGGAGGTCATCGGGGGAGGACGGGTCGTCACCTCCGCCCTCGCCCCTGCCGCCGAACACTGGGCTCGCACCACAGGTATTTTTGTTAGAAATCCATGCCTTGAAGTCATTCGTTCAATCTTCCTTGTTTGCTCGCTGAATCCCCCCCTGAGGAAATCATGGCGGGCCTAACTCTGACCTCTTCGCGCGTCCCGTACCCAGCAAAGCCGGACCCTCTATCCACTAGAGTGGGGACCTCAACCCTGCAGGTGCCTCTCTCGCGAGCCAGTAAGTCAAAAACACCTTTTTCTTTTATCCCCTATGAATTTCTCCTCGCGATATCAACGCGATTATTGTTTATGCAGACACCCCACCGACGAGCTTATCCTTTGCTCGCTCCATGGTCCCGCTAACTTTTCTCTCTCGCAGGGACTTCTGAGGCCACCCCTGAGTCAGAACACGGGAGGGAGGAGAGTCGCCACCGCCTTGGCTGAGCTAGATTAGTAATTTCGTAGGTGATCCGGGCGACCCTACACAGATGAAGAGATGGGTGACAGAGGTGCTCAAGAAATATGGAATGATGCTGCGCGAGCTGGAGGAGCGATATGATGCGGACCGGGCTATATATGACGACAAGTTCGCTGCCCTGGAGGACGCGAACGCACGCTTTCTTGCAGAAGCAAGACCGGTGACTCGCACAGACGTTACCTCGCATGGTGTGCACCTTTTGCGAGCCGAGGATCAAGTACACTTGATCTTACGCGAGCTCAAAGCGGTTCGCGAATACCATTATCCAAATGTGCCACCGCGTGCAGGGGGGCAAGGTCGCGGTCGCTGGGAGTGGAAACGTTACTGAACTCCGCTCCTTGCCCTGAATCCACTGCCGCCTTTTCTTTTCGCTATTACCATGTCCTTTGTTGTGTTATTATTTTCTTTATCATGTTTGCATCAGAACAATATTTGTGGTGACTAAATAATATTTGCGAGTCCCTGGTGACTCGCCTATTATTCTTTCCTTTTTTCTGCATTCGCATTCGCGATATAATTTTTCTCTCTTCTTATTTCGCCATTCATTCCTACATGATGTGCCTGTGAATTTCCTTGTATGTTTGCTATACTTACAATGACTTATATCGTTAGGTGTTTGTGAACCACTGGGCGATGTCGCGCCCATGTTCCCATCCTTCACTGACCTGCTCTAAGCGAGGTCAGGGTACTGTGTGTCGGCGAGACCGGGCTCGCAAGGCCGTGGCTTGCCGAGTAAGAAACCGCTTTATTTCTACTATCCGCACCCCCCGACGCTTCGAATCCCGTGCCATGTTCACTTCTCTATAAATAGCTGAGCTTTTCTTTTCTAACCACCGCATTTATTTTCTGAATCCTCTCGCCTCCCCGATTATCCATCTTCGCAACCGTGCTCACGTTGGCTAATCCCAGTTTGTTGCTTCCCAGTTCGCGAAGGATTATTCTATAATGGTAGGAGATGGCGAGAGCAAAGGGCGAGCCAAATGCGCCTCGGCATTCAACGACCACATTTTCTTTTGTTCGAACATAACCACGGAGGAATACAAAAATACCGTGGATTGCTACCTCCCGGAGGGCTACTCGGCTCGCTGTCCCAGCGCCACAGCTGCGCTCAATGAGACCGAGGCCGACGAGCTCGCCATCCCCATTGCTCACTTTGAGAATGGGTTGCGGCTCCCTTTGTGGCCTGAAGTCTGTCAGGTATTTCGCCTGACCCTCTCGCCGCTCCCCTTTCGCTCTCGCGAATTCATACTAATTTCTTTACTCATCGCAGGTACTCCGGTACTATGGGGTGCTGCCGTGCCAGCTGACCCCGAACGCGATTGCGGACGTGGTCGCATTCGCTAGTTACATGAGGGAGGAGAGGATTGAGTTCAGCCTCCCTGTCTTCCGCAAGGTTTTCTCCTTCCGCGCCTATAGGGGCGGGACCACCTACTTTGCGAGCCAGCACATCACCGTCTGTGAGACGGTGAACAAAAGTCATTACTGGACCCAAAAAATCCTCCTGGTCAAGGGACCCTTCGGCAACCTCCACAATACTCCCCTTCAGCGGGACGACGCCACTTATCGCCCTCCTAGCTCGCTAGGTGGCGATGACGCCAAGCTCTTCCAGTACCTCTCAGGGAATAACTTCGAGGTCGCCTACCTTAGGCGCAATGTTGATTCGCTACTCGCGGTTCCACAAGGGGAAGGTCGGGTTCGCCTTCGCCTTATCTTTTTTTTTCTTCCTTTTGGCTAACGTTCTCCTTCTACAGGTGAGCGCAACATCCCCATCAACCGTCCGCATGCGGGAAGCACCATACTCACAGCGGACTCGCTCGCAACCGCGGCAGCGGAGGCATGTCGCGACCCCCTACCATTGGGTCCAGCAAGATGTGGCCCGCGCCCGCGAGCCAGTCCGGCTCGCGAGCGTCTTCCAAGAAATCTAAAGGGAAAACCCTTGACGCTGCCAAGGATACGAGCGCCGTGGTCGATCTGAGCGAGATCGACAGCTCGCCCCTTTCCCCCGTGAAACAACAGGCCCCCCTGGCGAGCCAGGGTGCTGGGAGTTCTTCGGGTGGCCCCCTACCTGGGGTCACAAGAACTTTGAACTAGGCGAGAAGATCTTTGATTCCCTCGGCGAGCCCCTGCTCGCTCGGAATCCCGACACCAATAGGATTTCCTACTCCACCCTTCACCCTTCCTGGGTGGAGTTTGGTAAAGCGGGGGGGGGGGGGGGGGGGGGGGGGGGGGTGAGGCGTTCTCTATCGCCTTTGGCCTATATTGCCGCGAGGACGCCGCCGTCTTTAAAGCGATGGGATCAAGGCAACTGGTCAACGAGTCCATGCGAGCCCAGTTTCGCTCGATGGAGCTCGCACATATGGAGGGGCGCCGATACCTGTAGGCGGATAGGGACATTCGCGCGTACAGGGAGGAGCTTAAGAAAGCCCTGGAGAAGGTCAAGAGCCTCAAGGAGAAATAAGAGGTATCTGAGAGCCTCCTCGCCGGAATCCAGGGCAGGATGGTAAGCGACCTCCAACCCCCCTTACCTTTTGTTGCTCGTGACCACTTGGGTTTGACTTGAACTATCTTGTGTGCCTTCCTTCAGGACGCTGACACCGCGACCAAGCTTCTCGCTCGCAATGACGAGTTGGAACTGGAGAATACCGTGCTGAAGGCTCAGGTGCACGAGCTGACTCGCGTCGTGCTACCCCCTTCTCCTAGGTGGGCTGAGTCTCGCCAAAGGGTGCTAGAGCGAGAATACATGAGTCGGCGAGACGCAAAGGGGGTCGCCAACCTTGTCTTCACCACCCTTAAGAACACGAGCCTTCTTTCTGAAGATGCCATGGAGTTCACCGCCGAGGATGTCAGCCCTGACTTGATTCAGCTTGTACCCGATCTGGGAACTCACAAGGATGGCGAGGAATCCCATGGAGTAACCCCCTAGGCACCGTATCTCTTTGATGTACATTTATTCTTTTGAGCTGGCGAGAACGCCGCTGAATGTAAAAGAACCTTATGGAATGGAAGTAGTGATAATTTTTGTTAGCCTTTATGGTCTTGCTCGCATTCATCTCTTCTTTGCCTTAGAGAGTTTTTTTATTCATGTCACATATCTAGTCATTACTTAGGAATGCTCTTGGGGAGCTCGCGAATGCCTACATCTGGGGCTCGCCTAGCTAGGTATCCTCTTCTATGGATTTTTGCGAACCTGGACTGCCAGCCCTAACGAGTACTGCCTGGCGAACCAGGCCTTGTCTGCCTTAATCCTTTACTACCTTGCGAACCAAGCTTCTCCAACTGTAACACAAACCAACTTATTACCCCGAGCCTTACCAGCCTTAACCTTTACAACTTTGCAAACCAAGCCTTGCCAGCCTTAAACCTTTACTACCTTGTGAACCAGTGATAGAGAAATTTGTGTTCTCCAATCTATACTCGATTATGGGAAGTGTACCTATCGAAATATAGCATAGGATATAAAATATATCAAGGTCGTATAAAAACTCGGGGCAGGCAACTACTAGTAAACACGCATCAACTATTATCCTACCGAACAATTGATTGGGTTTTTGGAAAATAAAAATAAACTAACTTAATTAAAAGAGAAATAAATTATTGAAAAAGAGTGCTCGATCGACGATTCACTTTGAAATAAAATAACGGAGGAATTTAGTTTAACATTTGCAAATTTATAAAGACCGTGACGGATCCGAAACTAAGAAATATTCTCGCTAAAGCAATAAGTCTCCTAACTTCTAGACGTTTTGACCGAAATCTCTTTGCAAATCAAAAAGGCCTAAAGTCGCATTATCGAAGTGACCCGCACAATTGGATTTGACTCCAATCCAGAGGATTTACGTCGGCCTATCTCTAGGGTTGCGTGCAACTCCTTCCTTCCTTGAGTGATCTTTTACATTCACGAGCCTCTCGGCTACTCGAATATGTGATCGGAATCTACTACCGTATACTAGCAATACGGAGTCGATACAAAATAAATCAAGGTCGGATCGAAATAAAAAGTATAAATGCCAACATAAAATAAAGATATTATTTCATTGCAAAGTTCATCGCGATCGAACACAAAAAGAAATTAGCTATGCATATTTAGTAAGGAAATAACAACGAAATGAAGAGAATGCATTTTCATTAGTTAGATAAAAAAAGGGATTACAACAATAAAAAGAGGAAAAGATTACTACTAAAAAAAAGAAAGATTACAATAATGAAAAGAAACTACAACAAGGAAAAGAAAACTCTCAAAGACAAGATTACTACCAAGACTACTTGCGCTTGCGGTCTGTCTTGTATCAGGCTCAATTGATCCCGATCCCATGAGAGAAAATTCAGATTTTCATGAAAAAAATGGTGTTCGGGTTCGCCGAAATCGGCATCTCCGGCGGCCGTGCTGTTGCCCGGCAATAGCCACAACCTTAACGGAGGTGGTGGTGGCCGTCTGGGGAGGTGACCGGATGGACGACAAATGGCTTGAGAAAAGCTATAGGTTCGGTCAATCATGGCCTTAGGCTCAAGCTTGAAGACGAAATCTCCACCGTTCATATCTCATGTGCAGAAAGTTTATAAAATATAATAATTTTGTATGGTTTGTTTACTCCTTAACAATTACCTTTTTGATACTGCATATTGAGGGCCTACGAGGCCTTTTCAGGAAAAATCGCCAGAGAAAAATGTTGTAGATTTTGTGTCTAGTTTAATTTAAAATTTATTTGAGCCAGTTTGGCCAATTGGTTTGACCGCAGAACTCATTTTGGTGTAAAGTATCATAAGGTCGACCAGAATTTAAAATGGGTGCCCCCGCTAAACTAGTCATCCAAATTCTTTGAAATTTGTAACATAGGCTAGGCTTACTAGTACCCTCAATATATCCAAAAATGGGAATTTTTGGAGGAACATTTTTTTTAGTTTTTTGTAGAAATTTAATAAAACATTTATGATTTAATTTTTTGGGTCTAGAGACCTCCAAACCCTTCCAAATTTTTGTGGGTAGTCCTTAGCGTTACGACATGACTCTGGTAAAAAATTCATCCCATTTGAGAATGATTTGGTTGGGTAATTAAGTAACCCAAATTTGGTCCAACTAGGGGATTTTAGGACAAACGTGCACTTGTTGAATTTGAGGGGTCAAACCACCTCCAAATGTTGTGAAACCATGGCCACAGATTTAACATCACATAAAACACCCTCACTAGTGGTTTGGGGTGATTTTGGGTGGATGTGCCCTAGAACCCTAAGTTCAAACCCTAGGGATGTCTAATGACCCTAATGAAGGACATAAGGTCATATTTCCTTGGATTGACTTGGAACTTGGTAGAGATGTTCATAGGTTGGTATTATGCCCTAGATAATTTACCTAGAAATTTTAGGAACATTTATCCCCTCTGAATTAATTATGGACCAATTAGGGCACTTCATGTTGGATCGGTAGGCGCCCTTAGAGGGGGGGGGGGTGAATAAGGGTTGTAAAAACTTATATTATATTTTGAAATACTTGCTTATGATAAGAGCACAAAAATAGTGATTTTGAATAAAGATCTAAATTGTTTTATAATGAAGGAGAGGATAGTAAACAATTTAGAGAAATGAAGATCAAATCAGTTTTATTACACAAAGATAAACATGATTATTATTAATAAAATTGATTACAAAATTAGATTTCAATGACGCTAGAAATCAAAGCGAAATATGAAAGACTCCTTTTGTTTTCTATACCGACTCGTATCCCCACGAACCGGTTGGCTTTAGCCGATCCTTCCCCGGATACGACCTCAAGCTGCTCTAGCAAATCCTTCCCCGGATATGGCCTCGAGCACCCCCTAGACCTACACCAGAGACCTAGTCGCCAACACGAGACGAATTTCTGCCCTAAGTCCTACCCAGACCTAGTCGCCAACATGAGGCAAATTTACTACATGATTTAAAAGAGATGGATAAATGAAATAACAACAATATAAAAACTCCCTATATGGATCTATTAGAGAAGTGGACGAAGGCCCGCAGAGTATGATCGTAGTCGATGCGGTCTTTCGTCATGATGATGACGCGTGTTGAAATCTTCTCCACGGATCTCCTTAGGCCTTTATGGATTTGTGGGAGTATCTCTCTGAACCTTCCTCTCTATGTTGTGGCACGAAGCTCTGGAATTTTGGATCTCTAGAGGATGAAGAAGACGGATCCAAGGGGTCCTTTTTATAGCCTTGGAGCTAGTGCCTGCGCTATCGCTACCCGCCGGCGCTATCCCATATTAGGACATATTCTGCGTGGCAGAATCTTCAATCTGAGGAAACATTTCTCTCTTGCCTTCTGTGCTCCGCGCTATCTCCTGCGCTATCGGCTACCGCCAGGCGCTATCTCCTTCTATATGTGCTCCCAGAATTGCGCAACTCATCGCTAGCGCCGTGCGCTAGGAGCTACCCCGGCACTAGTGGGAATGTTGTATTTGATGGCTCAAATTTGGGGGCAACCTTCTTATGTAATCCTTGAGTCATATGGACTTTGTTTTCCTGCACACTTAAACACACAAGATCAAATACACATAGGATTTATTTTTCTCAAACCTAGGAGATGCGGAAGACCATGTTCCAACAAACTCCCCCTTTTGATAATAACAAATCCATTAATGATAAATCAGAGCATTAATATATAAGCATGATGAAACTTACTTGTGTGTGTGTGTGAGAGTGATGACTTAGGATAATTATCGATTTTAGCATTTAGAATTGCTCCCCCTAAATACATGCTCCCCCTAAGTGAATGCTCCCCTAATATGTAAGCTATCAACTTAATTAATCATGTTAGTTTTTCATTTTGATAGCGGATTATATTTATCATGTTAGTTCTCCCCCTTTTGTTATTAGCAAAAGTGGGTAAAGGAAGCAAGCACATAATAGTATGGATAAGAAGGCATGATCGAGCTTTTAGAGAGAAGGAAATAATAAGGAGTTTTAGAAATATCAGAGTTTTTAACAATATAACATTTTCCAAGTATTATCATGTTGGTTCATCCCCTATATATAAGAGTTTTAAGCATAAAAAGGTAATGATTTCCAAGTAACCAATCTACCCAGATAATATGTCTACACCCTAGCCTCGTACTAAGTGACGGATGGGCATGAGGAGCTGCATACATGTCGTAGGTTGGGGTGTTAGTCCCATATGCAAACACTAGACAAAACTCACCCTAGCACTCTTTCCCCCCAGTGCCTCGCAAGGCCCCACTGGAACCCTCCCCGGTTAAGGACAAGACATGACTTAGAGGTCAGGTTATCTAATGTCTACAACCCTACTCCCCCGCTATGGTGAGATATGTAATCATGGATAATAGTTATTGGAAACATTAATCATTTAATTCTAATGATACGTTCATTGCCTAAGGGTTTATATTTTTATTTGAATTTTTTTACAAAAAAAGTCACAAAGCTAATTTGAAATCCATTAATAAATTAGAGTTTTAGTATTACAATATTTTCATAGAAATAAATCAAAGTTTTTAGCATAAAAATATTCTTGTTTAAAACAACCAATATAAAGTTTACCAAACAAGTCTACCACTTGTTGAAAGAAAGGAATGTTAAGATTCAAGTGAGGATGCACACAAAATAAAAGACTTAAAATAAGCATGAAAGCGCAAGGTAAAAACAATTATATGGTTATGATGCGGAAGACTTATCGAAATACAAGAAACATCTTATTGTAATCAATGATGATCCATAAAAAGATATATGAGTTAAATTTCATAAAGAAGATGTTTTTGTAAATCATTGTTCAATTAAAATCTTTAAGTTTAATAATAAAGTAACTAAGCATGAAATAATGTTATCAAAAAGAGATTACTACAAAGTTATTTTAATTCACAATTTCAAAACATACCAAACATTGTAGAAAGCATGCTAGGTTATCTAGTGCATTTCATAAATAAGGAGTAGTATAGAATTTGCATTAGGATCCAATACTCATGAGAAGAAGTATTATGGAAGATAATGATGTGCACATTAGTGTATTTTGAGTAGATTAAACAAATATTTTAATAAAAAATACAAGAAATATGTAAAGTAAGAGCACAATAAAACACAAATAATTTTACATCCACACACTTCAATGCACAAACAAAATGTACAACTACCAAGGTGCTTTGCACACACAATGCTCATCAAGACTTATCAGGGTGCAAAGTAGTGCTTGGGGCATCACATATTTTATTTTATTTTAATGTTGAGACTAGTGATCCGGTGTACTTAAGAGTAAGTGGTTTTTTTTGAAAGAAAGATATGGTTTGCACAAGATACTTTACTATTCTTTCCAAGGTGCTCAACCTCACAACGCTTATTAAGACTTATCAGGAGGTTCAAGTAGTGCTTGGTGGAGTTATCTTTGTCACTTTATTTTATGATTTTTGTTTTGTACAAGGTTCTCTGAATACACTTGTTTTGCAAACCAATATAATTTATGAAAACATAACCACTTTTCTTAACTTTTAAAAGTGCAAGCAAAGGTTGTGTAGGTAAGATACTTATGCAATTTTAATTCATTGTACTATTACAAATTAAAAACATATGTAGACAATGCCAAAATAAGTGAGTGAATAAATACCATTATCAAACATAAAACATTTACTCATACTTAGAGGCATGCTAAGCTTGGTTCTACACAACTTTTACAATATAATTTATGCACATGAGTTTAGAAGTACCAAGGCATGATAAAGACAATGTTCAAAGCAGTTTGAAAATATGAATCACAACATTGTAGAAAGTCTTAAATGATGGAAGAAATCATGCTTGAATTTCACAATAAAGTCCATATAGTATTTTTGATACTTTTGAGAAATAATTTTTATTTAAAGTTTGAACTCATATAATTTGATCTTGGACTTCCCGAGGTCTACCCTGTGAGAGGTTCGCCCGATACTAGGTGATGTGATGGGATGATAGCCCAAATCACCCTTTCGCAAGATACATGTAAATAGAAAAGTTATGTTCAAAATAATAATTTTTGATACTTGTTATTGTTTTATATTTTTGTATTTGATTTTTCCATATAGGAATAGAAATCAGACAAATAACCAAAGAAAGAAAAAAAAAATTTTGTAATTTGGCTTTTGTAATTTTGTATTTTAATTTTTCAAAAATCATTTATAGGCAGAAATGCAAAAAAGAGTAGTACATATAAGATAATATATTTTTAGTGATATTTCAGAATTTTAAAATTACAAAAAAACAAATAGGTGCGCTAGCGCAGGCGTTAGCACTAGCGCTGGAAACAGTACACGATTTTTGATGATTTTGAAATTTTTAATTGTTGATCTTGATCAAGTATCCTAATAGTAGTTTCATGCAGAAATTTCAGATTTTAGGAGATGTTTTAGATGGTTAAAAATTGCAAAATTGTGTTTATGAATATGTTTTAACGCAGAGACCTAGAATGAAGTGATGATTTTATTTGATTTGATACCAAGATGATTCAAAGGTCTAAACTAGAAATAAATCACAATACACATATAATACACCAACCATGGTATGTAATTATAATATTAATTGTCATCAATTATTATATCAATTATAATTCACATAATTGTGATAGAAATAATTGTTTTTAGAAGACTTTTGATATGACTTATGATATATGATGTTAGAGAATTTTAGCAAAGGACATCAATAGATCATGGTGGTGCTTGTGAATTCAATATTCATTATGAAGGTAAATTCTTTCAATACATTCTAGTGATTTTCTTTTAATTAAGAATTTTGAATATATATATATGTGATTTTTGAAAGGTGAACAATAGTGATGGTTTAGATCAAGTTTGACATCAAGGAGTGAACACAATATAATTTTTGTTGTGAACAAAGACAACCATATTGAAAGTTAAGCTTTTATTTAAAACGTGAACTTTCTTTTAGATCATGTTATTTCTCTAAACCACTTGTTGGTGAGGGCTAAAAAGCTTAATAGCCTAATAACTAGATTTAATTTGAAATATCTTATATCAAATTTATAGTTCAATTTATATGAATACTATATGAAATTTATGGGTAATGATTTTAATAGTAATAGATTGGTCATTTATAAATAAAAAAAATACTTGACTTTTACTTTTGATTTACTTTGATTTGCACACTGCATTTAGGCTTTAGGGGACAAAGTCAAAATTTCAAATATTATATTAGATGACCATGACATGATGGCTTAAAAAGAAAACAAAAAGAAAAAATAGAAAAGACATTAAAGCACATCATGAAGTAGAAATTTGTATATTTCAATTTGAAAATATTCTACTTCATGCATTTGGATGATACTAGTAGATGAGAGATTTGGGTATCCAAAGGGAACCAAGTGTAACGGTTCCTTTAGGTACTCAAATATAGCGTGATAATATTTGGGGAGACAAAAATGAATGAATTCTTTCAAGTGGAGTTAATGTTTCAGTTTTTATTTTGGGTCTCCATTCGTATTTTGATTTAATATTATGCATCAAATTTCCATATTCATTAAACTTAGGTTTAAAATAATAATCACTTTTGAAATTATATTTCATAGGAAATTTGTGCACATTAGAATTTAATTTGGGAGATACATAATGTGGGTTAGAATTCATTATGTTTGTGTGATTAAACATTCTACTAGGTGCATGTTTAATATGTTTTAATATACTAGTAGAAGTATTACACATTTTTGATAATAAACTAGAAATAAGATATTTAAAATTATTTAATCCTTTTTGAAAGAGTGATTTTAAAGATTCTAGTTTATGAGAGAGAATATTATTTTCGTTTATCAATTTTTCGTTATGTTCTTTTGAAATTAAAAGTTCTTTTTCTAAATCCTTGAATTTTTCTTTAATATTATTATAATCAAAATAAGGTGTATAGTTTTCAAATGAAGAGCATGATTGAGATTCAAACACATCTTTTTTGGATTCTTCATTCACATTTGCTTTCAAAGTTTTATTTTCTAAACGTAATCTCTTATTAGCAATTTTTAATTTCTTCATTCTACGTTTAGCAATTTTTTGTATATGGAAATAAGAAAAAGAATTAGACTTTCTTACAGCGCAATCCGAAGAGGCAAGATGTGAACATGACGTTCCTTTGTCGTATTCTAGGCCTTCCTTCTTTATAGATGAATTTTCATCTTCTCTTGATGAATTTCTCTCTTTGGCTAAGTCAATTTCCATGATTTCCATGGTTTTGCTACAAGAGAGATTTTCTTGAATAATGGTGGATGCTTGTATGTCCTTTTATTCCTATGTTTGTTCCATACCTGCAAGAGGAAGATCATAAGTTTTCTCAAGAAAATTCCACATCTCGTATGCAGTAGGAAAAGTATGAATGAGTTTGGAAATATTTTGATCTAACACACAAAATAGACTATTCATAGATTTTGCATTTAAAACCATTTCATTTTTATTTAATACGCTAGGTTGCTTTTTATTAGTAATATTCCAAACTTTTTCATCTAAAGCTTTAAGAAAATTTTCCATTAATATTTTCCATCCTTTAAAATTTCTTCTTCAAAAAAAGGTGGTGCTAGTGATTTTCCTTCTTCATAAAAATTTACCCTACTAATAGAAGCGAGATCATGAGACGCCATTTTTCCTGGTTGTTAAGCCGATTGAAATAAAACCGCTCTGATACCACTTGTGGGATCGGTAGGCGCCCTTAGAGGGGGCTGAATAAGGATTTTAGAAACTTATATTATATTTTGAAATACTTGCTTATGATAAGAGAACAAAAATAATGATTTTGAATACAGATCTAAATTGTTTTATAATGAAGGAGAGGATAGTAAACAATTTAGAGAAATGAAGATCAAATCCATTTTATTACACAAAGATAGACATGATTATTATTAATAAAATTGATTACAAAATTAGATTTCAATGACGCTAGAAATCAAAGCGAAATATGAAAGACTCTTTTTGTTTTCTATACCGAGTCGTATCCCCACGAACCAGTTGGCTTTAGCCGATCCTTCCCCGGATACGACCTCAAGCCGCTCTAGCCAATCCTTCCCCGGATATGTCCTCGAGCACCCCCTAGGCCTACACCCGAGACCTAGTTGCCAACATGAGGCAAATTTCTGCCCTATGTCCTACCCAGTCCTAGTCGCCAACACAAGGCGAATTTACTACATGATTTAAAAGAGATGGATAAATGAAATAACAACAATATAAAAACTCCCTATATGGATCTCTTGGAGAAGTGGATGAAGGAACACAGAGTATGATCGTAGTCGATGCGGTCTTTCCTCATGATGATGATGCGTGTTGAAATCTTCTCCATGGATCTCCTTAAGCCTTTATGGATTTGTGGGAGTATCTCTCTGAACCTTCCTCTCTATGTTGTGGCACAAAGCTCTAGAATTTTGGATCTCTAGAGGATGAAGAAGACGGATCCAAGGGGTACTTTTTATAGCCTTGGAGCTAGCGCCTGCGCTATCGCTACCGCCGACGGTATCCCATATTAGGATATATTCTGCGTGGCAGAATCTTCAATCCGAGGAAACATTTCTCTCTTGCCCTCTGTGCTCCGCGCTACCGCCTGCGCTATCGGCTACCTCCAGGCGCTATATCCTTCTATATGTGCTCCCGGAATTGTGCTACTCATCGCTAGCGCCGGGCGCTAGGTGCTACCGCCGGCTAGTGGGAATGTTGGATTTGATGGCTCAAATTTGGGGGCAACCTTCTTATGTAATCCTTGAGTCATATGGACTATGTTTTCCTGCACACTTAAACACACAAGATCAAATACACATAAGATTTGTTATTCTCAAACCTAGGAGATGCGGAAGACCATGTTCCAACACTTCATTATAAGAAGGATTTACAAGTTTATATAACCTTGGATGTTCATGAAATTTTGGTTGTAAGCTTTTATTAGTGATATTGTTCTTTGATAATTTTATTGTGAATTTTAGACTGATCTATTTAATACATCATTCACAATTCCTTTGTTTGACCTAGTTATAAGGGGAATTAATTAAGGGTTTGATATTCACTAGAAAATCATGAAATTTGGTCATAGGACCTTTTAGGGCAAGTATATGATCTGTTAATTTTAGTATAATTTTTGGAAGAACTTATACATGATTATCTTCACAAGGTGTCATAGGCTTTGTTTAATTAAATAAAGGATTCATACGGTCAAAAGAATCTGGGAAATTATGAAACTCAAGCAATAAACTTTTCCGCTCACCGAGGACATCTGATAATTTTCTTGTAATTTTTGAATGAGTATTTTTTGTACTTTCTTTGTTAATCCTTGATTTTGATAAATTAATCAATATTTTATTTGGAGGTCAAAATCTTTCTGTAAATTCATGAACTTTATAAATAGATGTTATTTTGATGATATATAGTTGTACAAATTTTAGTAAGGTCATTGCTTATAAGTAAACCATACTTGGTGTTCAAAGTCATAGGTTCCCTGATTTTGAGAAAATTATAATAAATGCCAAATAAATTAGGAAAATTATGAATTTCTGGAAATAGTCTTAAGATGTCATAACACACTCCCAAAAATAATATTGGGTCATTTAGATGAGCATTTGGAGTCTTTCTCTTTATATCCATCATGTAGTTCAAGTGGTCTGTGTAAAGTGAAAACACTGAATTAAGATAAGGATGAAGGTCATACATGGGAATTTAACAAATTTGGTGCACCCAGGCTGATTGGGTTTTGAAGGGGACACCAAAAAAGGGTAGGAGTGAGATGCATGGTTGATTAGGAGGCAAGAGTATGCTTGGGATCGACGAGAGGTTGTTATTCCTTTGGAGTGGAGTAAAACACACAAAGTGTTAGTAAGTGTTAGATGAATAGTGGTCAGGTCAAGGGTAGACACCAAGAAGAGTAAGTGCCTTGGAAAGGGAGCTTTGGGGTTCATCCCATCTTAGCTCCTAGTACCTCTACGAGCCCCTCACAGGGTTGTCCTCGGGAAGTCCATGGTTAACCCAAAACTATTGGAATAAATTGTTATGCAAGTTTAACTTAATAATACACTCACCCACATTCCATTGCTATGAGTGGTTAGTTGGTGTGGTCTTACGAGCAGTAGGCTCGGTGGTTGTAGTTACGAACGGGTTAGTCTGGCGAGCCGGTGGCTCGGAGGGTTATTGTGATGGGCAGGTTAGCCCGGGAGCCTATGACTCGAAGATATATAATAATCATATTTATATGAGCATGAAGGTGGTGGGTCTGAGTATTGGATGGTCGTTCACACCGATGTCGATACTTAGACTCGGCAAGTGTGGTTTTCACTTAGCCAAGGAATTCTGGTGGACCATCCAGCAAGAGTACAGAGGCGATCCGCGGTTGTGTTCTTCGCGTTAAGGCATACAAAAGGTATAAGTTAGGTAGTGCGAATACCAAACTAGAGGTGGGCGAGGCCCAACCCACTGCCTCTGTTTGACACTACGGGTGGTATCCTGGGAGTTTTGCTAGCTCCAAATATGGGGAACTAAAGGTCTGTGCGCATAGAGTCGGGTCTGTGTGTTGCACTTATATGAACATATCATTATTCTACATAACATTGCATGTCATAGCATAAGCATTGCATTTCAACCCCTACCCCTATCATATAATTCGTTATGGGACTTTTTAAACGATATGTCTTCCTAAACGACCCCTTGGTCTGTAGGTCTATATGGACATTCCTATAAATCAAGGTTACCTTTCTTACTTATGTCACTGTACATTATCTGTGGTATCTAGCTGTAGCTATTGAAATTTGAAGTGTAAGTTGGAGTCTGGGTGGTCTATTTTTGGAGACCGCGGAGCTCGCGCGGTCTGCGACAGCTCTGTGTTGGCGGATAGCTTCAGTCAGCCAGGTGTGTTCAAGTACTTGTAGAGTCCGTGCGGTATGGTATTCGAGACCGAGAGGTTTGCATGAGTTCATTCTGGCAGTCAGCTTCGGTTGGTCAGATATGCTCATGTAGTTCTGTTCTTATGAAACCGGGAGGTCTGCATGTGTTGTTCTGGCAGACTTTCTTGGCTGGTCCGGTTTGCTCATGTATTGTTTTGTTCTTATAGTGACCACGCGGTCTAGTTCTGATGACCGCACGTCCTAATAAGGAATGTGACTGTATCCCTCTGTGGCAGTGACGACATCCGTTCGTTTTCTTATAAATATAGATGCAGGGACCGTCATTCACAAGCAAGAATTGTAAGAACTAAATTTTGGATTGATTGTGCCGGTCTCTCTTTTGAGGTCGCACGGTTTGAAGTTTGTTACCAGTTTGTTGTGTTCGCAGGTTAGCGGCCAGCGGTCTCCGTCAGCATTCTTCTTATCTTTCCAGCTTTGAATAACCAGCTTGCCAGCAGTCTGTCTGGGCAATCCGCGATTTGTAGTTCTTGATCTATTTACAGCAGGCTCATTTGATCAGGCGACCTTCAGCGGTCAGGCGGTCTTGAGTTGTTGTCTTGCAGCAGTGAGCAATTCTTCTATTCTATTCGCAGGATACTTCCGTGATCTAGTGACCGTGTGGTCTGGCAATCAAGAAGTGAGGACAAGGTGTTATTTTCAGTAGTTCAATAAGGAGCAGTTTATGCGGTCTGAGGTTAGCGGTCTAACAGTTAGCAGGCTGAAATTCGTCAGATACTATATTAAAATTTCTGAGAAGCAGAAAATGGGAATCAGGTCGCAGGAACACTTTAACCATACCAAGCACGAGGAACCAGAAACAATGAAGGAGCAATAAAAATCTTGTATTAACTATCTTCTAAACATTGCGAGGTATACATGGCGAGACATGATTTACCAGTACACAAAATAAGGAGAAAGAAACAAACTACAAGGAGCTTGCAATTACAAGCTGAACCCGCCAAATTGCCCTTCTAACAAAGCTGTCCACGCAAAACTGCCAAGTCGCCATCCCGCAACTCGACACGTGAACTATACCCATTATTCCAATGCTCTCTCTGTTCGCCCGAGCAAGGTAGCCTGACTGCAGTGACCTGGCCGCTTCTAACCGCGAACAAGTTGCTGACGAACCAAATAGAAAATAGTCTGACAAAGGCAAACCACCTACCTGCCTCCAATTGATTCTTTATTGAAAGTTGAAATGAGCCAGAGATAATTGCCTTGTTGCTAACCACGACCTCCTGCTACTACCCGCCGTGACTACTACTGACTTATCCACTGCGGTCTCCTCTGATCAAATCAGAACCACAAGCAAGCCGCACAACCTGCGAACACAGCAAAGACAAATCTCAATCCGCGCAAACAAAGAAGTTCTATCCGCACAACTCGCGAGCTCTCACTTACAGTTCTTTCCTTCTCTCTTTGAGCCGGGGGGTCATATTTATAGTAGATGTGAGGAGTGCGATCACCGCCTACAGCAATAGGATAGCCGCCCATATCAACAACGGGTAGCACACAACCCACGCACCTTGCTGAGATAACACTGCCGAATAGTTCGCCGACTCTATGATAAGCCGTGCGAACAACTCGCAGAACCCCAGCAACACCAACAACAAACTGTCAGCCCGCCAGCAGAGAGCCGGTCATAGATCCAACATCCAATGATAACCGCAGACACTATCCGCCCGGTTACTACCAGAGAGCATACCCCAGATAGCCGAAAGATCAAGGCCACCTGTAACTGGCTAACCGCCAATCCACCATGGAAGACAACCTGCGCGGTCTTCATACCAGACCGCCCGACCTCCACGGTTTACCAGACCGCCCGACCTCCAATTACACTTCAAATTTCAACACTCTCCCTTTAAGTGGGAAGTGGAAGTCAGCCCAAGTAATCCCCGCAACTGAGTAAATGGTCCCTTCACCAGCGTCTTTGTGAAGATGTCAGCGACATTGTCCTCACTCAGCACATGCTCAACCATCACAAATCCCTCCAGCACCTTCTCCCGAATGAAATGATGCTCAATCTCGATATGCTTGGTCTGTGTGTGACAGACTGGATTATTAATGAGTTTGAGAGCACTCTCGTTGTCACCATGTAGCAGAGTAGAACCTCGCACCTCCTTATGGACATCCTCCAACAATATCCTAAGCCAGATAGCTTCCTGAGCTGCCAAGCCCGAAGCATTGTACTCTGCCTTAGTGGTAGAGATAGACATTGAATCCTGATTCTTGTTGCACCATGAAATAGCCGCCAATCTGCATAAGAAAACATAACCAGACGTCGACTTCCGATCATCTGAGTCTCCCCCATAATCGGCATCCATGTATCCATGCAAACAAAAGCTAGTGTCTCTCCCATAAAGGAAACCCATGTTCGAGGTCGACTTCACGTACTTCGGAATAGACTTTGCCGCTACTAGATGAGGTTTCCGTGGTTCCGCCATATACCGACTTACCCTGCCAAATGCATATGTAATATCTGGTGTGGTAATCGTCAGATATATCAGTCCCAACAAGAGCTCGGAACACCAACGGATCAGGAAGAATCCTCCCTTCATCCCGCCAAAGTTTTAGACTAACCTCTTGTGGAGTAGAGCTGCTCTTCCCTCCTTCTATGCCAAATCACTTCACAATTCGTTCCTCATAGCCTTTCTGGAAAACAAGCACACTGCTCTCTTTACTCTCCACTTCGAGTCCAAGTAAATGGTGAAGCTCCCCCAGATCCTTCATCTCGAATCTGATAGCTAATTCAGCCCAAAGCTTAGCTACCTCAGCCTCTGAGTTCCCGTGATGATCATGTCATCAACATACAATAGCAACAAGACTTGCAGCTCCCCGATATTCTTTACAAAAAGACTTGAGTCTAAATCTGAAGCAAAATATCCGTAGAACTGGAGATATTCTGCGATCTTCCGATAACACGCCCGAGGCGCTTGCTTAAGCCCGTAAAGTGTCTTCTTGAGCTTGCAGACGTGTCCTGAATGTATTTCCAATACATATCCCGGTGGCTGAACCATGAAGATATCCTTGTCAATCTCATTGTACAAGAAAGTATTCCTTACATCGAGTTGTCAAATCTTCCACCCTTGTCTAGCTGCCAACGCAATCACAACTCGTACCGAAGTCATCTTGGCTACCTAACTGAACGTCTCTTCATATTCTTCTCCATACTGTTGAGAGAACTCTTAAGCTACAAGGAGAGCCTTGTACCGCTCGATACTCCCGTCAGTTTTCCTCTTCAGCTTGTAAACCCACTTGTATGTCATAGGAGTAATGCCATTAACCTTGGGCACAAGATCCCAAGTCTCATGCTTCTTGAGGGAATCCATCTCCTCATTCATGGCCTCTTCCCACTCCTTGACTCCAGTGGCATTTTCAAAACATGATGGCTCTTGCTCATCAAACGGGCAAGCAAAGAAACATGAGACGAAGCTTACCAGATTTTCCCCTGTATACCGAGCTGTTGGAATAATTGTCCTCTTGGACCTCCTCAAGGCTTTACCCTGATCAACATCTTCTACTGCAACTTCTGGACTAGCTCTTCTGTTAGGCATACTTGGAGCATCGCTCCCCCTGCTTCCAGAACCTAAAGCACCTGACCCACAGCTAGAAACAACTGGAGCACTTGGTGAAATAGTCAATTCCACCAGAACTTCCCTTGCAGCTTCTTCTGGTCCACCATCTAACATACTTTCTTGTTTCTCAACAGAAGAGCTACCCTGGTATGATGTCAATTCATCAAATACCACATCCCTTGAGACCACGGCTCTTCGTGTCTCTGGATCCATGCATCTCCAACCCTTCTTCCGGTCATGATAACCGACGAAGACTTGCTTCCTTGCTTTCGCATCTAGCTTCGTTCTGAGGGCATCAGGAACATGCACATAGCAGGTAGATCCGAACACTCGAAGGTGTTCCACCGTAGGCTTTATCTTGAACATCAACTCATGTAGGGTCTTTATGTTGATTGGACTAAGAGGCATCAGATTGAAGACATAAGTTGCACAAGACATTCCCTCTGCCTCGAAGGACTTTGGGATACTCTTGGCATGAAGCCAGCATTTGTAGGTCTCCGTTAGATGACGGATCTTCCGCTCTGCAACTTCGTTCTGTTGTGGAGTGTGAGCATAAGAGAGCCCTCTCCGGATGCCATTCTTCCTGCAGAAGTTAAAGAATGCATTTGAGGTGAACTCCCCTCCATTGTCGGTTCTGAACTTCTTGATCCGCAGGTTAAGCTGACCTTCCACTATCTCCTTGAACTCCACAAACTTCCCAAATGCCTCAGACTTCTCCTTCATAAAGTATACCCAAGTATACCTAGTGAAGTCATCAATCAAGACCAGCAAATACCTGATGCCTCCAAGACTGGCAGTTGCGGTAGGTCCAAACAGATCACCATGAATACACTCCAATGGTTCTTTACATCTACTTTGTGATTTGTTGAATGGAAGGCGATAATCCTTACCGTATTGACAACCTGCATAAATGTGACCTTCACCGAAAGATGACAGACTAGGCAAGCCTCTCACAAGGCCTCTTCCCGCCATATCCTTCAGCATATCCATTCCAACATGCCCAAGTATTTCATGCCAGATAGCATCGCTATCATTAGTCCTCATCTTATCAACATAGGAACTTGTAGATAACACAAAGAAGTCCTTCACCTGCCTTCCAACATGAGTGACATCAGCCTTCACTGCTAACACGTTTCGAAGAAACTTCACTTCTGTTGGACCAAACAGAACGTGATAGCCAGCATCAATAGCGTTGGTCACCGAGAACAGGTTTTTCTTCAACCTCGGAACATGATAGACACTCTTAAATGTGAGTGGACCTCTATCTCCGTTTAAAGAAACTACACCTCCTTCTCAACTGCATGTATAGTATCATCAGCAGTAATGATAACATCATTACCTTAGTATGTCTGCAAGGAAGAAAACTTGGACTCATCCCCGGTGAGGTGATGACCATACCCAGAATCCACTATCCAATCATCCTGATAGTGATAGAAGCCATAGCCCGAACAAAAGTGCCCGTCATAAAAGTTCCATCACCCTAACTACCATTAGCATTGGAACCAGCCTCCTCCTTTCTTGCAGCATGCCCTAGCTAAAGATTTACTCTGCAGTCCTTCTTGAAGTGACCAAGCTTATTGCACCTGAAACATCTTGGTCCTTCCTTCTTCTTCCCATCACACTTAGGAGCATAGGTCCTTGATGCGCAAATCCTACACACCACTATAGATGGTGGCTAGACTGCGGCACGACACGGCAGTGTACCGATCGTTCAAGTAATATAAAACGAGGAGTAAATCCCCGAGTATCGATCTCGGAAGGAACACAGTAAGGTGGAGTTGACTATTGAAGAGGACTTGAGATTGAAGTCCTTAAGTCGGATGGATGCGAAAGGCTAGGGTTGGTTTGATTTGCGGAAAACAAAATAAAACAACTAAATCACTACTCCTATGCAGGCCGCTATGCGCTGCTTCGCCGGGCAGATGGAAACTATGCAGGCCGCGATGCACTGCTTCGGTAGGCGGATGGGCGAGTAGGCAAGCGGATGAGGTGGTTCGCACTAGCGGAAATGAAGTGGATTACACGGGCCGTTAACACCGCTTAGCTTGGCGAATGGAAGAGTAGGCTCACGTAGTGGAAGAGAAGTTAAGCGGAATGGAATGGAGAGTAATAGAGGATGGAAGATGAATGACAATAGCGCACCTCATACACTTGAATAAATCAAAAGTAATTTCATAAACATGAAATAAAAGTTACATATATGGATTTATCAAGCTCTTCATCCAAAAAAATAGAGAGTTTAGCATACAAACATCATTTCAAAAGAATAAAGAGTAAGAGATTCGACCGACTCCGAAGCCTTGCTGGGATTCATGGTTGGAATCGCTGGGTTGTCAATCCGCGTCCAAGCTCGGTCCTCAACTGCGTCCGGGGTAAAGGAGGGCTGTCACTTCCTCCCAATGGCCCGTCTTCTTCGTGTCACGACCCGGCGATGTCCAAATGCTCTTTAAACCTTCCTTGATGATGAAAGTAAGATCCAATCTCTTCCTTGAAGTCCCTAGATGAATAGAGGAGGATTAGAACGAAAAAACGCAAAAAACGGCGCTCAAAAAGACCTAAAAACGAAGGAGTTACGGCTGTTTTTGCGGAGCAGCTATTTATAGACAGGTGCAGGTTTTCAATGCGCACGATTAGTGGCACACGACCAGTGGTCGTGCGCACTATGTCCAGTGGTCGTGCGATAAGCCAGTCAGGCCACTTTTTAGGTGGGAATTAATGCACGATCACTAGCGCACGACCAGTGGTCGTGCGCAATATGTCCAGTGGTCGTGCGCAGTGTTCCTGTGCAGTTTTTGCGCCCCGGAACACTCACACAACCCCCGTATCAACATGAAAGATCATCGGGCCACTGAAATGGGCATTCCACACATTCTCAAATACAGAAATTAAATTGCAACATAAAGCATGAGTAAGATAGACATGAAAATACACCGAAACGGGCCTAGAAGTGCACATAACATGGAATGTCAAATATGCATGAAAACATGCCTAAAGTGTAGTGCAAAGACTAGAAAATCGGCCCAAATGAGTCCGAAAATATGTATATAATTAGGACTCATCACACCCCCAGACTTACCTATTTGCGCGTCCCGAGCAAACATATCCGGCGGAGTAGGAAAAGCATAGCTATCCAAAAAAATTGCAAACATGGAATAGAATGCGAAGTTTCCTACTAGTGTGCATAGAAGTTCATTAGAAGAAGTTTTTACATATGCTAGCTACTTTATAAAAGTGTAAATGCGTAAAAAGGAATTTATTTTTACTCAAAATTGGAATGTTGGTGAATCTCGTGGTCTCGCGTAGTACGAAAGTAAGCTAGACGCGCAGGTGAATGTTACCCAAGACCGGAACTCGGAATTATCTCCGTTGAAATCCATCAACGTCGAGAACCATATGCTCGCCCGGTCACACTCTCTCCACGGCGCTAGTGAACTCACAAGACGAATCGATAGGACTTTAGGTATACATGAGGCTTGGGTTACGGTTTGGAATGCAAAGATAAACGTGAAGGCTAATCGCAACCCAAATGAGCACACAAAAGTGCTAAATCATAGCAGCCCCAATAATACACGTGTAACACACCCCCAGACATGACTTTGAAACCGGGTGTGCACACGGCCTACAACAATCAATACCAAAATATGCTTCAATTAAAGCGCTAGGGATAAATATATATATTTTTTTTTCTTTTTCTTTTTCTTTTTCTTTTCTTTTTATCCCCAAATTAATTAGCACAATTCTCAGCACAAAGACATTTTTTTTTAAAACTTCCACATCAACACTGAAGTTACGCATCACCGCACCGCATTGAAAAATTACAATTCATAAATGCTCTTAGCTTAATTTTTGGTTGCGATAATAGGATTAGCTTTTAGGCCTTGGTGAAGTATGGTGGGGCTGAATCAAAAGTTCGGGTAGGCACAAAATAGGCTAGCAACGGTTAGTGTATAGGAGTGGTAGAACAAAGCTCAAGCTTGCCAAATAGATTGCCTATGTCACGCTCAACTTGCAAGTCATTCGCACCCATGCTTCGAGAGTCGCTTGGGGCAATTTCTTAACCCCCGAGAAAGGTAATCCTTCCTCCCGACTCGAGCAACACGAACCTCACATTCGCCTACACACAATACCACGCTACCGCAAGATTCAACCACATTCACCATTTTGAGTAAAATAAATTAAAATCTACGCAAATCTACAAATTATAAATTAGAAGCATAAACAAAAACTAATTCTACTCAAATCCCTATGCAAACACGAGTATTCAACTAGAGCACTACAAGAGTCAACATTCCACTCCATCTTGCAATTATTTTGGCTAATACAGCACTTCCTACATCACATCCAAGAATTGAATATACGGAAGCATACAAACAAGCGAGTGCGCGCTAAAGTGGGTGCAGTGGTGTACAGTGAAGATGAACAATACTAAATAACTGAAATTAAAATACTTCTAGTATGCAAATGAGATGTGCACGTGCAGTGGGTAACATATAACGGCTCTCCCCCAGACTTAATCTAAACAATACAACATAATGATATGACAGTGAAAATCAAAATCGAAAGCTAGGGAAGAAGTTACCCAATGCTCAGCAAGTGAGCATACCAGAAGGTGCGTGGAAATATGAAGCAAACCCGCCATTCAGAATTTGCAATGAGTACCTGCAGGGGTGAGCTCCACAAAAAAAAAGACAAACTAAAATAAACTACAGCTAACTAAACATGATTAGAAGAAATAAAAATGCAGGAAAAGTAAGATAACTACTGGGGTTATTGTCCTCCCAGCACGACTTATTCAAATTGAAAACAGTTCTAGCTAATGGGTCTATGAAAAGAGAAGTGCACAGGTAACTGTTCTAATATGCGTGTCGGTAGCGGGTATCGATACGGCAACAGAACAGTCATGCCTCTACCCAAATATAAATAATACCTGCTCGTCACAGGTAGAGGGAATAAAAAATAAGAAGAGGAGGAATCCTCACTCAACTCACCAAAACTATCCTTGCCCAGTAAGGTATCATCTTCAGGGAGGCAGCAGGAGGAGAAGGAAATGAGTGGAGCTTCCTCTACGGAGGGGGAATCAACCTCCTCACATAAGAGGATGCTCTCATCATTGACTTGAGCATCATGCTCCAAGTCCTCCTGAGGTACCTGTGAAGACTCAACCTGCACAGGCTCAGATAGAGAAAGGGGATCAAGAAATAAAAAAGAAGAAGAACATGAATAAAAATCAATCGGGGGAGTGATCCCGGTCTCACTCCCATCAGGTTGGGTAAGTAAAATAATGTTTGCATTGTCATCAATGCTACAAGGTTCGGCGGGATCAACAGTGGCCATGCCTAAGATTTGGACTTCCTCCACCGGTGCTGAGGAAAACTCCTCCGCACCTAGAAGGTTGTCCTCCTCCATAGGAGTAGGCATAATACTAAGATCAACCGCCTCCTCTTATGACACATCATCGACAATGTCATCAGAGACGAATGTAGTATGCACAACAGGGGGAAGAATAGTGCTCGGATAAAAGTCGAGCACCGATTCCTCACAAAGAATCGAATCCACTAGAGGTGGTGGATGCACATGGAGAATAGGCTCAGCAATGTCGGTGCATAGATCAGCCGCACATCCAGTGACCGTATCCATGCCATTCCCTTCAAGATGTGAAGGTGACAAAGACACATAACCGGATGTTGAAGGTGTGCCGCCAGAGTTAGGAGTTGGGACGATCCAGATATCCGGCTCGTCATCCTCGTCCAATTGGCGAAGATACTCGGCAAAGTCCTTCAAGACATGATCAGTGCTCCGACAAAACCGGCACTGCCTTGCGGGCTTCTTTGGCACAGCGGGGGCTGAAGCCGAAAAGAAGTAAGATGGTAAAGGCTCAACAGAGTAGCCATAAGACTTACGCGCACCATATGAAGTATCAGACGAAGTCGGTGCTCCATATGCTGGGCTATAAGAATTATGCCTACTATTCTCCGTAGGGCATTCATCACTAGAGTGGAAGGTAGCTCCACACCAACGGCAACGGAAATTAAGATGTGCCCACATAGTGCGAAGATAAAACGATTCAAATAAAAAAACACTATTGTGCGAAATACCACACCTAACAAAAATTACTAAAGCAACCTAATTAAAACAGGAAAATGGAATAAAAAGAAATAAAACAAAAAAATGCGATTACAAAAGGAAGGGCTTCTCTCTCAGGTTTTCCCTCTCCAAAAAACTCACACGACTGTGTTCCCCGACAACGACGCCAAAAACTTGATGCGCAAATCCTACACACCACTATAGATGGTGGCTAGACTGCGGCACGACACGGTAGTGTACCGATCGTTCAAGTAATATAAAACGAGGAGTAAATCCCCGAGTATCGATCTCGGAAGGAACACAGTAAGGTGGAGTTGACTATTGAGGAGGACTTGAGATTGAAGTCCTTAAGTCGGATGGATGCGAAAGGCTAGGGTTGGTTTGATTTGCGGAAAACAAAATAAAACAACTAAATCACTACTCCTATGCAGGCCGCTATGCGCTGCTTCGCCGGGCGGATGGAAACTATGCAGGCCGCGATGCACTGCTTCGGTAGGCGGATGGGCGAGTAGGCAAGCGGATGAGGTGGTTCGCACTAGCGGAAATGAAGTGGATTACACGGGCCGTTAGCACCGCTTAGCTTGGCGAATGGAAGAGTAGGCTCACGTAGTGGAAGAGAAGTTAAGCGGAATTGAATGGAGGGTAATGGAGGATGGAAGATGAATGACAATAGCGCACCTCATACACTTGAATAAATCAAAAGTAATTTCATAAACATGAAATAAAAGTTACATATATGGATTTATCAAGCTATTCATCCAAAACAATAGAGAGTTTAGCATACAAACATCATTTCAAAAGAATAAAGAGTAAGAGATTCGACCGACTCCGAAGCCTTGCTGGGATTCACGGTTGGAATCGCTGGGTTGTCAATCCGCGTCCAAGCTCGGTCCTCAACTGCGTCCGGGGTAAAGGAGGGCTGTCACTTCCTCCCAATGGCCCGTCTTCTTCGTGTCACGACCCGGCGATGTCCAAATGCTCTTTAAACCTTCCTTGATGATGAAAGTAAGATCCAATCTCTTCCTTGAAGTCCCTAGATGAATAGAGGAGGCTTTGAACGAAAAAATGCAAAAAAACGGCGCTCAAAAAGACCTAAAAACGAAGGAGTTACGGCTGTTTTCGCGGAGCAGCTATTTATAGACAGGTGCAGGTTTTCAATGCGCACGATTAGTGGCGCACGACCAGTGGTCGTGCGCACTATGTCCAGTGGTCGTGCGATAAGCCAGTCAGGCCACTTTTTAGGTGGGAATTAATGCACGATCACTAGCGCATGACCAGTGGTCGTGCGCAATATGTCCAGTGGTCGTGCGCAGTGTTCCTGTGCAGTTTTTGCGCCCCGGAACACTCGCACAACCCCCGTATCAACATGAAAGATCATCGGGCCACTGAAATGGGCATTCCACACATTCTCAAATATAGAAATTAAATTGCAACATAAAGCATGAGTAAGATAGATATGAAAATACACCGAAACGGGCCTAGAAGTGCACATAACATGGAATGTCAAATATGCATGAAAACATGCCTAAAGTGTAGTGCAAAGACTAGAAAATCGGCCCAAATGAGTCCGAAAATATGTATATAATTGGGACTCATCAGTCCTCTCCTACTAATATGAAGTAAATGGACCATCATCTTCAGATGTCTTCTTTTTCTTGTCCCAACGCTTCTTATTTCCAGAATAGAGAACCTCACTTTCTCCCCCGGAGATAGACATCCCCGCCATCTGCAGAGCCAAACTCTCTTTCAAAGTAAGCAAGTTTTCCAGCTCCAACAATGATGGCTGATTGGCCCTACCTTGAACAGATGTAAAAAAAGCCACATACTCCCTCCACAAACCGCGGATTATGTGTCTTGTCAGCTTATCTTCTGAGATAGGCTCATCCGGGTCCAATGTTGAAATCTCTGCACATAGGTTCTTCATCTTCAGGAAGAACATTGATATGTACAAGTCACCTTGAGTGGCCTTAGCCAACTCATTCTCCAAGAACTGTAGCCGAGCTACATTCATCTTATTGAACAAGCCATCCAAGGCTGTCCAAATCTCAGCAGTTGATCGACATCCAATAATGTGATCAAACAACTCTGATGAGATAGCCCGCTTGAGAGTAAACTCTGCCTTAGCATTAGTTCTCCTCCAAGCTCTCACCAGATGAGCATTCTCACCAGCATCAACCACTTCTTAAGTTTCTTCTCCACCAACAACCTCCTAGAGGTCCTCGCCCAAAAGATAGCTCTCCATGCAAGACTTCCACTTCTTAAAGTTTATCTACGTCAGGAGCTCAATACCAAGACCTCTTGTTATTCCTCCTTCCATTGCTATACCACTGATAACTATTGCTTCCAGAAATCCAAGCAAGATAACAGCAGGTGAATCACTGCTCAAACCTCTATCCCTCTGATACCATGTTGAAATTCATCAGATAGTATATTAAAATTTCTGAGAAGTAGAAAATAGGAACTAGGTCTTAGGAACACTTCAACCATACCAAGCACGAGGAACCAGAAATAATGAAGGAACAAGAAAAATCTTGTATTAACTATCTTCTGAACATTACGAGACATGATTAACCAGTACACCAAATAAGGAGAAAGAAACAAACTACAAGAAGTTGGCGGTTACAAACTGAACCCGCCAAACCGCCCGGCTAACATAGCTGTCCGCACAAAACCGCCAAGTCGCCAACCCGCAACTCAACATGCAGACTACCTGTGATTCTAATGCTCACTCTATTCGCCCAAGCAAGGCCTCCTAACCGCGGTCACCTGGCCTCTTCTAACCACGAACAAGTTGCTGAAGAACTGAATAGAAAACAATCCGGCAAAGGCAATCCGCCTACCCACCACGGACTGATCCTTTATTAAAAGCTGAAACGAACCAGAGATAATTGCTTTGTCGCTAACCGCGACCTCCTGCTGCTACCCGCCACTGACTGCTACCGACTTATCCGCTGCAGTCTCCTCTGATCAAATCATAACCACAAGCAAGCCACACAACCTGCGAACACAGCAAAGACAAATCTCAAACCGCGTGAACAGAGAAGTTCTATCCGCACAACAACTCGCGAGCTCTCACTTACAGTTCTTGTCTCTGCTCTTCAAGCTGGGAGTCCTATTTATAGTAGAGGTGAGGAGTGTGGTCACCACCTACATCGATGGGATAACCTCCCATATCAACAACGGGTAACACACAACCCACGCGCCTTGCTGAGATAACCCTGTCAAACAGTTCACCGACTCTATGACAAGCCGTGTGGACAACTCGTAGAACCCTAGCAATACAAACAGCAAATTATCAGCCCGCGAGCAGAGAACCGGTCATAGGTCCAACATCCAGTGATAACCGCGGACACTATCCGTCCCGTTACTACCAAAGAGCACACCCCAGATAGCCGAAAGATCAAGGCCACCCGTAACTGGCTATTTGCCAGTCCATCATGGAAGACAACCCGCGCGGTCTTCATACCAGACTGCCCGACCTCTGCGGTTTACCATACCGCCCGAACTCCACTTACAATTCAAATTTCAAAAGACCTGTTCTGTTCGCCCGGTCTCAGGGGTACTGTGAAGTCTTGCTGAGTTCGAGCGGTCTGAGCGGTCTCAAATATTTTAGCCGTCAGAAGCTTGTTTTGTTGCTTGTTCTTCTCAATTATATTTCCCTTATAAATCATGTCTCTCCATATATACAATGCATTGTAAAAAGATAGTCAATAAAGATCTTTTTGTCCTTCTATTGTCACTGGTTATTGATTTGAAATTGATTGAAGTCTTCCGATGTATTGTCTTTGATATTATTCCAAAATCTTAGCATGGTGTCAGAGGTAGGTTTCAAGCAGTGATCAGCCACAGAATCTTGCTTGAGTCTCTGAAGTTATTGTCAACCAGTGTGATAAGAATGGAAGTAGGATATGCAAGAGGCCTAGATATTGAGTTCCTTACGCAGACTAAATTCAAGAAGTCAAAGTAGTGCATGGAGAGATATCTTCTTGGCGAATATTTATGGGAGGTAGTTGATGAGTCCCAATTATATACACATATATGGACTCATCTGGGCCGTTTATCTAGTCATTCCACTGCACTTTAGCCTTGTTTGAGCTCATATTTGTCATTCTATGCTAGGTGCACCTCTAGGCCCGTTTTTGGTGTTATTTCATGTTCTTCTTCTTTAGTAGTTTTCATGCATTGTTAAGTGCCACTTTTAGTGGCTGGATTCGTGGTTGTGCTGGAACAGGAGTCGTGCAGGTGTTCCAGGTACAATTCTGTACAGGAACACTGCGCACGATCACTGGTTCTATTGCGCACGACCACTGGTCGTGCGCCGCTGTTCGTGCGCACTTAACACCAATTTGATGAGTTCTGTCTCGGACAGTGTGCACGATCACCTACGATAGTGCGCACGACCACCGGTCATGCGCCCCTGTTCGTGCGCACTTAACATCAATTTTATGAGTTCTGTTTCGACCAGTGCGCACGACCACCTACGATAGTGTGCACGACCACCGGTCGTGCGCCACTGGTCGTGCGAACATTTTATTTTATAAATCTCTTACATTGCAGGCTCCCCCCAGGCAGGCGCACGATCACAGGATTCTAGTGCGCACGACCACTGGTCGTGCGCCAATGACCGTGCGCACTGTTTATTCCAGCGCCTATAAATTTTCCTGCTCGCTATTTAGGTCGGAGCTCCGCATTTCTTCCGCTCCAGTCCACCGTTTTCTCGCTCCAGAGCCCCGATTTTGCCCCTCCATCGCCGCCCACCATCTGGAGGTGCTCCGGGCTTGTTCTTCACGCCAATCTTGAGCCGGAGCTTCCTCTCGGCCTCCTCCTTCATCCTAGAGCTTCAAGGAAGGTTTAGCGCCATCGCCATCAAGCAAGGGGAAGTTTGCAACCTTTACCGGATCGTGAGATGAAGAAGACGGGTTCATTGGAGAGTCGTGACAGCTCTCTCTACCCTGGACGTAGTTGCGGACCGAGCTTGGACGCGGATTGACAACCCGGCTATTCCAACCGTGAATCTCCAACGAGCCTTCGGATTCGGTCGAATTCTTGCCTTGTTCTTCTCTTATTGATGTATATGTAGTTAGAGCTAACATTATGATGAAGTAGCACTTAACTTTATTTGCATTTCTATACATTTCATGTCTATGTGAAATACTTTACTGTTTGAGTTGCTTGAGGTGCGCCACCATCCATCCTCCATCCCGCCGTCACGTTCGTGTGCAGCACTAGCAATTGCTAGTGCCGTGCCTGTCGACGAGGTGCTTGCGACCCTCATCCGTATGCCTACTCTTCCATCCGCCTAGCGAAGCGTGGCATAGCGGCCCGTGTAATCCATTCGCCCAACGAAGCAGTGCGCTCAAGGCCTGCACAGTTCGACTCCGCTTGCCTACTCGTCCATCCGCCCTTGCGACGCAGCGCGCTCAAGGCCTGCCTAGTCTCCATCCCGCCAAGCGAAGCACTGCATATCGGCATTGCATAGGAGTAGTTGTAGTTGTTTTCTTTTATTTTCCAAAAACCAAATCACCCCGTTTCCGCATTCCATCCGACTCAAGGACTTCGATCTCAAGTCCTTCCTCGAACGTTAACTCCACCTTACTGTGTTCCTTGTGAGATTCGATACTCGGGGATTACTCCTCGTTTTATATTACTTGAACGATCGGTACACTACTGTTTCATGTCGCAGTCTTACTACCGCCTATAGCGGTGTGCTAAGATTCGCGCATCAGTAGTCGAAGGAGATTATAGACAAGCCATTATAGCTGCTGAAGGGAATGCTGAGCAAGTGAAGGCCTGGAAGAGAACAAATGCTAAGGTAGAATTCACTCTCATGCGTGCTATCATTCCGGAGTTATTTGACCACATAATTGGATGTCGGACAGCTGCAGAGATTTGGACAGCCTTTGATGGCTTGTTCAACAAGAAGAACGTAGCTCGACCACAGTTTCTTTAAAATGAGTTGTCGAAAGCAACTCAAGTAGATTTGTCCATTTCATATTTCTTTTTGAAAATGAAGAACCTATGTGCGGAGATATCAGCTTTGGACTCGGATGAGCCTATTTTAGAAGCTAGGTTAAAGAGGCACATAATCCATGGCTTGCGGAGGGAGTATGTGGCCTTTGTCACTTTTGTGCAAGGTTGGGCCAATCAGCCATCGTTGCTAGAGTTGTAAAACTTTCTTGCTTCGCAAGAGTGCTTGGCAAAACAAATGGCTGGGATATCTGTCTCTAGGGGAGAAAGTGAGGTTCTTTATTCTGGCAAGAAGAAGAGATGGGACAAGAAGAAGAAGTCACCTGTTAACAATGGATCTTCAAGTTCTTATCAACAGGAGAGGAGCAATGTTCCTAGGCTTGATGGGAAGAAGAAGGAAGGGCCAAGGTGCTATAGGTGCAATCAGCTTGGTCATATCAAAAGAGATTGCAGAGTCAATCTTCAGCCAGGGCATACTGCAGGAAAAGAAGAAATTGTTTCCAATACTGGAGATTGATGTAATGATGGAGCTTTTATGACGGGCACTTGTGTTCGGGCTTTGTCTTCTATCAACTATCAAGATGATTGGATTGTGAACTCTAGATGCGGTCATCACCTCACCAGAGACGAGTTGAAGTTCTCTTCTTTGCATGCATACTCAGGTAATGATGTTATCATTACTACTGAAAAGTAGGGAGTCATTTCTTTGAATGGTGATAGAGGTCCACTCACTTTGAGGAGTGTCTACCAAGTGTCGGGTATGAAGAAAAACCTCTTCTCAGTGGCCAATGTTGTTGATGTTGGCTATCACGTTCAGTTTGGTCCAACATAAATGAAATTTCTTTGAAATGTGTCCGCTGTGAAGGCCGACGTCACTCATGTTGGGAAATGGGTGAAGGACTTTTTTGTGTTAACAACAAGCTCATATGATGATAAGATAAGGTCAAATGATAGCGGTGCTATCAGACACGAAAGAATTGGACATGTTGGGATGGATAAGCTGAAGGCTATTGCAGGAAGAGGCCTTGTGAGAGGCTTTCCTAGTTTGTCATCCTTCGGTGAAGGTCATTTTTGTGCAGGTTATCAATATAGTAAGGTTCATCGCCTTCCATTCGACAAATCACAAAGTAGATGCAAAGCACCATTGGAGTGTATTCATGATTATCTGTTTGGTCCTATGTTGGGAAAATGATTTCTCTTAACCCCTAGAAATGAGTTAAAGAAGAATTCTATGAATGAAAAATAAGGCTAAGTAAATATGCGTCGAATAGTATTCGACGCAACGTCGAAATGTAGTCGACGTTTCCTTCAGATTGAGTCAAAGTAAATCTAGGAAGATTTCGACGTATGTGTTGTCGACGTTACTCTGATTTCTAGTCGACGCATCTAATATAGTCGACGCACCGTTGTCGACGCACCTTCCTTATTCTCCTCTCGACGTCCAGCCAGGATGAATTCGACGCTTA
Source organism: Dactylorhiza incarnata (assembly GCA_033032865.1). Classification (NCBI taxonomy): domain Eukaryota; kingdom Viridiplantae; phylum Streptophyta; class Magnoliopsida; order Asparagales; family Orchidaceae; genus Dactylorhiza; species Dactylorhiza incarnata. Next base: position 5,314,603 of record JAWHQI010000141.1, on the reverse strand, counting down.
CGTCGAATGGTAATCGACGCACGTCAATTTATGTGACAGATTTAATTATGCGCCAGATCTCTTTCCTTCTTTTAGTAGATCTGATTTGTATGGAATAATGTTAATATTTTATAGCCGTTCTGAATCATTCTTTCCTTCTATTTGATTCTTGGCTAATCTGATTAACTCTACTTTGGATATTATTTGAAAATCAGGATTCATACTTTCCTTCTATAGAAAATGTCATTATGGAAATATTTCCTTCTTTCTATTTGTCAGATTGCTAATTGATTTTCCTCCTATAGTATTATTTGACTGAAACAGAGCTATAAAAAGAGGAGGTCGGCAGAAAAATATAGAGAGAGTGATCTACCACATACATTTGAAATAGAGGAAAAGCTCCCAAACGAATAGAGAGATAAGCTGAGAAAAGTGATAGTGTGCTGCAGAGAAAAAGACTTCATCTTCTCCTTCTTCTTCTGAAGCCATTCTACTGCAAACTCTGAAAGCTCTCTCAAAAGAGAGAAAAGTTTTTTTACAATCTCCTTCTCACTATAGAAGAGAGATTTCATTCACTACTTCTTGTGCTTCCAATCTTCTTGCTAGGAAGAAGATTCATTCTTGTTCTCATTTCTTTCTTCCTTCTTATTCTTACTTAAAACATTGTGAAAGAGTTTTTAGAATCTCTCTTCAAAAATTCAGTGTACTGGTTCTAAGAGTCTCCTTGTCTAAAGACTCAGTTGGTTCTAAGAGTCTCCTTGTCAAAAGACTCAGGGTGGTTCTAAGAGTCTCCTTATCAAAATACTTAGTACAAGATAGTGAATTCCTACCAAGGGGGTAGAAGAGTGGACTACCCAAAGTTTGGGGAACCACTATATTTTCTTGTGTTGTGCTGTGATTTCGTTTCTTGCATTTACTTTCTTTACTTGTTTAATTCTTGTTGATGTGTGGGAAGCTATAATCTGTGATCATACACATATATATATTAACTTTGCACAAAATAATTTTTAATCTCTATTCACCCCCCCTCTAGAGAATTCTAGTGAGGTAAACTGTGCACTTTCAATTGGTATCAGAGGGAGGTTGATCTAAAAAGGTTAACTCATTGATCAAAAAGGTCCTACCTTATATATATATATATATATATATATTTTTCTACAAAATTATTTTCATGGCACAAATCAAAGATTATGCTTCCACCAGACCACCAACTTGCAACCTTGAAAAGTTTGCACTTTGGAAATCAAGAATCAGAATCTTTTTAAACTCTATTGATGATGAATTATTTAATGTTGTCATGACAAGTCCCCCCAAGCCATTCAAAAAGGATTCAAGTGGAAAAGTAACTGAAACACTTGCTCCAAAGGCTGAATGGACAGAAGAGGAAAAGAAAGCCCAAGCATATGATGCCAAGGCTATGAATATCCTAGTTTCAACTCTCTCAGATGAAATCTTTCAAAAGATTGCTGAGTGTGAGTCAGCTAAGGAAGTATGGGAAGCTCTCACCAAAATGGTTGAGGGAAGTGCTGATGAGAAAAAGGACAGAAAGGCACTACTCATCTCCCAATATGAAAACTTCCAAAAGAAAGAAAGTGAAAGTGTTGCTGACATGTATTCAAGATTCAGCCTCATAGTCAATGAATTGAGAACACTTGAGAAGGACATATCTCTTACTGAGATAAATGACAAATTGCTGACTTGCTTCCCTAGCTCTTGGGATTCAAGAATCTGGCCAATAAAAGACTCCAGAAGTCAAAAAGAAATCTCAACAGATGTCCTATTGGGTAAATAGAAATCCTATGAACAACTTTTGAAAACAAGGGTTGAGAAAGAAGAAAAAGAAAAGGCTTCTCCACTCCAAAAAGAAAAGAGTAATGCTTTGGAAGCTGTTGAAGGAGTACCCTCTACAAGTGATGAGGAGCTGATCAGTCTACTGGCCAGAAGGTTCAAGAAGTGGATCAAAACAGAAGGATCCAGAGGAAGAGATTCAAAAACCAGGTATAATAAAACACCTACTAAAGAAATTATATGCTACTCTTGCAGGAAACCTGGACACATTGCACCTGATTGTCCTAAAGAGATCAACAATAAGAAGGATCTAAAAAGAACAGATCTAAAGAAGAAGAAGAAGAAGAAGAAAGAAAAAGGATTCATTGCTCAATCTTGGAGTGATTCAGAATCTGAAGAAAGTACCTCATCAGATGATGATCAGCAAGAGGTCAAGCAAGAGGAAACCTGTCTGATGGCCACTGAGAAGCTTGATGATACATCCATGGTAAATATACTTGATAATATAGATTTCTCTTCTACTGACTTCAAACAAAGTTTCAAAGAATTCTGTTTAGATCTAATGAAATCTGAAAAAGAAGTAAGAGAATTAAGAATTGAATTAAAAAATCTCAAACAGGTAAATACACATCATAAAAATTATAAGCTCAATCTAGAACTCTCAGAAGAGGAATTAGACAAAATCTATTCAGAAAATCTAACACTAAGAAAGGAGCTTGCAAAGGCTAAAGTCTTTGAAGACTCTCTTAATGGGAAAGGTCAGAAGCTCAAAAACATTTCTGAGAATCTCACTAATAGATTTAGACAGCTAAATCAGAATACTAATGAAGCATCTAAACCTCAAACTTCCAGCGAATCTGTCTGGAAACATCCAATTCACTTCACTAGGGAGAATTATCTAACAGGAGAAAGATCACAAGAAAGTTCTGAAATAACCACTGTTTTTAATAAACCTAATCCCATTACAGATAAAGGAATCTTAGGAAAATATCCTCAGGAAAAATTTGAACATGCATCGAATTCTTACCAACGTGCGTCGAGTACTAATCGACGCTTATACCAAAATGCGTCGACTTATACTCAACGCAACCTCTCTCATGCTTCGAATGAAAGTAGACTCAGAATGAAGAAAGCGTCGACTCCATATCGACGCAACCAGAAACCTACGTCGAATTCATATTGACGTAATCATAAGTCTACGTCGAATCCCTATCGACGCAATAATTCAGACAGAAAATTTTCTGTTTCCAAACAGGTCTCTCAATCCATGTCCTTCTATTATGAACATTATTTCTGTGATATCATCCAAGAAGATTGGTATGATAAACCAGTACCCCATAAGAAGGAAAAATATCCTGAAAAACCCACTTATTCTTTTATTAAATCTTTTACTAATGAGAGGAAGGGACCCCAGCTCAGCAGGGTCCAAACTAATGTATAAAATTCTATGTGCAGATGTATCACATCTCCAGGATGGTGTGGTACTTGGACAGTGGATGCTCCATGCACATGACAGGATGCAAAAACCTATTAATCAACTTTGAGGATAGACTTGGACCATCAGTAACCTTTGGAGATTCTAGCTGTGGACAAACCAAGGGCTTTGGAGATTTCAAAGAAGGGAAAGTCACCTTCAAGAATATGGCAGTAGTCAAAGGACTAAAGCACAATCTGATAAGTATAAGTCAGATATGTGAAAATGGTAGGTATGAGGTAAAATTCACCACACTATTCTGCCATATTATTGATATCAAGACTGGTGCTACAGTACTAAATGGAACTAGAAAAGGAAAAGTATATGTAGTGGACTTTAGCTCTTCACCCACAAAAGTTTGCTTATTCAACAATATCATAGATAAAAATAACTATGGCATAGGAGACTAGGTCATCTAAACTACAAAACCATTAGTAAACTAGCAAAGAATAACCTAGTCAGAGGTTTACCAAAGGGTAGGTACTCTAAGGATTCTCCATGCAGACCTTGCCAACTGGGAAAACAGACCAAATCATCTTTCAAACCCATTGGTAAGGATGACTCTCCCAGGGCCCTATACTTACTACACATGGATCTCTTTGGTCCCATATCCACTCAGAGCTTGGGTGGAAAATCCTATACCTTGGTTATTGTTGATGATAATTCTAGGTTTAGCTGGGTATTCTTTCTAAGGGTTAAATCTGAAACCCATAAAATTCTCTCAAAATTCATAAAACAAATTCAATCTGAGTTCAACTCCAATGTTTCAATTATAAGAAGTGACCATGGGACTGAATTTGAGAATCAGATGATTTGTAGTCTCTGTGAGGAAAAAGGTATTAAACAAAGCTTCTTAGCACCTAGAACTCCTCAACAAAATGGAGTTGCTGAGAGGAAGAATAGAACCTTAATAGAATCAGGAAGGACCCTGCTTGCAGAATCAGGATTACCAAAAACCTTTTGGGCTGAAGCAGTCAACACTGCAAACTATGTTCTAAATAGAAGCCTCATACACAAAACTAAATCAAAGACTCCATATGAGCTCCTGAAAAATAAAACACCCACTGTTAAATATTTTAAAATTTTTGGATGTGCTTGCTTTATTCTAAACAATGGGAAAGATCATCTTGCCAAATTTGACAAGAAGTCTGATGATGGAATATTTCTGGGATACTCATCATCTAGTAAAGCCTATAGGTGCTACAATAGAAGAACTCTTAAAATTGAAGAATCCATGCACATTGTATTTGATGAAACTAACATGCTACTTAAGGGGGAGGAGACTCCCACCAGTTCTTTTCCACAGGAAAACAACAGCATAGAAACCCAGTTTGAGCAACTAGCTATAGAGAATACAGATAATGGAGACGAAAACCAGTTAGAGGAACCAAGTGAGGAGTCTGAATAAGAAACCTCAGAAAAGAGCATTCAAGATCCATTTCCACAAGAGAACATGGTTCAGGAAGAACAATTGAACAATGATCTCATTGAGAATGAAGAAGAAGAACAACTGTCAAGTTCAAGCAGAACAAGGATCAATTTGAAGGATCATCCACAAACTCAAGTAATTGGAGACCCCAATACAGGAGTAAGAACAAGACACCAGGTCTCCACTGGGATGGTGCTCCAATGCTTTCTATCACAAGTTGAACCAAAGAAGTTTGAGGAAGCAAATTGTGATCCTCACTAGATTATGGCCATGCAAGAAGAACTAGGCCAATTTGAAAGAAACAAAGTATGGAATTTAGTGGAAAGACCAAGAAACTATCCAGTGATTGGCACAAAATGGGTATATAGAAACAAATTAGATTCCACTGGAGTAATTGTCAGGAACAAGGCAAGACTTGTAGCATAAGGATACAGACAAGAAGAAGGGATAGACTACAACCAGACCTTTGCTCCAGTAGCCAGATTAGAGTCAATCAGGCTCTTTCTTGCCTATGCAGCCTTCATGAAGATGAAAGTCTACCAAATGGATGTCAAGAGTGCTTTTCTAAATGGTGATCTTCAAGAAGAAGTATATATGGAGCAACCACCAGGTTTTGTTAATCCCTCTTCTCCTAACTTTGTTTATAGACTTAACAAAGCTCTATATGGTCTTAAGCAAGCACCTAGAGCTTGGTATGAAACTCTCTCAAATTTTCTTCTAGAAAATTCCTTTGAAAGAGGAAAAGTAGACAAGACACTCTTTACTAGAACCCATAAAAACCAACTCCTCCTTGTTCAAATATATGTAGATGACATTATCTTTAGCTCAACTCATCCTAAACTGTGTAAAAGATTTGCTAATCTAATGCAATCTAAATTTGAAATGAGTAGTATGGGAGAACTCTCATACTTTCTAGGGCTACAAGTAAAACAAAGTAGTGAAGGAATCTTTATCTCACAATCAAAATATACTAAAGAGCTAATCAAAAAGTTTGGTATGGAATCAGCATCTACCATGAAAACACCCATGGCAACCAATGCCATTATAGAAAAAGATGATAAAGGAAAATCAATAGATCAAAAGACATATAGGGCAATCATAGGATCCCTTCTATATCTCACTGCTAGCAGACCTGACATTATGTTTGCAACTTGCATATGTGCTAGATTTCAGGTTGAACCAAAGGAATCCCATCTCACCTCTGTAAAAAGGATTCTTAGATACCTAAAGGGAACTCCTGAATTAGTTCAATGGTATTCAGCAGAAACCAACTTTGAATTAATAGGTTTCTCAGATGCAGACTATGCTGGATGTAGGGTTGATAGAAAAAGCACATCTGGCACTTGCCAATTCCTAGGTGACAGATTAATCTCTTGGTTTAGTAAGAAACAAACCTCAGTCTCAACCTCAACAGCAGAGGCTGAATATATAGCTGCTGGGAGCTGTTGTTCACAAATCTTGTGGATGCAAAATCAGCTTCTTGACTACAAACTGGAAGTCAATAACTCTAAGATTTATTGTGATAGCTCTAGTGCTATATCTATAGCATATAACCCAGTCCTTCATAGTAGAACCAAACACATAGAGATCAGACATCACTTCCTTAGAGACAATGTTGAAAAAGGTAAGATAACCTTAGAATATATACCCACAGAAAATCAAAGAGCAGACATTTTTACAAAACCCTTGGATGAAACCAAGCACAACTACTTCATAAACACCTTAGGAATGCCTGATGGAAGCTTATAAACACCATTGTTAGGGAACTCTAAAGGAATCCGACAATCTATGAAAACTTCTTGCAGATGCATCGAATACATATCGACGCTCCGTCGAGACAAACTCGACGCTGGAACCAATTTCCATCAGACAAAGTTACGTCAATCTTTTATCGACGCATCGTCGAATTCATATCGACGCATTACTATGCTCACGTCGATAGAGCTCCAGGCTGGCCGATCTCCATGGAGCGCCAACTCTATATCGACGCAAACATCGATATCCATTCGACGTAACGACGACTTCAGGTTAAAATTAGAATCAAATCCTTACTTCCTCTTCTGACGATTGGATTACCTTGATTTCTGTTTCCTTTCTCTACATTTCATCTTCTTTAAATAATACTTCTTATTTCATAACATATACCATTTTGAACCCGCCAAAACACTGTCTTCCACCTCTCTCTCCTTCTGCATCAATGGCGCCTACTCCTGTTCAAACTGCCCTTATCAAAGCGATGAACGATGCTCTGGAAAATCTTCTCACCGACTTCCAGACACGTCTAACCAACTTCTCCAATGAATGTGCCAATATGATCACCACCTGTGAAGCCAAATTGGCCACCCTATCTGCCTCTCTTCCTGAGCTTCATGCTCTTCTTTGAGAAGAACCTCTATCGCCACAAAGGTTTACATCCTTCCTGAAAGATATAAACCAGGGGGAGAGTTGCTCCAGAAACCCCTCTTGCCAGGTCTTTGATCTCACTTAAAGCTCAGGTTTAACTCTCTTCTATCCAACTCTAAGTATTCTCTCTAACTATTACTCCAATTCCATTATAGGCTCCACTCCTCTCAAATCACTCTGACTACACCTTCATCAAACACTTTGTTGAATCTTCCTCTTACAACACTGAAGGGGAGCATGCTGTGGATTCAGAATTCAGAATTGATAATCCATATAACCAGGGGGAGATTCCTGTAGTAAAGAACCCAGAAATCCATGGGGAGGAAGAAGCAGTCACCTCTGATGATTGGAATGGACAGATATGGATTGATGCACCCTTATGTGAGGAGGAACTTCAACATCACTCCCCTGGCTTCTCTGCCAGTTACATCAAGCTGAAGACACCTCTACTTGAGGACATCCCTACAAAAGAGCTTGGAGGAGACAATCATCCCTCAGCAGAGATCATTCTACCTGAAGTCATTCTGCCTTCTATTGCAGAACAGACTCCTCTTCTTGATATTGTTCCCTCTCCACCCAAAGAGAAAACTCACTCTCCTTCATCTCCACCTCTACCTCTACCTCCACTTCAACCTTCTTCTCTACCTCCTCTGCTACCTCTACCTCCACAAGTGGCAAGCTTCTCCAAACAAATCCTACCTAGGCAAAGTTCAGGAGAACAGATGAAAAGGAAAAGAGAAGCCATTCCCTACTGGCAAAACTTCTCCAAAGAAGAAATGAGAGAGTATGCAAAAGAAAGGAAGTATAGAAAAGCATGTGAGCAAATAAAAAGATTTGAAAAGATGCCTATTATCACTCCTAACAGCCCTGTGAAGGAGTACCATGACCCTGACATGGAAAATAGGCATGAAGAGATAAGAGAAAGAGAACTGTATGAATATGAAGCAGCTAGGAAAAAAGTGGAAGATAAAAGGATTGCCTGGATGGAAAAGATCAACAAGGGAATGACTAAAGAACAAATTCTTGCTGAATCTTCTATCAGAATTCCAAAGAAATTGTTTGATATTGAAGCTTATCAAAAGAAAAACCCTCAGGCAGGGATCATCCTACATAAAGGTCAAAAAGACAAGAAGGGTGTAGGGTGTACAGAAGATACTTACATTCCCTACAAGAAGCCCAACAGACCTATAAAATTAGACAAGTGGCATGCCTCACCCTGGAAAGGGAAAGAAAAAATGGCTGACATTCCAGAGAAGCAGCAATCAGAAAAGAAAACAATATATAGGCCCAAGGTTGATAACAAGGGACCACCTGAGATCAAGCCTACTGAAAAGAAAGTTCAAAACATTACAATTGAGATGATTGATGAAAAAGCAGCAATCATCATCAGCAAAGGCTACTCCATAAATGACACAATCCCTGATGGTGATAACTATTGGAAAAATTGCATACAATCATCAGGAATGTCCTGGAACGACCTGATAGAGTCAGGGGCTACATTCTTGATGCTATTGAAAACTTATCTAGGAAACTTTATTCTGCTTTTGTTAACTTCATGTACAAAAAGAAGTTTCTAGTTTAAATTTCTGTGAAAGACAAATACTTGTCATATGCTTTCTTATTCCACTTTCTCTTCTGATTATTTAATATATTTCTTATCCTTACAAATGCTGTGCTGGGTTAATTATATGCTAGTACAATTTCCCTCTAAATAGGGTTAAGACAAATAGGGGGAGATTGTTGGGAAAATGATTTCTCTTAACCCCTAGAAATGAGTTAAAGAAGAATTCTATGAATGAAAAATTAGGCTAAGTAAATATGCGTCGAATAGTATTCGACGCAATGTCGAAATGTAGTCGACATTTCCTTCAGATTGAGTCGAAGTAACTCTAGGAAGATTTCGACATATGTGTTGTCGACGTTACTCTGATTTCTAGTCGACGCATCTAATATAGTCGACGCACCGTTGTCGACGCACCTTCCTTATTCTCCTTTCGACGTCCAGCCAGGATGAATTCGACGCTTCCGTCGAATGGTAATCGACGCACGTCGATTTATGTGACAGATTTAATTATGCGCCAGATCTCTTTCCTTCTTTCAGTAGATCTGATTTGTATGCAATAATGTTAATATTTTATAGCCGTTCTGAATCATTCTTTCCTTCTATTTGATTCTTGGCTAATCTGATTAACTCTACTTTGGATATTATTTGAAAATCAGGATTCATACTTTCCTTCTACAGAAAATGTCATTATGGAAATATTTCCTTCTTTCTATTTGTCTGATTGCTAATTGATTTTCCTCCTATAGTATTATTTAACTGAAACAGAGCTATAAAAAGAGGAGGTCGGCAGAAAAATGTAGAGAGAGTGATCTACCACATACATTTGAAATAGAGGAAAAGCTCCCAAAAGAATAGAGAGATAAGCTGAGAAAAGTGATAGTGTGCTGCAGAGAAAAAGACTTCATCTTCTCCTTCTTCTTCTGAAGCCATTCTACTGCAAACTCTGAAAGCTCTCTCAAAAGAGAGAAAAGTTTTTTACAATCTCCTTCTCACTATAGAAGAGAGATTTCATTCACTACTTCTTGTGCTTCTAATCTTCTTGCTAGGAAGAAGATTCATTCTTGTTCTCATTTCTTTCTTCCTTCTTATTCTTACTTAAAACATTGTAAAAGAGTTTTTAGAATCTCTCTTCAAAAATTCAGTGTACTGGTTCTAAGAGTCTCCTTGTCAAAAGACTCAGTTGGTTCTAAGAGTCTCCTTGTCAAAAGACTCGGGGTGGTTCTAAGAGTCTTCTTATCAAAAGACTCAGTACAAGATAGTGAATTCCTACCAAGGGGGTAGAAGAGTGGACTACCCAAAGTTTGGGGAACCACTATATTTTCTTGTGTTGTGCTGTGATTTCTTTTCTTGCATTTACTTTCTTTACTTGTTTAATTCTTGTTGGTGTGTGGGAAGCTATAATCTGTGATCATACACATATATATATTAACTTTGGACAAAATAATTTTTAATCTCTATTCACCCCCCTCTAGAGAATTCTAGTGAGGTAAACTGTGCACTTTCATCCTACCGCCACTGTTAGTCTTGGAGGTAGCAGATATATGCTGGTCTTGATTGATGACTTCACTAGATATACTTGGGTATATTTTCTGAAGGAGAAGTCGGAAGCCTTTGAAAAGTTTGTGGAGTTCAAGGAGCAAGTGGAAGGTCGGCTTAACCTGCGGATCAAGAAGTTCAGAACCGACAATGGAGGAGAGTTCACCATAATTGTGTTCTTCAACTTCTGCAGGAAGCATGGCATCCAGAGAGATCTCTCTTGTGCTCACACTCCACAACAGAATGGTGTTGCAGAGCGAAAGATCCGTCTTCTGATGAAGAACTACAAATGTTGTCTTTATGCCAAGAGTTTTTTGAAGTCCTTCTGGGCAGAGGGAATGTCTTGTGCAACTAATGTCATCAATCAGATGCCTCTTAGTCCAATCAACATGAAGACCCATCATGAGTTGATGTTCAAGATAAAGCCTATGGTGGAACGCCTTCGAGTGTTTGGATATACCTTCTACATGCATATTCTAGATGTCTTAGAACAAAGATAGATGTGAAAGTAAGAAAGCTAGTGTTCGTCGGTTATGTTGACCAGAAGAAGGGCTGGAGATGCATGGATCTAGAGACATGGAGAGTTGTGGTCTCAATGGATGTGGTATTTTATGAATTGACATCATACCAGGGTAGCTCTTCTGTGGAGTTACAAGAAAGTGGGTCAGATGGAGGACAAGGAGAAGCTACTAAGGAAGATCTTGTGGAGTTACCTGTTTCTCCAGGTGCTCCATTTGCTTCTAGCTCTGGGTCAGGTTCTTCAGGTTCTGGAAGTAGGGGGAGAAATGCTCCAAATATGCCTGAAAGGAGAGCTAGTCCAGAAAAGGTAGCTCAAGAGATGGAACAGAGTAAAGTTATGCGGAGGTCTAAGAGGACTATCATTCCACCAGATCGGTATACAAGGGGAAATTTGGTGAGCTTTATCTCAGGTTTCTTTGCAGGTCCCCTTGATGAGAGAAAGCCATCTTGTTTTGAAAATGTCGTTGGAATCATGGAGTGGGAAGAGGCCATGGATGAAGAGATGGCTGCCCTCAGGAAGAATGAGACTTGGGACTTGGTGCCTAAGGTTGAGGGTGTTACTCCTGTGACATGCAAGTGGGGTTTCAAGCTGAAAAAGAAGGCTGATGGCAGCATCGAGCGATACAAGGCTCGCCTTGTAGCTCGAGGGTTCTCTCAAAAGTATGGGGAGGATTAGGAAGAAACCTTTAGCCCTATTGCCAAGATGACTTCAGTTCGGGTGGTGATCGCATTGGCAGCTTTCCAAGGGTGCAAAATTTGGCAACTTGACGTGTAGAATTCATTCCTTTACGGCGAGATTAACAAGGATATTTTCATGGATCAGCGACCTGGTTATGTTTCTGAAGTTTATCCAAGACATGTATGTAAACTTAAGAAGGATCTTTATGGTTTGAAGCAGGCGCCTCGGGCGTGGTATGACAAGATAGCAGAATACCTCCAATTCTACGGATACTTTACTTCTAATTCTGATTCAAGCTTATTCGTAAAGAAGACGGGGGAGCTTCAGGTCTTGGTGCTGTTATATGTTGTTGATACGATCATCACGAGAAATACTTAGATGGAGGTAGCTAGACTTTGAGCTGAGTTAGCTATCAGATTTGAGATGAAGGACTTGGGTGAGCTCCACCATTTCCTTGGACTCGAGGGAGAGAGGAAAGAGAGCGGCATGCTTATATCCCAGAAGGGATATGCAGATCCAATTGTAAAGCGATTCGGCATGGAAGGTGGGAAGAGCATCTCTACTCCACTGTAGGTTGGTGTGTTACTTCAACGTGATGAGGGAAAGGTTCTTTCTGATCCTTTGGTTTTTCGGTCTTTGGTTGGAAGCTTGATATATTTGTCAATCACGAGGCCAGATATTTCTTATGCAGTTAGCTGAGTGAGTCGGTATATGGCGTAGCCTCGGAAACCTCATCTAATGGCGGCTAGGAGCATTCTGAAGTACGTAAAGTCCACATCTGATTTGGGTCTCTTCTATGGGAAGGACTCGGGCTTTTGCTTGCATGGATACATGGATGCTGATTATGGAGGAGATTCAAATGATCGAAGATCGACCACTGGATATGTCTTTATGACAGGATCTACAACTATATCATGGTGCAGCAAGAAGCAGGATTCTTTGTCTGTCTCTACTACAGAAGTGGAGTACAAAGCTTCCTATTTGGAAGCTTAGGAAGCCATCTGGCTTAGGAGACTTGTGGAGGACATTTATAGTGAGGTGAGAGGTCCTACTCTTCTTCGTGGTGACAATGAGAGTGCCCTCAAACTAATGAACAATCTAGTTTGTCATGCGCGAACCAAGCATATAGAGATTCAACATCATTTCATTCAGTAGAAGGTGTTGGAGGGATCTCTTATGGTTGAGCATGTGCAAAGGAAGGATAATGTCCCAAAAATATTTACGAAAGCCATTGTCGAAGGGACCGTTTGATCGGTTGAGGAGTCTTTTGGGGCTGACTTCCACTTCCCACTTCAAGGGGGATTATTGAAATTTGAAGTGTAAGTGGGAGTCCGGGCGGTCTATTTTTGGAGACCGCAGAGCTCACGCGCTCTGCGAGAGCTTGGTGTTGGCGGACAGCTTCAGTCAGCCAGGTGTTTTCAAGTACGCGTAGAGTCTGGGCAGTATGGTATTCGAGACCAGGCAGTTTGCATGAGTTCGTTCGGGCGGTCAGCTTCGGTTGGTCAGATATGCTCATGTAGTTCTGTTCTTATGAAACTGGGTGGTCTGTAAGTGTTGTTCTGGATGACTGTCTTGGCAGGTCCAGTTTGCTCAAGTATTGTTTTGTTCTTATAGTGACCGCGCGGTCTAGTTCTGATGACCACGCGTCCTAATAAGGAAGGTGATTGTATCCCTTTGTGGTGGTGACGAAATCCGTTCGTTTGCCTATAAATAGAGGTGCAGGGGTCGTCATTCACAAGCAAGAACTGTAAGAAATGTAAGAACTAAAGTTTAGATTGATTGTGCCAGTCGCTCTTTTAAAGTCGCGCGGTTTGAAGTTTGTGACCAGTTTGTTGTGTTCGTAGGTTAGCGGCCAGCGGTCTCCGTCAGCATTCTTCTTATCTTTCCAGCTTTGAATAACCAGCTCGCCAACAGTTTGTTTGGACGATCTGCGGTTTGTAGTTCTTGATCTGTTTGCAGCAGGCTCAATTGATTAGGCGACCTTCAGCGGTCAGGCGGTCTTGAGTTACGGTCTTGCAGTAGTGAGAAGTTCTTCTATTCTGTTCGTGGGATACTTCTGTGATCTAGTGACCGTGCGGTCTGGCAATCAAGAAGTGTGGACAGGGTGTTATTTTTAGCAGTTCAATAAGGAGCAGGTTGTGCGGCTGAGGGTGGCGGTCTGATAGTTAGCAGGTCGGCGACCTGTTCTGTTCGCACGGTCTCAATGGTGTTGTGCAGTCTTGCTGAGTTCGAGCAGTCTATGCGGTCTCAGAAATTCTAGCCACCAGAAGCTTGTTTTTGTTGCTTGTTCTTCTCATCGATGTTTCTCTTATAAATCATGTCTCGTCATGTATGCAACACATTGTAAAAAGTTAGTCAATAAAGATCTTCTTGTCCTTCTATTGTCACTGGTTACTTGATTTGAAATTGAATGAAGTCTTCCGCTGTATTGTCTTCGATCCTACTCTGAAATTTTAACTACAATAATAATGATTTGTTAACATATACTCATAAATGTTCACGAGTACACCCCCCCCCCTTAAATATTTAGGATAATTGGGACGCTTGACGATCTGATCAGGTCCATCAATGGTAAGAACTGGATAAGTTATAGAGTTGAGTTGATTGATTACTCAGACGTACATGAAGGAATAAGAATCTGAACATGCAGAGAAAACTTTATAGAGGTGTTGTCTACCCATACAAACAAGAGCCTTTAGTCACTGGAAAAATGGTGTATTCCGAACGAAATTATTGTTTTTATTTATTGAGATTTGTAACATCCCTCCAACAACTAGACCCCTAGGATGGTTTTGTCATGACTAGGTCATGACAAAACCCTAAGAGGCACAAAGAGATCATAAGACCTTGGCAAATAGGTGAAGACCACATTGGTCGGCAAATAGTGCATTCTAATTATCCAACCTAGGGTTTGACTTTATGGCTTCACCTTGACCCTTGACACCATCATAACATGCCTAATCCATTAAAGGGTGCCTTTGTAACACCCCAATTGTCCAATCGTAGAAAGAAGAGTGATCTGAGTTCAGAGCTAACGCTGGCGGTAGGTGCTAACGCGGGCAGTAGGGGTTGTCTAGACTAACCACTGAGACAATCTCTATGTCGTCGAGACGCTGGCGCTGGCGCTAGCGCTGTTGGTAGTGGTGGTCTAGACGAACCACTGAGATGAGCTCAATACCATTGAGGCAAGCTCTATTCCGTCGAGACGCAAGCGCTGGCGGTAGTGGTCGAACCGATGAGCTTTAAGTCGTCGAGACGCTTGCGCTAGCGCAGGCGGTAGCTGAACCTACAGAATGTGGTAGGATCAATTTTGGTATAGTAAATCATGGCCAAAGGCCTTCCCAATTGATGGGGATTCATTCCTCCTATCAATTAGGAGAGGTTTATGAGGTTTTCCAACTCACATGGGGGATGAATCTAGTGGTTTTTAGGGGTGGCCGAAATTTTACCATTAATGGTGTTAATGGTGGAATCCCAATCCTTGCCTCTTCCTCTCCCCGAATTGTCTCATTAAAAAGCCTCAATGGGTGAATGAGAGCAGTTTCCCACACTTTCCAAACGAAGTCGAGCCCTCTAAATCCATATCGACATGCCACCGAAAGCTTCATGACTAACAATGTTGGACCGACGATCGGCACAGCTACAAGCCACTACTTAGGTCCTCCTTCACTCTCTCTCTCTCTCAGTGGATAAATCTTAGATCAAATTAGGAGAGACATCAGGCTCAATTGGGCCCGATCCCAAGAGAGAAAATTCAGATTTTCATGAAAAACAATGGTGTTCGGGTTTGCCGAAATCGGCCTCTCCAGCGGCCGTGCCACCACCCGGCTATAGCCACAACCTCAACGGAGGTGGTGGTGGCTGGCCGGGGAGGTGGTCGTATGGCCGGTAAATGGCTTGTGAAAAGCTACAGGTTCGGCCAATCATGGCCTTAGGATCAAGCTTGAAGATGAAATCTCCACCATTCATATCACCTGTACATAAAGTTTTTATAGTATAATAATTTTGTATGGTTTGTTTACTCCTTAACACTTACATGTTTGAAACTGAATATTGAGGGCCTTCGAGGCCTTTTCAGGAAAAATTGCCAAGAACAAAAGTTGTAGATTTATATGTATAGTTTAATATAAAATTGATTTGAGCCAGTTTGGCCAACTAGTGTGACCGCATAACTCAGTTTGGTGCAAGGTGTCAAAAGGTTGTTCAGAAATTAAAATGGGTTCCCCCACTAAAATACTCATCCAAATGCTTTGAAATTTAGAACATAGTGTAGATTTACCCTTACCCTCAATATATCTAAAATTGGGAATTTTGGAGGACCTTTTTCTATAGTTTCGTGTAGAAATTTAATAAAATATTTATGATTTAATTTTTGGTTCTAGAGACCTCCAAACCCTTCCAAATTTTGGTGGGTGGTCCTTAGGGTCATGAAATGACTCTAGTAAAAATTTTATCCCATTTGGGATTGATTTGGTTGGGTAATTAAGTAACCCAAATTTGGTCCAACAAGGGGATTTAGGACAAATGTGCACTGGTTGGATTTAATGGATCCTACCTCCTCCAAATGTTGTGAAACCTTGGCCATTGATTTAACATCACATAAAATACCCTCACTAGTGGTTTGGGGTGATTTGAGGTGGATGTGCCCTTGAACCCTAAGTTCAAACCCTAGGGATGTCTAATGAACCTAATGAAGGACATAGGGTCATATGTCCTTGGATTGACTTGGAACTTGGTAGCGAGGTTCATAGGGTGGTATTATGCCCTAGGTAATTTAACTAGGATTTTTAGGTACATTTATCCCCTTTGAATTAATTTCAAACCAATTAGGGCACTTCCTTATAAGAAGGAATTAAATGTTTATATAACCTTGGATGTTCATGAAATTTTGGTTGTAAGCTTTTATTAGTGATATTGTTCTTTAATAATTTAATTGTGAATTTTAGACTGATCTATTTAGTACTTCATTCACAAGTCCTTTGTTTGACCTAGTTATAAGGGGATTTAATTAAGGGTTTGATATTCACTGCAAAATCATGAAATTTGGTCAGAGGACCTTTTAGGGCAAGTATATGATCTGTTAATTTTAGTATAATTTTAGGAAGAACTTATACATGATTCTCTTCACAAAGTGCCCTAAGCTTTGTTTAATTAAATAAAGGATTCATATGGTCAAATGAATCTGGAAAAATATGAAATTCAAGCAGTGAATTTTTCCGATCACCGAGGACATCTGTTAATTTTCTTGTAATTTTTGAATGAGTATTTTTGGTACTTTCTTTGTTAATCCTTGATTTTGATAAATTAATCAATATTTTATTTGGAGGTTAAAACCTTTATGTAAATTCATGAACTTCTTACATGGCTATTATTTTGATTATATATAGTTATTCAAATTTTAGTAAGTCCATAGCTTATCATAAAACCATACTTGGTGTTGAAAGTCATAGGTTCCCTGATTTTGAGGAAATTATAATAAATGCCAATTAGATTAGGGAAATTATAAATTTCTGGAGATAGTCTTAAGATGTCCATAACACACTCCCAATAATAATCTTAGGTCATTTGAATGAGCATTTGGAGTCTTTCTCTTTCTATCCATCATGTAGTTCAAGTGGTCTGCGTATAGTGAAAATACTGAATTAAGATAAGCATATAGGTCTTACATGAGATATTAAAGAATTTGGTTCACCCAGACTGATTGGTTTTGGAAGGGATCACCAAAATAGGGTGGGAGTGAGATGTCTGGATGATTAGGATACAAGAGTATGCTTGGGATCGACGAGAGGTTATCATTCCCTTGGAGTGGAGTAAAACACACATAATGTTAGTCAGTGTAGCATTAATAGTGGGAAGCTCAAGGGTAGACACCAATAAGATTAAGTGCCTTGGAAATGGATCTTTGGGGTTTAGCCCATCATAGCTCCTAGTATCGCTGCGAGCGCCTCACAAGGTAGTCCTCGAGAAGTCCATGGTTAACCCAAAACTGTAGAAATAATTTGTTATGCAAGTTTAACTTAATAATACACTAACCCACATCCCGTTGCTATGGGTGGTTAGTTGGTTTGGTCTTACGAGCAGTAGGCTCGGTGGTTGTAGTTACGGAGCAGCTAGTCTAGCGAGCCGGTGGCTCGGAAGGTTATTGTGATGGGCAGGATAGCCACGGGAGCCTTTGGCTCAGAGATATATAATAATCATATTTGTTTGTGCATGAAGGTGGTGGGTCTTAGTATTGGATGGTCGTTCACCCCGGCATCGATACTTTGACTCAGCAAGTGTGGTTTTCACTTAGCCAAGTAAGTCAGGTGGACCAGCCAGCAAGAGTACGCAGGCGCTCCGCGGTTGTGTTTGTTGCGTTGAGGCGTACGAAAGGTCTAGGTTAGTTAGTGTGAATACCAACCTAGAGGTGGACGAGGCTCAACCCACCGCCTCCGTTTGCCACTACGAGAGGTATCCTGGGAGTTTTGCTAGCTCCAAAAATGGGGAAATAAAGGTCTATACGCATAGAGTCTGGTGCGTGTGTTACACTTGTATGAACATATCATTAATCTACATAACACTGCATGTAAGAGTATAAGCATTGCATTTCAACCCCTACCCCTATCGTATAAATTGGTATGGGACTTTTTATACGATAGGCCTTGCTAAACGACCCCTTGGTCTATAGGTCTGTATGAGCATTCCTATAAATCAAGGTTACCTTTCTGACTTACTTCACTGTACTTTATCTATGGTAGCTAGCTGTAGCTTGTACTTTTTTTAGTTATTATTCTTCACATGTTCTTTACCTTGCTTTACTTACTGTTCTATATATATACACACCTGTGTAGTGGTAGATATTCATGTAGCTAGGTCATGCTATCTACTATGTTTCGTACCCCTTGCTGTCCTCCGGATTGTCCTTCCCGCATAGTGCATAGGAACCACTGAGGGCGAGGTGGGGAAACGAGGCTTAGTATTTTTGACTAATGGTCGGTGGACCATATCATTTTAGGGGATCGGGGAGATGCAGCACCACCAGAGGCCGGTGCAAATTGAGGCGGGCCAATCTAGCACAGGAGCACCTGTCTCAGGATCAGTGAGTGATTATTAGTAGTTTTGCTTCCGCGAGAGATCTTGTAGTGAGGATATGATGTACTGGGCAGGAGCCCTATCTATTACAATATTTTATTCAGTTATTATATGTGGACATCCATCTTTGTGATTTAATATATTTTGTGATGTGGACTTGGACTTATTAATTATTCATCGTACTTTTCTTCTTCCGTGATCATTATTGTTGGTAGGATCTGCATTTCATAGTGGAGACCTTCCCTAGTGTTGGTGTCATCGCAAAGCGGCGGATCTGGGCATAAGACCCAGTTTTGTAGCATGAAAATGGGGTCTTACAGAAGAAGCTTGAGTTCAAGGTACCGAACTCTGCAAACTCTGGGTAGGGCAGGTGGAGCAAAAGGCTAGATATTCTGGGCCAGCTTAACCCTCTGTGTTGGAAACGACTACTGGTCGAGGCCCACTCACTTACTATAATTGTGGCAAGGTGGGAGATATAGGCCGAGAGTGTCGCAGCGGCAAAAAGGCGGGAGTGTCCTATGCGGAGAAAGGGAAAGCGGCAGAATCAGCTGCATCCCATCATATTTCAGCTCAGCCCTGAGTTTACAATCTTGGCCAACAGGACGCCATCAAACAGAATGATGTGGTGACAGGTATGAGTTAGTATACATCTTTTGTTTCTTTATTTACTTACTACCTTGTGCATTGCTTGTTTATCTTGATTGTATTAGGCTTTGTCTGAATCTTTACTTATCCGAGAGCACTGTTTGATACTGGAGCTTCGCATTCCTTTCTATAGGAGGACTTCATATGACCGATTGGAGTGCCTTCGCTCTTATCGATCGAGAGATTGGATGTATTGCTTCCAAATGGGTGCTCGATGCGTGCAGATAGAGTTTGTTGTGTTAAGGTGCGGATAGGAAGTTGCGAGTTTGATTTGGATTTATCAATGCTGCTGATTTCAGAGTTTGATATAATCTTCGGCATGGATTGGTTGTCAAAGCAGCAAGGATGCATTGATTACACTTCAAAAGAAGTTATACTGGGACAGAATACTGAATGTGTGACTACTTTTGCGGGTATGCGTGGATCGAGCAAGATGTTGATATTTATTATCCAAATAGTGAAGGCAGTTCAGAAGGGCGCGAGGTTGTGCTTCGTGCTAGTGGAGGCTATAAGTCCTAAGCCTAGTTTAAGTGATGTAACCCTTATATCGGAGTATCCGGATGTATTTCCAAAAGATTTCCCTAGAGAGCCACCTCAGCGAGAGATCGACTTCACAATATAGTTGGTGTCAGGTGCCAAGTCGGTGCCATGCTCTCTGTACCATATAGCACCAAAAGAGATGGCGGAACTAAATGTTCAGTTGTAGGAGTTACAGGAGCAAGGCTATATACGCTCAAGTTCTTCCCCTTGGGGTGCACCGGTCCTCTTTGTGAAGAAGGACGGAAGCCTGCGTCTATGTATTGACTACCGTGAACTGAACAAGCGGACGGAAAAGAACAAGTATCTGATTCCAAGATTCGATGATCTGTTCGATCAGTTGGATGGATCAACCGTCAATTCGAAACTGGATTTGAAGTCCGAGTACTACCTGTTGAGAATTCGAGAATGCAAAATTCCCGAGATGGCGTTTAGTACCCATTACGGGCACTACGAGTTCACAGTAATGTCGTTTGGCTTGATGAATATGCCATTGGTGTTCATGGATCTGATAAACAGAGTGTTCAGATAGTGCCTTGACCAGTTTTTGGTTATCTTTATTGATGATATACTAGTGTATACTCTATCTGAAGAGGAACATGTAATTCATTTGCGCGTAGTTCTGGAAACCCTGAGAAGGAGTCAACTGTATGCCAAATTCTCAAAGCGTGAGTTTTGGCATGCCTCGGTGGAATTCCTTGGTCATGTGGTTAGTGGAGAGTGTATTGTAGTGGATCCGGGGAAGATAGTCGCAATCTAGGTGTGGCCTATTTTATCGAAAGTAGCAGAAGTCAGGAGTTTCCTTGGACTTGTCGGCTGCTATCGGCACTTCATGAAGAACTTTTCGTGGATAGATCTTCCTCTCACAACTTTGAAAAGGAAGGATCAGAAGTTTGTTTGGTCACCAGTGTGTGCATGGGCTTTTGAGGAGTTAAAGATTCATCTGACCATGGCACCAATATTATGTCTGCCATATGGTATGGAAAGCCATGAGATTTATAGCGACGCGTCATAGAGCAGCTTAGGCTGCGTCCTTATTTAGAATGGTCAAGTGATTGCTTATGGCTCTCGCCAGCTAAAATTGCATGAGAGGAACTATCTGGTCCATGACTTGGAGTTAGCGGTTGTGATATTCGCTCTCACATTGTGGCAGCATTACTTATATGGCGTGAAGATCAATATCTGTATGGACCATAAAAGCTTGAAGTACATGTTAGACCAGAAGGGGTTAAATATGCGACAAAGGAGGTGGATGGAGTTCCTTGGGGACTATACCTTCACTATGCATTACACTCCCGTGAAAGGAATTATGGTCATGGATGCTTTAAGTCGGAGGGCTTCTACACAAGCCAACCGGATTCAGATGCATGATGTGCGTCTAATCTGTGACTTGGAGGCCTTGGAGATTTCCTGTGTGGAAAGGAACTCTAGCGCGAACGCATGCTCGAATTGGACGAAGGCGTAATATGGTCTCGCAGACTGAATAAGACAAGCCCAGGAGCTTGCATGCAATGCTATGTTGCGGAGACTGTGGATGGTTCTACAGCCGAGTTTGTGTTTGACGGTGGTCTTTTGTGGAAAGACAGTTAGTTGTGGGTCCTGATTATTGGCAAACTGAGGGAGGAATTGATGTACGAAGCATACTTCACGAAGTACTCAATTCACCCAGAGAGAACAAAAATGTACCAGGACATGAAAAAGCTATTTTGCTGGTCAAGTTTGAAGGGCATAGCCTTTACGTGGCAAAATACAAGACTTGCGCGCTTGTGAAGGCGGAATGTCAGATACCTGGTGGGTTCCTGAAGTCGTTACCTATTCTGGAGTGGATGTTTGATGATATTTCTATGGATTCCGTGCATGGTTTGTCGAGATCATATTACGGGAATGATGCCGTTTGGATGATTGTGGACCGTTTAACAAAGGTATCCCATTTTATTACAAATCAGAGGGACGATTCAGTAGAGAAGTTGGCAAAGCAATACGTTGATAGTATAATTTGATTGCACGGTGTGCCCCATATCATCATTAATGACCTAGATGGGCGCTTCACATCAAAAGATTGGAGGCTAATCCACCAACTGTTGGGTACAACACTGAAGTTTAGCACTTCCTTTCATCCTCAAATGGATGGGCAGTCTGAATGGACCAACAGGACATTAGAGGATATACTCTGAATGCGCATCTTGGACTTCAATAAGAGGTGGGAAGATCTTCTCTTTATGATTGAATTTACTTACAACAACAGCTACCAAGCAAGTATAAAAATTGCGCCCTTTGATGCCCTTTATGGTAGAAAGTGTCATACTCCCTTGGCTTGGGCAGAGATGGGTGAGACTAAGTTGTTTAAGCGAAAGGAGGTCGAAGATGCCAATTTGACTATTCGAATAGTCCGAAAGTGGTTGTTGATTGTGCAAGATAGGCATACGAAGTAATACAACACCAAGCACATAAATGTTGAGTTCACCGTGCGCGACTGGGTTTATCTCAAAATCAAACCTTTCAAGGACGTGTCCAGGTTTCGACACTTGAAAAAACTGAGTCTGAGATACCTTGGACCATTTGAGTTACTGGAAGGTATTAGTGAAGCTGCCTATCTGCTCGCTCTTTCGACAGAGTTGAGCAGCTTATACGATGTGTTTCACATATCCGTGCTAGGGAAGGATGTGCAAGAGCCTAATCAAGTGCTTTTGGTGAATCAAGTGTTGGTCATTGATGGACTAAAGACTAATGTCATGCCTATTCACATCGAGGATAATGATTTCAAGCAGTTGTGGAATAAATTGATCTGAATGGTCAAAGTCCGCTGGGACAACTGCGGTCGTGAGGAGCTTACATGAGAGCAAGAGCAAACCATGCTTGAGGAGTTCCCCGAGCTATTCCGTTATGGTACAAAGTTGGATTTTGTATCTTTACTATTTACTTGGAAGACCGCTATCAATACAATGAACCTCTTTGATCGGGCAGCTTGACAGGTTTAGCCGCCTAGTTCTATCCGTGGTTGCTTGCGTGCAAATCACCCAGTCCTCCAACAATGAACCAGGCAGTCTACCAGAACAGACCACCATCAAGTATTGAAGGCTATCAGGGCTCAAGTCCAGAGGGCAAGCTCACGGTTTCAGATCATAGACCGCCCGGGTTGCCTCTCTACCCAATCGAAGATTCACCCCAACTCAAGCTCAACATAGATCGAGGTTCAAGCCGCTAGGCCACTCTTTAATCTTCCTTTTGTATCCAGTCACCTCCTACCCGATTCTCATGTATCCGGGCAGGCGATTATTTTAGCTCTGCCCATTTGGGCAGACCCCCCGAGCCTATAAATAGGAGGGCGACGTTCCCAAGACACACATTCTCAAATCCAGGAGCTCGCTTGTAAGAGTTGCGGTCTCGAGTTCAGTGTTTTTGCGGCTTGTTACCCGGCTGACTTCTCTCTTACTTTTCCCTATAACCCGTTGTAACCTCTTATCTTAAATCAAGGGAAAGCCCGTCACAAGAGTGGCATTCGCCGTGATGAGCGAAGTCTGGTCTCGATCGCTGTCAGCGGTCTAAGTGTTATGAATTCTCTACGTCAATAGTAACCAGCAACTCGTAGCCTCTTCTTTTCCCTCGCTTCTTTAGCGTTGATCGTGGAGGTGCGATTTAGGCATCAACAGAAACACGCGACCTTCATATAGTAAGTTGTTAGTGAATTTCGTGATGTAATGTTAGACCGCCAGTTCATCCAAAGAGATCGCTCCGACCACAGCGATGACCCCTTGTGGGAGGTGCTGGAACAATCCAAACAAGAAGACGAGCGGGCTCAATAGCTGACCGATCAGTGATTGGAAGTGATAAGTCAGGCTCTAGCCGTGCTTACCAAGCAGTTAATCCCTCAACAAGCCGTGGCTAGCCCAGCAGTCGCACAAGTTCCTCCTCCTCCTCCTCCATATTTACTACCTAAATTGCCAACCTTTAACCAGCCAAAGACAGTTTCATAGCTCGAAAGGCCTTCTACCGAGAGGACGCCCAGAATATTTCAGCACAGGTTCTCGATTTCCAGGGTGTGACCTCTCATGCATCCCACCTCTCCTATCCAGCGGCTTGTCTTCCAGAAGTCGCAACCCACTTTCCTTATCCAGCAGCGTGTCCGCGAGTAGCCGCAACTACAGCAATTTGTTATCCAGTTCCTCCTCTTTATGAGGATACCGAGGAACCTTCTCCATTCGTGGATGAAGTTCGGGGAGAGTCGGCTCTGAGTAATTTTAAGGAACCACATTTCCCGACATACAATGGGGAATCTGATCCAGCCACTCATCTTCAAGCCTTCGAGTTGGTTGTTGCCTTGAAAACCCTCACTAATGCTACTAAATGTAAGCTCCTCGTAACGTCCTTCGATGGACAAGCGAGGGAATGGTTCTATGGATTGCATCCTCATTCCATAAGTTGCTTCACAGAGTTGCGTAGAGAATTCTTGCTAAGATTCTTTACTTCAAAGAAGAGGAAAAGTAGCCCGGCGGCCCCTTTCAAAAATAAAGCAGAGCAAAGACGAGACATGGGCTCGTTTAGTTGATCATTTTCAAAAAGTGATCATGGAGATACAATACGTTGATCCAGAATTATATAGAGTTGCTCTGATTCATGGCCTAAGAGAAGGGCCACTCAAATTCAAAGCCAATATCAGAGAACCAAAGACTTATCAAGAGATGATCATCTTAGCGAACATGTTAATCAGGGGTGAAAAGAGTAACCCAGGTTATGTCGCTGTTGATACCAAAAATGTACCAGGTACACACTTGCTTAAACTAGAGAAAGAGGGGGGAAACTGTTGGGTGGTAGGATACTTGAGCTACGAATGAAGGAGTGTGAGAGGGAGAAAAAAGAGATAGCGAGGTCTACTGAAAAGAGATACGGCGAGGTCTCCACAGTCTCAAAAACTGGAAACCGCTCAAGTTACATGCTGGGAGCTGGAAACCTCTCCAAGATCCCCAAACTGGTACCCCTTCCCCTCTATTTATAGGCGTGAGAGCCTGCCCGAATGGGCATGTCAAAAAGTAATGGGATGCCCGGATCTACTGAGATCGTTATCTGAGATCGTCTGGACCTGCTGAGACCATCTGGACCTGCTGAGACCATTTGGACCTACTGAGACCGTTTGGACCTGCTGAGACCGTCTGGACCTGCTGAGACCGTCTAGACCTACTGAGACCGTCTAGACCTCCTAAGACCGTCTGGACCTACTGAGACTGCATAAAAAAGAGACTGCATGGGACCGAGACCTCCCAATGTGAGGTCGCCCGTGAAGGTGACCTGGATAGGGCGCCCTGGGGGACGAACTCCACAGGGCGAGGTCACCCAGGGGGCGACCTCCACAAGGCGAGGTCGCCCAGGGGGCGACCTACAAAAGGGCGTGGTCGCCCAAGGGGCAACCTCCAAAAGGCGAGATCGCCCAAGGAGGCGACCTACACAAGGCGAGGTCGCCTACGGGGTGACCTCCATAAGGGTTAGGTCGCCCAGGGGGCAACGTCCAACAAGCGAGGTCTCCCAGGAGGGCGACCTCCATAAGTGTATGCACATGCTTATGAGGAGTTAAAGATTCGTCTGACCATGGCACCAATATTATGTCTGTCATATGGTATGGAAAGCTGTGAGATTTATAGCGACGCGTCATAGAGTGGCTTAGGCTACGTTCTTATTTAGAATGGTCAAGTGATTGCTTATGGCTCTCGCCAGCTAAAATTGCATGAGAGGAACTATCCGGTCCATGACTTGGAGTTAGAGGTTGTGATATTCGCTCTCACATTCTGACAGCATTACTTATATGGCGTGAAGATCAATATATGTACGGACCATAAAAGCTTGGAGTACATGTTAGACCAGAAGGGATTAAATATGCGACAAAGGAGGTGGATGGAGTTCCTTGGGGACTATACCTTCACTATGCATTACACTCCCGTGAAAGGATTTATGGTCGTGGATGCTTTAAGTCGGAGGGCTTCTGCACAAGCCAGCTGGATTCAGATGCATGATGTGCGTCTAATCTGTGACTTGGAGGCCTTGGAGATTTCTTGTGTGGAAAGGAACTCTAGCGCAAACGCATGCTCGAACTGGACGGAGGTGTAATATGGTCTCGCAGACTGAATAAGACAAGCCCAGGAGCTTTCATGCAATGCTATATGGCGGAGACTGTGGATGATTCTACAGCCGAGTTTGTGTTTGACGGTGGTCTTTTATGGAAAGACAGTTAGTTGTGGGTCCTGATTATTGGCAAACTGAGGGAGGAATTGATGTACGAATCACACTTCACGAAGTACTTAATTCACCCAGAGAGAACAAAAATGTACCAGGACATGAAAAAGCTATTTTGGTGGTCAAGTTTGAAGGGCATAGCCCTTTACGTGGCAAAATACAAGACTTGCGCGCTTGTGAAGGCGGAATGTCAAAAACCTGGTGGGTTCCTGAAGTCGTTACCTATTCTAGAGTGGATGTTTGATGATATTTCTATGGATTCCGTGCATGGTTTGTCGAGATCATATTACGGGAATGATGCCGTTTGGATGATTGTGGACCGTTTAACAAAGGTATCCCATTTTATTACAAATCAGAGGGACGATTCAGTAGAGAAGTTGGCAAAGCAATACGTTGATAGTATAATATGATTGCACGGTGTGCCCCATATCATCATTAGTGACCAAGATGGGCGCGTCACATCAAAATATTGGAGGCTAATCCACCAAATGTTGGGTACCACACTGAAGTTTAGCACTTCCTTTCATCCTCAAATGGATGGGCAGTCTGAATGGACCAACATGACATTAGAGGATATACTCTGAATGCGCATCTTGGACTTCAGTAAGAGGTGGGATGATCTTCCCTTTATGATTGAATTTGCTTACAACAACAACTACCAAGAAAGTATAAAAATTGCGCCCTTTGATGCCCTTTATGGTAGAAAGTGTCATACTCCCTTGGCTTGGGCAGAGACGGGTGAGACTAAGCTGTTTAAGCGAAAGGAGGTCGAAGATGCCAATTCGACTATTCGAACAGTCCGAAAGTGGTTGTTGATTGCGCAAGATAGGCAGACGAAGTAATACAACACCAAGCACATAAATGTTGAGTTCACCGCGCGCGACTGAGTTTATCTCAAAATCAAACCTTTCAAGGACGTGTCAAGGTTTTGACACTTGAAAAAGCTGAGTCTGAGATACCTTGGACCATTTGAGATACTGGAATGTGTTAGTGAAGCTGCCTATCTGCTCGCTCTTTCGACAGAGTTGAGCGGCTTATACGATGTGTTTCACATATCCGTGCTAAGGAAGGATGTGCAAGAGCCTAATCAAGTGCTTGTGGTGAATCAAGTGTTGGTCATTGATGGACTAAAGACGAATGTCACACCTATTCACATCGAGGATAATGATTTCAAGCAGTTGTTGAATAAATTGATCTGAATGGTCAAAGTCCGCTGGGATAACTGCGGTCGTGAGGAGCTTACATGAGAGCAAGAGCAAACCATGCTTGAGGAGTTCCCCGAGCTGTTCCGTTAAGGTACAAAGTTGGATTTTGCATCTTTACTATTTACTTGGAAGACCGCTATCAATACAATGAACCTCTTTGACCGGGCAGCTTGACAGGTTTAGCCGCCTAGTTCTATCCGTGGTTGCTTGCGTGCAAATCACCTGGTCCTCCAACAATGAACCAGGCAGTCTACCAGACCAGACCGCCATCAAGTATTGAAGGCTATCAGGGCTCAAGTCCAGAGGGCAAGCTCACGGTTTCAGATCAAAGACCGCCCGAGTTGCCTGTCTACCCAATCCAAGATTCACCCCAACTCAAGCTCAACATAGATCGAGGTTCATGCCGCATGGCCGCTCTTTTATCTTC
This sequence comes from Dactylorhiza incarnata, assembly GCA_033032865.1. Taxonomy (NCBI): domain Eukaryota; kingdom Viridiplantae; phylum Streptophyta; class Magnoliopsida; order Asparagales; family Orchidaceae; genus Dactylorhiza; species Dactylorhiza incarnata. Next base: position 5,287,125 of record JAWHQI010000141.1, on the reverse strand, counting down.
CTTTTTGTATCCTGTCACCTCCTACCCGATTCTCATGTATCCGGGCAGGCGATTATTTTAGCTCTGCCCATTTGGGCAGACCCCCCGAGCCTATAAATAGGGGGGCGACGTTTCCAAGACACACATTCTCAAATCCAGGAGCTCGCTTGTAAGATTTGCGGTCTCGAGTTCAGTGTTTTGTGGCTTGTTACCCGACCGACTTCTCTCTTAATTTGCCATGTAACCCGTTGTAACCTCCTATCTTAAATCAAGGGAAAGCCCATCACAAGAGTGGCATTCGCCGTGACGGGCGAAGTCTGGTCTCGACCGCTGTCAGCGGTCTAAGTGTTATGAATTCTCTACGTCAATAGTAACCACCAACTCGCAGCCTCTTCTTTTCCCTCGCTTCTTTAGCGTTGATCGTGGAGGTGCGATTTAGGCATCAACAGAAGCACGCGACCTTCAGATAGTAAGTTGTTAATGAATTTCGTGATGTAATGTTAGACCGCTAGTTCATCCAAAGAGATCGCTCCGACCACAGCGATGACCCCTTGTGGGAGCCGCTGAAACAATCCAAGCAAGAAGACGAGCGGGCTCAATAGCTGACCGATCAGCGATTGGAAGTGATAAGTCAGGCTCTAGCCGTGCTTACCAAGCGGTTAATCCCTCAGCAAGCCGTGGCTAGCCCAGCAGTCGCACCAGTTCCTCCTCCTCCTCCTCCATATTTACTACCTAAAGTACCAACCTTTAACCAGCCAAAGACAGTTTCATAGCTCGGCAGGCCTTCTACCGAGAGGACGCCCAGAATATTCTAGCACAGGTTCTCAATTTCCAGTATGCGACCTCTCATGCAGCCCACCTCTCCTATCCAGCGGCTTGTCTTCCAGAAGCCGCAACCCGCTTTCCTTATCCAGCAGCGTGTCCGCGAGTAGCCGCAACTGCAGTGTGAAAATTTTTCGTAGATCTTTATGGAGTGAGAAGGAATCATACAACTTAGAGTTCACAAGCCAAACAACCAGAAGCACATGAAGGAAATATAGTCTTTATTGATAACAACAATCTTCATTATAGGGAGAGGTATACATGGCGAGACATGATTTCGCCAGTACACAAAACCAAGGAGAAAAAAATACACAACTTGAAGGAAGATAACTGAGACCGCTCCAGACCGCGTGGTATCCTTGCCGATCTCTGCAAGCTGCCTAACCGCACAACACTGCCGGTTACAGAACACCACCTCAGACCGCTGAGCTAACCGCACCCTACTTACGACCTCCACTGATTCTCCCGAACTCCAGCAACCCACACTTTAAGCCGCAGACCGCCCGAACACTTTCAGAGGAAGAGGTGATCGCTACAGACCGCACTATCCGCAGAAGCTGCACAAGAAAAGTTCAATCAGCAGACCGCCCGGTCAATAATACAGACCGCAGGAATTAGGATAAACTCAGCTTACACTTGGTGTGTCTAATTTTGCTGCTACAGTGGCTCCTATTTATAGGCGTGGGACCTGATCCAGTCACCACCCTATGAGATAGGATCACCACCCCCAAACCGCGCGACCAGACCGGTCTACCCGCGCGATCAGCAACAATTCTTTCTGCTTCATTTGATGAGGTCGCCGGCTTCACTCCAGACCGCGGGAGATCGCCACTCCCTCAGTCAGATCGCGACTCCACAAGGAGATCGCCAGACCACCAAGAAGCCGCCCACCACTAGTGTTTGCCCGAGACCGCAAACACTGTCAGTTCGCCACAAGACCGCGAACACCTGTTCGCATGCCGGCCTGCTTCTGAGACCGAGAACAGAGACCTGTTCGCATACCAGCCTCCTCCTGAGACCGCGAACAAAGACCGCGCGACTAAGAGCCTTAGTCCGCGAATACCACCAGAAAACACGGACAGCCACCAGACCGGAATTTTGGAAACCTGGGCCAACCTGTGCGGTCACGCCAGACCGGCACAGTCCTGAAGAAGCCAGCCCGCCACGCAGTCACAAACAGACCGCGCGGTCTCACCTTCAGCCACCTTGGATAGATACCAGCGGTCATGCTAGGAGACTACGGCTAGGCTAAGACAAACCAGACCGCAGAATAGATCGCCAGGTCGTGTGGTCTCACCAGACCGCCCGACCTCCTCCCGGACCGCCCAGATCCATAAATGTCCACAAACTTCCACTTCAACATTTTCAACACTCCCCCTTGAAGTGGGAAGTTGAAAACAGCCCCAGTAAGCTCCTTAGCCGTGTGAACGGCCCCTTTGCCAGCGCCCTTGTGAAGATGTCAGCAATGTTGTCTGACTCTGAACATGCTCGACTGAAAGAGACCCCTCCAGCACCTTCTCACAAATGAAATGATGCTCGATCTCAATATGCTTGGTGCTCGCATGACAAACTGGATTGGTCACCAGTTTGAGAGCACTCTCATTGTCACCGCGGAGCAGAGTCGGCTCCCGAACCTCCTTATGGACGTCTCCAACCAACCTCCCAAGCCAGATTGCTTCCTGAGCTGCCAAGGCTGAAGCCTTGTATTCCGCTTCCGTGGTTGAGACCGACACAGAATCCTGCTTCTTGCTGCACCATGATATAGTCATGGGGCCCGCCATGAAGACGTATCCAGACGTCGACTTCTGATCATCTGAATCTCCCCTATAATCAGCATCCATGTATCCATGCACCTCGAAGCTTGCATCCCTCCTGTAAAGAAGACCCATATCTGAGGTCGCCTTGACATACTTCAGAATGTTCTTGGCTGCTAGCAGATGAGGCATCCGTGGCTCCGCCATGTACCAACTCACTCTGCCAACCACATATGCAATATCCGGCCTAGTGATCGTTAGATAGATCAAGCTCCCGACCAGAGCTCGGAACACCAACGGATCTTGCAGAATCCTTCCCTCATCCTTCCGAAGCTTCATAGCCTTCTCCAGAGGTGTGGAGATGCACTTCCCTTCCTTCATGCCGAACCGCTCCATGATTCGCTCCGCATATCCAGCCTGGGTCACCAGCACTCCACTCTCCTTCCTCTGCACCTCGAGTCCAAGGAAATGGTGAAGCTCACCCAGATCCTACATCTCAAATCTGATAGACAGCTCAGCCCGAAGCTGCGCTACCTCCTCCTTCGAATTCCCCGTCACGATCATATCATCGACGTATAGCAGCACGATGACTTGAAGCTCCCCACTCTTCTTGACGAACAAGCTTGAGTCTGAGTCTGAAGCACAAAACCCGCAGAATAAGAGATACTCTACAATCTTTCCATACCACGCCCTCGGCGCTTGATTCAACCCATACAGGGCCTTCTTCAACTTGCAGACATGCTCCAGAAAATCTTCAGATACGAAGCCTGGTGGCTGGACCATGAAGATGTCCTTGTTAATCTCGCCGTACAAGAACGCATTCTTTACGTCAGGCTCCCAAATCTTCCACGCCCAACATGCTGCCAAGGCAATCACAACCCGAACTGAAGTCATTTTTGCCACCGTACTGAATGTCTCTTCATAGTCTTCACCGTATTGCTGCGAGAATCCCCGAGCTACAAGGCGAGCCTTGTACCGCTCGATACTGCCATCAGCTTTCTTCTTAAGCTTGTAGACCCACTTGCATGTGACAGGAGTGGTGCCCTTGGGCCTGGGCACCAGAGACCAGGTCTCGTTCTTCTCGAGAGCTGCCATCTCTTCTTTCATCGCAATGTCCCACTCCTTCACACCTTTGGCCTTTTCAAAGCTCCACGGCTCCCTCATATCCAAGGGACCAGCAAAGAAACACGAGATAAAGCTCACCATGTTTCCTCCTGTATAGCGATCAGGGGCAATGATAGTTCGCTTCGATCTCCGCAACGCCTTCCCCTGACTCGCAGTATCCTCAGTTGCTTCTTCCCTAGCTCCCCTTCCAGACGTACTCGGAGCATCGCTCCCCCTGCTTCCTGATCCAGAAGCCTCCGCCTCAGAGCTAGAAATTGATGGACCACCTGGTGACACATGTAGCTACACCTGAAGATTTTCCACAGCTTTCTCCGGCTCCTCCACCCTGCTTTCTGGTAGCTCAATACCAGAACTCCCCTTGTATGACGTCACCTCGTCGAACACGACGTCGCGAGATACAACAAATCTCTGCGTCTCTGGGTCCTTGCACTTCCAGCCCTTCTTCCGGTCATCATAACCCACGAAGAATAGCTTCCTTTCCCTCGCATCTAGCTTCGTCCGAAGCGCATCGGGAATGTGCACATAGCAGGTGGAACCAAACACCCGAAGGTGTGCCATACTTGGCTTTTCCTTGAACATCAGTTCATGTGGTGTCTTCATATTGATGGGACTAAGAGGCATCCTGTTGATGACGTAGGCAGCACAAGACATTCCCTCCGCCCAAAAGGACTTTGGGATACTCTTGGCATGTAGCCAACACTTGCAGGTCTCCATCAGATGATGGATCTTCTGCTCTGCAAATCCGTTTTGTTGTGGAGTATGTGCACAAGAAAGCTCCCTCCGGATGCCTGCCTTCCTGCAAAAAGTAGAGAACTCACCAGAGGTGAACTCCCCTCCGTGGTCAGTCCCCAGCTTCTTAACCCGCAGACCAAGCCGACCCTCCACGAGCTCCTTGAACTCCACAAACTTGGCAAACACCTCCGCCTTCTCCTTCAAGAAGTAAACCCAGACATATCTGGTGTAATCATCGATCAACACCAGCATATATCTACTGCCTCCGAGGCTTGGGGTAGCAGTCGGTCCCATCAAGTCACCGTGGATGCACTCCAACGACACACTATTCCTTGTCTGCAACTTGTCAAACGGAATCCGATGAGACTTGCCGAACTGACATCCAGCGCAAACATGACCGTCACCATAGGAGGATAGACTAGGCAGGCCTTTGACCAGACCTTTCACCGCCATAGCTTTCAGCTTATCCATTCCTACGTGCCCCAACCTCTCGTGCCATATGACAGCACTATCATTCATCCTCATCTTATCGACATAAGAACTTGTCGATAAAACGAACAAGTCTTTTGCTCTTCTCCCCACATGAACGACCTCAGCCTTCACCGCCTCCACATTCCGAAGAAACTTCACTTCTGTTGGGCCAAACAGAATGTGATACCCAGCGTCTACAGCGTTGGTCATGGAGAAAAGTTTTTTCCTCATTCCAGGCACATGATAGACACTTTTCAACGTAAGTGGCCCTCTATCACTGTCCAAGGAAACAACCCCCACCTTCTCCACAGCATGTACAGTATTATCAGCAGTAATAATGGCATCATTACCTGAGTAAGGCTGTGCGGAAGTAAGCTTCGACTCGTCCCCGGTGAGGTGATGACCACACCCCGAGTCCACGATCCAGTCCTCCTGATAGTTGATAGGAGCTGCAACTCCAATAGAAGTCGAGAAGGCTCCTCCCCATCCTCCATCAACATGCCTGGCTTCAGCTTCCCCCTTTCCTGCAGCAGCATGTCCCGGCTGAAGGTTCACCCGGCAATCCTTCCTGATATGACCAACCATTCCGCACCTGAAGCAATTGGGACCTTCCCCCTTCTTCTTCCCTTCAGCCTTAGGAGCATAGCCCCTCTCCTGCTGTCCAGAAGTTGAAGGCCCATTGCCTCCTCCAGTGGTCTTATTCTTATCCCACTTCTTCTTCTTTCCCGTGAAGAGAACTTCGCCATCTCCCCCAGACACTGACACCCCCGCCATCTGCCTTGCTGGACTCTCCTGCGAAGAAAGCAAATTTTCCAGCTCCAGCAGAGACGGCTGATTTGCCCAACCCTGCACCGACGTAGGCAACATATTTCATCCGCAAGCCACGGATGATGTGCCTCTTCAGTTTCGCCTCAGAAATTGGCTCATCAGGATCCAACGCTGAAATCTCGACACACAAGTTCTTCATCTTCAAGAAGAACATAGAGATAGAAAGGTCGCCTTGAGCCGATCTGGCCAGCTCATTCTCCAGGAATTGAAGTCTTGCCACATTCTTTTTGTTAAACAGCCCATCCAGGGCTCTCAAGATCTCCGCAGCTGATGCACACCCCAAGATGTGATCAAACAGATCTGGTGATATTGCCCTCTTCAGGGCGAACTCTGCTTTGGCATTAATCCGCCTCCAGTTCCTCACCTCATGATTGTTATCTCCAACCAGAAAGACTTCCTCCATGCCCTCTCCTCCAACCACCTCCCAGAGGTCCTCACCCAGAAGATAACTCTGCATACAAGACTTCCACTTCTTAAAGTTGGTCGAGTTTAGCATCTCAATTCCAAGACCCCTCGCTTCCATGGCTCTACCACTGGTTCCTTCTTCACAAAGGCGATGGCTACACTAAGTTGTTCACTTCTCTATCCACTCCAACCTAGCTCTGATACCATGTGAAAATTTTTCGTAGATCTTTATGGAGTGAGTAGGAATCATACAACTTAGAGTTCACAAGCCAAACAACCAGAAGCACATGAAGAAAATATAGTCTTTATTGATAACAACAATCTTCATTACAGGGAGAGGTATACATGGCGAGACATGATTTCGCCAGTACACAAAACCAACGAGAAAAAAATACACAACTTGAAGGAAGATAACTGAGACCGCTCCAGACAGCGTGGTATCCTTGCCGATCTCTGCAAGCTGCCTAACCGCACAACACTGCCGGTTACAGAACACCACCTCAGACCGCTGAGCTGACCGCACCCTACTTACGACCTCCACTGATTCTCCCGAACTCCAGCAACCAACACTGCAAGCCGCAGACCGCCCGAACACTTTCAGAGGAAGAGGTGATCGCTGCAGACCGCACTATCCACAGAAGCTGCACAAGAAAAGTTCAATCAGCAGACCGCCCGGTCAATAATACAGACCGCAGGAATTAGGATAAACTCAGCTTACACTTGGTGTGTCTAATTTTGCTACTACAGTGGCTCCTATTTATAGGCGTGGGACCTGATCCAGTCACCACCCTATGAGATTGGATCACCACACCCAGACCGCGCGACCAGACCGGACAACACGCGCGATCAACAACAATCCTTTCTGCTTCATTTGATGAGCTCGTCGGCTTCACTCCAGACCGCGGGAGATCGCCACTCCCTCAGTCAGATCGCTACTCCACTAGGAGATCTCCAGACCGCCAAGAAGTCGCCCACCACCAGTGTTTGCCCGAGACAGCAAACACTGTCAGTTCGCCACAAGACCGCGAACACCTGTTCGCATGCCGGCCTCCTTCTGAGACCGAGAACAGAGACCTGTTAGCATAAGAGCCTCCTCCTGAGACCGCGAATAGAGACCGCGCGACTAAGAGCCTTAGTCCGTGAATACCACCAGAAGACCCGGACAGCCACCAGACTAGAATTCTGGAAACCTGGACCAACCTGTGCGGTCATGCCAGACCGGCACATTCCTGAAGAAGCCAGCCCGCCACACAGTCACAGACAGACCGCGCGGCCTCACCTTCAGCCGCCTTGGACAGATACCAGCGGTCATGTTAGGAGACTACGGCTAGGCTAAGACAAACTAGACCGCAGAACAGATCGCAAGGTCGTGCGGTCTCACCAGACCGCCCGACCTCCTCCCAGACTGCCTAGATCCATAAATGTCCACAAACTTCCACTTCTACATTTTCAACATGCATCGGTTTGTTATCCAGTTCCTCCTCTTTCTGAGGATACCGAGGAACCTTCTCCATTCATAGATGAAGTTCGGGGAGAATCGGCTCCGAGTAATTTCAGGGAACCACGTTTGCCGACATACAATGGGGAATCTGAACCAGACACTCATCTTCAAGCCTTCGAGTTGGCTGTTGCCTTGAAAACCCTCACTGATGCTACTAAATGTAAGCTCCTTGTAACGTCCTTCGATGTACAAGCGAGGGAATGGTTCTATGGATTGCATCCTCATTCCATAAGTTGCTTCACAGAGCTGTGTAGAGAATTCTTGATAAGATTCTCTACTTCAAAGAAGAGGAAAAGTAGCCCGGCGGCCCCTTTCAAAAATAAAGCAGCGCGAAGACGAGACATGGGCTCGTTCTGTTGATCATTTTCAAAAAGTGATCATGGAGATATAATACGTTGATCTAGATCTATATAGAGTTGCTCTGATCCATGGCCTAAGAGAAGGGCCACTCAAATTCAAAGCCAATATCAGAGAACCAAAGACTTATCAAGAGATGATCATCTTAGCGAACATGTTAATCAGGGGTGAAAAGAGTAACCCAGGTTATGTCGCTGTTGATACTAAAAATGTACCAGGTCCACACTTGCTTAAACTAGAGAAAGAGGGGGGAAACTGTTGGGTGGTAGGATACTTGAGCTACGAATGAAGGAGTGTGAGAGGGAGAAAAAAGAGAGAGCGAGGTCTCCTGAAAAGAGATACAGCGAGGTCTCCACAGTCTTAAAAACCTGAGACCGCTCAAGTTACATGCTGGGAGCTGGAAACCTCTCCAAGATCGCCAAACTGGTACCCCTTCCCCTCTATTTATAGGCGTGAGAACCTTCCCGAACGGGCATGTATAAAAGTAATGGGATGCCCGGATCTACTGAGATCGTTATCTGAGATCGTCTGGACCTGCTGAGACCGTCAGGACCTGCTGAGACCGTCTGGACCTACTGAGACCGTTTGGACCTGCTGAGACCGTCTGGACCTGCTGAGACCGTCTGGACCTACTGAGACCGTCTAGACCTACTGAGACCGTCTGGACCTGCTGAGACCGCAAAAAAAAAGAGACTGCATGGGACCGAGACCTCCCAAGGCGAGGTCGCCCGTGGAGGCGACCTGAAGAGGGCACCCCGGGGGATGACCTCCACAGGGAGAGGTCACCCAGGGGGCAACCTACACAAGGCGAAGTCGCCCAAGGGGCGACCTCCAAAAGGGTGAGGTCGCCCAGGGGGCAACCTCCAAAAGGCGAGATCGCCCAAGGAGGCGACCTACACAAGGCGAGGTCTCCTACGGGGTGACCTCCATAATGGTTAGGTCGCCCAGGGGCAACCTCCAACAGGCGAGGTATCCCAGGAGGGCGACCTCCATAAGGTGAGGTCGCCTAGGGGGCGACCTCCATAAGGGCGAGGTCGCCCAGGGGTCGACCTCCAAAAGGCGAGGTCGCCCAGGAGGGCGACCACCAGAAGGCGAGGTCACCCATGGGGCGACCTCCACAAGGGAGAGGTTGCCTAGGGGGCGACCTCCAAAAGGCGAGGTCGCCCATGAGGGCGACCTCAACAAGGCGAGGTCGCCCATGGGGCGACCTCCACACGGGAAAGTTCGTCCAGGGGGCAACCTCCAGAAGGCGAGGCTGCCCAGGAGGGCGACCTCCACAAGGCGAGGTCACCCAGGGGGAGACCTCCACAAGGGTGAGGTTTCCCAGGGGGCAACCTCCACAAGGTGAGGTCGCCCACGAGGGCGACCTCCACAAGGGCAAGGTCGACCAGGAGGGGCGACCTCTCGGGAGAGGGGTTGCGTGTGGTGCGACTTCCAGGTGAGGTTGCGTAAAGTGCGACCTCTACGAGTAACGAAGGCGAGACCACCCGGGCGATGAGAGACCTTCAGGGCTCAGGTACAAGTAAACAAATACCTAGATTGCCGGGAGAGGCCATCTGAGCACTGTGAGAGCTTGTGGATTGCTTCGATCACCTGCAAAAAGCCAGCTCGAGGGTATTGCCGATTTCTGGGTAAACAGTCATGAAGCTACTTAATGATGAAGATCCGTCTAGTTCCTCTTCCAGTTATCATCAGCAATACCACCATCCACCTCGGCCATATTTCTAACCCCGTGCTCAAAGGGGGAGAAATATCAGGCATAAACAACCTTCTTTCGGACATCAACGGTTTCAGGAGCAGAAACCGCCGTTGGCCGCCACACCCGCTCTGTCCATGGCAATTCCACAGATAATGCCAGTGTATCTGCCATAATACACTGCACCATCAACTCCAGTTTCTCCGTCCACTCAGTATGATGATTCTCAAGAGTCCTTCACTCCCCTCAATATCACCATGAACAAGGTTGTTCAAATTTTACAAAAAAGGCATGACTTCAAGAGACCTGCTCCCCTGAAGTCGGATGTCAGAAACCACAATCCAAACCTCTTATGTGAATACCACAAGGAAGGATGGCATTTGATCGAAAACTGTGGAGCCCTCCGCTTGTTAATTGAAAGACTCTTGGGAGAGAGAAAGCTCTACGGTCTGGTTCGAAAAGAGATATCTACCGAACCATCAAAGGGGAAGGACACAGTAGAAGTAATTTGGGAGTGTGCTGATTTGGAGGATGTCTGTTGTTATGACGACATTCATCCTGCTACATGATGCTTCAAAGTAAATGACGAGGGTCCCCTCGGTAACATTTATTACATTCATTGAAGGGTCGGGCCTGAGTCTTCTCGGAAGTCGAGCTTTGCGAGAGTCTTCCGTCAGGAAGTAGTAACTACTTCCACCTCCGCTCCAGAGAAGGCGATCGTTAATTTCGGCCAAGATGACCACCCTCCGAATGCAAATCCATTTGATGATGTCATGGTAATTAAGGCCATAATTGAAAATTACACGGTGCACAAAATCCTGATTGATACAGGAAGTTCTGTCAATATTCTCTTCCGCCCAACTTTTGAAGCCCTAAAGACCGGAAAGCCTCTGCTTTCCACTGAAGAGCTCCTCTATGGCTTTTCCGGAGAGAAAAAAGATGTAGAAGGGTGTAGCGCCCCTGTTTTTTTGTTAATTATTTACGTGGCCACTATGACGTAATTTTGGCGTAAGGGCGTTACGTCAGCTCGTTAGGATTAGTTTGGGCATTAGTTTCGTTAAATTATGTAATTTAGATAGAGCGTGCGAGTTTTCGCGTCATTTTGAGTTGTAGAGACGATTTTGTGTAGTTATCAAGACTTTAGCTTCGGGAAGCTTTATCCCGAGTTTGGCTCGTCGGAATTGAATTCTGACTTCGTCGTTGGATTCGTAGCGCCGATTTTCAGTTTAGGTGCGATTTTCATGAAAATCCGAGGTGTTTTGCTCGTCCTCGTTGTTTGAGTAAAACGGGAGAATTATATAATTATTTAAATATGGAATTTAGGGTTATATAAATACCTAAAATTCTCTCCCTATTCTTCTTCTTCCTTTGTCGAACCAAACCAGCCGTCGAGCGAGAGAGGCGAGAGCGGAGTGTCGTGGAGCTTCCGGTCGGCGAATCGAAGGCCGTAGTGGTCGGAATTGCGTTTGGAGAAGAGATTTGGAATGCTCTCGGCGAGACCTTCATTCTAGTGGTAAGTGTTTCCCGTTTCATGGAATTTTTGGAGTTTTGGTAGTGACCTAATTCCTCTTTTCGACCTGAAAGTTTCAGGATTTCGTGCTCGGTTGAGTTCTTGGCCGACATATAGCTTTTGGAGCGGCGGTCTTCGAGTTTAGCAAGGTTTAAGGTAAGTGGCTATTTTTTTCCTCCTTCTTTATGGTCGTTGAAGCACACTTCCTTTGTTTAAGTACTCTTCTTATTATTTGCCTCCTTCCTTCCTGCAAGTTTTTTTATCGTTTCTGGAGTTTTCCCGTGAAATCAGCTTTTTCCGTGAAATCAGCCTTTTTCAGCTTGTTTTTCCTGAAATTCGTCGAACGCCTTGGAGTTCGTCGATCTGGATGAAATTCGTCAATCGCAGCGTTCGACGAACTGCTTGGAGTTCATCGAACGGCTCGGTATTCCACTAATTTGGTGTGTTCGACGAACGACTAGGCGTTCGTCGAACGGCTCGCGTTCGTCGAACGGCCCGTTGACGAATGGCCTGGCGTTTGTCGAACGACCCAGCGCATTCGACGAACTGACTGGTTTTTATCCCCTGCCATAATTCTCTCGAGAAACTATTATCTCTGCTTTAAATTTCTCGAGAAATAATGATCCCTGTCCATTCACTTCTCGAGAAGCTTAACCCCCCCCCCCCCCCCCCCCCCCCTGAATTTCAATTCTCGAGAAGCATCTTTCCCTGCATTTAAATTCTCGAGAAAACTTAGCCCTGCTGGGGATTTCTCGAGAAAAGGGTATTTCCCTTGGATTTCTCTGGAATTTCTTGTTCTCTGCCTTTACTTTCTCTCGAGAACTGTATGATTTTGCATTGGTTTTCCCTAGAACTTTATGACCCCACTCCTTGATTTCTCGAGGACTATGTTCTTATCCTTCAGATTCTCGAGAAATGCCCTCTACCTCTTGGTACTTGAGTTATGTCTCCGATTACTTCTACTCTTTGAAACCTCGTACCCATTGTGGTTGAATAATTTATGTATTCTCTTATGAATCGTCTTTTGTAGTGTTTATATTGTTTGTGGCCCTATCCTTAGGGTATCCTGGAGATTGTTCTTTTCGGGGTACGTCCCGTGTTTTAATTGAAATTAATTAATAAGAACCATTGTCTTTAGCCTTGCACGGTAGTCGTGTTTGGGGGATAGTGGGGGAATGTTATAGCCTTGCACGATAGTCGTGTTTGGGCGGTTGGGTCTAGTGACACCCCCATCTGGTTTTGGGCTTTGGGTGGTGGAGGTAAGTAACCGCTCCCGTTTAATTTGAGCTGATCAGTCTCTTTAATTAAATTTATCAAGATAAATGAACCATGCTTGTTCCTCTTATTGATATATGGTTCACTTGGTGCGTTATTTAGCCTTATGCTTGGGAGTTTCTTTTTCTGTAAGTTTGGCTTGGGTTGGTACCCTTATGCCTTATTTACTTTACTTCTTATTTTCTGCCACTTGTAAACCCTTGTTGAGGCGTTCTTTGAATTATTGAATGCCTCAGGTTCTGAGCCTTAGCTGCTAGTGGTGTAGTCCGGAGTCTTCAGGAATTCTAGTTGTTGTATTACCCCGCTGCTGCGAGGTAGCTGTTATTAGTTTTCTTCTTGTGTTCAGACATGCTAGTTGGAGCCAATGGGTTAGTGTCATGTTGTTGACGCCCATTGTGCCCTTTGATACTTTATAGCTTACTTGTCAGTTTAATTCCACTACTTTTTGATCTTGTGTATCTTGCTCTCTGGGAATGATTTATGTCTAGGTGCATTATAGTTATAAAATGGCTTTTCTTTCATCCTCATTGCATCCTTTTAAACTGAAATCCTTATCTTTAAAGTCACCCAAAGATATTTTCTATATATATACTACGCCTAGATATGTGCATATCATTTACTTTATGTCATGTCATCACGTGCATGTAGGACCTTAAGTGAACTAAATCAAGTATTTTCCGCTGCAATTACATATATTTTCTCGGTGGACTAGTTGATCCACGAACTGAGAGACACAGTTCTTACCCTAAACTCTAATAAATGATTTCAAATGATGATTTATCATGTAAACATGTTTTGATTAAATAAGTACTAGGTTCCCGCCTGAGCGTCTGCAGTTGTCTCCTGCACGACGTGGCATCATGACGCGTATTTTCCCTTACTCTGATATTCCTAAATTGGGAGAAAATACGGGTTGTGACAGTTGGTATCAGAGCCAGGTTGTTTGACAAGTCGGTCGGGCAACAAATTCTGATATAGTAGTTTTTTTGGTTTCATTACATACACACACCGATGTGTCATCAGTACGTCTTAGTCGAAGCATGAACACTACACTCATAGCATGATAAGAAGTATACGGGGCATATTATGTAGTATGAGATGCATAATATGTGTTTGTATATGGATCCACCATAGATGTCAACATGTGATGGTTATGTAGTATGGGCTGCATAACCATCATCACATGGATGCCCATTAGCACGTTTTCTTTTTCGTTACATGCAATATTATGTAGTATGGGATGCATAATATTTCATGTGTACGCCACTCATAACATGCATTAAGGCCTTTATTAGAATGCATAGCACAACATACATTACATAGCATTACATAAGCACACGTGTGAAGTTAAAGACTTATATGATGACACATGTACACCCATGATTTCAACATGAGCAAAAAAATTCATGACTTCATGACCCTTGCACATGAGTCAAGAGGGGTGATGTAGTATCATCCCCAAATTTAGCATAGCATCATGAAAATCCCAGAGCAAGGTGGTAGCAATGGCAAGTATCTGTACATGTATGTTCTGAACCAAGCAGTGTAGTTCTAGTGTAAGGTTAAGTTTTAATTATAGGGTTATGCGTGTTAGCAGAGATGGCGCGCAAGCGAGTCGCGACTAGGTCGACTCCTCAGTCCGAGGGCAAGTCATCCGGAGCGCAGAGTGAAGCTTTGATAGAGAGTCTGCGCCAGAGCAATGAGGCTCTGACTAGACAGATGGTTGCGATGCAGTCGCAAGTTGAGGCATTGCTGTCTGCCAGTGCTAGGCAGCAACCCGTAGTGCAGGCCCCCGTAGTAGGACAGACATTACCTACTCCTCCTGCTCCCTTGGTACCCCCAGTAGCGATACCTCCGAAAATGAATTTCATTTTGCACTTTCAAAGGTTGGGTCCTCCATCGTATGACAGACGAGCTGATTTCGTGGCCTTGGACAATTGGCTTATATCCATTGAAGAGATGTTCTCGTATTCAGGAATCACCATGGATCAAAAGGTGCTGGTTGCCGGGTACCAGCTTAAGGGTCTCGCAAAGAGTTGGTGGTTGAGGGAGAAGGAAGACCTTTCCGAAGGATGTTCGTGGGAAACCTTCAAAGGAATGTTGCTAAGAATGTTTCTGCCGTCGGTAGAGCAAGACCGGTTGATGAATGATTTCCTGCATCTGAAGCAGAGACAGCTCTCGGTGAGCGAGTATGAGACTGAATTTTGTAAGTTGAGCAGGTTTGCTCCGGCCCTGATAGCCTCGGAAGAAGGAAGAGTAAAGAGATTTCTGGGTGGTCTCCACAGTGATATCCAGCAGCTGGCCAGTGTGTACAAGTCGGAGAAGTACGCCGAGGTAGTAGATGTCACAACCTGCATTTTTCTCCGAATCTAGGATTATCAGAGTATGAGAAAATACACGTCATGATGCCACGTCATGCAGGAGACAACTGCAGACGTTCAGGCAGGAACCTAATACTTAATTAATCAAAATAGGATTATATGATAGGTCATCATTCAAAATCATTTATTAGGGTTTGAGGTAAGAACTGTGTCTCTCAGTTCGTGGATCAACTAGTCCACCGAGAAGGTATATATAATTGCAGCGGAAAGTACTTGATTTAGTTCACTTAAAGTCCTAAATGTATGTAATGACAGGACATAAAGTAAATGATATGCACATAACTAGGTGTATTGTAAGTATAGAAAATATCTTTAGGCGACTTTAAAGACAAGGGTTTTAGTTAAAAAGAATGCAATGAGTATGAAGGAAAAGCCATTTTATAACTATAGTGCACCTAACATAAATCATTCCCAGAGAGTAAGACACGAATGATCTAAAAGTAGTAGCATTTAACTGGCAAACAAACTATAAAGTATAAAAAGGGCACAATGGGCGTCAACAACATGACATTAACCCATTGGCACCAACTAGTATGTCTGATCGCAAGAAGAAACTAAAGACAACTACCTCGCAGCAGCGGGGTGAACAACTACTAAAACTCTGAAACTCTAGGCTACACCACTAGCCGCTACGGCTCTGAACCTGAGGCATTCAATAAAATAAAGAACGCCTCAGCAAGGAATTACAAGCGAAAGAAAACTAGCAGAAAAGTAAGCAAGGCTTAAGGGGTACCAACCCAAGCCAGATTTACCGAAAGAGAAGTTCTAAACGAAGAACTAACAAGTACCGAGTGCACTAATATCAAGAAGAGGAACAAACAGGTTCATTTATCTTGTTAATTTTATTTAAAGAGACTGATCAACTCAATTTAAACGGGAGCGGTTACCTACCTCCGCCACCCAAAGCCCAAAACCGGGTGGGGGTGCCTCTAGATCCATCCACCCAAACACGACTACCGTGCAAGGCTATAACATTTCTTCCACTGTCCCCCAAACAAGACTACCATGCAAGGCTAAAGACAATGGTTCTTATTAATTAAATTTCAATTAAACACGGGACGCTGCCCGAAAGGATATTCACCAAGATGCCCTAAGAGATGGGGTCACAACAAAGTAAACATTTTCCAAAACTAATCATAAGAGAACCCATAAGTTAATTTAACCACAACGGGAATGAGGTTTCAAAGAAGGAAAGTAATCATGACCATGGGTACAAAGCAGACATAGACAAACCCCTGCACACTCTAGAAGATTCAAAGGCTGCATGAGGGGGAAGAGGTCTGGCACATACTTCAGGAAGAACAAGCCCTATTCGAGAAGGAGAAGACACTTCTCGAGGGGTATAAGGACTTCTCGGGAGAATAGAGGGGCTATCTGCAGGGATTTCTCGAGAGGAAGAGGGGACTTATCGAGAGCAGGACAGGGACTTCTCGAGAGATGCAGGGATTTCTCGAGAGGAAGAGGGAAAAAGGGGTTGGGCACTTCTCGAGAAACAGAGGCCATTTCTCGAGAAAACGGAGGGAAAAATTCTCGAGAAGGAACAGAATTTCTCGGTAGACCGAGGCACTTCTCGAGGAATCGGGAAGGACAACTCTCGAATTGCGGGGCATATCTCGAGAAATCAAGGGCATTTCTCGAGAAATCAGTGGCATTTCTCGAGAGATCAAGTATACTTCGCGAAAATATGGGAGGAGGTCTAAGCAGCAGTCTGATAGCTATAATGGATACTTTAGACACGGGAGGGGGGGAGATTAAAAGTGCCAAGAATTTAGCTAGCAACGTAAGATACACGGTTCAAAGGCTAAACAACACAACAAGTCCTCCAGGCAAGAAGAACCATACTCCAAAGTAAAGAGAGGGTGAAAGAAAGCCACTTGCCTAAAACCTTGCAAACCCAAAGATCTCCGCTCCGGAAGCTATAGATCGGCTAGGAAAACACACGATCAAAGATTCCTGAAACTTTTCGGACCAAAAGGAGGGGTTAGGTCACTACCGTAACTCCAAAAATTCTACAACACGGGAAAAGCTTACCACTAAGACGAAGATCTCGTCGAGAGCTTTCCAAAACTACTCTCCAAATGCGACTCCGACTACCACAGCCCTAGGAATCATCGACCGAACGCTCCACGAAGCTCCGCTCTCGCTCTTTCGCTCGGAGGCTGATTTGATCGAAGGAGGAAGAAGAAGAAGAAGAAGAGGGGAGGGCTTTAGGTTTTTATACTAAAAACCTAATTTACTATTTAATTAATTAAATAATACCCCACTCTTACTTAGAACCGCGAGGGCGTCCAAAACACCTCGGATTTCTACGAAATTCGCACCTAAACTAGAAACGACGCTACGAATCCAACTGCGGAGTCAGAATTCCATTCTGACGAGCCAAACTCGGGATAAAGCTTCCCGAAGTTAAAATCTTGATAACTACCCAAAAATCTCATCTACAACTTGAAACGCCGCGAAATCTCGCACGCTCGATCTAAATTACCTACTTTAACTAAGCTAAGGCTCAAAACTAACCTGACGAGCTGACGTAACGCCCTTACGCCAAAAATTACGTCACAGCAGCTACGCAATATAATTAACGAAAACCAGGGGCGTTACAGTCACTCCCCCTAAAAAGAAGTTTCGTCCCGAAACATAAAATCCAAAGGTTAAGAAGAATACAGAATCAAATCCAAAGGTTTCTAGACAGAAGGTTTACCCGAAATCTAAGAGAAGAGGCTAGGATGAGTCTCTCTCATGGCAGACTCCAGCTCCCATATTGCGCTTTCGACACCCTGGTTCTTCCAAAGAACCTTAACCATCGGGATCGTCTTCCTCCGCAACACACGCTCCTGAGTCTCCAAGATTCGGACAGGCTCTTCAACATACAAAAGATTGGGCTGCAATACGGGCATCGAATCAAGAACAAGCCGATCACTACGCAAACACTTCTTCAATTGGATCACATGAAACACATCGTGAACATTTGGGAAGGAAGCAGGCAAATCCAATCTATAAGCTGACAATTTGGAAAGGTCCCACATACCAGGGATACAACTTGTGGTTCCTTCCAAATCTCATAACACCTGGCATCGAAGAAACTTTCAAGAACACCTTGTCTCCAACAGCAAACTCTAGATCCACCCTCCTCCGATTGGCAAACTTCTCATACCGCTCCTGAGCAATACGAAGCTTCTCGCGGATATGAGTCACAACAACGCTCATCTCTTTCAAAGCTTCAGGGCCTAACAACGGCCTCTCTCCAACCTCGGCCCAAAACAAGGGAGTTTGGCAACGCCTCCCATACAAAGCCTCAAAGGGGGCCATTTGCAAACTCTCCTGATAACTATTATTGTAGGCAAATTCCATCAATCTAAGACACTTATCCCAAGCTCCTCCATGATCCAGAATATAACACCTTATCATATCTTCCAAAATTTGATTTACTCTTTCTGTCTGACCATTGGTCTGAGGATGGTAAGCGGTAGAGTATCTAAGGTCAGTGCCCAAAGCTCCCTGCAAACTCTGCCAGAAACGAGACATATACCTCGAGTCTTGGTCCGACACAATGCTCACGGGCACACCATGCAATCTGACGACTTCGTCCAAGTACAACTCTGCTATCTTCCCCTTTGAATATCCAATCTTAAACGGTACAAAGTGAGCACATTTTGTCAAACGATCGACTATGACCCACACCGAATCATGACCTGAGGGAGATCTCGGCAAATCGGTAATGAAGTCCATTAAAATACTCTCCCACTTCCAGCTTGGAATATCCAACGGGTTCAACTTACCTCCAGGCCTCTTATGATCTGCCTTCACGCGCTGACAGGTTAAACATTCAGAAACATACCTTGCTATATCATTCTTCATACCTGGCCACCAAACAATCTGCTTCAGGTCTTGTACATTTTTGTGGAACCAGGATGATTGGAAACACTAGAGTCGTGCGCTTCACTACGGATCTTCGCTCGAATATCTACCGACGCGGGAAGGCAGTACCTACCTCAATACATCAAGGTATCTTTATCACCAATAGAAAAATCAGGTAATTCCCCTTTTTCAGTCCTATCTCGAAGATGCTGCAAGTCAGGATCTTCCTTCTGATGCATTCTCGTAAGGGTAATCCAAGAAGGTTCACTAGCCTCTAAGCTCGAAGGCGCGGTGCAACTACCGACTGAAATATCCATCAACATAAACTCCTCTACTAAGGACGGCACAAAGAGATTGAAGATACGCGCGGTCTTTCTGCTCATGGCATCGGCCACTACATTAGCCTTACCCGGATGGTAGAGGATATCAACCTCATAATCCGCAACATACTCCAACCACCTCCGTTGGCGCAAATTCAGCTCTTTCTGGGTGAAGACATACTTCAGACTCTTGTGATCCGTATAAATCTTGCATGACACTCCATATAATAAATGTCTCCAAAGTTTTAAAGCATAGATCACTGCAGCAAATTTTATGTCATGCGTAGGGTAATTCCTTTCATGGACTTTCAATTGTCTGGACCCATAAGCAATCACCTTTCCTTCTTGCATCAAAACACATCCTAACCCAATGAGATATGCATCTACATACACAGCGTACTCTAATCCTTCGATCGGCAAGGCTAACACAGGAGCACTGCACAAACGCCTCTTTAATTACTGAAAGGCTTCTTCGCACTTCTCGCTCCAAACAAAAGCGGTGTTCTTCTGGGTAAGCATAGTATAAGGTGTCGACAACACCGAGAACCCTTGAACAAATCTCCTGTAGTACCCAGCCAACACTAAGAAACTCCTTATCTCCTTAGGCATTGAAGGCGTCTTCCAATCCAACACAGCAGAAATCTTAGCGGGGTCTACAGTAATTCTGGTCCATCCTTGTTCACCACATGACCCAGAAAGGACACCTGAGAAAGCCAGAACTCGCACTTACTCAGCTTCACATATAACTTGTGCTCTCTAAGAGTAGACAATACTAAGCGCAAATGCGTAGCATGCTCCTCAGCACTTCTAGAATAAACCAGCACATCATCGATGAACACCACAACGAAAATATCTAGAAAATCCTAGAACACACGGTTCATCATGTCCATAAACGCAGAGGGTGCATTTGTCAAACCAAAAGACAACCAGAAACTCAAAATGGCCATAACGAGAATGAAAGGCAGTCCGGGGAACGTCTAACTCACGGATTCTCAACTGATGGTAGCCTGATCGAAGATCAATCTTCAAAAACACAGTGCTGCCACGCAACTGATCAAACAGATCATCTATCCTCGACAACGGATACATGTTCTTGATGGTCACTTTGTTTAATTCTCTATAATCTATGCACAACCTCATCGAACTGTCCTTCTTTTTCACGAAAACAACTGGAGCACCTCAGGGCGAAGAACTTGGCCTAATGAAACCACACTAATACAACTCATCTAACTGAGTTCGCAACTCTTCTAACTCGCGCGGGGCCATACGGTACGGGGCCTTAGCAATAGGACGTGTACCCGGCTCAAGATCAATAACGAACTCCACATCTCTATCAGGCGAGAGTCCAGGAAGACTGACAGGAAAGACGTCAGGAAACTCTCGCACCACCGGAACGCTCTCAACACACGGCGGTCCAGGAACAGTTTCTACTACAGAAACAAGGTAAGACAAACAACCAAAAATTAACAGTTTCCGAGCACGTACCGCAGAAATTATCGGTGAACACTGGTATGGAGAACCAAAAACGCTCATGGGATGACCGTTGTCCATCACAAAGTCCAGACGCTTTTCCTTGCATCGGATGACCGCATCATAACTGGACAACCAGTCCATACCCAAAATCACATCAAAGTCTTCTAAGTCCAACACCTTGAGATCAGCAACAGCCATGAAATCTCCTAAGAGAACCGGACATCTTCGGACGCACTGGTTCGAGGATACCAAATCACCAGAAGGGAACTTAACGAGAAACGAATCGTTGCCCAGCTCAGGGGTCAAACAGTGACGCTCAACGAAGGCCCTTGCTACGAACGAATGGGTAGCACCCGAATCGAACAGAACACGCGCCCAACGATTCTTTACCTTAAATCTCCCTATAAGCGCGAACAAAAACTAGTCTAATACAGCGAAAGCAAAAAGAGTCAAGACTAAACAGATGGCTTAAGGTCTAACCTGCGATCACTTGGGTTGAAGACTGCGCTTGCTCCTGAGTTAACACGTTCAGCTTTCCTCTTCCTTTATCCTGATGCTGCGGCGGCGACAAGGTTCGAAGCGAAATAGGATGCAATGGGGGTTGAACTAGCGGGCATTTGAACTTCATGTGCCCTTTCTGCTTGCATTGGAAGCAAACCTTCTCCTTAGTCCAACACTGGGCCGCTTCGTGCCCCTTTTGCTTGCACAACTGGCAGAGCACCTCACCCTTCGGAGCACCCTGGATTGCCAGCACTCGCTGCTGCTTCTGATCTCCCTTTCTCTTGAAACACTTCTCAACTGGATGGCCAGGGCGGCCACAGAAACTGCAGACCTCACCACCACCTTTCTTCAAACTTAAGGCAGGCGTACCAGAATCTCCTTCCTCTCCAGCCTTTCTCTTTCCCTTCTTCACCATCGATCCTCGGTTCTTGGCATTATCAATTGCCTCGACCTTCAGCGCTGCCTCAACTACCTCGGCGTACTTCTCCGACCTATACGCACTGGCCAGCTGCTGGATATCACTGCGGAGACCACCCAGAAATCTCTTTACTCTTCCTTCTTCCGAGGCTACCAGGGCCGGAGCAAACCTGCTCAACTTGCAAAATTCAATCTCATACTCGCTCACCGAGAGCTGTCTCTGCTTCAGATGCAGGAAATCGTTCATCAAACGGTCTTGCTCTACCGACGGCAGAAACTTTCTTAGCAACATCCCTTTGAAGGTTTCCCATGAAACTTCCTTCGGAAAGGTCTTCCTTCTCCCTCAACCACCAACTCTTTGCGAGACCCTTAAGCTGGTACGCGACAATCATCACCTTCTGATCCGCAGTGATTCCTGAATAAGAGAACATCTCTTCAATGGCTATAAGCCAATCGTCCAAGGCCACAAAATCAGCTCGTCCGTCATACGATGGAGGAACCAACCTTTGAAAATGCGAAATGAAATTCATTTCCAGAGGTATCGCTACTAGGGGTACCAAGGGAGCAGGAGGAGTAGGTACTGTCTGTCCTACTACTAGGGCCTGTACTACGGGTTGCTGCCTAGCACCGGCAGCCAACAACGCCTCGACCTGCGACTGCATCGCAACCATCTGCCTTGTCAGAGCCCCATTGCTCTGGCGCAGACTCTCGATCAAGGCTTCACTCTGCGCAACCGAAGACTCATCCTCCGACTGGGGAGTCGACCTAGTCGCGACTCGTTTGCGCTCCATTTCAACTAATATGCATAAACCTCTAATTAAAACTTAACCTTACACTAGACCTACACTGCTTGGTTCAGAACATACATGTACAGCTACTTGCCATTTCCACTACCTTTCTCTGGGATATTTTCATGATGATATGCTAAATTCAGGAACGATACTACATCGTCCCTCTTGATTCGTGTGCAAGGGGCATGAATGCATGAAAATTCTATTCATTTTGAAATCATGAGTGTACGTGTGTCATCATATAAGTCTTTAGCTTTGCACGTGTGCTTATGCAATGCTATGTAATGTATGTTGTGCTATGCATTCTAATAAAGGCCTTAGTGCGTGTTATGAGCGGCGTACACATGAAATATTATGCATCCCATACTACATAATATTGCATGTAACGAAAAGAAAAACGTGCTAATGGGCATCCATGTGATGTTGGTTATGCATCCCATACTACATAACCATCACATGTTTCCACCTATGGTGGATCCATATACAAACACATATTATGCATCACATACTACATAATATATCCAGTATACTTCTTATCATGCTATGAGTGTAGTGTTCATGCTTCGGCCAAGACGTACTGATGACACATTGGTGTGTGTATGCAATGAAACCAAAACAACTACTCCACATCAGAATTTGTTGCTCGACCGACTTGTCGAACAACCTAGCTCTGATACCAACTGTCACAACCCGTATTTTTCTCCGAATCTAGGAATATCATAGTAAGAGAAAATACACGTCATGATGCCACGTCATGCAGGAGACAACCGCAGACGTTCAGGCGGGAACCTAATACTTAATTAATCAAAACATGATTATATGATAGGTCATCATTCGAAATCATTTATTAGGGTTTGAGGTAAGAACTGTGTCTCTCAGTTCATGGATCAACTAGTCCACCGAGAAGGTATATATAATTGCAGCGGAAAGTACTTGATTTAGTTCACTTAAAGTCCTAAATGTATGTAATGACAAGACATAAAGTAAATGATATGCACATAACTAGGCGTATTGTAAGTATTTTAAATACCTTTAGGCGACTTTAAAGACAAGGGTTTTAGTTAAAAAGAATGCAATGAGGATAAAGGAAAAGCCATTTTATAACTATAGTGCACCTAACATAAATCATTCCCAGAGAGTAAGACACGCATGATCTAAAAGTAGTGGCATTTAACTGCCAAACAAACTATAAAGTATAAAAAGGGCACAATGGGCGTCAACAACATGACACTAACCCATTGGCACCAACTAGTATGTCTGATCGCAAGAAGAAACTAAAGACAACTACCTCGCAACAACGGGGCTCTGAACAACTAATAAAACTCTGAAACACTAGGCTACACTACTAGCTGCTACGGCTCTGAACCTGAGGCATTCAATAAAACAAAGAACGCCTCAGCAAGGAATTACAAGCGGCAAAAAACTAGCAGAAAAGTAAGCAAGGCATAAAGGGTACCAACCCAAGTCAGATTTACCGAAAGAGAAGTTCTAAAGAAAGAACTAACAAGTACCGAGTGCACTAATATCAAGAAGAGGAACAAACAAGTTCATTTATCTTGTTAATTTTATTTATAAGGACTGGTCACTCAATTTAAACGGGAGCGGTTACCTACCTCCGCCACCCAAAGCCCAAAACCGGGTGGGGTTCCTCTAGACCCAACCACCCAAACACCCAAACACGACTACCGTGCAAGGCTATAACATTTCTCCCACTGTCCCCCAAACACGACTACCATGCAAGGTGATGCGCTAATCTTAGCACACCGCTATAGGCGATAGTAAGATTGCGACACGAAATGGCAGTGTACCGATCGTTCAAGTAATATAAAATGGGAATGAATTCCCAAGTATCGATCTCAAAGGAACACAGTAAGGTGGAGTTTATTATCGAGGAAGGACTTGAGATTGAAGTCCTTTCGTGCGGATGGATGCAGAAACGGGTGTTTTGGATTGTGGAAAATAAAGAGAAAATATTACACTACTCCTATGCAATGCCGCTATGCAATGCTTCGCTTGGCGGAATGGAGACTAGGCAGGCCTTGTGCGCGCTGCGTCGCAAGGGCGGATGGACGAGTAGGCAAGGGGAATCGAACTATGCAGGCCTTGAGCGCGCTGCTTCATAGGGGGAGTGGATTACACGGGTCGCTATGCCACGCTTCGCTAGGCGGATGGACGAGAAGGCTTGCGGATGGAATAGTTCGCACCGGCGGAGTCGGAATGGATTACACGGGCCGTTAGCACCGCTTAGCTTGGCGGATGGACGAGTAGTCTTATGGAATGAGGGTTGCAAGCACCTCTTCGACAAGCACGCCACTAGCAATTTCTAGTGCGGCACACGAACGTGACGGCGGGATGGAGGATGGAATGGGGCGCTCCTCAAATCACATTAACCACAAACATAACCACAAAACTATGGAAAATTACACTAATAATATTTAGGGTTTATGGACATCATTCATATAGAAACATACAACCACACATATCAAATAGAATCAGCAAAAATAACAAGGAGGAGGTAAGATTACAACTGAAGCATGAAGACTCGTTGGAGATTCACGGCCGAAATCTAGGGTTGTCAATCCTCGTCCGGGCTCGGTATTCAACTGTCGTCCGGGGTAGAAGTGGGCTGTCACTACCTCCCAATGGACCCATCTTCTTCGTCAATAGCCTTCAGCCACGATCTTACTGGAGAACTCCAAGGATATAGTGCAAAATCCGTTGAAATGGAGCTTGAAAGCTTCTGAATGATGGAGGAGGCCTAGAGGATGGTCCGGCTCAAGATTGGCATTAAGAATATGCCCGGAGCTCCTCCCGAAGGTGGGCGGCGATGGAGTGGCGAAGAGGGCGCTCTGGAGCGAGAAAACGGCACTGAAAATGGATGGTCCGACCTAATTTTGTGGGCTGGATATTTATAGAAAACAAGGCGCACGATCAGTGGCGCACGATCAACTGATCGTGCGCACTGAAAGCTGGTGATCGTGCGCTCTGTGCCCGAAACCTGCAAAATAAAACTGTAGAAAAATATAAAGCGCACGACCGTGCGCACGATCGTGCGTAGCAAACGCACGACCAAAATCCGAAGCTGTTTTTGGGCAGCAAATGAAGTCGCACGATCAGAGGCGCACGAGCAACTGATCGTGCGTGAAGGAAACGCACGATCAGTGGCATTTCAGGCAGAAATTGCCCCCAAACAGACTCCGAGCATCGCACGATCCATGAACCTGCAGGAAAACCTCCAGGACTACAGAAAAACAAGGGATCACACCAAGAATGGGCATACATGTGCACTAAGAGTGGAATATTAGACGGCTATTAAATATAAATGAAAACAAGCTTAAAGTGTGGTGCAAAGACTAGAAAATCGGCCCAAATAAGTCCAAAAATGTATATATAAATGGGACTCATCACACCCCCAGACTTACCTATTTGCGCGTCCCGAGCAAACAACTCTTGGAGGATGGGAAAAACAAGGGTTAGAAAGGTGATTGTGGCTAGGAGTAATATGCGAAATCAAATAATCATGTGCATAAAACTCTCGTAGAAGAAATTTCTACTATGCAAAATAATTTACAAATATCTAAAATAGTAAATTAGAGATTAGTTTACTCAAAAGCTGAACCAAGTGTGATCTGCCAGTCACATGTAGGGAGAATGTAGAGACGCGCTCAGACGAGTATTTCGAAAAATACGGGATACAATACTAACTCCACCGAAATCCATCGGTGTCGGGAGCCATAAGCTCGCACTTTCGCACTTTCTCCACAGCATTAGGTAAAACTACACACTAGTCAATAGGGCTTTCGGGTAAATATGTGGCTTAGGTTGCGGTAGGATATACAATGATAAACTCGGAGGCTAACACACCTAACTTTTTTGAGCAATACACTTTGTAAACCCCGGCAACACATAAAGCTGATGTGTTCATCGCCAACACCCAATATAAAGTAATTCCTATCAAACAATTCAGAACTTCTGAATTAGAATATAAAGAACTCGGAATTTTTTTCTTTTGGAGCGCTAATCTTTTCAATTTTTAGCTCACTAATACTTTCTTTTTTAATTTTTTTCTTCAACTTAGGCAATCCAAATGTGTATCCATAAATAACAACACATCACAATAATCAGTTAGAAGATAAAGCTCAAAACACGTGCGCATACAGGTTTGGAAATCTTGGCTTAAGCGAGAGCGGTGGAGCTAAATAGAAAAGGTGGGATAGGCTCAAAATTGGTTAGCAAGGGTGAATTTTCGGTTTGGCTCAAAGCTCAAACGGTCCAAAGAATGGCCTACATCATACTAATGCGTTAGAACTACTCGGTGCCTATGTTTCGAGAGTCGCTTGGGGCGAGTTCTTAGCCACCGAGAAAGATAACTCTTTCTCCCGACTCGAGAAATACGAATCTAGCGTTCAATACTAACTCACCTACACTACTGGTAGATCGGCACAGGTTCATGCTTTGAGTAAAATAAAACTCTAATTACTAGATTAGATAAGAGTAAAGATACAAAGCATGAAAATAGAAATAACTTCTACACAAAATTATATGCAAAACATGAGTATTCGATTAGAACACTACTGGACTCAACATCGTACTCCAAACCACAATTCCTAGCTAACACAAGTGACTTCCCGGCTCCATTCCAAAAGGAAATTTGGCATGGTAGCACTCACAAGTAAGTGCATGCATAGTGGGTGCAGTGTGTCCGTGCTACAATATGACATAAATAAAAATATACTTCTGGTAAGCTAAAATGTGTACACGTGTAGTGAACACTCGGTACACTCCCCCCAGACTTGAATTGGACAATCACATAAATTATGACAATGAGAATAAAGAAATGCTAGGGAAGAGGGTACCTATGCTCAGATATGAGCATACCAGAAGATTGACGTTAAATTCTGAAAATTTTGCTCCAAGAGTCCGCCACCAAAGAAATTGCCGCACACCTGCAGGCAAAAAGGCTCCAGGAAAAAAAATATATAACACTAAACTATTAACGGGTTAGCAACAAAAACTTGGGTTGTCTCCCAGCAGCGCTATTGTTTACCGTCCTTAAGCTGGACTAAATACCTGTATTATGCAGTTTTAATAATAGTGTCTAAACATAGAAGAGAAGACCAAAATATCCTAATTATTACAAGCATGCCAAAAAGATCAACTGTATGTTGATTTAAAATGGTAACTGAGAATAAAAGAAATAGGTCCGAAGACCCAGCAGTAGGAGCAGAAGGACGAATTTATCCTCCATCCCCAAAACTCTTTCTTTTTCGCCTTCTTCTTCTCTTCCGACATTAGATCAGGATATGAATATCTTTTGCCTCCCTGCAGCCAATCCTTCAAGGGAAACACCATCACATCACTGTATTTCCCCTGCAAGTATTGGTTTTCATCATTACCCAAAAATGGGTCAACATACTCAAAATCCTGCATGGATGGAAAAGAATAAGCATTAAAAATATCAGGAAGAGGAGATAGAGGTGTATCAGCAGTGGAGGGTATTTCAGGTTCAGCTTCCCAAAGATTTACCACTGATGAATCCCCCTGCACGTGTTCAAGTAAAGAAGGATGGTCAGGAAACAAAATAGAAGAAAGACATAAATAATCTGTAATTATAGGAGTGATCCCGGTTTCACTTCTAGCAGGATCCAAGGATAGATCACTATCATCATTGTAAATATCATAGCAAGGGGAACTTGAGAACTCAGGGGCCTCAGTGGTGGTTTGGACCTCCTCGTCCCATGAAGAAGTGCAAATCTCCTCATCAGAGAGAGTATCCTCCTCATCCCACCGAGGTGCAACATCGTGTTCAAGGTATTCATTCTCCCCTTCATGGAAAACGACATCCTCATCCCACTTTGGAGCACCCTCCGAGTCAGAAGCATCACCCCACTCCTTCACTTCGATAGGATCATAAAAAATGTGTGTAGAAAAATCATGCAAAGAAACTGGAGGAACAAAAATATTTGGTTCCTCCGCAAAAAGATCCGCTAACGCCTCCCCAATGGAAAGAATACTTTCCTCATCATACTCAGGTGCATCTAGGAGCTCCCATTCCTCTCCTTGTTGGCTAACAGATGAGTGATCATCATCACTAGGAGTGAATCCATACACAGGGAGTGAGGAGTCCATGCATGAGACAAGCTCGGGGGTAGAGGGAACAATTGCCTCCATGGGTAAGGAATGAGCGATAGGGACAATGTTGTCATGAGTGGAGGAGCAGCGGTCAGGATTGAAAAGACTAGGACAGTCCTTCACTTCATGACCCTCTCCTCGACACAACAAGCAAACAAAGTTCCTACACTGCCTAGCATATAACTCCTTCATTTGGTCTATATAATAGACCATCTTGTCGTAAGTGCTAGGAGAAATGTCCCATGACGACATATTTGACAATTAAAGCAGATATAACGAAACTGAAATTCTTTGCAAGAAAATTAATACAAACTAATAAAACTCCCTGGATTAAACTTGCCTAATACTTTAAAACAGGAGAGGAGAAATAATAACAAAATATATATATAATTAAAAAGCAAACAAAAATAAAGCGGCTATTCACACTGGAAGAACTACTATCTCCTGTCTCCCTCTACAGAAAACTCACATGTCTGCGTTCCCCGGCAACGGCGCCAAAAACTTGATGCGCTAATCTTAGCACACCGCTATAGGCGGTAGTAAGATTGCGGCACGAAACGGCAGTGTACCGATCGTTCAAGTAATAAAAAATGGGAATGAATCCCCAAGTATCGATCTCAAAGGAACACAGTAAGGTGGAGTTTATTATCGAGGAAGGACTTGAGATTGAAGTCCTTTCGTGATGATGGATGCAGAAACAAGTGTTTTGGATTGTGGAAAATAAAGAGAAAATATTACACTACTCCTATGCAATGCCGCTATGCAATGCTTCGCTTGGCGGAATGGAGACTAGGCAGGCCTTGAGCACGCTGCGTCGCAAGGGCGGATGGACGAGTAGGCAAGCGGAATCAAACTATGCAGGCCTTGAGCGCGCTGCTTCGTAAGGCGAGTGGATTACACGGGCCGCTATGCCATGCTTCGCTAGGCGAATGGACGAGAAGGCTTGCGGATGGAATGGTTTGCACCGGCGGAGTCGGAATGGATTACACGGGTCGTTAACACCGCTTAGCTTGGCGGATGGACGAGTAGTCTTACGGAATGACGGTCGCAAGCACCTCTTTGACAAGCACGCCACTAGCAATTGCTAGTGCGGCACACGAACGTGACGGCGGGATGGAGGATGGAATTGGGCGCTCCTCAAATCACATAAACCACAAACATAACCACAAAACTATGGAAAATTACACTAATAATATTTAGGGTTTATGGACATCATTCATATAGAAACATACAACCACAAATATCAAATAGAATCAGCAAAAATAACAAGGAGGAGGTAAGATTACAACCGAAGCACGAAGACTCGTTGGAGATTCACGGCCGGAATCTAGGGTTGTCAATCCTCGTCCGGGCTCGGTATTCAACTGTCGTCCGGGGTAGAAGAGGGCTGTCACTACCTCCCAATGGACCCGTCTTCTTCGTCAATAGCCTTCAGCCACGATCTTACCAGAGAACTCCAAGGATATAGTGCAAAATCCGTTGAAATGGAGCTTGAAAGCTTCTGAATGATGGAGGAGGCCTAGAGGATGCTCCAGCTCGAGATTGGCATGAAGAATATGCCCGGAGCTCCTCCCGAAAGTGGGCGGCGATGGAGTGGCGAAGAGGGCGCTCTAGAGCGAGAAAACGACGCTGAAAATGGATCGTCCGACCTAATTTCGCGGGCTGGATATTTATAGAAAACAGGGCGCACGATCAGTGGCGCACGATCAACTGATCGTGCGCACTGAAAGCTGGTGATCGTGCGCTCTGTGCCCGAAACCTGCAAAATAAAACTGTAGAAAAATATAAAGCGCACGACCGTGCGCATGATCGTGCGTAGCAAACGCACGACCAAAATCCGAAGCTGTTTTTGGGCAGCAAATGAACTCGCACGATCAGAGGCACACGAGCAACTGATCGTACGTGAAGGAAACGCACGATCAGTGGCATTTCATGCACAAATTGCCCCCAAACAGACTCCGAGCATCGCACGATCCATGAACCTGCATGAAAACCTCCAGGACTACAGGAAAACAAGGGATCACACCAAGAATGGGCATACATGTGCACTAAGAGTGGAATATTAGACGACTATTAAATATAAATGAAAACAAGCCTAAAGTGTGGTGCAAAGACTAGAAAATCGGCCCAAATGATTCCAAAAATGTATATATCAATGGGACTCATCACAAGGCTAAAGACAATGGTTCTTATTAATTAAATTTCAATTAAACACGGGACGCTGCCCGAAAGGATATTCACCAAGATGCCCTAAGAGATGGGGTCACAACAAAGTAAACATTTTCCAAAACTAATCATAAGAGAACCCATAAATTAATTTAACCACAACGAGAACGAGGTTTCAAAGAGGGAAAGGAATCATGACCACGGGCACAAAGCAGTCATAGACAAACCCCTGCACACTCTAGAAGATTCAAAGGCTGCATGAGGGGGAAGAGGTCTGGGACATACTTCATGAAGAACAAGCCCTATTCGGGAAGGAGAAGACACTTCTCGAGGGGTATAAGGACTTCTCCGGAGAATAGAGGGGCTATCTGCAGGGATTTCTCGTGAGGAAGAGGGGACTTCTCGAGATCAGGACAGAGACTTCTTGAGAGATGCAGGGATTTCTCGAGAGGAAGAGGGAAAAAGGGGATGGGCACTTCTCGAGAAACAGAGGCCATTTCTCGAGAAAACGGAGGGAAAAATTCTCGAGAAGGAAAAGAATTTCTCGGGAGATCGAGGCACTTCTCGAGGAATCGGGAAGGACAACTCTCAAATTTCGGGGCATATCTCGAGAAATCAAGGGCATTTCTCGTGAAATTAGTGGCATTTCTCGAGAGATCAAGTATACTTCGCGAAAAGACGGGAGGAGGTCTAAGCAGCAGTCCGATAGCTATAATGGATACTTTAGACACGGGGGGGAGATTAAAAGTGCCAAGAATTTAGCTAGCAACATAAGTACACGGTTCAAAGGCTAAACAGCACGATAAGTCCTCCAGGCAAGAAGAACCATACTCCAAAGTAAAGAGAGGTTGAAAGAAAGCCACTTGCCTTAAACCTTGCAAACCCGAAGATCTCCGCTCCGGAAGCTATGGATCGGCTAGGAAAACACACGAGCACAGATTCCTGAAACTTTTCGGACCAAAAGGAGGGGTTAGGTCACTACCGTAACTCCAAAAATTCCACAAAACGGGAAAAGCTTACCACTAAGACGAAGATCTCGCCGAGAGTTTTCCAAAACTACTCTCCAAATGCGATTCCGACTACCACAGCCTTAGGAATCGTCGACCGAACGCTCCTCAAATCTCCGCTCTCGCTCTTTCGCTCGGCGGCTGATTTGATCGAAGAAGGAAGAAGAAGAAGAAGAAGAAGAGGGGAGGGCTTTACGTTTTTATACTAAAAACCTAATTTACTTAGAACCGCGAGGGCGTCCAAAACTCCTCGGATTTCTACAAAATTCGCACCTAAACTGGAAATCGGCAGTACAAATCCAACTGCGGAGTCAGAATTCCATTCCGACGAGCCAAACTCGGGATAAAGCTTCCCGAAGTTAAAATCTTGATAACTACCCAAAAATCTCATCTACAACTTGAAATGACGTGAAATCTCGCACGCTCGATCTAAATTACATGCTTTAACTAAGCTAAGGCACAAAACTAACCTGACGAGCTGATGTAATGCCCTTATGCCAAAAGTTACGTCACAGCGGCTACGCAAAATAATTAACGAAAACCAGGGGCATTACAGTAGAGGCAACGCTGAAGTTTAGGCAATTGATAATGCCAAGAACCGAGGATCAATGATGAAGAAGGGAAAGAGAAAGGCTAGAGAAGAAGGAAATTCTGGTGCGTCTGCCCCGGTCTTGAAGAAAGGAGGTGGTGAGGTCTGCTGTTTCTGTGGCCGCTCTGGCCATCCAGTTGAAAGGTGTTTCAAAAGGAAAGGAGTTTAAAAGTAGCAGCGAGTGCTGGCAATCCAGGGTGCTCCGGAGGGTGAGGTGCTCAGCTAGTTGTGCAAGCAGCAGGGGCACGGTGTGGCCCAGTGTTGGACCAAAGATAAAGTCTGCTTCTAGTGCAAACAGAAGGGGAACATGAAGTTTCAATGCACGCTAGTTCAACCCCCGTTGTAACCAGTTCCGCTTCGAGCCTTGCCGTCGCCGCAGCATCAGGATAAAGGAAGAGGAAAGCTGAACGTGTTAACCTAGGAGCAAGCACAGTCTTCGACCCAAGTGATCGCAGGTTAGACCTTAAGCCAACTGTTTAGTCTTGATTCTTTTTAGTTTCGTTGTATTAGACTAGTTTCTTTTTCACACTTATAGGGAGATTTAAAGTAAAGAATCGTTGGGCGCGTGTTCTATTAGATTCGGGTGCTACCCATTCGTTCGTAGCAAGGGCATTCATCGAGCGCCACCTTTTGACTCCTGAGCTGGGCAACGATTCGTTCCTCGTTAAGTTCCCTTCTGGTGATTTGGTATCCTCAAACCAGTGCATCCGAAGTTGCCCCGTTCTCTTAGGAGATTTCTTGGATGTTGCTGATCTTAAAGTGTTGGACCTAGAAGACTTTGACGTGATATTTGGTATGGAATGGTTATCCAGTTATGATGCGGTCATCTGATGCAAGGAAAAGCGTCTGGACTTTGTGACGGACAACGGTCATCCCATGAGCGTTTTTGGGTCTCCGTACCAGTGTTCCCCAATAATTTTTGATGTATGTGCTCGGAAACTGTTAATTTCCGGTTGTTTGGCTTACCTTATTTCTGTAGTAGAAACTGTTACTGGATCGCCATGTATTGAGGGTGTTCTGGTGGTGCGAGAGTTTCCTGATGTCTTCCATGTCAGTCTTCTTGGTCTCCCGCCTGATAGAGATGTAGAGTTCGTTATTGATCTTGATCCTGGTACTCATCCTATCGCTAAGGCACCGTACCGTATGGCCCCGCGCGACTACGAACTCAGTTAGATGAGCTGTTGTAACGTGGTTTTATTAGGACAAGTTCTTCGCCCTGGGGTGCTCCAGTTTTGTTCGTGAAAAAGAAGGACTGTTCTATGAGGTTGTCCATATATTATAGAGATTTAAACAAAGTGACCATCAAGAATAGGTATCCATTGCCGAGGATAGATGATCAGTTTGATCAGTTGCGTGGTAGCACGGTGTTTTCGAAGATTGACCTTCGATCAGGCTACCATCAGTTGAGGATCCGTGAGTCGGACGTTCCTCGGACTGCCTTTCATTCCCGTTATGGTCATTTTGAGTTTCTGGTTATGTCTTTTGGTTTGACGAATGCACCCTCTGCATTTATGGACATGATGAACCGCGTGTTCAAGGATTTTCTGGACCATTTTGTTGTGGAATTCATCGATGATGTGCTGGTTTATTCTAGAAGTGTTGAGGAGCATGCTACGCATTTGTGCTTAGTATTGCCTACTTTTAGAGAGCACAAGTTGTATCTGAAGCTGAGTAAGTGCGAGTTCTGGCTTCCTCAGGTATCCTTTCTGGGTCATGTGGTGAACAAGGATGGAATTACTATAGACCCCGCTAAGATTTATGCTGTGTTGGATTGGAAGACGCCTTCAACGCCTAAGGAAATAAGGAGTTTCTTAGGGTTGGCTGGGTACTACAGGAGATTTGTTCATGGATTCTCAGTGCTGTCGGCACCTTTACCTAAGCTTACCCAGAAGAATACCGCTTTTGTTTGGAACGATAAGTGCGAAGAAGCCTTTCAGGAATTAAAGAGGCGTTTGTGTAGTGCTCCTATTTTGGCCTTGCCGATCGAAGGAATAGAGTATGATGTTTATGTGGATGCATCTCACATTGGGTTAGGATGTGTTTTGATGCAACAAGGAAAGTTGATTGCTTATGGGTCTAGAAAATTGAAAGTTCATGAAAAGAATTACCCTACGCATGACTTAGAATTACTGCAATAATTTATGCATTAAAGCTTTGGAGGCATCTGTTGTATGGAGTGTCATGCAAGATTTTCACGGATCACAAGAATCTGAATTATGTCTTTAACAAGAAAGACACTACAACAAATTGCACCTGTTGTAAGGACTGAAATATAACTAAAACACAGTTTGTTACTAATAGTTATATTTAGCAACAAATTTTTGTTGTTGTTACAAAAAGGTACATTTTTGTAACAAATATTTTAAACTTTGTTACAATAATAATTAATTCGTTACTATAACTGTAAGTATTTATAACAACATTAATGTTACGTTACAAATAGAAAACTTTTCTCACAATAAGTATCAATTGTAACCACATCATGAAAGTTTTTTGTGGCAAAGACATTGTCCTTACTAATAGTTATATTTTATTATTAAAGTTTTGTTACAAAAAATATATCATATTTTATTTTCAATTTTTGTACTATTTTATTATCAAAGTTTTCAATTATTTTTTAAAATTTGTATGCGCGCGACAGTACCCCACCTCGATCGTGCTCTAACGCGACGACAGTACTCCTACAGCTTGCAAACATCCGTGCGCGGCTGTCACAGATATGTGGTACTATTGCGACATGTATTTTTGCGCGTGCGGGTTTTCTTATAAATCTTTAACTTTTTATATAAGTTTTTCTGCCTCTCTCCCATGTAGCTCTATCTCTCTCTCACATGAATTAATGAAAAATACGGATGAAAATTTCCCTCCATAAAATTTTGAACAAAACAAAACTAAAAATTAAAAAATATATTAACTGTAAAAATGAATGCAAATTAATTTGATATTTTGGAATTAAAATAAAATCACGCACGAACCCGCGTGCACGCAAATGCACTCTCGCGCGCACGCAAATGCACTCTCGTGCGCACGCAAATGCACTCTCGCGCGCACGCAAATGCACTCTCGTGCGTGTAGTTTTCCTTTTTTTGCTTGAGAGCTAGCGCGTATTGCATTCGACCGGGCTGCGCCCGCATTCGAGCGAGTTGCGCTCGCATTCTACAGTACCCAGCCGGCGACGGCGGGCTTCGCCCGCCCCCGACAGACTTCGCCCGCAACATATACATATGAGTACTCAAAATGACCGTAAAAAATATACATCAATATTTTATAATTTATTTTTTCAAAACATTTATATTTTCACAAAAAATCATTTTAAAGTTTTTTTATATATAGTAGTTAAAGATATATAAAATTTCTTTATGTAAAATTTTTATAAAGTTTTATAAAAACCAAGGTTTTTAGAACCAGACCAAAGAACGAACCGGTGAGATCAGAGGTTCAAGGTTGGACCGGTTGGATTGGCGGATTGGGGTTGAACCGTGATATTAAATAATATAATAAATATTAAAATTATCTATTAGAATAAAAATAACGATCGCGTACGGGCCCCGCATGTACGCAAAGACACTCCCGTGTGCACTCGCGACCACCTCTGAGCACAAGCGCACACACGTCGCGGGCTCGGGACAGCATTTTTGGCCCGAGAGAGTATTTTTTTCGGCCGGACACGTGTTTTTCACTCGGGCGCGCATTTTTTACCCGAGCGCATGTTTTATGCCTAGTCGCGCGTTTTGCACTTGCATGCATTTTTGACCGGTTGCATTGTCTCCCAAGCGGGCATTTTCTCTTGGGAGCGCATTTTTACCCTGGCACGCATTTTCGAATCATCGGTACTCATTTTCTCCAAGGTGCATTTTAGCCCAGTCACACATTTTTTTGCGGACGTGCATGCATTTTTCACACAGGTGCAAGTTTTTGCTAGAGCGCGCATTTTTCTTACAGGCGCGCGCGAGATGACTAATAAATATCGTAACATTAAAAATATCGCTAATTGTTTCGCCAAACCCAGCTGCATGTACAGTTTCGTCATCTTCTCTTTCTTCGTCGACTTTGCCACGCCATCATGTTATCTCATTACATCGTTATTTTTTCAATGAGAAAAATTGTGTTATGATCTAGTCATTTCCTCCTTTTCTTGTATCTCATTATACACAGACACACACACACAAACATATGCACAAACACACAAACACGGACACACACACACAATCACACACACACAGGCACACAGGCACACACAGGTACACACAGACACACATAGACACACAGACAGACACACACATGCATAAACAAACAAACACATACACACACACACACAGACGACACACACACTGCACACATACACAGAAACTGACACAGATAAACACAAATACAGACACATACATACACACATGCACAAACATAGACACACAAACACACAGACACATACACAAACACAAACACAAACACAGAAACAGACACATAGACACATACAAATAGACACATACACGCATATATAACTGGAGATCACACAGACACAAACACAGACACAAACACACATATATAGTTGGAGATCACACCGACACAGACAGGCAGACACACATACACACACACAGGCACAAACGACACAAACACAAACAGACACAGACACACCGACACACCGACACACCGACACACTGACACACCGACACACACACACAAACATAGATATATGACACAGACAGACACAGACACACAAACAAAGCCATCATGTCATCTTCTCTTTCTTCGTTGATTTTGGTCGTGGCAAAAAAGGTATGTGATAATTGACTAAATTTTTGTTATTTTTATTTATAACATGAGTAAATATATTAAAATTAATTCCCGTACTTAAATAATTTGTTTCACATATAATTCAATTACATCACCTGTGATGATCATCACGTTGAGTTTTTTCTCAACAAGCTCAAGTTCGAGTTGAGTTTTTTTCGAGCCGGCTCATCGAGCTCTCGAGAAGGCTCGACTCAACTTGCATCCCTACACGAGATAAGTTTTATAAGGAAATCGGGGCCAAACTTGGATAAAAATAAACTTTTTTGTATATTAATTTTGCATTTCAAAATAAATTCTTATGATTTTTAATGACTAAACTAAGAACATCAATTTATGGAGGGAAAAATAAAAAATTCCACCCAAATTTTCTTTATTCCCACGCTTTCTCAAGTACATTGTTCCTCCTCGACTGCGTTATTCCTCCATCCATCGTTCCTGCTGCTAATCGAGGACTTGGTAAGACCTACAGTCTTCTTCCTACATCCTGCCTTAAATCTTGAATGTTCTCTGGTTAAGGGTTTGGCACAGGGGAAATACCAGCATCCTCAACCCTAGCCACAAAAAAGGCCTCCAGTTTTCTTCCTAAACCTCAATTCGACGGAGGAGAAAAATCTACCATATATACGTCTCCGCCTGATCTTCAGGTACCCATATCCAGAGCCATTTTTTTTCTTTCTCCCAAAGTTGTAATGGCTTATTCTCAACATGTAGTTGTAATGGTTCTTCTTCCCATCATTCAGGTCTTCTTCAGAGCCGATCCAGTTTTTCAGGTCTTCTTCTTCCCAGCATTCAGGTCTTCTTCCCAGCTTGCAGTCCTTTTCAGAGCCGATCCATAGTGTTTCTTCCCAGCTGTTAGGTCTTCCTCCCAATGTTTTTTTTTTAATTTTCTTCCCAAAATTTAGGACGTATTCTCATCTAGATTTGGTGATTATTTTTTAGGTTAATTTAGGGCATTTTCTTCCCAGCATTTAGCACTGTCTTTTCAGGTTGATTTAGGATTTACGTTTAATAATTTGTGACTTACCATTACTTTTACTCTCCTGCTCAAGTTAACGTGGCTGTCTAATTTGGTGTTAGTATAACATATTATTTCCACCAAATGTTGACAGCCACAACTATTGTGTGGTTTGGTGCTTTTCTAAGATGTGAACAAAAGTATATTCATTACAAAGCATATTCTAGGCCACGTTAACAAAAAAATGTCGTCTAAGAAGATTTGTTAGACAACATCTTTTCTATAGATTTGTTCACCCATCAAAAAATTGAATAAAGCTATATCGACAAATTTAATTAGACAACAAAGCTATGTGATTTAATATGTTATGTGAACAAATCTAATTAACAACAAAGCTATGTGATTTGGAGCTAATTTGTGAACAAATCTAATTAGACACCAAATTAGGTTAGAGCATCCCAGTAAAAAATGCTGTCTAATTGGATTTGTTCAAATAGCTTTCCTTAGTATAACATATTATTTCCACCTCTTTCTCCAACCAAACAATGCATATAATTTGATGTTAATATAACATATTATTTTCTCCGTAGACATTTTTTCTCCTTCATAGCGAGACCGAAGCTTCCTCATCCTCCGCCATTGCTGCGAGCTTCCTTCAGGTGCATTTTTTTTGGGTGCTTCTTCCTTCTTAAGTTGGCAAAAAACATAGCTTTCCTTAGCACAATTTTCTTCCTAAATCTTCTTATTAAATCTTGCACAAATTATTTAAAAGAAAAGAGCTATCCAGGCTATTGAGTATTTTGGAGTTCAACTTTTTTCTTATTTCATTCAGGAAATAATTTATTTCCTATGTCATTGTTATTATGTTTCAACTCTAGATCATTTGATAATTGCTTTTGGATATTTTAGTAGATTTGTTCACATTTTATTTGAATATATAATGAATATACTTTTGTTAACGTGGCTGTCTAATTTGGTGTTAGTATAACATATTATTTCCATCAAATTAGACAGCCACAAGTATTGTGTGGTTTGGTGCTTTTCTTTGATGAGAACAAAAGTATATTCACAAAAGTATTGTGTGGTAAGCAATTAGACAATTGATCGCTTTCGATGCACAGAAATCTACATGATGCAATATCCATGGCTTCTGTTTACCGGAAACCAAACTTACTATTGTAGTTCACCATCTTTCTTCGAATACCATAATTCTATTAAAAAAGTAATAGATTTTTGCCTTCCTAATTATCAAATCATGATGTTCGTGGTGCATTGAGATTTTTTTTGAGAGCATGCCAAACAAGTATTGTTTTATCATATCTGGTAGATTTTTTTGAGTGCATTCAGATAATGGAATTTACATCAACCACCATGTTTATCTTATTAAGTTTATTTTTGGGCATGCTCTTCATAATCGAGGCTCACTTGAGTAGAGAGCCAAAAATCTGGTTTCCTCATATTTTTTCTCTTTTAAAAATATGCTAATTATAATATTAAAATTTGTTTCTCTTATTTTATCAAACTGTGATTCATATTCCATTTCTCACAGGATTCACTTATTGCGTAGGGCTCCTCCTTCGACGCCAGTGCAAGGGCTCAAGATTCCTTATGCAAGTACATCAATGATATCAATGCTCTTCCTTTCTCTCCTATATTTGATCTCTAGCTCACAGTTTATTTCTTTTCTGAAGGTTCAAATGTGTATGTACATCTCTATCCTTATCTATCTACTACTATTGCACATCATGTGTTAGATGAATTGCCTGGTATAAATATGATATTGATATTGTATGTAGAATAGTTATTTAAAGATATCATGAAATATACTGAAAGGTGAAGACAAAGCTGGAGCCCGCCTAAGGCTGCTTCAACTTCAACCACTCTCAACGCATACCTCCTGGCAACATCACCCTAAAACTCAAGGTGATTCTCTGAACTATAATGTTCAGTATACATTTGATTTCCTTTTCATGTCATTAGAAATAAATATCATATTATTTAGTACTTTTCTTTAAAAGCAGAATGTTAGATTTTAGAATCAATGAAAATTGTGATCTCATTTATTTATTTTTGTGCTTTTCGGAATGCATTTTCGTGTTGTTCTCTTATTTGAATGCGCATTGGTAGTGGATAGATGTTGTTCGATATAATGCTTAAGACAAACATGTTATTAAAAAATTTGGTTAGCCATTATTAATCTCTTTTAGATTGTGGTTATTGCTATTTACCAAAATAGCAATATTATGTAACATCCCGACTTTGAAAAAGGGGTCTAGCCGGTTCAGTTGAACCCTTGGAGGAATCTAGGCCGGGTCATCAGGCAATCACGACCCGACCTTCACCACATAGAGGTGGTCATTTAGAGAAATGACTGTTTTGGGTAGCATCGTGCTTCGCCACGACGTCAAAGTTATTTATTGAACATACGTACTCTGAATCGACTTCCGTCAGTTACGTTAGACTCGTATAGTTGACACGAGTGCAATGGAACGCGTTTCGTTTCAATCAGAGGTCATTTGGTGAAAGTGACCGTTTTGAGTATCGCAGCGCGACACGACGACGCAGTTTTAGAATATGGAGCATACGTGCTCCGAATCGACTTCCGTCAGTTACGTTAGACTCGTATAGTTGACACGAGTGCAACGGAACTCGTTTCATTTCAATCAGAGGTCATTTGGTGAAAGTGACCGTTTTGAGTATCGCAGCGCGTCACGACGACGCAATTTTAGAATATGGAGCATACGTGCTCCGAATCGACTTCCGTCAGTTACGTTAGACTCGTATAGTTGACACGAGTGCAACGGAACTCGTTTCGTTTCAATCAGAGGTCATTTGGTGAAAGTGACCGTTTTGAGTATCGCAGCGCGTCACGACGACGCAATTTTAGAATATGGAGCATACGTGCTCCGAATCGACTTCCGTCATTTACGTTAGACTCGTATAGTTGACACGAGTGCAACGGAACTCGTTTCGTTTCAATCAGAGGTCATTTGGTGAAAGTGACTGTTTTGAGTATCGCAGCGCGCCACGACGACGCAATTTTAGAATATGGAGCATACATGCTCCAAATCGATTTCCGTCAGTTACGTTAGACTCGTATGGTCAATACGAGTGCAACGGAATTCGTTTCGTTCCGATCCGAGGTCATTTGAAGAAAACCACTATTTTGAGTAACGTCGAGCGCCACAACAACGCCAGTTTAAAATATTGAATGAACGGACTCGGAATCAACTTTAGATAATTCCATTAGCTTCGTATGGTTGACACGAACACGACGGCACCCTCCGCGAAATTGTCTCGTTCCTATTTCGGTAGTCATGAGCATATGTACATAAAAATTTTAGAAGTTTATGCATATATATCTATACACATATATATATATATACATATATAAATATATATATATATACATATATATATATATATATACATATATATATATACACAGAGGGCTGGGAACGGGAAACCGGGATGAGCGATCAAGAACTGGAGCAAAACCATGGGCGAGCTCGTGGGGGCACGGGATTGGGCCTCGTCGGCTACATAGGGAGGCTTCTTCTCCTCTTCCAGGAGGCAGGGTGGACGGTAAGAGCTTCCTCCTCCTCTTCCCCTCCCCGAAGCTCTGTCCTGGCAGAGGGTTTCACGGCAAGGGGAGCTCGCGGCAAGGTCGTGGCTCGCCCTCCTCTCTCCCTCTCCCTCCTCTTCGAAACTCTGCCGGATTAGGGATCGATGCAAGAAATCGGGGCACGACAAGGGAGACTCCGACTCCTTCTCCACCTCTTACTTGAGCCTATCTTCATCTGGTTTGGTATCCGATTGAGGGAGCTCCATCTCTTCCTCCTCCGGCAAACGGTAAACTCTAAACCTGCTCTATTTTCGTTTACTCTTCATCTTGGGTTATCATGAGAATGGAAAATTTATGGTGCTCTAGTTTAGGGATTTTGGGTTTTCTTCCTCTTCAAGGAAGGATCTCCTCTTCCTCTCACCAACTATATCTCTCTCCCTCACACTCTTCCTCTGTTTGTGCAAGCTTTAATATATACATATATACACTTAGTTATACATATATATGCTCTTAAGGAGGGGGCTGTTGTTATGCCTTATTGATTGTGTTGGGGGTTGCTCCTTTCCTTGATTGAGTTGGGATGCAGGTTT
This sequence comes from Dactylorhiza incarnata, assembly GCA_033032865.1. Classification (NCBI taxonomy): domain Eukaryota; kingdom Viridiplantae; phylum Streptophyta; class Magnoliopsida; order Asparagales; family Orchidaceae; genus Dactylorhiza; species Dactylorhiza incarnata. The sequence continues at coordinate 5,245,134 of JAWHQI010000141.1, read as the reverse complement.
GTAGCTTTGGGTTGCTCCTTCCCTTGTTAAATTGGGGGCTGCCTTTTTGTAGTGTTATTTGGGGGCAGCTTTTGCAATACCTGTTGTGGGGGCTGCTGCTATATGATTTGATTTGGGGTTGCCTCGTATGTGTTCTAACTTGGGGCTGCCCTGTTCTTTCTGTGAGGGGCTGCTGTTGCTTGTGTTGCTTGGGGCTGCCCTGTTGGTTTGTTTTTCTTGGAGGGGCTGCTTCTTAGGTTGGGTATTTGGGGGCTGTTGTTACCCTCTTTCCTTGTCTAAAGGGGGCTGCTGCTGTAGTGTTATCATGGGGGCTGCTCCTTGTTAATTTGAGGCTTCTCTTATTTCTTCTTGTCCATTGGGGGCTGCCTTATATGCATGTGCTTATACTCAAATTGGGGGGCTGGTCTTCTTCTCTTTCTCAGTTTAGGATGACCTTGAGGATAAGGGAATCATGTCTGAACTTGAAGTGGTAGTGGAGTTGCACATCAGGAATGGCTCAGATAATTGGGCAATATGTGCGAATCTCTCTCCACCTCTTACTCTTTCTCTTCTTCTCTTCTTCACAGTAAAGTGAGAGGAAATGAGAGAGAGGAGAGCAAACCCAAGGCTAAGAGTTTCTCAACGGGCCCCTTTAGAAATTCTATAAACCATCTCCTCTCCTCCCTACTCTTCCTCCTCCCTGGACTCCTGAAACACTAATTACAACTCTCTAATTAATGGTTTGCCCTAAACCCCATCCCCCTCCCTCACTCTTTTTCCCCATCTGTGCAAGATTTAATATATATACATATATATTTTCATGTGTTCTTACACATACATGCACATAAGACACTATCATGGGGTTTCACTTGAGAAAGTTGGTGTGCTTAATAAGTGACTTTTCCTGCATGGGAGATATCAAGTGTTATCTATTTGAGCCTCTCCCTTCTCTGATAGTGATGAATAGGCTGAGTATATAAGAGCTGTAACTAATTCTGGTGGCTATATTCACTTCAAAAATGCTTTACACATTTCTTTCTCTCTCCCACTCCCTCCCTCTCTTGGTCTTTGGAAAAGAAATAAAGATCATCTCTCCCTCACTCGCCTTTCTCTGTCTGAGCAAACTTTAATATATATATATAGTTACATATGGTGGATGTGCTAATATCTTTCTCTCTCTCTCTCTCTCTCCCTATGTCTATGCAAGCTCTTATATATTTCTATATAGGAGATGTAAGCTTGCTCAGGAAGAGGCCTATCTTGGGCTTCATTTGAAAAGGTTGGGGGGCTGCTCCTTGTGGAGTTGGGCTGCTGCCGTTGTTCTGTTGTTGTTGTTTATTGCTTTGGGCTGCTCCTCTCCTTGTTGGTTTGGGGGCTGCTCCTTCTTTAGTTGGACTGCAGGTAGGGTGATGTGGGGCTGCTCTCTTGCCTTGTTGATTTGGAGTTGCCTCTTTTGTTGTTGCTTTGGGCTGCTCCTCTCCTTGTTGGTTTGGGGGCTGCTCCTCCTTTAGTTGGACTGCAGGTAGGGTGATGTGGGGCTGCTCTCTTGCCTTGTTGATTTGGAGTTGCCTCTTTTGTTGTTGCTTTGGGCTGCTCCTCTCCTTGTTGGTTTGGGGGCTGCTCCTCCTTTAGTTGGACTGCAGGTAGGGTGATGTGGGACTGCTCTCTTGCCTTGTTGATTTGGAGTTGCCTCTTTTGTTGTTGAAATGGGGCTGCTCCTTTCCTTGTTGGTTTGGGGGCTGCTCCTTGTTAAGTTGGACTGCAGGTTGCTGATAATGAGGGATATCTTGTGTTCTGTGGGGGGGCTGTTTGTTTGTGGCTATTTTGTTAGCTGAGGCTGTTGGCATTGGGAGCTGCTGTCATAAAAACCTGTTGCTGCCACTATCAAATAATGTTGGGGCCTACCTTGTGAAGTGAGGGTTGTTGATATGCTTTTGGTAGATGGGCTTTGTTGTTACTACCTCCTTCCCATATTCTCTAACATTTCTTCTCTCTCTACCCCTTCACGAATTCTGATGTTGATTAAAGGTGGAAATACTCCCTCTTCTTTTGATGTGGTACCAATACCAATGGAAATGTTATATAGGTGACTTGGGTTTGAACACCAAGCATCCAAATAATTGACGGGAGCCTATGGGCCATATGAAGATGGCTCGATTTTAATTGCCAGCCGGGTTAAAACAGTGTTACCTTCTCGGATGAAGATATGCTAAGCATATATAGAGTTCGTCTTCTCTCCTCCTACAGGTTGCGAGTGGATATATTGCTGATCTTAAAGGGCGTCTCTTTTCTTCTCTTATGGAAATAGTTGCCTTCGAGAAAATAATTCCTACGGGAATACAAATGTTGCCTTCGAGAAAATAATTCCTACGGGAATACAAATGTTGCCTTCGAGAAAATAATTCCTACGGGAATACAAATGTTGCCTTCGAGAAAATAATTCCTACGGGAATACAAATGTTGCCTTCGAGAAATAATTCCTACGGGAATGAAATGTTGCCTTCGAGAAAAAAATTCCTACGGGAATACAAATGTTGCCTTCGAGAAAATAATTCCGACGGGAATACAAATGTTGCCTTCGAGAAAATAATTCCTACGGGAATGAAATGTTGCCTTCGAGAAATAATTCCTATGGGAATGAAATGTTGCCTTCGAGATATAATTCCTACGGGAATGAAATGTTGCCTTCGGGAATGTGACAAGGGATAAAATCGGATGGCCTATGAGTTTTACTCTAGGGCAACCCGCACGACGGACGGTCTAGGAGGGCAACCCGTGCGAAACTAATAGAACTACGTGGGTCTGAGGCCGTATGCAGGATGATACGGAGTACATAGGCGGTGGTCGCGGGAAGACCGCCTCGGCCCAATAAGAGTCCAGATATCCCCTTCCTTATAATTGTTATATTATGTTTGTTTGTTAGTAGGGGTTGGATTCTGTTCGTGGTTCTAATAACTTGTCTTTGGCACAGGTGACAGGTGCGGATGAGTGACAACGCCTGTGTGTGGATAAGGCCACAGAGCAGGCTACATCAGGTATACGTTATTAAGTCGCATCTCCTTTTTGTTGTGCCCTATCTCAGGGTATACATATATAATGCAATGAAGCCTTGATGGATAGGATTCATTGCGGCGGCGAAATCAATATTACTCATACAGGTTTTGAAATTATGGTATTTAATCTTCCGCTATAAATAATGTCTTCCGCTAAGGGTAACAAAGCGCACTCTTTAATAATGTCTTCCGCTAAGGGTAACAAAGCGCACTCTTTAATAATGTCTTCCGCTAAGGGTAACAAAGCGCACTCTTTAATAATGTCTTCCGCTAGAATACAGCTTCCCTACTCTGATGGTGTGTAGTGACTTTCGCTTAACACCACCCCTAGGCGTGACATCGGAGTGCACAAGGAAAAGGGTTGGAGAAGCTAGTGCCTTCACCCTTCGGGGTCGCTTCGGCGTCGTGCTAAAGGGTGGTGTGCGATAAGATCCCCCGGTCGGTCCGTCGATTTGGGAGGGGGGGTCTTACAAATGGATCAGAGCGTAACCGATCTTTCGACCTATTCATGATCACAGAAACACTTATTGCTCCGCTAATCGCTGTAGCGTGGTTCGGGACGAACCACTGCAGCGGAAGCGGTGGTGGACCTAAAAGGTAAAAGTTGGCAACAAACTTGGCATATATATGAACATTTTCACTCGAACTTATCAAATTCAGTTTTAGTCGTGCAAAATATTTTTTTAAATGTCTTTTACTACATCTGATCTCGAACAATCATCTATCTTATTTCCATAAAACACTCTCTTTAAACTCTACAAATGATCATTTCAAATTTTGAACCCCGGGTTTAAGCCTCTTTGTTTTATTGGGGTTAAATTTTCGTTTTCAAAATTCCATTCGAGGTAAACTAATCGTATGAAATTATGTGTACAATGTAAGGATTCTATTACTAATTTCAATCCCAAGTTTAAGCCTATTTGTTTTATTGGGATTAAAATTCTCGTTTTCAAAATTTCATTTGAGGTGAGCTAATCAAATGAAATTTTGCGTATATATAGAGAATTGCTCTAACAATTGCAAATATGAAGTATGATTTGACTTGATCAATTTGACGATCTGTTGAAAATAAAGTCGTGCAATCGTAAAAGAGCTATGATAAAATGTTAGTCTTTTCAATAACATTAATATTTCAGGAAATGATTACTGAGGCGACGTACTGGATTGAAGTAAACTTGTGGCAAATTTATAAAAGCTTGTATATAAACCATCCTAAAAAGGTACATTGTTAGCATTCGCAGGACTTGCGATGGTTGCATACTCAGCCAGCCGGGAAGCCTCGTTAAAAAGGGTAAGCCACTGAGGACCCGAAGGTGATGGTTACCTATTTTATTGCTTGCTTGCTTTGGGAAAAGTGGCGGGTCGGTCATGCCCATAGACCGTACGTACCGGTGCGGGAAGGTTGACGACTCTAGGAGACAGGGAGGTGTGCACCCCGGGAGCTCGGTTGTATCTTATATGCCCCGTTGGGTCCCTCCGCTGGTTGGCCAAATTCAGTTATTACCGGATGTCTCCTACGTCCGAGGGTACACGGGGTTGTACGTTGGGGCCTGGGTAGTGCGGTACATCCACACCCAGAAGTGGCAGGACCGGCCACTGTCACCGACGGCCACATCGGTGAGGCCCGCGGGGTTCGCTACCCTGCAAAAAGAAGCTGTCAAAATATTTCAACGTAAAGAGCAAACTGGTAAAACATTATATGTGATTACCGTGGCGGGTCAGTCGTGCCCAAGGACCGTTCATACAGGAATGGGAAGGTTGACGACTCATGAGGTACTAGGGAGTGTGTGAACCCCGGGAGGTTATTTATTATTTTCCCGCAGGGTCCCTCTGCTGGATAGCCGAATTTTGTAATTGACGGATGTTGCTCACATCCAGGAGTACACTGGGTTGTACATTAGGGCCTGGGTAGTGCGGTACGTCCACACCCAGAAGTGGCAGGACCGGCCACTGTCACCGACGGCCACATCGGTGAGGCCCGCGGGGGTCGCAACCCTGCTGGAAGAAAAGCGGTCAAACTGTTTCAACATTGTGTGTTGTGATTGAATCGTGAGTACTCGTTATGCATGGCTTGCATATGCATCAAAACATACATATTTGCATATGCATCATTTGCATCAAAACATACATATCTGCATATACCATTAACATATAACCTTCGTATGGGAGTTGGTTATATGTTTATGGATTTTTACTGCTTATTTGCAATTTTATCTGTACCATTGACATATAACCTTCGTATGGGAGTTGGTTATATGTTTATGGATTTTTACTGCTTATTTGCAATTTTATCTGTACCATTGACATATAACCTTCGTATGGGAGTTGGTGATATGTTCATGGATTTACTCTACTTATTTACAATTTTCATCTGTTCCGTCAACATTTAACCTTCGCATGGGAGTCAGTTATATGTATGGGCTTTACAAAAAGCTTATGCAAGTTATAACTTTTATATGTTCCCCTAACACGTAGCCCCGTGAGAGAATTAGCTATATGCGGATGGAATTTTACTATGTGCCTTTCGGACACAACTCATAAACGTTGCGTTTCAGATATGCAAACCTTGGAAGGGGTTGAGTTGCCTTCGTCTCCCGTTAAGCTCGGTTCACGGGAGGGGTATCAAGTGATGAAGGGTTTCTTGTTTCTCACGATTAGATCAGTTTGAATCGTTCAAGCTACCCCGTAGTTCATGTAAGCTACTTGTATAGTACACGGCGGGAGCCGTCTACATAGCTCGTTAGGTAAAACCAAACCTAGAGACCCTTAAAATTTGGGATCATTCGACACCTCTAGTGGTCTGCAATACGTCCTATTTTGAATCTCCATGACCCACTCGTATTTTCGGGGACGAAAATTTTCTTTGTTTTATTGGATTGTAACATCCCGACTTTGAAAAAGGGGTCTAGCCGGTTCAGTTGAACCCTTGGAGGAATCTAGGCCGGGTCATCAGGCAATCACGACCCGACCTTCACCACATAGAGGTGGTCATTTAGAGAAATGAATGTTTTGGGTAGCATCGTGCTTCGCCACGACGTCAAAGTTATTTATTGAACATACGTACTCTGAATCGACTTCCGTCAGTTACGTTAAACTCGTATAGTTGACACGAGTGCAACGGAACTCGTTTCGTTTCAATCAGAGGTCATTTGGTGAAAGTGACCGTTTTGAGTATCGCAGCGCGTCACGACGACGCAGTTTTAGAATATGGAGCATACGTGCTCCGAATCGACTTCCGTCAGTTACGTTAGACTCGTATAGTTGACACGAGTGCAACGGAACTCATTTCGTTTCAATCAGAGGTCATTTGGTGAAAGTGACCGTTTTGAGTATCGCAGCGCGTCACGACGACGCAATTTTAGAATATGGAGCATACGTGCTCCGAATCGACTTCCGTCAGTTACGTTAGACTCGTATAGTTGACACGAGTGCAACGGAACTCGTTTCGTTTCAATCAGAGGTCATTTGGTGAAAGTGACCGTTTTGAGTATCGCAGCGCGTCACGACGACGCAATTTTAGAATATGGAGCATACGTGCTCCGAATCGACTTCCGTCAGTTACGTTAGACTCGTATAGTTGACACGAGTGCAACGGAACTCGTTTCGTTTCAATCAGAGGTCATTTGGTGAAAGTGACCGTTTTGAGTATCGCAGCGCGCCACGACGACGCAATTTTAGAATATGGAGCATACATGCTCCAAATCGATTTCCGTCAGTTACGTTAGACTCGTATGGTCAATACGAGTGCAACGGAATTCGTTTCGTTCCGATCCGAGGTCATTTGAAGAAAATCACTATTTTGAGTAACGTCGAGCGCCACAACAACGCCAGTTTAAAATATTGAATGAACGGACTCGGAATCAACTTTAGATAATTCCGTTAGCTTCGTATGGTTGACACGAACACGACGGCGCCCTCCGCGAAATTGTCTCGTTCCTATTTCGGTAGTCATGAGCATATGTACATAAAAATTTTAGAAGTTTATGCATATATATCTATACACATATATATATATATACATATATAAATATATATATATATACATATATATATATATACACAGAGGGCTGGGAACGGGAAACCGGGATGAGCGATCAAGCAATGGAGCAAAACCATGGGCGAGCTCGTGGGGGCACGGGATTGGGCCTCGTCGGCTACATAGGGAGGCTTCTTCTCCTCTTCCAGGAGGCAGGGTGGACGGTAAGAGCTTCCTCCTCCTCTTCCCCTCCCCGAAGCTCTGTCCTGGCAGAGGGTTTCACGGCAAGGGGAGCTCGCGGCAAGGTCGTGGCTCGCCCTCCTCTCTCCCTCTCCCTCCTCTTCGAAACTCTGCCGGATTAGGGATCGATGCAAGAAATCGGGGCACGACAAGGGAGACTCCGACTCCTTCTCCGCCTCTTACTTGAGCCTATCTTCATCTGGTTTGGTATCCGATTGAGGGAGCTCCATCTCTTCCTCCTCCGGCAAACGGTAAACTCTAAACCTGCTCTATTTTCGTTTACTCTTCATCTTGGGTTATCATGAGAATGGAAAATTTATGGTGCTCTGGTTTAGGGATTTTGGGTTTTCTTCCTCTTCAAGGAAGGATCTCCTCTTCCTCTCACCAACTATATCTCTCTCCCTCACACTCTTCCTCTGTTTGTGCAAGCTTTAATATATACATATATACACTTAGTTATACATATATATGCTCTTAAGGAGGGGGCTGTTGTTATGCCTTATTGATTGTATTGGGGGTTGCTCCTTTCCTTGATTGAGTTGGGATGCAGGTTTGTAGCTTTGGGTTGCTCCTTCCCTTGTTAAATTGGGGGCTGCCTTTTTGTAGTGTTATTTGGGGGCAGCTTTTGCAATACCTGTTGTGGAGGGGGCTGCTGCTATATGATTTGATTTGGGGTTGCCTCGTATGTGTTCTAACTTGGGGCTGCCCTGTTCTTTCTGTGAGGGGCTGCTGTTGCTTGTGTTGCTTGGGGCTGCCCTGTTGGTTTGTTTTTCTTGGAGGGGCTGCTTCTTAGGTTGGGTATTTGGGGGCTGTTGTTACCCTCTTTCCTTGTCTAAAGGGGGCTGCTGCTGTAGTGTTATCATGGGGGCTGCTCCTTGTTAATTTGAGGCTTTTCTTGTTTCTTCTTGTCCATTGGGGGCTGCCTTATATGCATGTGCTTATACTCAAATTGGGGGGCTGGTCTTCTTCTCTTTCTCAGTTTAGGATGACCTTGAGGATAAGGGAATCATGTATGAACTTGAAGTGGTAGTGGAGTTGCACATCAGGAATGGCTCAGATAATTGGGCAATATGTGCGAATCTCTCTCCACCTCTTACTCTTTCTCTTCTTCACAGTAAAGTGAGAGGAAATGAGAGAGAGGAGAGCAAACCCAAGGCTAAGAGTTTCTCAACGGGCCCCTTTAGAAATTCTATAAACCATCTCCTCTCCTCCCTACTCTTCCTCCTCCCTGGACTCCTGAAACACTAATTACAACTCTCTAATTAATGGTTTGCCCTAAACCCCATCCCCCTCCCTCACTCTTTTTCCCCATCTGTGCAAGATTTAATATATATACATATATATTTTCATGTGTTCTTACACATACATGCACATAAGACACTATCATGGGGTTTCACTTGAGAAAGTTGGTGTGCTTAATATGTGACTTTTCCTGCATGGGAGATATCAAGTGTTATCTATTTGAGCCTCTCCCTTCTCTGATAGTAATGAATAGGCTGAGTATATAAGAGCTGTAACTAATTCTGGTGGCTATATTCACTTCAAAAATGCTTTACACATTTCTTTCTCTCTCCCACTCCCTCCCTCTCTTGGTCTTTGGAAAAGAAATAAAGATCATCTCTCCCTCACTCGCCTTTCTCTGTCTGAGCAAACTTTAATATATATATATATAGTTACATATGGTAGATGTGCTAATATCTTTCTCTCTCTCTCTCTCTCTCTCTCTCTCCCTATGTCTATGCAAGCTCTTATATATTTCTATATAAGAGATGTAAGCTTGCTCAGGAAGAGGCCTATCTTGGGCTTCATTTGAAAAGGTTGGGGGGCTGCTCCTTGTGGAGTTGGGCTGCTGCCGTTGTTCTGTTGTTGTTGTTTATTGCTTTGGGCTGCTCCTCTCCTTGTTGGTTTGGGGGCTGCTCCTTCTTTAGTTGGACTGCAGGTAGGGTGATGTGGGGCTGCTCTCTTGCCTTGTTGATTTGGAGTTGCCTCTTTTGTTGTTGCTTTGGGCTGCTCCTCTCCTTGTTGGTTTGGGGGCTGCTCCTCCTTTAGTTGGACTGCAGGTAGGGTGATGTGGGGCTGCTCTCTTGCCTTGTTGATTTGGAGTTGCCTCTTTTGTTGTTGCTTCGGGCTGCTCCTCTCCTTGTTGGTTTGGGGGCTGCTCCTCCTTTAGTTGGACTGCAGGTAGGGTGATGTGGGACTGCTCTCTTGCCTTGTTGATTTGGAGTTGCCTCTTTTGTTGTTGAAATGGGGCTGCTCCTTTCCTTGTTGGTTTGGGGGCTGCTCCTTGTTAAGTTGGACTGCAGGTTGCTGATAATGAGGGATATCTTGTGTTCTGTGGGGGGGCTGTTTGTTTGTGGCTGTTTTGTTAGCTGAGGCTGTTGGCATTGGGGGCTGCTGTCATAAAAACCTGTTGCTGCCACTATCAATTAATGTTGGGGCCTACCTTGTGAAGTGAGGGTTGTTGATATGCTTTTGGTAGATGGGCTTTGTTGTTACTACCTCCTTCCCATATTCTCTAACATTTCTTCTCTCTCTACCCCTTCACGAATTCTGATGTTGATTAAAGGTGGAAATACTCCCTCTTCTTTTGATGTGGTACCAATACCAATGGAAATGTTATATAGGTGACTTGGGTTTGAACACCAAGCATCCAAATAATTGACGGGAGCCTATGGGCCATATGAAGATGGCTCGATTTTAATTGTCAGCCGGGTTAAAACAGTGTTACCTTCTCGGATGAAGATATGCTAAGCATATATAGAGTTCGTCTTCTCTCCTCCTACAGGTTGCGAGTGGATATATTGCTGATCTTAATGGGCGTCTCTTTTCTTCTCTTATGGAAATAGTTGCCTTCAAGAAAATAATTCCTACGGGAATACAAATGTTGCCTTCGAGAAAATAATTCCTACGGGAATACAAATGTTGCCTTCGAGAAAATAATTCCTACGGGAATACAAATGTTGCCTTCGAGAAAATAATTCCTACGGGAATACAAATGTTGCCTTCGAGAAATAATTCCTACGGGAATGAAATGTTGCCTTCGAGAAAATAATTCCTACGGGAATAAAATGTTGCCTTCGAGAAAATAATTCCTACGGGAATACAAATGTTGCCTTCGAGAAAATAATTCCTACGGGAATGAAATGTTGCCTTCGAGAAATAATTCCTATGGGAATGAAATGTTGCCTTCGAGATATAATTCCTACGGGAATGAAATGTTGCCTTCGGGAATGTGACAAGGGATAAAATCGGATGGCCTATGAGTTTTACTCTAGGGCAACCCGCACGACGGACGGTCTAGGAGGGCAACCCGTGCGAAACTAATAGAACTACGTGGGTCTGAGGCCGTATGCAGGATGATACGGAGTACGTAGGCGGTGGTCGCGGGAAGACCGCCTCGGCCCAATAAGAGTCCAGATATCCCCTTCCTTATAATTGTTATATTATGTTTGTTTGTTAGTAGGGGTTGGATTCTGTTCGTGGTTCTAATAACTTGTCTTTGGCACAGGTGACAGGTGCGGATGAGTGACAACGCCTGTGTGTGGATAAGGCCACAGAGCAGGCTACATCAGGTATACGTTATTAAGTCGCATCTCCTTTTTGTTGTGCCCTATCTCAGGGTATACATATATAATGCAATGAAGCCTTGATGGATAGGATTCATTGCGGCGGCGAAATCAATATTACTCATACAGGTTTTGAAATTATGGTATTTAATCTTCCGCTATAAATAATGTCTTCCGCTAAGGGTAACAAAGCGCACTCTTTAATAATGTCTTCCGCTAAGGGTAACAAAGCGCACTCTTTAATAATGTCTTCTGCTAAGGGTAACAAAGCGCACTCTTTAATAATGTCTTCCGCTAGAATACAGCTTCCCTACTCTGATGGTGTGTAGTGACTTTCGCTTAACACCACCCCTAGGCGTGACATCGGAGTGCTCAAGGAAAAGGGTTGGAGAAGCTAGTGCCTTCACCCTTCGGGGTCGCTTCGGCGTCGTGCTAAAGGGTGGTGTGCGATAAGATCCCCCGGTCGGTCCGTCGATTTGGGAGGGGGGGTCTTACATATTACTCATTAGACAATTAGGTAAATACATTAACCTAGATTTCCTAAATCTTAGATAAGCATTAGAAATTATTTATCAGCAAGAAGAATTAATTCTGGAGAAGCTAGACATCAAATTCAGAGAGAGTAAGTCGCAATTCGGAGAGAGTATCTACATATGACTATGCACGTGATTACATGCACCCGCTGAAATGTCGCCGCCCATTCAAATGTACATTCCCCCTTTGAATATCGCCGCCCATTTCAAATGTCTCCGCCCCTTTCGAATTTCGCCGCCCCCTTCGAATTTCACCGCCTCCGCTGAATATCGCCGCCCCCCGCCGAATGTCGCCGCCCCTGCACGGGTTCCCCCGTGCACGACTGCTAAATATTAATTTGTCTCTAATTTTATTGTTTTTTTGGTGAGTTTCTTTTAGATTTGAAGTTTACGTTGTCTCAAGGCTTTGGTCTACTCATTCTGAGTTTTTTTGTGTGCTGTCAAACAGGACAATTTTAGTATTTACTTTGAAATATCTCTTAACGTGAACATATCAACGATATCTATTAAATGCTTACAAATTTACATTGAATAGTACATAGACATTTCCCATGTCGCCACCTATATAATACATAGACACATCTCTGGAAAAATTATTTTTCTTTGTAGGCGTTGTGATCCCACCACAAATGGTCCACAAAAATAGGGCTTCAGCAATATTCTTGGTTCTTCAGGACCCTCCACTTCTCCAGCTAAAATCACCTGATAGCCGAGTGAGTTACTCATCTATTTTGCGTTCTATTATGCAAATTGTGGCATCAATTGTGATGCCAAATATAGGCTATAAGAGAAATTATTAAATGTATGCTTGCATTATTAAAATTCTAAAACCATTGAACAAGAAGGTGTTTTTTTAGGTTGCTTTGATTTTGGCTTTCTATTTATTATTGATGCATCTGCTTAAATGATTAAAATGCTATTCTACTATCTTCCTAAGTGCTGCATAATTTTGGGTTGCAATATAATTTCCCATGGTTTGATCTGCTTCATTGATTTGGAAATTTCAGCACAATTTTCTCATTTAATTTAAAATATATATGCCGTTAAATTTGAAGAATGTTTATAATGCTTAAACAAACCAGTCATAGATATATCTCATAGTTCACTCTTCCTATGACTTTTGAAAAGTTTTTTTTTTGTGCTTGGAATGAAAGAGAGTTTTCTACAAAAATAGTCACACGAATGCATAAGATGTAGCAAGTTTCTTTGAAGTGATAAATTAACATTCCTGATCTGATTTTTTGTTGCAATAAAAGTTTATTCTCACTCAGGGGCGGACCCACGTGCAGGAACACCCGGGCACGTGCCCGGGTCAAAAATTTTGAAAAATTGCACGTTTCTGCCTTCCGCGATTAGCTGATCCCCTCAACGTCGCGACATTGCCCTAATCCCTCACCGGCACTTTGAGAAGACAATGAGCAGACGATGGACAGCGGTTCGACGACTTGATTCTAGGTATGCTACGCGACTCCACTATTGATTTCATGGTGTTTAGGGCTTACGACAGTCCATAAGTCCATTCCTCTTCTCACCTGTTCAGGTATACCTTGAGTTCGCCACTCCCCTTTCACCCGAATGCTTTTGGCTTGCTGATACTGCTCAGATCAGTGCCATCGCAGATGATGGAACACGAGCCATCGTCACCATCAACCCCAACAACCCCTTTGGTGCCACCTACTCTGCCAGCCATCTCCGCCAGGTCTCTCTCTTCCCAGAACCCTAACTATATATTCATCATCAACTAATGTTGGGCCCATCTTTTGCATCCCAAGTTGAAAGTGATAGATAGCGTTCTTCCCCATTTCAAGATTTGCAGTTCTTCTCCATTTTTTTTCTTCAGATTCAATTAGAGGAGCATAGATTTCTGAAAAGGGAAATTAAAGTAGAAAATTTATGTGGTGAGATGGATTGTGGATTTCTGAAAGGAGAAATTGAAGGTGCGTAATTTTTCTCACTTTTTCTTATTGACTAAAATTTATATAAACTTGATTCTTTTTACTGTAGATCATTGCAGTACTGGAGTTTTTTTTTGTTTTTGAATGATGATGGATACTTAAATGGTATGTAGTTTGAGTGATTTGATCTTTATACATATTGGCTGTTTTCATGAACACCAAGTAGTGACAATGAAATTAAGGACATTGTTGCTTGATGGTCGAATATTTCTTGTTCCTTTTTGATGATCCAGGAGTTTAAGCCCAATCCAAATGCCAAAAGCTTTATCCCATCTTCTACATTTAGACCTTCTGTGCCAACATGTGAAAGTTCATTTTATAATACTAGTATTGTACCAATAGTCCTACCTATCCAAAGTCTGCCTATGGGTGTTGGGGTAAGGTTTCATAATTCAATCTTCTTGAAGTGGGGTTTTGTAGATTATGAATTTTCTAAACTCTTTGTCATGTCCAAACCTGCTTAAAAATTTCTATATTGTCCAAGTAGGAGATCATGCTAGTTTAGTTCTCTTCATTAAACATCAATTGCATCTTATATTTTTACTTGGTGCCCGGGTTGGATGAAATTTCTGGGTCCACCACTGTTCTCACTAAAAGATAGGTGGCACATTAAATTATAATTGACTATGGTTAGTTGTTTCACGGTTTTACCTCTAAAACTCGCCTCAGGACTAACAAGACTATTGTACTACAATATTAGACTATGGGTGTGAGTTTGTATGGATGTTTCTGCTCTCATTTATTTGTAGGGTGATCTTAATTGCTCTCTTTTATTTGTAGGGTGCTCGAGCATTGATCGGCAAGTGACGAAAGATTCATTTGTCAGAAAGTGATGGACGATTCTTTTTTCGAAAATAACGGAAGATTTATTAGAAACATGTTGATCTTGTAATGTAATATTGTATTATTTTAGAAGAGATGATAATAACTTGTACTCTATGTAATACTTTTTGGTGTGAATAAATACATGTTGATCTTGTTACGAAATATTAAATATATGTGTTTTCAAGATTATTATTTGTAATAAAATCTCAGGTACACAAAAAATAGAAATGGAATATTTTTTATATATAAATGAATTGGCTGTAGTAAGAAGAATGGAAAACAAATGTAATGATTTTTTCGTTACTATTGTTTAATCTATTGTAACGAAATAATGTTTATTATACTTTATTGTAACGAAGTTAGTTTATTTTTAGTGAGGAAAAAATAAAACGTTTGTAACTAAATAGTTTTAATCGTAACTGTTTTTTTGTGAGGAAAAAAAACATTCGTAACGAAATAATATTTATTGTGACCAATTTATTGTGAGGAAGAATCTCTTTTTGGTGAGAAAGTATCATTTGTTACAATTAATTTATTTGTAACGACATGCATACATTCGTTACAAGAACTTTTAGCGTCGAGCTTTAGAGGAGGACCGTTACGTAAAGTTTTTTTCATTACCAAAGAGTTTTTGTAACGATTTTTGGCACTTATTGTAATGATTTAGGTCCTTACTATAAGTGCAGTTTGTTGTAGTGAGAGCTGAATTTGCGCCATCGAAGGTGGTTGGAGTATGTGGCGGATTATGAAGTTGATATCCTGTATCATCCGGGTAAGGCTAATGTGGTGGCCGATGCCCTGAGCAGAAAGACCGCGCATATCTTCAACCTTTCTGTGCAGTCCTTGGTAGATGAGTTTATGTTGATGGATATCTCAGTCGGTAGTAGTACCGTGCCTTCGAGTTTAGGAGTTGAAGAGCCTTCTTGGATTACCCTTATGAGATTGCATCAGAAGGAAGATCCTGACTTGCAGCATCTTCGGAGTAGGACTGAGAAAGGGGAACTGCAAAACTTTTCAATCGATGATAAAGATACCCTGATGTATCGAGGTAGATATTGCATTCCCGAGTCGGAAGAAATTCGAGCAAAGATCTGTAGTGAAGCGCATGACTCAAGTGTTTCCTATCATCCTGGTTCCACGAAAATGTATAAAGACTTGAAGCAGATCGTTTGGTGGTCAGGTATGAAGAATAATATAGCTAAGTATGTTTCAGAATGTTTTACTTGCCAGCGCGTTAAGGCAGATCCTAAGAGGCCTGGAGGTAAACTGAACCCTTTGGATATTCCAAGCTGGAAGTGGGAGAATATTTCAATGGACTTCATTACTGGTTTGCCGAGATCTCCCGGAGGACCCAATTCGGTGTGGGTCATACTTGACCGTTTGACAAAGTGTGCTCAATTTGTGCCTTTTAAGACGCTATTCAATGGAGAAGATAGCAGAGCTCTATTTGGATGAAGTTATCAGATTGCATGGTGTGACCGTGAGAATTGTGTCGGACCGAGATTCAAGGTATATGTCTCGTTTCTGGCGGAGTTTGCAAAGAGCCTTGGGCACTAACCTTAGATACTCTACCGCTTACCATCCTCAGACCAATGGTCAGACAGAAAGAGTAAATCAAATTTTGGAAGATATGATAAGGTGATATATTCTAGATCATGGAGGAGCTTGGGATAAGCAACTTGGATTGATGGAGTTTGCCTATAATAATAGTTATCGGGAGAGTTTGCAAATGGCCCCCTTTGAGGCTCTGTATGGGAGGCGTTGCCGAACTCCCTTGTTTTGGGCTGAGGTTGGCGAGAGACCGTTGTTAGGCCCAGTGGCTTTGGAAGAGATGAGCGTTGTCGTGACTCATATCCGCGAGAAGCTTCGTATCGCTCAGGAGCGGTATGAGAAGTATGCCATTCGGAGAAGGATGGATCTTGAGTTTGCCGTTGGAGACTTAGTGTTCTTAAAAGTTTCTCCGATGCTGGGCATTAAGAGATTTGGAAGGAACCACAAGTTGGACACCCAGTATGTGGGACCTTTCCAGATTGTTGAGGGCATCGGAGAGTCAGCTTATAGATTGGATTTGCCTGCTTCCTTCCCAAATGTTCACGATGTGTTTCATGTGAGTCAGCTAATGAAGTGTTTGCATAGTGACCGGCTTGTTCTTGATTTGGTGCTCGTGTTGCAGCCCAATCTTTCGTATGTTGAAGAGCCTGTCCGAATCTTGGAGACGCATGAGTGTGTGTTGCGAAGGAAGATGATCCCGATTGTTAAGGTTCTTTGGAAGAATCAGGGTGTCGAAAGCGCAACATGGGAGCTGGAGTCTGCCATGAGAGAGACTCATCCTAGCTTCTTCTCATAAATTTTGGGTAAATCTTCCATCAGATAACCTTTGGATTTGATTCTGTATCTTTCTTGATCTTTGTGATTTCAATTTTCAGGACGAAACTTCCTTTTAGGGGGAGTGATTGTAGCGCCCCTGTTTTTTCGTTAATTATTTACGTGGCAGCAGTGACGTAATTTTGGCGTAAGGGCGTTACGTCAGCTCGTCAGGATTAGTTTGGGCCTTAGCTTAGTTAAAGTATGTAATTTAGATCGAGCGTTCGAGTTTTTGCGTCTTTTCGAGTTGTAGAGAAGATTTTGTGTAGTTATCAAGACTTTAGCTTCGGGAAGCTTTATCCCGAGTTTGGCTCATCGGAATTGAATTATGACTTCGCCGTTGGATTTGTAGCGCCGATTTCAGTTTAGGTGCGATTTTCATGAAAATCCGAGGTGTTTTGCTCGTCCTCGCCGTTTGAGTAAAAGGGGAGAATTATTTAATTATTTAAATATGGAATTTAGGGTTATATAAATACCTAAAATTCTCTCCATATTCTTCTTCTTCCTTTGTCGAACCAAACCAGACGCCGAGCGAGAGAGGCGAGAGCGGAGTGTCTTGGAGCTTCCGGTCGGCGATTCAAAGGCCGTAGTGGTTGGAATCGCTTTTGGATTATAGATTTGGAATGCTCTCGGCGAGACCTTCGTTCTAGTGGTAAGTCTTTCCCGTTTAGTGGAATTTTTGGAGTTATGGTAGTGACCTAATTCCTCTTTTCGACCCGAAAGTTTCAGGATTTCGTGCTCGGTTGAGTTCTTGGCCGACCCATAGCTTTTGGAGCGGCGGTCTTCGAGTTTAGCAAGGTGTAAGGCAAGGGCGATATTTTTTCCTCCTTCTTTATGGTCGTTGAAGCACTTTTCCTTTGTTGAAGTACTCTTCTTATTATTTGCCTCCTTCCTTCCTGCAAGTTTTTTTATCGTTTCTGGAATTTTCCCGTGAAATCAGCTTTTTCTGTGAAATCAGCCTTTTTCAGCTTGTTTTTCCTGAAATTCGTCGAACGCCTTGGAGTTTGTCAATCTGGATGAAATTTGTCGATCCGAGCGTTCGACGAACTGCTTGGAGTTCATCGAACAGCTCGGTATTCTGCTGATTTGGTGTATTCGACGAACGGTTCGGCGTTTGTCGAACGGCTCGCATTCGTCGAACAGCCTGGAGTTCGTCGAATGACCCGGCGCATTCGACGAACTGTCTAGTTTTTATCCCCTGCCTTAATTCTCTCGAGAAACTTTTATCTCTGCTTTAAATTTCTTGAGAAATAGTGATCCTTGTCCATTCACTTCTCGAGAAGCTTAACCCCCCCCCCCCTGAATTTCAATTCTCGAGAAGCATCTTTCCCTGCATTTAAATTCTCGAGAAAACTTAGCCCTGCTGGGGATTTCTCGAGAAAAGGGTATTCCTTGGATTTCGCTGGAATTTCTTGTTCTCTTCCTTTACTTTCTCTCGAGAACTGTATGAATTTTGCTTTGGTTTTCCTTAGAACTTTATGACCCCACTCCTTGATTTCTCGAGGACTATGTTCTTATCCTTTAGATTCTCGAGAAATGCCCTCTCCTCTTGAAACTTGAGTAATGTCTCTGATTACTTCTACTCTTTGAAACCTCGTACCCGTTGTGGTTGAATAATTTATGTCTTCTCTTATGAATCGTCTTTTGCAGTGTTTACATTGTTTGTGGCCCTATCCTTAGGGTATCCTGGAAATTGTTCTTTTCGGGCTACGTCCCGTGTTTTAATTGAAATTAATTAATAAGAACCATTGTCTTTATCCTTGCACGGTAGTCGTGTTTGGGGGACAGTGGGGGGAATGTTATAGCCTTGCACGGTAGTCGTGTTTGGGTGGTTGGGTCTAGTGACACCCCCATCTGGTATTGGGCTTTGGGTGGTGGAGGTAAGTAACCGCTCCCGTTTAATTTGAGTTGATCAGTCTCTTTATTTAAATTTATCAAGATAAATGAACCATGCTTGTTCCTCTTATTGATATCTAGTGCACTTGGTGCGTTATTTAGCCGTATGCTTGGGAGTTTCTTTTTCTGTAAGTTTGGCTTGGGTTGGTACACCTTATGCCTTATTTACTTTACTTCTTATTTTCTGCCATTTGTAATCCCTTGCTGAGGCATTCTTTGTTTTATATAATACCTCAGGTTCTGAGCCTTAGCTGCTAGTGGTGTAGCCCAGAGTCTTCGGGAATTCTAGTTGATGTATTACCCCGCTGCTGCGAGGTAGCTGTTATTAGTTTTCTTCTTGTGCTCAGACATGCTAGTTGGAGCCAATAGGTTAGTGTCATGTTGTTGACGCCCATTGTGCCCTTTGATACTTTATAGCTTACTTGTCAGTTTAATGCCACTACTTTTAGATCTTGTGTATCTTGCTCTCTGGGAATGATTTATGTCTAGGTGCATTATAGTTATAAAATGACTTTTCTTTCATCCTCATTGCATCCTTTTAAACTGAAATCCTTATCTTTAAAGTCGCCTAAAGATATTTTCTATACATATACTATGCCTAGATATGTGCATATCATTTACTTTATGTCCAGTCATCACGTGCATGTACGACCTTAAGTGAACTAAATCAAGTATTTTCCGCTGTAATTACATATATTTTTTCGGTGGACTAGTTGATCCACGAACTGAGAGACATAGTTCTTACCCCAAACTCTAATAAATGATTTCAAATGATGATCTATCATGTAAACGTGTTTTGATTAAATAAGTACTAGGTTCCTGCCTGAGCGTCTGCAGTTGTCTCCTGCATGATGTGGCATCATGACGCGTATTTTCCCTTACTCTGATATTCCTAAATTCGGAGAAAATATGGGTTGTGACAAAGGGTGCGTAAAGATTCTGGTATCATTGGGAGGAATAACGAAGCTTATTAACTTTGCGGTTTTGGATGCCCCAAACAGCTATTGTGCCATCTTTGGAAGGCCCGTCTTGAATTCTTATCGAGCAGTGGTGTCTACTTTCCACCTGGCTCTCAATTTTGCAGTAGAAGGGAGGCAATTTCGGATTCGAAGTGATCCAAAGGTGGCCCGGGAGTGTTATGTAAGAAAAGTCAACATGATTGCGGATACTCCATTTTACGAGTCTCCGACTGTTGTCCTTGAAGTGGCCAAGCTTCCAGAAGTTGCTAAAGAGATCACCTGGAACCTTCCCAGGTGACCCAAGAAGTCCCCATTACTGAAGGGGAAGAGAAGAAACTTGTCATCAATGCGAAACTGCCTGAGGAAGAAAAGGTCCAACTGATGTCCTGCCTTTTTGAGAATTTGGATGTCTTCGCCTGGTCGGCGGAAGATATGCCAGGAGTGGACCCAGATGTTGCTTGCCACCATCTCAACGTCTCCCCCGACTTCAAGCTAGTTCAATAGAAGAAAAGGGAGGTTGCAACCAAGCTGGCAGTTCCAATCAAAGAAGAAATTACCAAACTTCTTAAGGCAAACTTTATTTCTGAAATCCAATACCCTACTTGGATGTCAAACATTGTAATGGTGAAAAAATCAGGGGGGAAATGGCGGATGTGTGTAGATTTCACGAAACTCAATAAAGCATGCCCTAAAGATTGCTACCATTTGCCTCGGATAGATGTTTTAGTTGATTCTGTGGTTGGGTATAATTTTATGAGCTTTCTAGATGCATTCTCTCGGTACAATCAAATTAAAATGCATAAGCCCGACATCCCTCATACGTCCTTCATCACGAATGACGGGTGATTTTGTTATCTTTTGATGCCCTTTGGCCTCAAGAATGCGGGTGCAACGTACCAGAGAATGGTGGACACATTTTTTAAACAACAAAAAGTGAGAAACCTCGAAGTTTCTGTTGACGACCTCCTCTTAAGAAGCAAAACCTTTTCAACGCATCTGAA
This sequence comes from Dactylorhiza incarnata, assembly GCA_033032865.1. Taxonomy (NCBI): domain Eukaryota; kingdom Viridiplantae; phylum Streptophyta; class Magnoliopsida; order Asparagales; family Orchidaceae; genus Dactylorhiza; species Dactylorhiza incarnata. Next base: position 5,224,787 of record JAWHQI010000141.1, on the reverse strand, counting down.
AGACCTCGTAGAGACGTTCGCTACTCTTCAGAGGTTCAAGCTAAAGTTAAACCCGTTGAAATGTGTGTTTGGAGCAAACAAAGGGATGTTTCTCAGACATCTTCTAACCCAGATGGTCTTGCACCAAATCCAGATAAGGTGAAGGCTATTCTTGATATGACCCCTCCTCGCAATCCGAAAGAGGTTCAGCAGTTGGGAGGAAGGTTAGCAGGTTTGAGCCGCTTCATCTCCAGGTCAGGAGATAAAAGCGCTCCATTCTTTAAAACACTCCGGGGAAGAGTTCGAGTGGAATGAGGAATGTAACAATGCATTCGATCAATTGAAGATGCAGTTAACGTCAACCACTCTACTCCAAATCCCTCGCGAAGGGGAAATATTATTCTTATATTTAGGGAGGAGACGAAATGGCAGTTTCTGATTTATTATGTCAGCCATATCCTTAAAGATGCGAAAACTAGATATTCAGTCTTGGAGAAGCTAGGTCTAGCTTTGGTTATGTCATCTCACAGACTTTGTGTTGGAACATGCTTTCTGCATCTCTTGGCTTGACAATAACAAATCCTATTGTATTTGATCATACTTATTTTGTGTTTATAGTATGCAGTACTCTGTGCTTTCAAATCTCCATTGTGCTGTGTTTTTTGTTACTACCGCGCAGTGCTAGAACTACCGCTGGTGCTAGTGTTCGTTCGATGAACTAGGTTCGACGAACTCGGTGCTCCGTTCGACGAACGACGAACGCGGAAGCCCGTTCAACGAAATTCATATCAGGGCATTCGACAATCGACCAAAGCTGAGGCCCGTTCGACGAACTGCAGCTCTACCACGGTGCATTAGCACAACCGCTAGCGCTAGCGTTCGAAAGACAAATTTGAGATCGACGAAAATAAGATTTCGTTCGACGAACCAGATTGAGATCGACGAAAATAAGATTTCGTTCGACGAACCAGATTGAGATCGACGAAAACAAGTTTCCGTTAGACGAACCAGATTGAGATCAACGAATGCTGAGGTCAGCTCGACGAAGATGCGCCCGACGAAATGACCTACAGCGAAGCGTTAGCACTGACGCTGGCATTAGCATATATGGAAACTATTGACAGAAAGGAAAGTGGAGAAAAAGGAATGTCGACGGGTCGCTAAGTTTGGCAAGTACTATCGCAGCGCGCTAGGTCTAACGCCCGACGTTAGCTTTTGTAAACATCCCGTCTGCAGTTGATTGAGGGGCAAATTTGGAAAGAGATATTGGCTGAAGGAAGAAAATGGCACTATCGCAGGGCGATAGTGTTACAGCGGCGCGCTAGGCTGTCACAACTGTTTGCGCTCAGAAGTTGCCTTAACTGCCACGATCCGTGTGCGCATCGTGTCACTATCGCGGGGCGGTAGTACTAGCGCAGACGGTAGCTGTCGAATCTATTTAAAGAGCAGTGCTTCCTTCATTAAGTTTTTGCTATTACAGATGTTATTGAAGACTTATTGCAGAGCACTCGTGAGAGCCTTCAGAAGCAGCCAAGACAACTCCGTCAACATTCGAGAAAGCAAAGAAGTTGGAGACCGATCTGATCACATCTACATCGACACCAAGTTATACTTTTGAGGGAGTTTGTTAATTGAGTTTTGTTTTTACTTTCAATTTGTAACCCTTATATCTTTTGTTCAGTAGAGGAACTCTCCACACGGCGACTAGGGCCTTGCGGGGACTAGGGGGAATTCGTCACACGGCGACTAGGTCTAGGGTGTAGATCTAGGAAGTTCTTGAGGCCTTTCCGGTGAGGAAAGGGCTAGAGCGTCTTGAGGCCTTGTCTAGGGAGAGATAGGCTAAAGCCAACCGGTCCTTGGGAGAAAGGTCGATATAGAAAACAAAAAGAGTTTTCATTGGTCGCCTGTTTCCAAGCGTTATTGGCAAAAGTTTTGTAATCGTATTTACTTCCAGTTAATTATTAATGAAAATATGTTTATTGTTTCATCTCTGAGTTGTACTCTGTGATTTTCATTGTTTGAACGTAAAAGTATTCTCAATGTTGCTAACGCCGAGCGTTAACACTACCGTTGGCGGTAGTGTCAGAGAATTATTTTCTCTCATAATCTCTGAAATTTTAAAACCCTTATTCACCCCCCCCCCCCCTCTAAGGGCGCCTACAGATCCAACAAGTGGTATCAAATCCAGGTTATTCCAATTCGGTCTAACAACCGGGAATAATGGCGCTCTGTGATCTCGCTTTCCATGAGGGGCAGGGAATAAGTAGACCTCCGTTGTTTATCGAAACTGATTATAATTACTGGAGAACGCGTATGCGTTGTTTTTTGATAAATTTACATCTAGATGTATGGGCATGTATTGAAACTCCATACACTTCTCCTACATACATTGTTGGAGAAGTTACCATGGAAAAACCTAGGGATAAATGGGACGATGGAGATAAGGCTAGGTGTAAGAATAATGTGAAAGCTATGAATGCTCTTTTCTGTGCTCTTCATAGGACTGAATTTAATAGAGTTAGCGCATGTGAATCTGGTTATGATATTTGGAACTTATTAGAAATAACGCATGAAGGTACTTCGCAGGTCAAAGATTCAAAACTATTCCAACTGGAATCTGAAATTGAAAGGTTTAGGATGGATCCAAATGAGGACGTCGACGCCATGTACACTCGATTCACCAAGATCGTCAATGCTTCAAAGATTCTTGGAAAAACATTTTCAAACGACGACTTGGTGAGAAAGCTCCTTCGATCACTCCCTCCAAAGTTCAATCCAAAGGTGACGGTGATTTCCGAATCGCATGATCTTAGGCGGCTCCAAATTGAGAGCCTCATTGGGAATCTCAAAACCCATGAGGTAGAACTCAAGATTCAAGAAGAGGAGTACAACAAGGAACCAAAGAAAAAAGCTTTGGCACCGAAGTCAAGAAAAGAAGATGACGACGAGGAAGATGACGAGGAGAGTCTCTTCGTGAAGAACTTCACCAAGTTCATGAAGAATCCGGAAAGGAGGAACACCTTCCGGAAAATTTTTCGAAAAGGCTCCTCATCCAAAAGAGAGAAGAAGGAGAAGCCTAGCGACGACGACGAAGAGCGGCCACCTCCTTAGTGCTTCCATTGTAGGAAGACCGGGCACATTAGAAGTCAATGCCCAAAATTTCTGAAGGAGCAAAAAGAAAAATGAGTTAAAGGACAGGAGAAGAAGAAGGTCTTAAAAGCTGCAACATGGGATGACTCTTCCTCCGGTTGCTCAAGTAGTTCAAGCTTAAGCGATGATGATGAGGCAAACTTGTGCCTTATGGGGAAAAGCAATGAATCAACCGATGACGAGTGCAATGTCCAAAGCGACACTGAGGTAATCCCCTCTAACTATGATGATCTTTATTCTGAATATTTAAGAACTTGCAAATCTTTTAGCAAAACCTTAAAAGATCATGATTTACTTAAAACTGAAAATAAATTTCTTTTGAAACAAAATCAAAAATTATGTAAGGAAGTTTTTGCTTTGGGAAAGGAGATGGAGTCTTGCCAAAAGAATGATGATCTTTTGGCAAGGACTAGCAAACTCGAAGTTGATCTTTCTATTGCTCTCTCAAATATCGAATCACTCACGAAACAAAAGAGAGACTTAGAAAGAAATTTAAAACTCTCTCTTTCTAATGTTGAAAATGAAAAGAAAAATTTTGCCAATAGATGCGGAAATCTAGTTAGTAAAAATTTTGCATTAAAAGCTAAAATCCATGACCTTATTTTAGCCATAGAAAAATTCGGTGTTGGCCAGAAAAGTCTTGATATGATTTTGGCCAACCAAAGGCATGGTAGTGCAAAAACTGGTCTGGGTTTTGATTCTGCTAACTACCGCGCGGCGGTAACTACTAACGCTGGCGATAGTAACCGACCTCATAATTCTTGGAAAAATCATAAATCTGGAATTTATTCTGGTGATTCCCCATCCTCCAGCAAGAGTCCACAACAAAAACTGAAAAAGGTCTCAACCCCTTTTGTATTATGTGCCAAGTGCCATCACTTCGGGCATACCCTGGACTCTTGCAGGATGAAGGGTCAATGTACTTTCAAGCAAATCTGGGTGCCTAAGGTTTCCACCTATTCTATGGGAGGAACCACTTGGGTATCTGGATCTTTACTCTCATCTTCTTATTAGGTATGTTGGCAGACAAAGGAGAAGGAAGACATGTGGTACTTGGACTCAGGTTGCTCCAAACACATGACGAGCAATAATGCAAAATTCCTTAGCCTCACTAAGAAGAAAGGAGGAATGGTGACATTTGGGGACAATGGAAAGGGAAGGATTTTAGGCACCGGTACTGTGGGTAAATATTCTCTCTCTTACTAATGTTTTATATGTAGAAGGTTTGAAACACAACTTGATTTCTATTAGTCAGCTTTGTGATAAAGGTCTAAATGTTTTATTTGAGTCTTCTACTGATTTATGCAAAATTATAGATCCTAAAACCAATAGTATTGTACTCACCGCACCACGAAATCATAATGTATATCTCATTGCCTTTCATGATCTATCACGTGCGTCTCTCAAATGTCTTATATCAAAAAATGAAGAACTTGAATTATGGCATAGGCCTCTTGGTCACTCTAGCACCAAGTTAATCTTAAAATTGTTAAAAAATAAACTCATTAAAGGTTTGCCTATGCTAAATGGAAATCTATCTTCTTTATGTTCGCCATGCCAAAAAGGAAAATTTTCAAAAACATCGTTTAAAAGTAAAAAAGAAATATCCACCTCAAGACCTCTTCAACTAATTCACATGGATCTTTTTGGACCTATTAGCACATGTAGTCTTGGTGGTAAAAAGTACACTTTTGTTTTAATTGATGATTTTTCTAGATTTACTTGGACCTTATTTCTCACCTCCAAATCCGATGTGTTTTCTGAATTTTCAAAACTTTGCAATCGTATTCAAAATGAATTAGATCTAAAAATCAAGTGTATCCGATCGGATCATGGAGGGGAATTTGAAAACGATGGCTTCACAACTTTCAGTAATAATCTAGGTATTAAACACGAATTTTCCGCTAAACGCACCCCCCAACAAAACGGTGTGGTGGAGAGGAAAAATAGAACTCTTCAAGAACTTGCACGCACCATGTTATCCGAGTATGGATTGCCTAGTTATTTTTGGGCCGAAGCAGTAAATACCTCATGTTATGTCATTAATCGTGTTATGCTTCGCCCTATTTTAAAATTAACTCCATATGAATTGTATTTTCAAAAGAAACCTAATGTATCGTATTTTCATGTCTTTGGTTGTAAATGTTTTATCTTAAACACCAAGGATGCATTAGCCAAATTTGATGAAAAATGTGATGAAGGTATTTTTCTTGGTTACTCTTCCACTAGCAAAGCATATAGAGTATATAATAAAAAATCTAAAAAGGTTGAAGAGTCTATTCATGTGAAGTTTGATGAACTTGTGCCTTGTGTAGATTCTACTTGTGCAGGAAATGATGATGTACCTCTTTCACCATTGGAGCATGATGACGATGAGCCACTTGGAGAAGAAAAAGAAGTGGAGACGGTGCAAGAGGAGCACGTGCCTCCAAGTGTGCTTCGATTTACAAGAGATCATCCAAGGGAGCTTATTATTGGAGAACCATCAAGAGGGGAACTACACGTTCTTCTTTTAATGAATCTTTTTCAAACTTATGTTTTGTTTCCGAAATAGAACCGAAAAATGTTTCCACCGCTTTGAATGATGAATTTTAGTTTATTGCTATGAATGAAGAATTGAATCAATTTGAACGCAATAGGGTTTGTAAACTAGTTGAAAGACCATCAAATCATCTGGTTATAGGTGTCAAATGGATATTTAAAAATAAATTAGACGGAGAATCTAGAATAACTAGGAACAAAGCTCGATTAGTGGAACAAGGTTATTCTCAAATCGATGGTGTAGATTTTGATGAAACATTTGCACCAGTCTCGCCTTGAATCGATTAGAATTTTTCTAGCTTTTGCAAGTTATAAGAAGTTTAAATTATTTCAAATGGATGTTAAAAGTGCCTTCTTAAATAGGATAATTAAAGAAGAAGTCTATGTCGAACAACCCCCCGGATTTATTGATGAAAAATTTCCAAATCATGTATATCGATAAGAAAAAGCGCTTTATGGTCTAAAACAAGCGCCCCTTGCTTGTTATGAATGCTTAACATTTTTTTATTAAAGCACGGTTATAAAATGGGTAGTGCCGATAACACACTCTTCATTAAGCACTATGATATTGATTTGATTATTTTACAAATATACGTTGACGATATTATTTTTGGAGCCACTAATGAAGAGTTGTGTAAAGAAGTTATTCAAGTGATGCAAAATGAATTTGAAATGAGTCTAGTGGGTGAACTAACATACTTTTTAGGATTTCAAATAACCCAAAGAAATGATGGAATTTTTATATGTCAATCCAAATATGTCCATGATATGCTACAATGTTTTGTCTTTGAAAATTTAAAACAAGCTAGTACTCCAATGAGCGCATCACTAAAATTAGGAAAAGATGAAGCCGGAATTTCAATTGATCAAACTTTATATAGAGGAATGATTGGATCCCTATTATACCTTAGTGCATCTAGACCCGATATCATGTTTGTCGTATGCTTATGCGCTAGATTTCAAGCAAATCCAAAAGAATCTCATTTAAAAGCAGTGATACGAATTATTCGATATCTAATAGGCACATCAAAATTAGGACATTGGTATCCAAATAATGATTCTTTTCTCTTGCATGGGTATTCCAATTCTGATTACGCGGGTTGTTCCTTAGATAGGAAAAGCACTAGTGGTACATGTCACTTCTTAGGTCCTTCTCTAGTTGCATGGTCAAGTAGAAAACAAAATTTTGTTGCCCTCTCCACCACCGAGGCAGAATATATTGCACTAGGAAGTTGTTGCGCCCAAGCATTATGGATGACACAAACCTTAGAAGACTTTGGTGTTCATTTAACTAATATTGAACTTAAGTGTGACAACAAGAGTGTTATTGACTTAACAAACAACCTCGTTCATCACTCACGATCTAAACACATTGACATAAGACACCACTTCATTCGGGATCACATCAAAAAGGAACATGTTCATGTAAACTTCATAGGAACTGAATCTCAACTTGCGGACATCTTTACAAAGCCCCTACTTGATTCACGATTTCATCTACTTAGACTAGAACTAGGGGTTTTGGACATTCGAGCTTGAACTTGCAAAGCCCGCATTTTTTGTGACCACGCATATCTGATTTCTGTACTGAATCACAGTGTCACCAATCTGCACAACTATATTCATAAGAAAAATTCTAAAAAAAATCACGTTTTCCCAAAAAATTGAGTTCTGTCACTAACGCCAGATGATAGCATTGTACCGCTAGCGTTAGTGGATACTTCTGTATTTCCAGTCTCTTTTTTCATTTTTATTTTCCAGTTTCTGTTATTTTCTCTTAAAATTCCAAAAACAAAAAACAGTAAAACAAACCAAAATCCAACCAAAAACATTTTTTTGTGTATATATCAAAACAAACTACAAATATGAAAAACCAACTAAAACATCAAAAACATGCTTTTTATTTGTTTTATTTTCGGTTTTTTTTTGAAAAACTTAAAAATTCTATAAAAACTGATGTGTTTTTCATTGTTTCAAGGATGATATGGTTTATCTTGTCAAGCTTAGTATACAATGTTTCATTCTCTTTTCAAGTATCTTAATAACATTGTTTTTTGTATCATGCCTTGATCATTATCTTATGTGTGCTGTGAAATTGATGATAGAAATCATGTATAGTATTGCATAGCTTGCCTCTATGTATGAGTAAATAGCTTATATTTGCAAATGATTTATTCACTCACACTTTTTGATAAACTACATATGATTTTAATCTTCTCTTACATGATTGTGTAGTGTACCAACTTCATATTATTGTTAGGCATGCTTAGTTTTACCTTCACCATATGTAAAAATCATTTTCTTGCACCTATCTTTGAAGAAGTGTGTCTTTTCAAAAATCTTTTTGTTTGCACATACAAGTGAATTCAGAGACCTTTGTCGTTAAGCAAAAATTCAAATAAATAATTGACAAAGATAACTCCACCAAGCACTACTCACCCTCCTGATAAGTCTTAATGAGCATTGTGAGGTTGAGCACCTTGGAGAGAATTGTAAAGTGCCTTGTCGCAAACATTTTCCTTTTAAATACTTCTTCTTGTACACCGAATCACAAATAAATAAAATTCAAAATAATAATTGTGATTCCCCAAGCACTATTTTGCACCCTGATAAGTCTTAATAAGCATTGTGTGTGCAGAGCACCTTGGTAGTTGTACTATTTTACTATGTGGATTGAATAATTTATATAGCTTTGTGGGAAGAGGTAACTCTAAAAAATACTTGATCAATAATACTATGTTTTATTCCATTATACATGTCATGTGTTTTGATTAACTCATATGTATACGTTTTTTCAAAAACACTATTTTGTACACATCATTATCACTTGTAAGCCTTCTACTCAGGAGAATTGGAGTCTATTGCATATCTACATGTATTCTCTAAACTCTTAAGTAATTGCACTAAATAGCTTTGCATGATCTTTACAATGTATAAGTGTACTTGATTTCTAAATTTTGAACATTGTATTCTTCTATCTTGTCTTGATAATGTATATCATGCTTACATATTTTTTCCGCTACGCCATGAGAACTCTGTATTGCATACCTTTCAAACTAGTGTATGGCTATGTTAAAACTGAAAGTATTTTTGTGTAATTAAAATGCTGCAACATCTATTTTGTTATATCCAAAATTCTTAATGATCTACTATGCTTCTCAATTCCTATAAAGATGTTCACTTAAAACTTATTTCGTCATGCTTTCCACCTCCTTACTACTTATATGCCTTATCATGAATACGTTTTCCCAACAAGTGGTTCCTTTATGACAATTTCTTCACCTTCCTTTTTCACTCCTATCTATTTTATTTTTTTTCTTTCTTAGTGTTTACCTATTTTCATGCTCATTCCCTCTCTACACAGTAATTACACACTTTTTGTTGGCCTTCCTCTCCGCCCTCTTTTGATAATACCAAAAGGGGGAGAATAAATTTGAAATAAATTAACATGTTTGGGGAGTTAAGTTCATAGGAAGATTTGTTGTAGGGGGGGGCAATCATTTTGGGGGAGCATATGCACATGTCTTACATTTCATGCTTATCTCTATTATAAACACAAATTCCTATCAATTGTATTATTTCTTTCTAAGGGGATTTGTTATTATCAAAATGGGGAGTTTGTTGGAACATGCTTTCCGCATCTCTTGGTTTTACAATAACAAATCCTATTGTATTTGATCATACGTGTTTTGTGTTTATAGTATGCAGGACTCTGTGCTTTCAAATCTCCATTGTGCTGTGTTTTTTGTTACTATCGCGCAGCGCTAGAACTACCGCTGGCGCTAGTGTCCGTTCACGAACTGGGTTCGACGAACTCAGTGCTCTGTTCAACGAACGACAAACGCGGAAGCCCGTTCGACGAAATTCATATCAGGGCGTTCGACGATTGACAAAAGCTGAGGCCCGTTCGACGAACTGTAGCTCTACCGCGATGCGTTAGCACTACCGCTGGCTCTAGCATCCGAAAGACGAATTTGAGATCGATGAAAATAAGATTATGTTCGACGAACCAGATTGAGATCGACGAAAATAAGATTCCGTTCGACGAACCAGATTGAGATCGACGAAAACAAGTTTCCGTTCGACGAACCAGATTGAGATCGACGAATGCTGAGGTCAGCTCGATGAAGATGCGCCCGACGAAATCACCTACCGCGAAGCATTAGCACTGACGCTGGCATTAGCATATATGGAAACTATTGACAGAAAGGAAAGTGGAGAAAAAGGAATGTCGACGGGTCACTATGTTTGGCAAGTACTATCGCGGCGCGCTAGGTCTAACGCCCGGCGTAAGCTTTTGGAAACATCCTGTATGCAATTGAGTGAGGGGCAAATTTGGAAAGAGATATTGGCTGAGGGAAGGAAATCCCACTATCGCGGGGCGATAGTGTTACCGCGACGCGCTAAGCTGTCACAACCGTTTGCGCTCAGAAGTTTCCATAACTACCACGATCCGTGTGCGCGTCGTGTCACTATCGTCGGGCGGTAGTACTAGTGCAGGCGGTAGCTGTCGAATCTATTTAAAGAGTAGTGCTTCCTCCATTACGTTTTTGCTGTTATAGAAGTTATTGAAGCCTTATTGCAGAGCACTCGTGAGAGCCTTCAGAAGCAGCCAAGACAACTCCGTCAACGTTCGAGAAAGCAAAGAAGTTGGAGACCGATCCGATCACATCTACATCGACACCAAGTTCTACTTTTGAGGGAGTTTGTTAATTTGAGTTTTGTTTTTTACTTTCAATTTGTAACCTTTATATCTTTTGTTCGGTAGAGGAACTCGCCACACGGCGACTAGGGCCTTGCGGGGACTAGGGGAATTCGCCACACGACGACTAGGTCTAGGGTGTAGATCTAGGGAGTGCTTGTGGCCTTTCCGGTGAGGGAAGGGCTAGAGCGGCTTGAGGCCTTGTCTAGGGAGAGATAGACTAAAGCCAACCGGTCCTTGGGAGAAGGGTCGCTATAGAAAACAAAAAGAGTTTTCATTGGTCGCCTGTTTCCAAGCGTTATTGGGAAACGTTTTGTAATCGTATTTACTTCCAGTTAATTATTAATGAAAATATCTTTATTGATCATCTATAAGTTGTACTCTGTGATTTTGATTGTTTGAACGTAAAAGTATTCTCACTGTTGCTAACGCCGAGCGTTAACACTACCGCTGGCGGTAGTGTCTGAGAATTATTTTCTCTCATAATCTCTGAAATTTTAAAGCCCTTATTCACATCCCCCCCCCCCTCTAAGGGCGCCTACAGATCCAACACTTTGTCCTTACTTTCAAGCCCATCCTATTCAGGTGGTTTCAAATCATCCTCTGAGAAGTTTCCTGGAGTAGCCAGACCATTCGGGAAGATTGGCTAAATGGTCCATAGAGCTAAGCGAGTTCGAAATATCTTATATCCCAGGACAGCAATCAAGGCACAAGTACTTGCATATTTCCTGGTAGATACGACGAAAATCGAACCCGAGCAAATAGAGATATCTCCTTTGGCCTGGATTATCTACGTAAATGGGGCCTCAGGCAGAAACTGTGAAGGAGTTGGAGTCATCTTGATCAACCCAAATGGTATTAAATTTGAGCAAGCCATCAAGTTCTTTTTTCCGGTCACGAACAACCGAGCAGAGTATGAAGCACTCCTGGACGGTCTAAGACTTGCGAAAGAGCTAGGGATAGAGCACGTACATGTTGAACAGGTAACTATATTTTCCATTAAAGTTCTCAAAAAATATATTTGTAGTTGTTCAAACCGACCGGCTAACATAATTAAGCCGTCGGATATATAAAGTAAATACAGACACAAAAACAACTAATCGACTGATCTGAGTTATTTAGCCACAGGGGAACTTGAGTCTCCGCCACCTTCAATATCAACATCAAGCGAATAATCACCGCTGACCGATGAAGAACTCGTTGATTCGCTGCTAGTGTAACGGTCCAGGCCCGCCAATACGGGACCCAGCTGGACCGCCGGCACCCTCCCGGCCCAGGCCCGCCAACACGGGACCCAGCTGGCACCGGAAGGGTTCAGCCTAACCAGATGGTCTGCAGACCATGCACCCCAACCCTTCTCTGTCCCACCACAGGGCACAGTGGGTTGTTGGAAACCGCAGTCCCCCTTTGATGAGAATTGAGCCAGTTAAGCGGCAACGCATGGACTTCCCAGGAGGTCATCCATCCCGTGACTACTCCAGCCCGAGCACGCTTAACTATGGAGTACTTTCACTTCTCATCACCAATTGAGCAATCCCAATACATAAAAATATAAATTTCATCCTCGAAATTCAGGTTAAGCCTGTGGGGTTTCTACTACAAGGAAGCAAATGTAACATCCCAGGAAAATTAAATTATACCTGTCGTAAAGAGCTCCGGGTACTTTTATTGCATCAGGTTCAGAGGTTCCCAGGTATGCTCCTCTTGCCCATGATTCCTCCATAGGACCTTGACCAGCGGAACCTTCTTGCGTCGCAAGACTCGCAACTGGCCCCTCCGTAGTAGATATCAGCTGTTCTGGCCGTAGTAGAGCCTTCCATAGCGAGGAGACATGGAAAATGTCGCGCAGTCCCTCTAACTCCAGCGGTAGCTCCAGTCTGTAAGCCAGGGGACCGATCCGCTCCAGGATCCTGTAAGGCCCCATGTATCTCAGACTGAGCTTCTTCCGCCCGCGAACCCGCGAGACTCTATGCATTAGACGTATCTTCAAGAAGACCCGTTCTCCCACCTGGAACACTACTATACGATGACACGCATCGTAAGACTTGGCCTACTTGCTCTGGGCCTCCAGCATCCTATCTCGAATCAGCCTCACCTGAGCCTCCGTGTCCTCCACGAACTCTGAGCCAAGGGCCTTGGGATCCTCATCCTGAATACAAGACAATGGTGTCATGCACCTCCGTCTGTATAATGCCTCGTAGGGTGCCCTGCCTATACTAGCCTGGTGACTGTTGTTGTATGAAAACTCAACTAATGGTAACAGTCTCTCCCATGGCTCCCCGCGGTCCAAAATGCAAAGGCGTAGAAGATTTTCCAGGGTCCGGTTGGTACGCTCTGTTTGCCTGTCTGTCTGGGGGTGGAAAGTCATACTAAAAGTCAACCGGGTGCCTAGGTAGGCCTGCACTGCTCTCCACTCCCTTGACGTAAAACGTCCATCTCGATCCTACACGATCGTCCTTGGCACACCATGATATCGAACAAAATGCTCTACGAACCTCCATACCAAATCACCGTCCGGATCGTCCTTCCTGACTGGAATGAACCTGGCCACCTTCGTCAATCTGTCGACGATCACCCAAATCTGTCGACGAGCACCAAAATCGATGTCGTCGAACTTCCACTCCGGTACCGGGAGCGGCTGTAATAATGCGGCTGGGTTCCAGCACTCCGCCTTCACGAGTTTGCAAGACTCGCAGTGGGTCACAATGTAGGTGATGTCTTTCTTCATACCCGACCAGTACATAGTCCTCTTCAGATCCGCTGTCATCTTGGTGATACCCGGGTGCACGGAATATCTACTGCAATGATCCTCTGTCATAATGTCCTCACGAATCTGGCTCCCTGCCGGTATATACACTCGGCCTCTAAAACTCAACAGGCCGTCCTTCAATGAATAGTCTTCAGCTGAGCCTGCCTCTAAGGCTCTGGAAATCGGCTCTAGCTTGGCATCATGCCTCTGCCCATCCCTGATGCGGTCTCGAATGTCGTAAGTGGTACTCGCCACCGCTAAATACTCCTCATATAGTTCCGGATCGTCCTCGGATACTAAAGAGATATGCATGTCCTCGAACATCTGTACTAGCTCCATGACCATTAGCTTGGGCTCCGCTCCTAACGTGGTAGCTCTCCTGCTCAAAGCATCCGCTACTACATTCGCCTTCCCTGGGTGGTAATGCATAGTGTATTGATAATCTGATAAGAACTCCACCCATCGCCTCAGCCGGATGTTCAGCTCCTTCTGCATATCTACGTATTTCAGATTCTTATGTTCAGCTCCCTCTGGCGTAAGCTATCACGTGCCCGTTCTGCATCAGAACGGCACCCATCCCCTGGTATGACGCATTTGTGTACACCTAAAAGCCTTCCCTCCCCGATGGAAGGGCAAGGATGGAAGCCGTAGTAAGTCGACCCTTCAGCTCCTGGAAGGCTGCCTCACACTGCGACGTCCATGTAAAAGCAGCATCCTTTTTTTTCAGGGATGTGAGTGGGAGGGCTATCTGTGAAAAACCCTGCACGAACTTCTAGTAGTAGTCGGCAAGTACCAAGAAACTCTGCACGTCGGTGGCCGTCTTCAACGGCGGCCAATCGCGTACTGCCTAGATCTATAAGACCTCCCCCCCCCCCTCTCGAAACACACGACACGGCCGAGGGGAGTCTTATGCCCAGGACAGCCGCCTTGCGGGAGCGCCAGCACATGAGCTAGCCTCCCCCACAAGACGCCTATCCTGCCGGCCAAACCAACTGAATAGCGCCAATCCATCAATGATGTAAAAGCAAGAAGCCATAAAAAGATATTCACATAAGTAAGAGTCCAAATAAGTACAGAAGACAAGAAGCTCCGAGAGCTCCTGCAATAGTATCAGAGTGTCAAGCTAAATGCCCTAAGGGCTACATCTCAAAATGTGCTCACATCTGTCACCGACGGTAGCGAAGGTATCGCAGTCACCGGCCCTGTCATCCTGACCTGAGTAATCTCCTCCAGCGACGTGCGCTGCTGCTCCAGGATGCGCTCCTAAAAAGAGGGACGTAGCAACCGTTATTCATAAAGACTAAGTGGCTTCACATCCACTCCCCCGGCGACTCCAAGGCACCGGGTGGTAGGAAAGGAAGAAAAGCTGCAATATAAGCAATAATATACAAAGCAGGTGATAGGAATGGTTGTTCATATTTGTCGGTTGTATAAGTACCCAAGTACTTGCAATAACTCTAACTAACAAGTACATAAATAACAGTGGTTATATAAGCAAGTAATAGTAACAAGAAAGCATGATCAACGACAGTGTATAAGCAGTCGAGCATATAATAACAGAATTTGAACTTAACTTATTAGGGTGCCCATACAAGCTTATAAGTTAAGGATCTGAACATGAAGGTAACTCATCATATAAAGGTGCCCATACAAGTTTATATAATGAGGATCCAATGCGGCGGAATGCAATGGTTATGAAGGATGAATGCAATGCAATGATTATGATATGATGAATGCAATGCAATGATTATGATATGATGACTCACCCATGCATATCTGCTATGTCGACATAGACCTTTAGTTCTCGCTTTTTGAGGGGTAGCTAACCGTTCAGGCATCTCCTGTCGTGGCCAGACGGTGACAGTGGAACGAGCTCCTCCACTACTAGGAGGGTATGAACACTACCAGTCCTATGCCTCTGTACGCCTCGACGCTAAGAACACACAGCGGAGACCCTGCGTACTGCTCGCATCATGCTGAGCCTTCAAGGACACAGAAGGGGACTTGTGTAGGTGAGCACCAAGAGTCCAACCCAAGTGGTCTAGAGTCTACCACTGGCTTCTGTCGGTGTTGCGACTAGCAAGCCCGTAGACCCGCAACAAGTAATCCTCCAACCAGGATCCATTCACCACTGTGTGTAAGCCATGCAACCCATGTGCTTCCCATGTACATCCCGTGTTATCACAACTCTCGTGCAGTGGTGTGCATATATTAGTTCTCGCTTTTTTGAGGGGTAGCTAACCACTCAGGTATCTCCCGTCGTGGATAGATGGAGACAATGGAACGATCTCCTCCACTACTAGGAGTGTATGAACACTACCAGTCCTAGTCCTCTGTACGCCTCGACACTAAGAACACACAGCGGAGACCCTGTGTACTACTCGTATCATGCTGAGCCTCAAGGACACAGAAGGGGACTTGGGTAGGTGAGCACCAAGTGTCCAACCCAATCGGTTAGAGTCTAACCACTGGCTTCTGTCGGTTTCACGACTAGCAAGCCCGTAGACCCGCCACAAGTCATCAATTCTACCTCTACCGAGTTATCATAACTCATGTGTTGTGGCGTGCTCAAAACTTGGAAATTACTCTACAAGATCCTCCAGGACTACTTGAGGTCACGGTGTCATATTCATATTCAACTAATTAAGTAAGCTCGCACATATCACCAGTATCCAACCCTCATGCACAAATCACAGCGTGCCTTAACACGATCAAAGGTATCAACCCTGTTGAAGGGTCATCACTAATCTAAACCATCCATAGATTATCACGTGATATGAACTTTAGTTTGTACATGTGCTATTTACTAGTCCACGTAAACCACCGATTGAAGATTGATTTAAGGAGACATCTCAACAATAATAAGATTATAAACCTTCCCGATTCAGTTTGAGAAAAAGGTGAGAGACTGAGACTCTGCTCTCAGAAAGGATCGCAAGTCGCAATCCGGACCTCCTCCAATCTAGACGTGTCACCCCATTCTGGAAAGTTATTTCCAAGGGCTACAACTTTTGTGTTGAGCCCGAGGTCCAGATTTAAGTCAGCCATACCCAAAAATGGGTTTGAACCTGGCTGTGCACCACAGGACAGAATCTGTCCATCACTAAACTTTATAATTTCAGACCCAGCAAATTTCGACCAGACTTTGAGGGAGCTACCAGGTTCCTCACAAGCTGTGCAACCGGTCGTTGGAAAGGTATCACCACGGGCTACAACTTTCTAGTTAATCCTAAAGTCCACATCCAATCAGATCTCGTCTAAAAATCACGTTCAAATCTGCTCTTCCTTTAGCCAGAAAGAAATCAGCACGAATCATCAAGCAAACCCGATTTTACTGTTTGTCGTCTTCTTCAACCGATGACTTAGGTTTTATCCGAAACCTCTCTCCTCCAATACTCCCTCCACATACCCCCAGTCTTCACGGAATCAAGCTCTAAATCTTCATATTGAAGAGAGGAGTTGATTGAAGATAATAGCATGGTGAACGGCGCCCTAGAACGAAAGTTCTAGCGTGGTCTCTTCCTACGAAACTTCATGAAACTCACTGGATCAAACTCTTTTGAGTTCAATGTCTCGCCTAATATTCAGATCTAAAGATCTAGCACCAAGGGAGAGGGGAGGAAGTCACCTGATTTCTGGCCGACGTTCGCGGTTGTCTCCTCCGCGGCATGGCGGCAGTTGGCCAAGACTGATTAAAGGGTCCTGATCCACAGAAATATCCAACATGTAATCAGTCAACATTACCCAAACTAAAAAGGGAAATAGCACAAAGAAAATCTGGACTGCATAAGGGTAGCAAGGTAATAGACATACAAATCCTCATTGAATTGAAGTGGAGCATACACAAATAGCAGCCGGCCTATTAAATTAAAAGCCCCCAAATGTAATAGTAATTTTTTGGCTCATACCCTAACAGCACAACAACTCCAACTAGAAGGAAAAATACAACAACATTTAATCATAGCCAACGAAACAGGAATTCCCTCATAAGCAAGGAAATGAGATCACAAATTATGACCAATGAATCGGGACTGCATAATAACAACATAACAGCAGAAGTGGTCTGCTTAAGGGCAGACAAACAGCAAACAACCCTAATGAAATAGAACCAAAACATGTACAGATATACTATAGAAGATCATCCCTATTCCCCATTCTCTGATTCACTCCACAATAACCAATAGAGAAGGAAAGTAATAGCAGCCAAACAAAATGGAAACCCTCAAATTGCTTACAAGATTTTGCCCAAATCTCTTAACAGTACAACCACCTTTACTGAACAGAGGAGAAGCACGGCAGCAGAAGAACAAAAACCCCCATAATAAAGTTGCGTGCGCTCATAAAATTTGGTCCCATTCTTAACAGCACGACAATCCTCACTAGAAATAGGGGCAACAACAGCCAGCTAGTAAGAACAAAAAGCCCCCCAAAATCTCATGAAACTTTAACTCAAATTCCTACCAGAAACTTTAAACAGTCGGCTAAACAAAACGAGGAGTAGCTTCCAGAAATTGAAACCCCCAAATGGTCTTTCAATACAAAGAGTCCCCAAAGCAAAGAGAAATTAATGAATCTTAACAGGGATGAGAAGGCTTACAGTGAGCTTAGAGAAGTCGGGCACTAATTCAATACAAAATCGCAAGCCCCGACTAAGACCAGTTCAAGCGAAGCCTTACGAACCCCTGCTTCCAGCAATACTCAGGGAAATCTACGAGCTTTTGAGAAAAAAAGGGAGATGATGAAAGAAGGAAGAAGGCGTGGCTGTAACCCTAGCTGAGACAGGAACGAGAGCGGAAAAAGGGTCGGCCGATCCAATCCATCCCAAAACAAGGCAGAACTTCATTATTATTTCCTCCACCGCCTCAGGTAATGTAATCATTTTTGTTTTGTTAACCCTTCTTTAATACAAAACTCAATTTCAGCCCTTATTAAAGCAATAAAACTCAAGTCAGGTAAGCCTAAATTTCCCAGCAGGTTAAGCCAACTTAAATGGACTTGGCCATCGAACCAATCCAGAATTATATTTTTGTGCAAACATAACAATAGTCAGCGGCTATACAATATAATGCAGAAGAGTAATTATTGAACGCGCCAACTTTAAAATTTGTTTTCCAAAACAAATACCTCCACTAGTCATCAAAATACTTAGATGGTAAATACCACACTGCTTGAATATTTTCATCATAGGGGATTTACCAATTTTCCAACTTAAACACCTCCGTAAAATCTCGTCACCAAAAACACAAAAGAAAAACCATAAGCAATATAAACTGAGATGGAAGAAATAAAGAGGAAGTCGGTAGCAATAAAGTCCTCCACCGCCACTTAAAAGCCAGTCATATAAATATTAACTTAAGCAATTGCTATCAGCACACCTAATAGGCCACAGGACAAGCCCAAACAAAGCTCCCAATAGGGTAAGTAAATTATTCATCTCTTGCTGACCGTGACTCAAACCTGATCACCTCGGGGTCCTAGGGATTCTACCTAGTCTGAGTCAACCTCCGGTGACACAACACCCTCATGAGGGGCCTAGCGCGCACTGGGATGTTACAAATCCAATAAACGAAGAAATAATTTCGTCCCCGAAATTTAAGTTGAGGTTAGGGGGGTTTAAGTTCATATCACAAAAGTCATCTGGAGTACACTTTAAATCCCACTCACCACTAGTGAGGGTCACTACTCATTCACATCACCTCACTTCCAATTTCTCCCGAGTGTACTTCTGTTATACTTCATGACACTTATAATCCAAATTATGCACAGAGAAATCTTAAGTGTTTCTCATCCTGATGCAAACACAAATAATGTGGTGATAAGACATAGTTGGGTTTGTAGCCACGCCCACTTTACAGGCAGGTTGGAAACAACAGAAACCCATACTCCCTTGTTCCCTCACCTTAATAAACCAACTTTCATTGCACATTTGATCTAAACCCCCTTAAGATTGGTGACCCGGATACACATGAGGTTACTACTCGTGCTTCCGGATAAAATTTAGAATCCTCCACCAAAAGAGTCATGTGCTTTAGATTTGCAAAAAATAAATTGATTTTTCCAATCCCAAGCATCGTTATCCAAATAACGTGTAGCACTTTCAACATCATCACTTCTGTGCATCCAAAATTTTTGCATTAAATGAGGATGGCCTCAAAGTCAAACGGGTGATCAACCATAAAATTCACGATGTCATATCCTTGGGTCAAACCTCAAATACCCAAACAGTTTTTGTACCCGCAAGATCGTCTCTCTTATGTATAAAAAAATGTAGAAGCAAGCCTTAATCTCATTTTCTAGTACAACCATCGTTATCTATATCATTATCAATCGCTTCCATCAATGTCATCTCGTCCGAGGCAATCATTCACACAACACGCATCTTTTACACCTAGCACGGAATCCACTTGATATTAAGTTTCAACAATCATTATGATCACCTTATAATAATTCATGCAAAAGCCACCAACCAAGTCCAGTGTCTAGTTATGGCAAGATAATTACAATGGTTAAACATCATGGATGTTTACCGCTTGACTTGAAATCCATATAATAATCAAGTCCTGCAATCACCCCACTGTGCTCACCATGACATTATGCCCTTTCAATCCATCAACTACCAAAATGATGTTACTAGCTTAAGGGTTTAAGCTCAGGAAGCTTTTATGTTTCCAAATAGTTTCCAAATTCCGGACGTGATCATCCAATAATGTTATCAATTGGTTCTGGTGATATTATGAATCGCTATCGAGGCTCAAAGTAAGGTGAATCCATGACTCTATACCTCGCATGGGTTATAATCACATCATTCCCTTCTAATAACACATGACCCCGAGTCAAGTGTTACTTTTATCTCGTGATTTAAATCATTTTTTTCAAGGGCTCCTAAACCATGAACATAAACCTTATCCAACGGTTGGGTTTCGATACAGATCCTTTAGAAATCTTCCTTGTCGAGGTAAAATGCTACACGCACTCTTACTTGTTCGTATAGAGACATATTCATATCTCACTAAATAAGTGCAACTTATCATCAATATCCCCTTCACGGGTTCAATTCACGGCGTGTCTCAACACCCTTGACACCATCACCCATATTGAGAGGTTATCACGAATCTAATCATCATTGTTCATGTACTATTCAAATAAACAAGATCTAAGGGAAAACGAAGTCGATACGTAAATAGTCCAATAAACGAAGGGACAAGCCCCCGTACGTTTTTGGACTAAATTTCATCCACCGCCCATATGGTACATTCATCTCACGTATGGGCACAAACCTTAGGGGCATATCTTCCTCGACTTAGAGTTCTTACCGTATAGATCCCCGTATCGACGCACTTATATATGAGCCGTGATGTAGAAATTCAAATTTTTACGGCGACGACCAAGCTGCATCTCATTGTAATGAGAGCATGTACAAATAACATCCAACCAACCGGTACATTTATATATGTTTGAACTTAACATGAACCAAGGTGCAAGGCTCGGGATGATTTCACTTCGACCCGGGTTATGCACACTACCAAAAGTAGGGCATACTTCACAATATGATAAACTAAATCACATCCATTCCAAGCGCCCTACCATCCCTGCCAACGATCATCCATGGCATGTTTATTTTATGAAAAACTTTCAGGATTTTAGATCATCAAACAAGTCATATTAATCTTGTTGACTCCACCACCTAACACTTATTAATTTCCCAATGTCAAGTAATTACAAATCTAAGGGAATGTTCACCAAGAATTTCCATACTCAGGGGTAGTGTATCATCATACCAGCAATGCATGCACAAAATTTCATTACTTCCCAGCTATAACATTATTACAACATAGCTGCATATCCCCAAAGTGTTAATTTACTACTCTCCTCGTTATTTATCCACATAATCTTAGAACAATATAGAGAAAAATATCATCTTAAAAATGCTTTCCTCTCTTATTCCGCTAATAAAATTCCTATCAACCCAAACATGGCCTTAGCAGTCTGCCTTGCTTAAGGTGAATTAACTCTTCAAGGGTCTGCACCTCCAATGTCAAAAATTATAATGATTTTAAATCCTCAAGGAACCCAAGATGGTACATAACTAGCCCAATAAACGAAGAGATAAGCCCCCGTATCTCTTCGATTGAGTTTCTTCTACCACCAATATAACACATTCGTCCCAAAATGAGCCTTCTCTGGATCCGAATTCTTATCATATCTTCTCCATATGAAACCTTCTACATAAATAGAAGTGAGAGGTATCCACATACAGTATAAAAGACACGCTTGGTGGTCTCTTAGTAAGCTGATAATAGACTACAGGCACCAATCTCATTGAGATTGCCCGAATGTTTTGGGTAAGGTGATAATATAACTCCGTATCTGAGATAGAAATCGCAGGGTGTGAGTCTCTAGCATCTACAGTCACGTTAAACTCTTCCCTTAGTCACTTGAGGTCACTTTTTGCTTGGTCACATCATCCCGGAGATTGGTATAAGGTTAGGGTATATATCACGACATATCCTGCTAAGTCGACCAAAATGGTATACTAGTTAGGTTGGCATCAATCCTATGCCAAACCAACTCTAATTGTTGGAATGGGAATACCAATTACAGTCTCAGAGTGAGCTAGCATCATACGTAAGGGTAGGAGTTTGGCTTAGGTTGGCACTTTCTACAGGAAAAAGTGGACATACTTAATGTGGATCACACATGGTCACACCACCTCTTCCGCTGCATCAGTTTGTCCTCAAACTGATTTAGCTAGCAGGGGTGGCATAGTGGTTTAATGGACTTCTTTATCTCAGGATCGTTGCAAGCTGATACCATTTGTAAGACCCCCCCTCCCGGAACACACGACACAGCCAAGGGGAGTCTTATGCCCAGGACAGCCGCCTTGCGGGAGCTCCAGCACACGATCTAGCCTCCCCCACAAGACGCCTATCCTGCCGTCCAAACAAACAGAACAGCGCCAACCCATCAATGATGTAAAAGCAAGAAGCCATAAAAAGATATTCACATAAGTAAGAGTCCAAATAAGTACAAAAGACAAGAAGCTCTGAGAGCTCCTGCAATAGTATCAGAGTATCAAGTTAAATGCCCCAAGGGCTACATCTCAAAATGTGCTCACATTTGTCACCGACGGTAGCAAAGGTATCGCAGTCACCGGCCCTGTCGTCCTGACCTGACTAATCTCCTCCAGCGTCGTGCGCTGCTGCTCCAGGATGTGCTCCTAAAAAGAGGGACGTAGCAACCGTTAGTCATAAAGACTAAGTGGTTTCACATCCGCTCCCCCGGCAACTCCAAGGCACCGGGTGGTAGGAAAGGAAGAAAAGATGCAATATAAGCAATAATATACAAAGCAGGTGATAGGAATGGTTGTTCATATATGTCAGTTGTATAAGTACCCAAGTACTTGTAATAACTCTAACTAACAAGTACATAAATAATAGTGGTTATATAAGCAAGTACTAGTAAGAAGAAAGCATGATCAACGACAGTGTATAATTAGTCGAGCATATAATAACAGAATTTGAACTTAACTTATAAGGGTGCCCATACAAGCATATAAGTTAAGGATCTGAACATGAAGGTAACTCATCATATAAAGGTGCCCATACAAGTTTATATGACGAGGATCCAATGAGGTGCAATGCAATGATTATGAAGGATGAATGCAATGCAATGATTATGATATGATGAGTGCAATGCAATGATTATGATATGATGACTCACCCATGCATATCTGCTATGTCGACATAGACCTTTAGTTGTCGCCTTTTGAGGGGTAGCTAACCACTCAGGCATCTCCCGTCGTGGCCAGACGGAGACAGTGGAACGAGCTCCTCCACTACTAGGAGGGTATGAACACTACCAGTCCTAGGCCTCTGTACGCCTCGACACTAAGAACACACAGCGGAGACCCTGCGTACTGCTCGCATCATGCTGAGCCTTCAAGGACACAGAAGGGGACTTGGGTAGGTGAGCACCAAGAGTCCTACCCAACCGGCCTAGAGTCTACCGCCGGCTTCTGTCGGTGTCGCGACTAGCAAGCCCGTAGACCCACCACAAGTAATCCTCCAACCAGGATCCATTCACCACCGTGTGTAAGCCATGCAACCCATGTGCTTCCCATGTACATCTTGTGTTATCACAACTCTCGTGCAGTGGTGTGCATATATTAGTTCTCACTTTTTTGAGGGGTAGCTAACCACTCAGGAATTTCCCATCGTGGCCAGACGGAGACTGTGGAACGAGCTCCTCCACTACAAGGAGGGTATGAACACTACCAGTCCTAGGCCTCTATACGCCTCGACGCTAAGAACACGCAGCGGAGACCCTGCGTACTGCTCGCATCATGCTGAGCCTCAAGGACACAGAAGGGGACTTGGGTAGGTGAGCACCAAGAGTCCTACCCAACCGGTCTAGAGTCTAACCGTCGGCTTCTGTCGGTGTCACGACTAGCAAGCCCGTAGACCCGCCATAAGCCATCAATTCTACCCCTACCGAGTTATCATAACTCATGTGCAGTGGCGTGCGCAAAACATGGAAATTACTCTACAAGATCCTCCAGGACTACTTGTGGTCACTGTGTCATATTCATATTCTACTAATTAAGTAAGCTCGCACATATCACCAGTATCCAACCCTCATGCACAAATCACAACGTGCCTTAACACGATCAAAGGTATCAACCTTGTTGAAGGGTCATCACTAATCTAAACCATTTATAGATTATCACGTGATATGAACATTAGTTCGTACATGTGCTTTTTACGAGTCCACGTAAACCACCGATTGAAGTTTGGTTTAAGGAGACATCTCAACAATAAAAAGATTATAAACCTTCCCGATGCTTTCCACTAAAACTGGATTTCTGGGAGCTACGCTCATCCAATCTAGACGTGTCACCCCATTCTGGAAAGGTATTTACAAGGGCTACAACTTTTGTGTTGAGCCCGAGGTCCAGATTTAAGTCGGCCATACCCAGAAATGGGTTTGAACCCGGCTGTGCACCACAGGACAGAGCTGTCCATCACTACAATTTATAATTTCAGACCCAGCCTATTTCGACCAGACTTTGAGGGAACTACCAGGCTCCTCACAAGCTGTGAAACCGGTCGTTGGAAAGGTATCACCATGGGCTACAACTTTCTAGTTGAGCCCAAAGTCCACATCCAATCAGATCTCGTCTAAAAATCACGTTCAAATCTGCTCTTCCTTCAGCCAAGAAGAAATCAGCACGAATCGTCATGCAAACCCAATTTTACTGTTCGTCGTCTTCTTCAACCGATGACTTAGGTTTTAGCTGAAACCTCTCTCCTCCAATACTCCCTCCACAGACCCCCAGTCTTCACGGAATCAAGCTCTAAATCATCGTATTGAAGAGAGGAGTTGATTGAAGATAATAGCATGGCGAATGGCGCCCTAGAACGAAAGTTCTAGCGTGGTCTCTTCCTACGAAACTTCATGAAACTAACTGGATCAAACTCTTTTGAGTTCAATGTCTCGCCTAATATTCAGATCTAAAGATCTAGCACCAAGGGAGAGGGGAAGAAGTCACCTGATTTCCGGCCGTTCGCGGTTGTCTCCTCCGCGGCATGGCGACAGTTGGCCAAGACTGATTAAAGGGTCCTGATCCACAGAAATATCCAACATGTAATCAGTCAACATTACCCAAACTAAAAAGAGAAATAGCACAAAGAAACTCTGGACTGCATAAGGGCAGCAAGGTAATACACATACAAATCCTCATTGAATTGAAGTGGAGCATACACAAATAGCAGCTGGCCTATTAAATTAAAAGCCCCCAAATGTAATAGTAATTTTTTGGCTCATACCCTAACAGCACAGCAACTCCAACTAGAAGGAAGAATACAACAACATTTAATCATAGCCAACGGAACATGAATTCCCTCATAAGCAAGGAAATGAGATCACAAATTATGACCAATGAATCGGGACTGCATAATAACAACATAACAGCATAAGTGATCTGCTTAAGGGCAGACAAACAACAAATAGCACTAATGAAATAGAACCAAAACATGTACAGATGTACTATAGAAGATCATCCTTATTCCCCATTCTCTGATTCACTCCACAATAACCAATAGAGAAGGAAAGTAATAGCAGCCAAACAAAATAGAAACCCTCAAATTGCTTACAAGATTTTGCCCAAATCTCTTAATAGTACAACCACCTTAACTGAAAAGAGGAGGAGCACGGCAGCAGAAGAACAAAAACCCCCATAATAAAGTTGCGTGCACTCATAGAATTTGGTCCCATTTCTTAACACCATAGCAATCCTCACTAGAAATAGGGGCAACAACAGCCAGCTAGTAAGAAAAAAAGCCCCCCCCCCCCCCCCAAAATCTCATGAAACTTTAACTTAAATTCCTACCAGAAACTTTAAACAGTCGGCCAAACAAAACGAGGAGTAACCGGCATCCAGAAATTGAAACCCCCAAATGGTCTTTCAATACAAAGAGTCCCCAATGCAAAGAGAAATTAATGAATCTTAATAGGAATGGGAAGGCTTAAAGTGAGCTCAGAGAAGTCGGGCACTGATTCAATACAAAATCGCAAGCCCCGACTAAGACCAGTTCAAGCGAAACCTTACGAACCCCTGCTTCCAGCAATACTCAGGGAAATCTACGAGCTTTTGAGAAAAAGAAGGGAGATGATGAAAGAAGGAAGAAGGCGCGGCTGTAACCCTAGCTGAGACAGGAACGAGAGCGGAAAAAGGGTCGGCCGATCCAATCCATCCCAAAACAAGGCAGAACTTCATTATTTATTTCCTCCACCGCCTCAGGTATTGTAATCATTTTTGTTTTGTTAACCCTTCTTTAATCCAAAACTAAATTTCAGCCCTTATTAAAGCAATAAAACTCAAGTCAGGTAAGCCTAAATTTCCCAGCAGGTTCAGCCAACTTAAATGGACTTGTCCATCGAACCAATCCAGCATTATATTTTTGTGCAAACATAACAATAGTCAGCGGCTATACAATATAATGAAGAAGAGTAATTATTGAATGCGCCAACTTTAAAATTTGTTTTCCAAAACAAATACCTCCACTAGTCATCAAAATACTTAGATGGTAAATACCACACTGCATGAATATTTTCATCATAGGGGATTTACCAGTTTTCCAACCTAAACACCTCCATAAAATCTCGTCACCAAAAACACAAAAGAAAAACCATAAGCAATATAAACCGAGACGGGAGAAATAAAGAGGAAGTCGGTAGCAATAAAGTCCTCCACCGCCACTTAAAAGCCAGTCATATAAATATTAACATAAGCAATTGTTATCAGCACACCTAATAGGCCACAGGAGAAGCCCAAACAAAGCTCCCAATAAGTAAATTAAACATCTCTTGCTGACCGTTACTCAAACCTGATCACCTCGTGGTCCTAGGGCTTCTACCGAGTCTGAGTCAACCTCCGGTGACACAACACACTCATGAGCGGCCTAGCGCGCACTGGGATGTTACAGGATCTTTGCTGGATCCACTGCTAGGCCAGCTCCACTGATGATGTGGCCTAGGAAGGCCACCTCCTTCAGCCAAAACTGGCACTTGCTGAACTTGGCATACAGACGGTGCTCCCGAAGCTTCTCCAATGTCAGATCCAAATGCCGTGCATGTTCCTCCTTCGTCCTTGAATAGACGAGGATGTTGTCGACGAACACGATGACGAAGATGTTGAGATAAGGCTCGAACACCTGGTTCATCAGGCTCATAAATGTTGAAGGTTTATTTGTGAGTCCGAAAGGCATCACCGTGAACTCATGTAATCCGTATCGGCTGCTAAAAGCCATCTTCAGGATATCTTCCTCCTGGATCCGCAGCTGATAATATCCTGACCTCAAATAAGCTTCGAGAAGCAGTGGGCTCCCTCTAGCTGATCAAAAAGCTCATCTATCCTTGGCAGAGGGTATGTATTCCGAACCGTCAGCCGGTTCAGAGCTCTGTAGTCGATGCACAATCCGAGCATCCCATCCTTCCTCTTCACGAACAACACAGGAGCTCCCCAAGGCGAGGAACTCGGCCTAACGAACCCTGCTTCCACTAGATACTGCAGCTAGCTCCGAAACTCCACTAGCTCCTTCGGGGCCATCCGCTAGGGGGCCCTAGATACAGGCTTAGCCCCCGGCACCAATTGGATTTGAAAATCTTTCTCACGGTGTGGAGGTAGTCCAGGTAGCTTCTCTGGAAATACGTCGACAAAATCCAGCACGACCGGGATATTTGACACCGAGTCTTTGAGTTCTGTCGCCTCGAAGAGCACCTGATATACCTCGTCTCCCTGCAGGTGGGCCTTGACGGCCTGAACTGATGATAAACAGATACGAGAGGCAGATTTAGTACCTTCAATCAGTACTTCACCATCTTTATGCTTTAGAATGATCCTCCTTGCTGGACAGTCAATCTTTGCATGGTTCCAGTGCAGCCAGGTCATGCCTACGATCAGATCGAAGTCCTTCATCTTCAAAAGCATCGCCGGCGCTTCGAACAGCTTCCCTCCAATCTCCAAATTCATGTTGCACTTTGCATTTGTTAAAACTTCTGATCCATCTGCGAATCGCACTCTCCTGTAGATTCCCTCGAAGTGTTGTACTTGGCACAGATCATGTACGAACTCTTCTGAGATGAACGAGTGAGAGGCACTCGTATCGAATAAAGTGTATGCGGGATTGCCGCATACGAGTACAATATCTGTGTGGTTTTTGTTTGTTTGGTTTAATGCTAAGGTAAATCTAAGGTTTACTATATACTAATGAATCATAATACAAAAGGCATCAAAAGTACCTGTAATGACCCTTGCCGGGTGCCGAGGATGTGCTAGGTCTAGGGCGTACATCTGCACCCTGTACTGTCTCCGATCTCCGCCCTGAAATCCTTGACCTCGTCCACATCCTCGGCCCCCAAAATGCTTGCCCTTAGGGGCAGCCTATAATTCTGGTGGTGCATTCCTCTGAGGGCAGTTTCTCCTGATATGGCCGGTCTGGTGGCAGTGGTAGCACTCCGGAGGTGGCCCACCTCCTCCAATCCTTAGCATCTCCTGCATCTGTAGAGGCTGAGGAGCCAACACTACCAACTCTTTTTGTTCCTGCCTCTCCTCCTGGCGGGGTCGGACCTCCGTCCTTCTTTCCCTAGCATCTCGACGTCTCGGCTTGTCCCGTCTGCCTCCTCCTCCATGTTATTCTACCGGCCTCTTCCTTCCTCGAACAAGGTGCTGGTCGACTTCTAGCTTCTTGTCCATCTCCAAGATCTTAGTCATGCTGCCGTCAGAGACGAAGAGGAGGGCCTGCCTCAACTCATCATGAAGGCCCTTGTAGAACCTCTTTGCGTATCCTGCGTCATCCAGTTGATATGAAACTGCAAACCGGGATAGGTGGGTAAACTCCCGGTGATACTCCAGAACTGTCCTGCTCCCTTGCCTCAATTGCAGAAATCTATCCTCCAGCTCGTCTCTTGCTGACTGCGGCACAAAATGCTCCAGCAGTGCTGCCTTGAAATCATCCCAAGAAACATCCGCAGCCTCCAGTCCCGCATATGCTGTGTCCAGTAACCTCTTCCACCATCTCTTTGCATGGGACTCTAAGCACGAGACCACCAGTGGCACCTCCATATCTGTGGGCACTGAATCCCTGTCAGCATCTCCTCCATGATGTCCACCCACTCCTCAGTCCTCACAACTGTCTCCGTCCCGAGGTATGATGGGGGGAGATACCTCAGAAGATGCTCAACCAGTTGGCCCCAAGGTTTTGCTGAGGAGCCAGTGCCTGCTGTGCCCTGAATGTCTCCAGTATGGCTGTCAGTGTTTGTCCCATCTCCGTCTGCTGGAACGGATTAGGAGCCGGTGGTGGTGGAACGATGTTTAGAGTCGGTGGAACTCCATGCTGCGGTGTAGGGTTCATTGCGGGCTACACAAGAAAATTACACTCATAAGGGACTTAGCTAAAGAATATTCAGTTAGAAGTGGACTTTTCATGTGATTTCCCTTATGGGCACACCATTGCTTCCGCTGCTAGTTTGTCCTCAAACTAAGCTCACGCGGGGTGGCCCATGTTTTTGGACTTCTTTTCTTTTCTCTGGATCGAGGTCTGATACCACTTTGTAAGAACTCATTTTTATTTCTTTTTCAAACCCGGGGTCTTATGCCCAGAACCGCCGTTTTATGGTGACACCCTCACTCGGGAAGGTCGACACTACAAAACGCCGATCCTGCCAGCCTTATCGATCACAAAGAAGTTAAGCTTAAACAAACTTGAGAAGAAGCCAAGTCCACATCACATATAAATAAACCATCATAAAGAGATGTCCACATAAACATAACTGAAATACAAGACAGAAATAACAAGGGCTCCTGCCCGATACAGCAAATCCTCACTACATAAACACTCTCGGAAGCAAATCAACTAGTAGTAACACCCACAGATCCCGACACTGGTGCTCCTGTGCTAGACTGCCCCATTTCCATCTGCACCGGCCTCTGGTGCTACAGCATCTCCTCGGTCCCCTAAAATGATAAGGTCCACCGACCGTTAGTCAAAAAGACTAAGCCAATCCCCCATACCTCCCCCGGTGACTCCTAGGCACCGTGCGGGAAGGATGAAGCGGAGGACAACAAGGGGTGTAAACAATAGCAGGTGACAGGGGTACACGGAATGTTTCTACACTACACATGTGTATAGATATAATTGAAGCAGTAAAAGAGCATAGTAAGAGCAGGTAGAGAATAATTAATGTGCAGTAAATAAAGACATGCATATAATAGAAAAGTAACCATTGATTTATAGGAATGCCCACACAAACCCATAGACCAAGGGGTCGTTTAGCAGGGCCAATCGTATAAGAAGTCCCATAACTGACTTATACGATAGGGGTAGGGGTTGAAATTCAATGTTTATACCATGACATGCAAGGTATGCTGTTAAATGTTATGTTCACACAACTGCAACTTACACACTTCGACTCTATGCCAATAGACCTTTAGTTCCCCCTTTTTGGAGCTAGCAAAACTCCCAGGATACTCCCGTAGTGGAAAACGGAAGCGGTGGGTTGGGCCTCGCCCACCTCTAGGTTGGTATTTGCATTACCTAACCTAGACCTAATGCACGCCTCGACGCTAAGAAGACAACAGTGGTGCTCCTGCGTACTCTTGCTGGTTAGACCACCAGACTTGTCTTGGTAAAAGGGTTATCCACTCTTACCGAGCCCAAGCATTAATGTCGGTGCAACGATCATCAACACTAAGGACCCACCACCTTATGCACATGAAAACATGTTTACCATCTATCTCCGAGCCATAAGCTCAACGGCTAATCCTCCCGGCACAATAGACATTATGGAGCCACAAGCTCACCAGACTAATTAGTTTGCTGCTACAACCACCGAGCCTACTGCTCGTAAGACCAAACTGACTAATACACCTGTAACCACGGAGTGTGAGTGACTGTGTAATTAATTATTCTTGTACAACATCTTGCTCCTACGATTTATGGTTAATCTTGGACTTCTCGAGGATTACCCTATAAGAGATTCGCTACGGTACTAGGAACTATAATGGGATGACACCCCAAGGCTCTCTTTCTCAAGACATTTAATATAGTGGCTATCTACCCATATGCCTAAACCTCTTATGTTTTCACTTGTATTAACCCTAGGTTGTTTATGACACGCTAGGGGAATGACGATCTTTCGTCAATCCCAATCACGACCTTACCCTTAGCCCACATAGCACTCTTATCTCCTAAACTCCTTTTGGTGACCTTCAATCTCTTCAACCTGACCATGTACACCATCTACATACCAATTCCACCTAGTAGGCCCATAAATACCCAAGTTTCATATTTTTACTATACGCAGAACAAACTAACTATACAAAGCTTATAAGTAGAGGTACTCCAAATATTCAACCACATGACACAAGATTTTTACTAGAGGAATATCATGGCATTATAAGACTAAATCCAAAGACTCATATTTTTCCTCAACATTTTAGCATTTATTTTAATTTTTCCAATATTTGCCAAGTATGAATATGAACATGAAGTGTAAGGTATTCTCAAAACATTATCCTCATAAAATTAAGATAAATCTATCATGCCAAAATAACAGTAAATAATGAATATCATAATTTTACAGTAAGGAAATGTCCTCTATTTTTAATATTTAACTTCTATCCAAATTTGAAGATTTATGAAGGAACTACCAAGAATACTTATGCCAAAATTATAGAAAAATTACCAGACCTCTATTATGTTTTGAAAAGCTTAATTACAAAGTTTCATAATTTATGGGAATCATTTCCTCACTGAAATAATTAATCCAAATAATTCCTAATTTGCCCATGTTGTGAAGTAGCCTACTGATAACAACTTCTGAAAATTCTATAAAAATTCACAGAGCCTCCTAGTGCTCTGAAATTTCCTATCACCAAGTTGCAAATTTCTCCAGAGAGTTTTGGACCCTTATTTATATTTCTTAAGATTGAGACAAAATAGGTGCCTTGAGGATGAAGTACTAGTTAAATCATAAAATAAATTATACAAAAATTACTAGTGGTCTAAAATATGATTAAAAAGGCACCACCAAGATTTCATCTTCATCCAAGATCATTTGTGCATTTATGTATCTCTTAAAAGAAGTTTACCTAAAGGGGTTATGACCTAATTTTAGGGGGAATAAATTCTCCTAAAATTCTCTCAAAATTCCCTTGGGCATAAATATATCCCATGAACATATCATTTAGGTTCCATGGCCATTCTATAGCTTTTGACCACATGTCCTTCACAAAGCTTTATGTGCACCCCAAGGGGTAAGACTAGGGTTCTAAGGCAAGCCCACCTCTACACCACCTCATATTACTCATGAAGGTGTTTTAGGTGATCCTAAACCAGTGGCCAAGGTTTAAACTCATGGTGATGAGTTCTGACCACCATACCCCAAGATAAACACCATGCCCTAACTTTGACCCAATTTGACCTAACTTGGGTTGACAAATTACGCAACCAAAACAATCCCAATTTGGCTGAGATTTTTACCAGGGTCAGGTGATAACACTAAGAAGTACCCACCAAAATTTGGAGGGCATTGGAGGTCATTTGACCCAATAATTAATTAATACTTAATTTATGAAATTATTACAAAAAACTTAGAAAAAGCTTCTCCTAAAATTCCCATCTTTGGATATGATGTGTGGGTAGGTGTAAATAGCCTAGGTTTCAATTTTCAAGTCCATCCCATAACCCAATAAAAAGTTATTCAAGATATGGTGGCTGTCCTACACTTGGGACAAGTCCCACCAAAATGGACCTATAGGGAGCTACAGAACTCCTTTTGGGGTGACATCAATTTTAAAATAAAGTAGACTCCAATGGCTACAACTTTCATGTTGGGCACTTTTTCATTTGAGGGGTTCTAGTATTTCTAATAATTAAAATAAAATACAAGTCCGCGTTCGACGAAATATGATCTGCATTCGACGAACTATGTTCTGCGTTCGACGAACGCCATGTTTCAGTGCGCTCGATGAAATCCAATCTTCATTCGACGAATTAATTCAGTTCGATGAATTAATTCAGTTCGGTGAATTAATTCCGTTCGACGAACTCCGGGTTCAGTTCGACGAACTCAACTATTAGTTCGACGAACTCCAGAGTGTGTTCGACAAGCAAATTTCGTTCGAAGAACACCGGTTTCAGTTCGACGAACTCAACTATTATTTCAGTGAATTAATTCCGTTCGACGAACTCCGGGGTCAGTTCGACGAACACAACTATCAGTTGGCAAACACCAGAGTGTGTTCGACTAATGAATTCCGTTCGACAAACTCCGGGTTCCGTTCGACGAACTCAACTATTAGTTCGGTGAATTTCTTCTACTCAGATCGACGAATTAATTAAATAAGAATATAACATAATCATTTACTCCGAATTCAGTTCGCTGAATTAATTCAGTTCATTGAATTTCTTCAAAATGAAATAACATTATAACATATAACATAATCACGTAAATCTGCGAATAACTGATCACGGCAGATCCGACGGCTAATGGTCATCATCCCCGAGGGATGGACGGCGCGCAACAGCCAGTCCTGGACTTCTTTGCGGGATGATTTCCCAGCCACCTGTGCCACTTCCCGGCCAGCCAATGCCACCACCACCTCCGTTGAGGTGGTGGCCGGCGATAGGGGGTGGTTGGCTGGCCGGAGGTCATCAGAATCGGGGTTTAGAGGAGGGGAAAGAGAGCTCAAAACGAGCCCTTTCGGAAGCACGATCCGAGCCCAATTGGGCTCGGATCAAGCCCCAAATTATGAAATGATCTAGCACTAAGGGAGAGGAGGCGGATCGGACCTGTGTGGGGGCTTGGTGGCGCGTATTCTGGTTAGTTGCCATGTTCGTAGGTGGAGCTTTTGGCGCCATGTCGATCCTAGCTTTTGGTGCTCGATTTCTTCGGGGGAAGAGGGGGTTTCACTCCTTTCCAACCTCCGAAGATGTTAAAGCGGTCAATTGAGGCTAAGGGGGAGGAGTTACTCGGATTGTCATTAATGGCCATTAGTGAATGCATCGATTATACTTGGTGGAGTGAATTTGGGCATCAATGTGGTCGGGGAAGGGTTGAAAACTTCTCCTCTCCCCAAGGGGAGATGAATGGTGCCATTATTGGAGGAGATGGAAGGTTTCCTCTTCCTCTCCATTAACTCCCCCTTCCTTCTCTCTCTTTCAAATATGGCTCTCTCTCCTGGCCGATTTCCCTGAAATTGAATTGCCCAATCAGTAGCACTCAATCTCATTTGGTGGTGGACCACCTCAATTGGGTCTAGCCCAAATGGATTGGGTTTAATTTGGGGAAATTGGGTTATTTTGACAAAATTTAGTACAAGGTTGACTTTGGTTAAATTGACCAATTGGGTTGACCCCAATGGGTGGCTTAGGCTTCAATGGCCTCCTATAAGGGTTAGGAAGGTGTAGGTGGAGTCAATTTGGCAAGGTGAGGGTGAATTGCCCTTTTATAGGGCACTTTGACCAAAATTAGGGCTAAGGTTGACTTAGGGTTAATTGGCCAATTTAGAGGTCCCATGATGGGGCTTTTTGGTCCATTAGGTCCCTAATATCCCTATAAGGGTAGGGGCAAGGTCAATTTGGCATGGTGGAGTCCAATTGACTATAATTGAGTTAGTTTGACCAATTTAGGGTTAAGGTTGACTTTAGCCAAATTGGCCTCTTTGGTTGACCCCAATGGGTCCCTAGTGCTCGAAGGAGACACCTAATGGGTTAGGGATACTATGGTGGGGTTAAGGTTCAAGGAAAGGCCCTAAATTCCAACCCTAGGCTAGGTATCTGAAAACTGCTATATGCAGACCACTGGGATTTCTCCTTCTCACCCAAGCTCGCATGGTCTTAAGCTCTTCCTATGGTTTTGTCTTGACCTATTCATGACAAAACCAACTTAGGGGGTCTAGTTATTTGGGGGATGTTATAGCTAGAGCCACTCAAGCCTCCTACCCCCTGACTCTTAACTCGATCGGTCTCTTCTTCTGTATCATCAGCTTCAGAAAACCAATTATCTCTATTCTTGCCATCAACAGCGGATTTATTTTTTCCTTCTCGACAGTATCTCCTTCTTCTTCAACTCATCATCATCTTCTTCATCCTCTGAATTTCTTTCATCAACTTTATTCTTACCCCTGGCCTTGCGGGTAATATCATCCAACTTCTACTTCAGGGATGGATATACATCCGAGAAGTTGAAGTCTTCGAAACCTGAGGCCAACCCGTCAAGCTACCTTAAGAGGTTTAAAACTCCATCGATCACCTTCACGACGTGGGGAAAGACCTGATCCTGGAAGACCGGGTTTTCAATATCATATCGTTTCTATCAAAGAGATAAAGGTTAGACCGCAGGGTTTGAATATCTCAAAAACTCATATCAGGTGATAACTTACCAATTCGGCTTGCTTTAACCGCTGATGAGCAAAACTATGCTTGCAATCGACAACGACAAGTGTATCGTGTCAGATGTAGTATAGGCTTATAAAAACCAAGGTCGTATAAAAATCCGGGCGTGTTGATTACTCTTACTCAAGAAGATCTCTATTGTTCTATCAAAAAGTACTTTGATTTGGTTGCAACAAGAAAGGTAACTCAGCTTGAAAATTATAACTATTGAAAAGAGGGGTGGACAGACTTAAGAGAATGGATGAACAAAACAACAACAAATTTTATTAATTAAAAAAAAGGAATTACAACTATTGAAAGGGAAATAACAAGTGCAAGAAAAAGTAAAGCTAGAATACTTAAAAATACGGAAATAATGCAAGAAATGGAGGCTTGGACTCCAATACAACGCCCTTGATCATCTGGAGGAGCTGCCTTTTTATAGCTGAAAATTTTGGGTTACACGCCATTGATCACGCCCGTGACCAAGGGGCGTGTAACAGGCGTGATCGAAGCAGCAGCGGAGAGGGCGCCTTCTAGAGTAATTGCTGTCGTTACATGCGTGTCACGCCCCTAGGTCATGCCCGTGACCTGGGGGCGTGTAACTTTAAAATCTGCTGCTGGCGGGAAAACTTTGGCGGGAAGGAGCGCGGGGCGAGTCACGCCCGTTAACTGGACGACACGCCCCAAGGTCACGCCCATGACTGGGGGCGTGTAACTTTAATTAACGTGGCAGTCGTGCTCTGGATGCTGGTAGTGGATCGCGGCCGTGTCACTGGGTCACGCCCTTTGGTCGCGCTCGTGACCTAGGGGCGTGTACTTGGCGGAACTCCACAGAATGCCCCCGCGGTGGCGGAAACAGGTCTGGAACACCTCTGGGTTGTCACGTCCCTTGGTCACGCCCGTGGCCTTGGGCGTGTACTTGAAGTTTTGGTCCAATGTGTCCAGAAAAACCTGAAATCATAAAATAAATTTAAGTTAGCTCATAGAAATATAAGAAAGTAATTTATGTAGGAAAATACATATAATTTAAATAGATTTATATAAGAATTATAATTATATTAAACTAAAAGATGAGTGAATAAACTACTCATCAAATACCCCCATACTTACTCGTTTGCTAATCCCGAGCAAACAACTTTTCATAGGACTGGAGAAATTTAAATACTAGAAAAAGAAATTTGAACTCAAGGAATAAAATGCGAAGTCTTACGCCTACGTGTAGAGCTCCTAACTGAAAGACCTATTCAGCATAACGATTAGCTTATAATTTTCAAAAATGCGATTTAACATATTGCTTTTACTTTTAAGTTGAAAGTTCGGTAAATTCTCGAATGCTATTCAGGGAGCGGGTAGCGTGTTTTCTAAGATCAATATTACCCAAAATCGAGTTTCGGGATAGCCTCCAAAGAAATCCATCAATGACGATGGCCATAGGCTTGCTCGGTCGCACTCTCTCCACTACACAAGTATAATGTCATAGCTTAAAGATCAAAAGGGCTTTCATTAGGAGTGAAACTTGGCTTAGGTATATGATTTGGAATTGGAAATCAAAGAGATCAAACATGACGGCTAAGGATCACACTAAACCAAGGTGAGAGTTTCCCAAAATTATCAAAATTTAAATCTCGCATAAGAGTTGTCATGAGGCAAAACATACAAAAACTCTCATATTTTTCAAGCATAAGGCCATGAATAATTTTCTTTATTTTTCACACTTGGCCAACAAAATAATTTTTCGCATTTTTTTTTCATTATAGCTCCAAATAAGAAGTTGCAATTTCCTCATTTTCACAATAGAACCCATTGCAAAATTTTAATAAATCTCAAATATTTAGTGTGATCATGGGGTGGATGTTTTGGCTTTGGTGAAAATGAAAGCTGGAGCTAGCAAAGGAAATAAGGAAAGGCCCAAAGTGTTTACACAATGAAAAAAAATTAAAGGTGGGCAAACAGGCACAAATGATCAAAAGATGGCCTAAATCACTTCTAAGAACTATGACAAACCTATGCAAATGCTTCGGGAATCGCTAGAGGCAAGTTCTAGCCATTGAGAAAGAATACCATTCCGTTCAAAATGTGTAATATTTCTCTAGTAAGCTTCTACATACTCACTTGAATTATTCTCAGATTCTACCGGATTCAAGGTAAGAGTAAAACAAAGATTGTTTTCTCGCAGTTAGAAAATCATAAATCTAATTCTATGTTGTATAGTTAATTTGACATAAAATTCTACTAACGCGTGCGCTTAACTAGGAACACTGCTTGAGTCAACAATTTTATTCCAAAATTCAAAATCTAATGAAGTATAAAAATTCCCTACGACACTATACAAAAGCAAATCTACTAAGGTTTTTGCAAATGAGTAAGTATAAAAATTCAGCCTAAAATATATTTTTTTTCTTCTTGGACTTCCCAAGGGCAACCCGGTGAAGGGCTCGCAAGGTACTAGAGACTGTGATGGGAATTCAAGCCCAAAGCGTCCTTTCCAAAAAATAAGATTTTTATTATAAAAATATTTTATATTTTTTTTCTTTTTTTTTAAAATACAAAGAACGCTATGCTACACCCCCATACTTAAAATTAAACATTGTCCCCAATGTTTAAAACTAAGTAATACACAAATAAGAAAAGAAATGAAATGATTAAAGGGTGAAGAGGGCTTCCCTATTTAGTAGACGGGGTTGCCGGACAAAAACCTGCAAAAAATAAGTTAAACAAGACAAAGAAAACAAAAAAGATAACGGTGGGGTGACTCCCAAAAGTGCTTTATTTACCGTCGCGTAACTTGACTAAGTGGCATTTTTCTTAAAAGTTGGTGAGGTTAAGCGTTTCAATTTTGCCGGGCGCTGGGTCACCGGAATGATATAATTTTAATCGGTGCCCGTTAACTTTCAAAGGGCATTGATCCGGGTGTTCTATTAGCACGGTCCCATATGGCCAAACCTCTTTTACAACAAAGGGGCCGGACCATCTGGATTTTAATTTGCTCGGAAAAAGTTTTAGTCAAAAATTATATAGAAGGACTAAGTCTCCCGGTGAAAAATATTTTGGAAATTTTATTCTCATATCATGGTAAAACTTAGTGCGCTCCTTATAAAATTTTTTATT
Source organism: Dactylorhiza incarnata (assembly GCA_033032865.1). Lineage (NCBI taxonomy): Eukaryota > Viridiplantae > Streptophyta > Magnoliopsida > Asparagales > Orchidaceae > Dactylorhiza > Dactylorhiza incarnata. The sequence continues at coordinate 5,186,620 of JAWHQI010000141.1, read as the reverse complement.
TTCATAGGCGTTTGCGCGCCATTCGTCTAATTCATTAAGTTGAAACTTTCGTTGATTGGAGGCTAAGTTCAAATCTAAATTTAAAAATTTAAGCTCCCAGAATGCGCGATGTTCTAATTCCACTGGTAAATGACACGCTTTTCCATAGACTAATCGGTACGGTGTACATCTGATGGTGATTTTGTACGCTGTCCGATAAGCCCATAGTGCATCGTCTAATTTTAATGACCAATCCTTCCTATTAACAAACACAGTTTTTTCTAAAATTCTTTTTAATTCACGATTTACTACCTCCACTTGTCCATTCGCTTCTGGGTGATAGGCGGTAGAAAGTTTGTATGTAACTCCATACTTTGCTAAAATTTTAGCAAGCTGGTTGTTACAAAAGTCTGTTCTCCTATCACTAATTAGTGCTCGGGGTGTGCCAAATCGTGAAAATAATTTTTTTAAGGAAATTTACGACGACTCTCGCGTCATTGGTGGGAAGGGTTTGTGCTTCCACCCATCTTGACACGTAAACGATCGCAACAAGAATATATTTATTATTATGGGAAGAAGGTAGCGGGCCTACGAAATCTATTCCTCACAAATCAAAAACTTCGCATTCTAGAAATATATTTTGGGGGCATTTCGTCTCGGTTAGAAATATTACCTGACCTTTGACAATTATCGCATTTACTCACAAAAGTGTGAGCATCTTTGAATAAGGTGGGCCAGTAGAAGCCCGCCTATAGCACCTTTCTTGCGGTCCTGTTTGCTTGGTAGTGTCCACCGGTTGGACCTTCGTGGCAGTGCCGCAGAATTTGTTCACCTTCCTCGTCCAAAATACACCTTCTTACCACTTGGTCCATGCAGACACGAAATAAAAAGGGATCCTCCCAACAATAATTTTTCAAGTCCGAAAAGAATTTTTCTTTTGTTGACTTGAAAAATCTTTTGGAAGGACCCGTGCCACTAAATAGTTGGCAAGATCCGCATAACAAGGGATGGAATAAGTTATTACCTTAGTGATGGCGAGGAGGCACTCTTCAGGGAATTTATCATCTATCTCGGCCTCCACTAGTGCTCCTGCTGTCTGGTTCTCCAATCTTGATAGGTGGTCGGCCGCTAAGTTCTCCGCTCCTTTCTTGTCTCTGATCTCCAAATCGAATTCTTGCAAGAGTAGGATCCATCTCAATAGTCGGTGCTTGGCGTCCCCTTTATCTAGCAAGTACCGGAGGGCGGAGTGATCTGTAAATACAATAATTTTTGATAGCGTTATGTAAGAACGAAATTTATCAAAGGCGAAAACAATCGCTAGAAGTTTTTTTTCGTCGTTGTATAATTAGCTTGGGCGGATGTAAGCGTTTTGCTTGCGTAATAAATTGGGTGAAAGTATTTATTCACCCTTTGGCCCAAGACCGCACCTACGGCAAAATCGCTTGCATCGCACATGATTTCGAACGGAAGAGACCAATCTGGCAAAATTAAAATAGGCGATTTGATAAGTTCATTTTTAATTTTAATGAACGCCTTAGAACATTCTTCATCAAAGATAAACATGGTTTCTTTTTCTAAAAGATGCGTTAACGGTTTTGTAATTTTTGAAAAATCTTTAATGAACCGTCTATAGAAATCTGCATGTCCTAAAAAACTCCTAATAGATTTAATATTAGTAGGCGGAGGGAGTTTTTCTATGACTTCGATCTTGGCCCTATCGACCTCGATCCCTTTACTATAAACCTTATGTTCGAGGACTAATCCCTCATGGACCATAAAGTGGCACTTCTCCCAGTTGAGTGCTAGATTTGTATCTTCGCAGCGTTGAAGAACACGATCAAGATTTTTTAGACAATTTTGAAAGGAATCACCATAGACTGAAAAATCATCCATGAAAACTTCCATGACGTCCTCAACTAATTCATTAAAAATTGAGAGCATACACCTTTGAAATGTAGCTGGCGCGTTACAAAGACCAAATGGCATCCTCCGATAGGCGAAGGTGCCGAAGGGGCAAGTGAAGGTGGTTTTCTCTTGGTCTTCGGGTGCAATTAGGATTTGAAAATATCCCGAAAGACCATCAAGGAAACAGTAGTGCGAGTGACCAGATAGACGTTCTAAGATTTGGTCAATGAAGGGTAATGGAAATTGATCCTTGCGGGTGGCATTATTTAATTTTCTATAATCGATGCAGACCCACCAACCCGTAACAATACGGGTTGGAATCAACTCGTTATTTTCGTTTTCAACTACTGTCATTCCGCCCTTCTTAGGCACGACTTGCACCGGGCTAACCCAAGTGCTATCAGAAATTGGGTAAATAATCCCTGCGTCCAATAATTTAATAATTTCGGCCTTAATGACGTCCTTCATATTGGGGATAAGGCGGCGTTGAGGCTGAATAGTGCCGCGAGAATTATTTTCTAGATTTATTTTATGCATGCAGAATGAGGGATTTATACCCTTAATATCTGAAATTTGCCATGCAATTGCATGGAGGTGGTTATTTAAAATTTTAATTAATTCGGAAATTTCCAAATCATTAAGCGTAGAAGAAATAATCACGGTTAATTTTAAATTCTCATCTAAAAATACATATTTTAGATGATCCGGTAGTCGTTCTAATTCTAGACTCGGCGGCTCTTCATAAGATGTTTTGATTTTAAAAATATTTAAATTTATTTATTCAAAATTTGTCTGTCGGGTCGTTTCTTCAAGACATAATAAAACTCTGGATTTTCATAAAGAGGGGAAATTATTTCCGCAAAAGTTGATAATTCTTCTTCAAAATTTGATTCTAAAATAAAACAAGAATCGTCGTTAGTAAGTGCATTTCTCATTGATTGATTAACATTGAAAATAACTTCTTCCTCTCCAACTCGCATGAGAAGTTTTCCGTTACTTACATCTATTATAGCTCGAGCGGTGGCTAGGAAAGATCGGCCAAGTATTAGGGGTACTTCGGCGTCTTCTTCAATATCGAGGATGACAAAATCTACCGGAAAGATAAACTTATCAACCTTCACTAGCACATCTTCAATGACCCCTATTGGGTATTTAACTGACCGATCCGCTAGTTGGATGCTTATGTTAGTTGGGCTTGGGTTTCCCAAACCAAGCTTTTTAAATAACGCAAAAGGCATTAAATTTATGCTAGCTCCTAGATCGGCCAAGGCGTGCGTGATTAATAAATTACCAAACATACACGGGGTGGAGAACCGTCCCGGGTCGTTTAATTTTTGTGGTAATTTATTTAATAAAGCCGCCGAACACTTTGCGTTTAAAGAAATACGCGAAAAATTTTCAAGTTTCTTTTTATTTGAAAGTAACTCCTTTATATATTTAGCGTACTTGGGCATTTGAGCAATTGCTTCGCAGAATGGTACATTTATTTGGATTTGTTTCAAAATTTCAATGAACATTTTATATTGCTCCTCATTGTGCTCATCTTTAAATTTCAAAGGATAAGGAATAGAAGGATTTTTAATAATGCACGGAGCTAAAGTAGAAGACGGTAAAGTAGGTGAAGAAAGAACTTGCGGTAAAGTAGAAGACGGTAAAGTAGGAGGAGAAGATGAAACGTTTACCTCAGGCTCAACCAAATTTGAAGAAGTTACCTCCTTTCCGCTGCAGAGGGTGATTGCGTTGGCGCTCTCCCGTGGATTGGGCTCAGTGTTGCCCGGAAGTGCTCCTTGCTGGCGTTCGGAAAACATTTTGGCGAGCTGTCCAATTTGATTTTCCAAATTTTTGACCGATCCGGTGAGATTCCGGATATTGGACTCATTGGAGGCAATGTACTTAGTAAAGACCTCTTCAAGCGGAGAGGGCTTTTGTGGTGGTGGAGGAGGAGTGAATATGGGAGGATTCACTTGTGGTGATCGTTGAGCGTTATTGGGGTTGCTCCATGAGAAGTTTGGGTGATTCCTTAAACCCGGATTATAACTATTGTTAAACGGAAGAATATTATTCGGGTTATAAGGAGGGAGATTGGAGTTCCCCATATAATCTACTTGATCTTGAAAGAAATTATTATTCAAATTATTAAAATTATTATTATTAGCCCAATTTGTGGCAGAGGAAGCAGATACCTCCGACATTTGCCTTGTGAGAATTTCTACCTGATGTGCTAAGTTAGGGGTGGCCTCGACTTCAAAAAGTCTGGTCGGCTTATTAGGGCATGACCATGGCGCATTCCACTGATAGGCATTCATGGCCATCTCCTCAAAAAGCTCTTGAGCAGCTTCGGGGGTTTTGTTATTAAGGGTCCCCCCCCCCCTCGCGGCTGCATCAATCATCTGCCTTGTTTGGAGATTCAAACCATTGTAGAAAGTCTGAACTTGCTGCCATGTGTCGTAGAGAGACTCCGATTATATTTGCATGAACGAGAGAATGTCCGTACGTAATTTAGCGGACTTTGACGGAGGAAAATATTTTGTTAATAATTTCTCCGTCATCTCAGCCCACGTAGCGATGGAACCTCTAGGAAGAGAGCCCAACCATTGCTTGGCCTTAGTCCGCAAAGAAAAAGGAAATAAGCGTAAACGGATGGCATCATCGGTGACGCCATTTATTTTAAATGTGTCGCAAATTTCCAAAAAATTAAGTAAATGTAAATTAGGATCTTCATCCGGTAAGCCATCGAAAACGACGGCTTGTTGTACCATCTGAATGATGCTCGTTTTAATTTCAAAATTATTATTCGCCACAGCCGGGCGAATAATACTAGATTGTGTACCCTCCCAATTTGGCCACGCATGATAGGACATGGTCCGTAGCGGGGCCTCATTATGGTCAGGGTTGTTGTTAATGGAACGTTCACCTAGAGGGGGGTGTTAGGTGATATGGCTCCATTTTAGATTTTTTGCGCGATTTACGAATATTCAAGCGGAGCACAAAAGTATCGCACAAGAAATCACATCAGACGACACAAGATCTATAGAGGTTCCTCAAGACCGGGTGTCTTAAGTCGTCCTCTGTCCCTCTGCGCCTATCTAGCAGTGAGCTAGAGTCGGCAAACTCTGCCAAAATCTTCAGGCCATCAAGCCTTACAACAAGGACTCGCAAGTCCTACAGCCTAAGCTCGCAAGCCCCTACTGCACCCGAGCCCTCAAGCTCGACACTCAAGCCCTCAAGCCCTGCCTAACTCAGACCCGCAAGTCTAGCCTCTGCCCTGGCCCGCAAGCCTTCACAGGTCTCAAGCCCTCAAGCTTGACAATATCGGACCCTCAAGTCCACTGCCCTGGCCCTCAAGCCTCACAGCTCTCCAGCCCTCAATCTAGACACTCATATCTGAAAACAGATCTTACAGGTTTGGCCCTCAAGCCTTACAACAATAAAAGTTGAAATAAAAACTCTGCCTGATGAAGATCAGCAACTTGAGGTTGAAGAAGATGCTCCTGATTCAGATCTTAAAAGCACAGTTCTTCTTCAATTTCTTCTCTTAGCCTGATGAGGAACGGCTTCTTATCAGTCGATCAAATGACTGATTCTTGCAAGAACACTTTTTGAGAATTCTTGTTTTTCTCTTTCTTTCTTTACGTCGATGTTACTGTTCTATTCGTTGTATGCGTAAGTTCATTCTCAAATAGTTCTCCTTTTAGGGCAACTACTTGTCTCTCTTATAAGACTGTGAGGCCTCCCAATGGTCTTCTGAAAAAGTCTCTTAATTGTTAGAGCTCCCTTTCCGTAAAAGCACTCTCAGATATGATAGCCAGGCGGTGGCATTAAATGCAGACTGCGCGTGATCAAATTTGAATTTGCCTCGACGATATTTCCAGCTTCATGCTGATACTGACAGCATCACGATGACAGACTTCATCGTTGTCTTAGACTTTGGTAAATCTCCAAGTCTTCTCGACGTCACGCCTTCTTTACGACGATGTCATTAGCATCAGTCTTACTTAGCCTTTCTGACGACACGGCTTCTTCTCAATGCTATCTGTTCTTCTTTGGCCATATCGACGATACAGTTTCTTGTCAACAATATCTTCGACACTGATCTTCCCTTTGCCTTCTCAACGACATTCATTCTGACTTAGTCTTATCGATGTCAAGGCTTCTTTGATGATGTCGACGATACTGCATCTTCTCGACGACATTCCTTCCTTTGATATCTTCGATGTTGCTTTTCATCGGCTCATGTCTTCTCTACGATATTCTGTCAGCATTGTGATGTCACAACGATATGTGCATCACGATGATAACTTCCATTATCCTTCATTTTTGCTTTGCTCATCATCATGACGACAAGCATACTTTGTCGACGACATCTCTTATTCTTCTCGACGATATTGTATTTTATTTTCCTGAGATTTATGAGCTAGAGAAGTGATCAAATACAAACTGAAGTTTTCTTGACTTGGTGACTTCTTCAAATCAGGAATCATGAAGGCAAGATTCCCAACAATCTCCCCCTATTTGAAGAAGTTGGAATCTCAATTCAAGACTACTTTCACTTGACAATAAATATTATAATCTTTAATAGATGGCATGAGCATTTAAGAATTTACTTATCTTTTGCTGAACTTATGAGTACATCAAGCTTGTAGCTCCACCTTGATTTGATGTCTCTTCTTTTATAGCTCCCCCTTGATTTGAAGTCTCTTATTTTGTGGCTCCCCCTACTCCTTTTGCTCCCCCTATCTTTGAGGTCTTCTTGGGCATCTTGTATTGAACATATTGATACCATTCTCCCCCTTTCTGACTTCTTTCCTGCAGATCATTCTGACTTTGGCAATTAGTTGTCCTTTTTGTTGGACTTCTTCAGCAATTATCCTGAGAGATTTTCTAACTAATCATACAGAAAGGGATTAGTGAAGAATAAGTTAAAGATTACTCTAAGTTTAACATCCCCAATTGGAATTTGAAGAAGTTAAACTTAGCTTCATCTAGGGGCTTTGTAAATATATCAGCCACTTGTTTGTCTGTTGGGACAAACTCAAGGGTGATATCTTTATTTTCCACATGCTCCCTGATGAAGTTATACCTGATCTCAATATGCTTAGTCCTACTGTGCGAGACATGGTTCTTAGCAATTGAGATTGCACTTGAAGAGTCACAAAACAGGGGTGTTTTGGTCATCTTTAGATTGTAGTCTTCGAGTTGATGCTGAATCCATAGTAGTTGGGCACAGCAGCTCCCAGCAGAGATATACTCTATTTCTGCTGTTGGGATTGCTACACTTGTCTGCTTCTTACTGCTCCAAGAGAGCAGTCTTCCACCAAGGAATTGACATGTCCCTGAGGTACTCTTCCTGTCTTCCTTGCACCCTGCATAATTTGCATCTGAGTAGCCAATCAGTTCACATCCATTGTTCCTAGGGTACCATAGGCCAAGATTTGATGTACCCTTTAGGTATCTTAAGATTCTCTTGACAGAGACATGATGAGATTCATTTGGAAACACCTGATATCTATCACAGACACATGTAGCAAACATTATGTCAGGGCTACTTGCAGTTAGATAAAGCAAAGATCCAATCAACCATCTGTACTTGGTTTCATCAAAGGGTAAGCCCATCTTATCCTTGTTCAGAGACACATTGGTTCCCATTGGAGTCTTCATTGAAGAAGCACTCTCCAATCCAAATCTCTTGACTAGCTCCCTAGTGAATTTGGTCTTGGAGATGAAAATACCATCTTCAGATTATTTCACTTGGAGACCTAGGAAGTATTTGAGCTTACCCATACAACTCATCTCAAACTTTCCCTGCATCAAATTGGCAAACTTTTTGCAGAGATTGTTATCTGTAGAGCCAAAGATGATGTCATCCACATAGATCTGTACTAGCAAGATCTTTCCCTTCACTTCCCTTAGGAACAATGTCTTATCAATCTTTCCCCTTGAGAACTTGTTCTCAATTAGAAAGCTTGACATGGTCTCTTACCAGTCCCTAGGTGCCTGTTTTAAGCCATAAAGTGCTTTTCTAAGAAAGTAAGCATAATCAGGGTGAGTAGGGTCTACAAAACCTGAGGGCTGCCCTATATATACTTCCTCTTTGAGATCACGATTTAGGAAGGCTGACTTCACATCCATCTGGTAGACTTTGAAACCTTGGTAGGCTGCATAGGCCAGAAATAGTCTTATTGCTTCCAGTCTGGCTACTGGAGCAAACGTCTGATCAAAATCTATCCCATCTTCCTGTCTGTAACCCTTTGCCACTAGCCTTGCCTTATTTTTTGTGATTATTCCATTCTCATCCAGTTTGTTTCTATAAACCCATTTGGTTCCTATGATGTTCTGTCCTTGGGGTCTAGGAACTAGCTTCCACACTTTACACCTTTTGAACTGGTTCAACTCTTCCTGCATTGCCCCAATCCAGAATGGGTCTTGATTTGCTTCCTAAAATTTCATGGGTTCAATTTGAGAGAGGAAGCTCAGGTATAGAGCTTCATTTAGTGCTCTGCTCCTTGTCAGTACACCTTGGTTGATAGCTCCTATAATTTGCTCATGAGGATGATCTCTTACTTGTTTCAAGGTAGCTGGTAGTATTCTGGGGATTTCTTCAGTTGCAGGTCTTTCAGGTTGCTCTTCTTCTGTTGTTTCTGAGTCTTCCACAGCATCTGTTTCAAGCTCAACTTTTATTGATTGATCTTTACTTTTAGTTGAGGTTCCAGCTTGGTCATCAATGCACAATTTTTCCATTTTCTCATCAGTACCTGCATTCACTAGAGAACTAGACCAGCCTTTGTGAATGAGGCTGGTCTCATCAAATACAACATGTACAGATTCTTCCACTGTTTGGGTATTGAGGTTGTATACTTTGTATGCCTTGCTGCAGGAGCTGTATCCAACGAAAATACCCTCACTGCTTTTCTCAACAAACTTGGTTAGTTTAGATTTCCCATTATTAAGGACATAGCATTTACTACCAAAGATCCTAAAGTAGGATAGAGTTGGTTTTCTGCCCTTCATTAACTCATAGGGAGTTTTCTTGTAGTCTTTGATGATTGAAGCCCTGTTTATCACATGACAAGCAGTGTTGACAGCCTCTGCCCGAAGTATTCTGGTAGAGAGGAGTCACTTAGCATTGTCCTACTTGCCTCTATCAAGGTTCTGTTCTTCCTTTCTGCAACCCCATTCTATTGAGGAGTTATAGGTGAGGAAAATTCTTGGGAGATACCTAGTTCTTGGCAGAATTCTGTCATGGCCCCTGACTGAAATTCTGTCACATGGTCACTTCTGAGTTTGACCACAGTACGGTCCATCTCATTCTGGATCTACCTGACAAAATTTCTCAAGATATCTAGGGTAACAGATTTCTGTTTGAGGAAGAATACCCAAGTGAACCTTGAGTAATCATCAATAACTACAAGGGTGTAGGCCTTCCCTCCTAAGCTAAGAGCTGACACAGGACCAAACAAATCCAAATGCTATAAAAATAAGCACATAGAGGACTCTTTGTTAGATATGCTTTTAAAGCTGGTCCTAGTCTGCTTTCCAAGTTGGCAAGCTTGACAAGGACCATCTTTGATGCACTTAATATTAGGTCCATTCCTAACTAAGTCTTGTGAGAAAAGCTTGCTTATTGTCTTATAGTTGATGTGTGCAAGTCTCTTGTGCCATTGTACACATAGAGCCTCTTTATCATCAGCCACGAGACATATAGGCTTGGAAGAATTTGTATTAAGAAAGTTCAAGTAGTAAATACTGCCACTCCGAATGCCAGTTAAGATAGCCTCAGAATCTAAGGACTTCTTAATTAGGCACTTATCCTTGTGGAAAATAATAACAATGACTAAATCACAAAGTTGACTTATGCTTATGAGATTGTGTTTCAACCCCTCCACATAAGCAACCTTTGTGATGGTAACTAACCCATTAGAGATGTCTCCATAACCTCTGGTCACTCCCTCTTCTGAACCTCCAAAGATCATGGTTGGTCCATTCTCCACAGGGATGAACCCTCTTAAGTACTTTCTGACTCCAGTCATGTGCCTGGAGCAGCCACTATCCAAATACCAAATTGGAGATTGATTGGCATTTGGACATTCCTGCAAAACAAATCACTTCCCCTTAGGTATCCAATTTGGATTGGGTCCTTGGTTTCTGTTAGGGTGATATAATGGAACAACAAACCTCTGAGGGTTTGCACTCTCTTTGCATTGAGCCCTGTTGGGTTGAACCAACAGTCCAAAGCAAAGTGGCCTACTTTCCCACAGCACCAGCATTCATATCTGTTGTATATTCTCTTCTGCTTCATCATCTGAATGCGATGGCAGTGCTGATGAACAGGAGAGAAGGCTTCTTGCCTAACAGATCTTGGGTGAACCTCATATGTGTGAGCCTGGGGAGGAATTGGTCTCACCACTTTTGGTTCACCTTCTTGGGAATAGGCTTTGTGGAAACAGCCATTCCCCTTCCCTTGACTGCTATTGCTGCGGGTCTGTGGGCTGAAGGACTTGACACCAGCACCTTCTTATAGGAAGGTCTAGCTTCAAAATCTTTGCCCGTAATTGTCTCCTGATTGAAACCGATACCAGCTCTGAACTGTCCAGAGAAGGTGTCAATGATGGGCAGGATAGTTTTGGGCATAGAGAAGCTGGATGCAAGTTTCTTCTCAGCCAACAGCATTTCCTCAAGGTCCTTGATGACCTTGTTCTTCTGTCCTAATTCAGCATTCTTAAGCCTTATGGCTTCCTTGAATTTCTCCACTTCTTTGCTCATTGCAGCCAACTTCTCAGCTATCTCCTAGAGCTAAGATTGAACGAGCTTTAAGGAATCTAACTCCTTGGTCTGGACTTTGAGGAGTTTCTTACAGCCTTTGAAAGCTTTCCACAAGGATTTATATTGTCTTATCAGTTAAGACTCAACATCATATTGGGATCTTGAGGCTGTGCTGTTGGCAGCAGACGCACCCACATCATCATGCAAGGAATCTGCTGATTCAGAATCAGAGTCAAATAGAGAAGTTTTGTTAGTTACCTTCCCAGGAGAGATGTCATCCTGGTTGTCTTCACCGATGGCCATCAAGCCAATGAGTGCATCTTCCTCAGTACCAGAGGAGCTTGAGTCAGAATCACGAAGTGTTCTGATCTTCTTGGCCATGAATCCTTTTTCAAATTTCCTCTTACTCATTGAGCTTCTTCTTTCTTCATGGTTTATCGACTCCTTCTTCTTAGAAGGGCAGTCAGCAGCCATGTGACCTGTCTTGCTGCAGGAATAGCAAACAGTATTATTTAAATCATATTTACCAGGGTTAGATCTGTACCTTTCCTCCCTGGGGGATCTGGATCTGTCATGATAATCAGATCTTCTGGAGCTTAAGGAGGGGTTTCTGTGATTGTCCCTCCTCCTTCTGTGTATCAGCTTCTTGAATTGTTTTGAGAGAAGGGCCACCTCTCTGTCAGTATCATCAGAATCTGAAGAGCTGGCTTCCGATTCTTCACTGCTCTCAGATCTGTTCTGAGTTGCAGAGGTCTTGCTCTTGGATCTTCTCGTGCTCTCAGCTTTTAGAGCCACAGATCTGTCTCTTGAGCTCCCCTTTGAGCTTTCTTCTTCAGCCTTCCTGTTGTTGAGCTGAAGTTCATAAGATAGGAACTTCCCATACAGATTCTTGGGCTCAATGATGCCCAGCTGACCCATCTCTCTGATGGCACAGATTTTGATGTCCCATTCCTTTGTGAGGGATCTAAGAAATTTGTCATTAAGATCAGAGTTGGTGAACTCTCTCTCATAGTTTGTTAGTCCATTCACTATCTTGAGGAATCTCTCATAACAGTTAGAGATTATTTCATTCTTACCTTGTTTGAAGGCCTCATACTCCTGGTTGAGAATGGATTTCCTATCATCCCTTACCTCTTCAGTACCCTCCATGTACACGATCAGGGAGTCCCACATCTCCTCGGTCGTTTTGCTGTGAATCAGATTCTGGAGGGTTGAGTCATCTATGGCACTAACAATGACATTTTGGGTCCTCTTATCTAGGCCTGCCAAGATTAGCTCGTCTTTGGTCATGTCCTCATTTTTTTATCACCTTCCTTGTTGGATCAATGGTGGGGGCAGTTGTAGGGATAAAGGGACCCTGTTGGACTTTTAAGTAAATTCTTGGATCAGCCGCCTCCATGAAAAGCCTTACCCTTTCCTCCCAGATGGGAAAGTTCTCCTTTATGCAGATTGGGAGTTTCATGGCTCTCATTTCCCGATTCTGATCTCCACCAGCCATAGCGAGTCGTTCCACGATCTAGATCAGATGGCTAAGTCTTCTTTTGATCAACCTCGCTTTGATACCACTTGTTGTTAATGAAACGTTCACCTAGAGGGGGGTGTTAGGTGATCTGGCATCGTTTCATATTTTTAGCACAATTTATAAATATTCAAGCGGAGCACAAAAGTATCGCATAAGAAATCACAGTAGACGACACAAAATCTATAGAGGTTCCTCAAGACCAGGTGTCTTGAGTAGTCCACTGTCCCTCTGCGCCTATCTAGTAGTGAGCTAGACTCGGCAAACTCTGCCAAAATCTTCAGGCCCTCAAGCCTTACAACACGGACCCGCAAGTCCTACAGCCTAAGCCCGCAAGCCCCTACTGCACCCGAGCCCTCAAGCTCGACACTAAGGCCCTCAAGCCCTACCTAGATCAGACCTGCAAGTCTAGCCTCTTCCCTGGCCCGCAAGCCTTCACAGGTCTCAAGCCCTCAAGCTTGACAATATCGGACCCTCAAGTCCACTGTTATGGCCCTCAAGCCTCACAGCTCTCCAGCCCTCAAGATAGACACTCAGATCTGAAAACAGATCTTACAGGTTTGTCCCTCAAGCCTTACAACAATAAAAGTTGAAATAGAAACTCTGCCTGATGAAGATCGGCAACTTGAGGTTGAAGAAGATGCTCCTGATTCAGATCTTGAAAGCACAGTTCTTCTTCAATCTCTTCTCTTAGCCTTATGAGGAACGGCTTCTTATCAGTCGATCAAATGACTGATTCTTGCGAGAACACTTTTTGAGAATTCTTGTTTTTCTCTTTCTTTCTTGACGCTGCTGTTACTATTCTATTCGATGTATACGTAAGTTCTTTCTCAAATCATTCTCCTTTTAGGGAAACTACTTGTCTCTCTTATAAGACTGCGAGGCCTCCCAACGATTTTCTGAAAAAGTCTCTTAATTGTCAGAGATCCCTTTCCGTAAAAGCACGCTCAGATATGACAGCCAGGCGGCGGCATTAAATGCAGACTGCGTGTGATCAAATTTGAATTGCCTCGATGATATTTCAAGCTTCATGCCGATACTAACAGCATCACGACGTCGTTGTCTTAGACTTTGGTAAATCTCCAAGTCTTCTCGACGTCACGCCTTCTTTACGACGATGTCATTGGCATCAGTCATACTTAGCCTTTCCGACGACACGACTTCTTCTCAACGCTATCTGTTCTTCTTTGGCCATATCGACGATACAGTTTCTTGTCAACTATATCTTCGACACTAATCTTCCCTTTGCCTTTTCAACGACATTCATTCTGACTAGGTCTTATCGATGTCAAGGCTTCTTTGATGATGTCGACGATACTGCATCTTCTCGACGACATTCCTTCCTTTGATATCTTCAATGTTGCTTTTTCATTGGCTCATGTCTTGTCTCCGATATTCTGCCAGAATTGTGATGTCACAACGATATGTGCATCACGACGATAACTTCCATTGTCCTTCAGTTTTGCTTTGCTCATCATCATGACGACAAGCATACTTTATCAATGACATCTCCTATTCTTCTCGACGATATTGTACTTTATTTTCCTAAGATTTATGAGCTAGAGAAGTGATCCAATACAAAGTGAAGTTTTCTTGACTTGGTGACTTCTTCAAATCAGGAATCATGTAGGCAAGATTCCCAGCAGGGGTTATCCATTAAACCATCGTTAATCTCTCCGATTGACTCTTCACGAATTATTGGTAGATCACTAAATCGGAGACGATGCCGCAAGGTGTGCTCAATTTCCGGATCAAAACCAAATTCACAATTAGCTGGAGAGTTGTGTCAGGTCATAACCAAAAAGAGAAGAAAAGAGAAAGAGAGGCGAAAAAAAGTAAAATTTTAGATAAATATATTTATTACTATTTTTTTATAAAAATTTAATATAAATATCTTTTTTTAATTAGGTGATTTAAGATTAGTCCTAGACTTCCCAAGGTCAACCCGGTGAAGGGCTCGCAAGGTACTAGAGGCTATGATGGGAATTCAAGCCCAAAGCGTCCTTTCCAGGAATTTAGTTGCTCCTAGTAGAACTGAAAAATAAAAAATTAAGAGAAGAAAGGAAACGATAAAGCCAATAGATATTCTCTTTCGAAATATCAACTCAGATCCCCGGCAACGGCGTCAAAAACATGATGAGCAAAACTATGCTTGCAAATGACAACGACAAGTGTACCGTGTCGGATGTTGTATAGACTTATAAAAACCAAGGTCGTATAAAAATCCGGGCGTGTTGATTACTCTTACTCAAGAAGATCTCTGTTGTTCTATCAAAAAGTACTTTGATTTGGTTGCAACAAGAAAGGTAACTCAACTTGAAAATTATAACTATTGAAAAAAGAGGGGTGGACAGACTTAAGAGAATGGATGAACAAAACAACAACAATTTTTAATAATTCAAAAAAAAAGGAATTACAACTATTGAAAGGGAAATTACAAGTGCAAGAAAAAGTAAAGCTAGAATACTTAAAAATATAGAAATAATGCAAGAAATGGAGGCTTGGACTCCAATACAACGTCCTTGATCATCTGGAAGAGCTGCCTTTTTATAGCTGAAAATTTTGGGTTACACGCCGTTGGTCACAACCTTGACCAAGGGGCGTGTAACAGGTGTGATCGAAGCAGCAGCGGAGAGGGCGCCTTTTAGAGTAATTGCTGGTGTTAAGTGTGTGTCACGCCCCCAGGTCACGCCCGTGACCTGGGGGCGTGTAACTTTAATATCTGCTGCTGGCGGGAAAACTTTGGCGGGAAGGAGCGCGGGGCGAGTCACGCCCGTGAACTGGACGACACGCCCCAAGGTCACGCCCGTGACTGGGGGCGTATAACTTTAATTGACGTGGCAGGCATGCTCTGGATGCTGGTAGCGGGTCGAGGCCGTGTCACTGGGTCACGCCCTTTGGTCACGCCCGTGACCTGGGGGTGTGTACTTAGCGGAACTCCACGGAATGCCCCCGCGGTGGCGGAAACAGGTCTGGAACACCTCTGGGGCTGTCACGTCCCTTGGTCACGCCCGTGACCTTGGGCGTGTACTTGAAGTTTTGGTCCAATGTGTCCAGAAAAACCTGAAATCATAAAATAAATTTAAGTTAGCTCATAGAAATGTAAGGAAGCAATTTATGTAGTAAAATACATATAATTTAAATAGATTAATATAAGAATTATAATTAAATTAAACTAAAAGATGAGTGAATAAACTACTCATCAACCGCGCGTTTTCCCTTGCCAGTTCATTGGATTTTCTCTCTAAATGGATATGAGCTGATATTAACCGCCTTTATGATATCCCCGTGAAGTGATTAGTCACAAAGCTCCTTGCACTGACCTGCACGGCTAGCTTGGAGAGCTCTTCCTCGGGAATTTCTTTAAGTTTCTTCAAGTTCCGCCGACTGTAAAGAGCGGTACCGGCTGCTGTTGCGTGGCGCGTTGTCTTCTCACTTCTTTAGTATGGAAGCGAGGTGGAAACTTGGACGCATTCACCCTTGGGGTTCCATCGCAAGGTCGGGGGGCCTTGTAGGTCTTTCGGATTGCCGCAAAAATTATGAGAGGAGAACTCCTCAGAAGAATCTGAATCATCTTCCTCTTCAGATATTTAGGGCTTGTTCTTCTTCTACCTTTTCTCCCTCTGTGTCATAATCAAACCACCTGGACTTAGTGGCTTGTTCTTTGGGACTATTGCAGCAACTGAAAAGAATGAACGAAGTTTTTATTCAAACTGCGCGAACAACGATGATGAATTATTATATAAACCGCGCGGCCAAAAAAGTAATATGTTCTTAGAAGCTTACCACCCTCAGGTTGGGCATTTTCTAACCCTGAGAGCAGGGGATATAGTTATTCATATCTAGACGCTCGCCCCTGATGAATTCTTAGATCTCCTTCTCTACACCTTCGACATCGCATTGTTGAAAGACCTCCTCTTCCCGAACCTGCGGGTTGACCTGCAGCAGTCCGAGTTGGCCCTCAAAGATTAAATATCTTTCTGACCAGTTTGGGATCTTGTTCGCTAGGTTCACCACCTTGAGTCCCCTGCACCCAAAGTACAAGTGCCCTCTGAATAGCCTTGTCCCAACGTCTGGAATAGACCACACGGAGAAGAACTTCCTGAACAGGCTAATGGAAAAGCGGACTCCCTCAGACCGCAAATAGGAGATAAAACTATAAATGGCGGCTATAGAATTTGGCATAAGTTGTCTGGGAACAACTACGTAATGGTCAATGATCGCCACGACCTCTAATAGAACTGGAAACTTAAAACCATTATCGAAATGGTCAATGGGGACGGCTATTTGAGAAGGGCCGAAAGAAATAATCCGCTTGTCACGGAGAGGAAGCCGCGCGAGTAAAGAACTTCCAACCATGTGCCCATCAAAAAAGTCATTCAACTCGTTTATGGTCAGACGACATTCCCTGTGGTTGGTCGAATGGAAAGCGGAAGCCGCGTCAGTTCGGACTGCTGCAAGTTTCTCAGACCGCATGGACTTTCTCTTAGCCCGCATCTTGAATGTTGTTGAAGAAGTCTCTGGAACATCTGCTACTTATAGAGTCCATGACCTGCAAATAGCCAAAAACAATCGCGGCTAACTAGCTTAACCGCGCACCTGGCAACATGAATATTCATAGTATTTTACAGCAGAAAACCGCAAGCATTCAACACAAGCCGCACGACTTGCAAAATAATCACAAATATTCTAAGTACTCAAGAGCAGAAATCGCAAGTTTACAACACAAGTCGCACGAACTACAAAATGATCCAGATATATCATAAATATTGAAATTCATCACCGAGCAAGCATGCAATGTTTGGGGGTTGTCCTGAAGACCGAATAAATAACATTACAAACACATTGTTCTCAAATGTAAATCACTCATGGTTGGTAATCAGAAGAAGGATCTTCACGGTGAAGGCGCATGACCTGATCACCGGTTTGTAGAAGGAGTGCATACATCTGACTCATATTATGATGGAGGTGGTTGATGGTACTGTGAAGCCGCGTGGCATCACGCACTACCCGTGCTGGAGAAATCATGCGAGTAGGCAATGCCACAACGGTCTCTCCAGTAACGACAACTTGATCGGCCTCCCTGATCACTGGGGGATTGGAAGTCTCCCCAACAACCAGATGGATAAATGTTTTCGGTCTCTCACCACTCACATTAACAGGTCGTTGGTTACCACAACCCTCCCGAGTCAGATGCAGGTAATTCCCCCGATAATATTTATAATCCTCTTCGAACTTCTTGCTCGCCTTCTTCTCCCTATCATGTTGGGCGACCAATGTGGCATTTTGATCCTGCCACATCTTCTCCTTCTCCACTCGCTCTTTTCTTTCAGCCTCTAGTGCAGACCATATGTTTTTCTCCCTCACCCGCACGTTCTCTGCTTGATCATCAAGATCTCTTACCTTTTCCTGCAAAGTAATAAGAAGACCCTTGAAATCGGCCAGCACCTCTTCTCTAGTATTTTGGTTCAATGAGAAACTTGGTGTTGGTGGTAGCAGTGAAGAAAGGTTAGGAATCAAGTCACCCAGCTTCATGGTTGACTCCGGGTCATCTGCAATAATGAGAAATGCAGTTAGAACAGTCGGAAGCAAATAACCTAATATAGAGAATACTACGGAATTGAGACTGCTAATTTTGATGCTTTCTCTCTTGATGACCGATACCATAAGATTAGACCTTGGATATACAGGCCGCCTCGATTGCTCGGGGTCCATTCTTCGGCGCTACTCTCTCCAAAGTCTTTCATTCTCTCTTCATTTAATAATAGAAGTTTGAACCGAGGATAGGAAAAGGCTTGATGGCGGGTTCAATATCAAATCATTTTGCTTTTTTTAGACCGCGTTTTAAAAAAGCAGACAGGGCGATAGCCCACATATTGTTTACCTTTATCAAGAGGGTTCGACGGTCGCGTTTTATCCAAGGACTGTCTCAGCTTCTCTGCCTTCACCTTCATCTCCAGCATCCCAGCTTTCATGAAGACCTCTGAATTTGGTGCGACCTCCTCAGGTCTATCCGCATCCTCACCAGGATGGTCGGCCTCGTTCATGTTTGCAGGGGTATCAAGTAGCTGGCATTGCTTCTGCAGGGCATCCATATAATTAAGGATGTCATTTACGGCTATACTAGCAGCAGAGTTTGTAGGCTCGTTCGGCTTGTCGGAAAGAGTCATGAGGCCTTCAGGAACATCCTTCTCGCGCAGTTTATGTTGGAGGCTAGTCGTGCCCGATCTGTCAGGAACAGCTTTGTTCCGAGCCCTCAACTTCTCAATCTTTTTCATTACCTTATCTGTCATCGACTTGGCCCTCTTTCTCTTATTAACCGTAGTCGGTTCAGCCTGCAGTGACCAACTAGAATTATCTTCTACGACCACTACCGGCGTAGGAGTGTTTAATTTGGTCGGCTTTGGGGAATTAACAACCCCTTCTTCCCCGTCATTCACTTTTAAGTGAGCCACTCAGGAAGGGGAGAATACTATGTCGAAAGGATCGCCACATGTGGCTTTCGATGGGGCAGTACTTGAACCTGCCTTTCCAGAAGGAGCGGGTGGATTCACCGGAGGAGGGTTAGAACAACCCGCGTCAGGCTCGACAACATTCTTGTCAGTTGCAGGGAGATTCAAGTTAGCCGCTTTTTGTGTATTAGCAGTCACGATAGTTTGGTCGGTCTTCTCAGACCGATGAATCTTCTTTTTCTTTGGGCGGTCAGCCTCCTTCTCCTCACGGACTAAAATTTTTGAAATCAGATCGGCCAATTGGACTAGAGGGCTGACGGCTCGAAAAAGTTTAACCGCTAATGGAGAATAGTGCCACGTCACTGCGATAGAGTTATGAAGAATTGTGAGCTTTCAGAGCTTTTTATAGCTTACAAAGCACATCAGGCGCGGTCTCCGTCTAGAACTGACATTTCTGAAATTTCTCTAAAATTTGAAAATGTGCGGGGATCATGTTTACCCAGAAGACCACTATTAATACAATGAACCTCTTATACCGGGTGGCTTGACAGGTTTAGCCGATTAGCTCTATCCGTGGTTTCTTGCATGCAAATCACCAGTTCCTCCAACAATGAACCAGGCAGTCTGCCAAGACCGGACCGCCATCAAGGATTGAAGGCTATCATGGCTCAAGTCCACAGGGCAAGCTCGCGGTTTCAGATCATAGACCGCCCAGGTTGCCTCTCTACCCAATCCAATATTCACCACAACTCAAGCTCAGCACAGATCGAGGTTCAAGCCGCCAGGCCGCGCGACTTCTCTTTTATCTTCCTTTTTGTATCCCGTCACCTCCTGCCCGATTCTCCTTTATCCGTGCAGGAGGTTATTTTAGCCCTGCCAATTTGGGCAGACCCTCCGAGCCTATAACTAGGGGGGATACATTCCCAACACACGCATACTCAAATCCAGGAGCTTGCTTGTAAGAGTTGCGGTCTCGAGTTCAGTGTTTTGTGGCTTGTAACCCGACCGACTTCTCTCTTACTTTGCCATATAACCTGTTGTAACCTCTTTTCTTAAAACAAGGGAAAGCCCATCACAAGAGTGGCATTTGCAATGATGGTCTATGTCTGGTCTCGACCACTACTAGCGGTCTAAGTGTTCTAAATTCTCTAAGTCAATAGTAACCAGCAACATGCAGCCTCCTCTTTTCCCTCACTTCCTTAGCATTGATCGTGGAGGTGCAATTTTGTCATCAACAATTATAGTCTTTTCTTATATCTGGAATTTCAGGACGAAATTTCTTTAATGGGAGGTGGTTTGTAACCTCCGATGTTTCCCCATGACTGAAAGAAAAGAAATCTGGTAGTAGGAGCTAGCGCCAGGCGGTAGTGCTACCGCTGACATTAGTGTATCGACGTGATAATGTTCACATGTCGACATGAAGTTCTTGTTGTCATCAAGAAGGCTCGATGACTGTTCAGCAACGCCACATGGTACGTCCTACTGTTGGGTGGTAGCTGTATCGACGGGATATGTCCCACGTATCATCGAGAGGAGGTCAATATCGATGCATCAATAACACTGTACATTAGAGCTAACACTGGCGGTAGGTTCATGACACAACTACGACTTCCTTAAGCGGTGAGCAGATAGGCTCCGCTGCCTAAGCCACTACCGTGGCACGGTAGGGATACCATCGGGCGGTAGCTGCCTGGATTAGATTTAGTAAATTAAATCATGGCCATTCATTATCTTTGGTTTGGAGATCCTGTGGCTAAGGTTAGTCTTTAATTCAGTAAAAGTTATGAAGTCTTTAGAAAGAAGTTTAGTGTCTTTCTCACACTCTCTCTCTCTCTCTCTCTCTCTCTCTCTCTCTCTCTCTCTCTCTCTCTCTCTCTTTCTCTTCAAGCTAAGGAAAAGGCTAAGGGAGGGAAAGGAGAAGAAGGAAGGAGAAGGTTGAACTCAGCCTTTGGAAAATCTTGAAGTGTTGTGCCAAAGCTAGATCCGCGGAGAGGAAGGTGCGACAAACGCTTCCATCCAGCTCAGCTACAATCTTATGGCGCCGAAGCAAAATTTAAGGGTAATGACTCTCATCCTGCATATCTGGACATGCTAGTCCTTTAATTGACATCGTAGTAGGAAGACTATCACCAATTGGTGGAGAAGATTCTTCTGATGGGTAGATATAGAATATCCCCTATAGAAATTGCATATAGAGTCTAGATCAAAGTACGGACATAAGCATGTTGTGTGAATCCCATCTGGATAGGTTGGTCTGGATTGGTGGTGTTTATTAAGAAACAAAGAAGACTCTGAGTATATTTGTTGTGTTTTCGGGTTCTTAGTACTGTGACGTGCTGCAGGGAGTTCTGGAGGTGCTCTCCAGAAAATCCCCGAAAAGGGGATAGATTCGTTGCTCTGTTTATTACCGCCCAGCGGTAGTGCTACCACTGGAGATAGCTACTGGTCAAAACCAGCAAGTCATTTGTAGTGGGTATGAAGCTTAGGTCCTGGGGACTGGGTGCGTAGTAACAGGAAGCTATAGCCCTGCAATTGCAGAGCGCAGGTGACGACAGATGTGTGTTCTATTGATAATGACAGGCGGTAGTGCTGCCACTGGAGGTAGCTCTGACGAGAGCATGGTGAAGCGAAAGGGCCAGTGTGCCTAGCTTCTTTGGCCTTGTGTGCCAATAGTGGGAATAAGGGGAAGTTGTACCGCGTCAGGCATAGTTGATCCTGATGATATGAGCACGGGCAAAGCTGAACCGAGCCCGTCACTGGGCCTGTCTGTGAATAGGTCGCCCCTCGGTGCACTGAAGGAATTTTGGGAATGGAATCGTAAGGCATGATGACATTGACAGTAAAGCTCATAGCCATATTGGTTATGCGGGGTTTAGGATGGTGGTGTAACTTAGGGAGTACACCGTAAGAGTGTCATGAGTGCACGAAGCGTGTGGTCATGAGTGTCTACGTTTTTGATGCTTGCAGTGCTTAGATGCACTTATGAGATATATGTTGTTGATGCTTGCTTGCAGGGAAGGAGTGCCACCGCCCCGAGAATGGGGTAGGGTCGTTATAAGCCTTAGTCAGTTAAATCTGACTGGTTACTTATTTGCCACATTTTATGGAAATGTGCTTATATAGGTGCTTGCGAGCCGAGAGGAACATAGCTGGTTGGAATCCCAGATGTTGCACTATACTGGCCCTCGATGGCCAAAGTGATATGTTTTCTAGTTTTCATATGTGGTCGGCCTGCGTGCCAAAGTTAATAACCACGTGTTTTGTAAACATTATAATTAATGAACTCTTGGTGTATATTCGTTCCTAGTGGACTAGTGGGCATGTAGATCTGGTTTTACCTTAGATAAATAAATGCTTCCGTTGTCTATTCTGATTTAGCTGAGATGGTTTGGTTATGAACTATTTAAAATCTAATTACGTAACTCTCTTTACTGTTCATTTAATATGGCGTGAGGTCCCGGTCGGACCTACTATTATATTCTATGTAATGTGGAGGGGGTTAAATGGGAAGTCAACAGAAATAAAAAGAGAATATTATTTTCCCTTGGACATTCCTATTATGGATGCAGCAGAAGAGGAAAGGAATTCAAATACTTTTCGACAGAAGAATAAGTATACTCAAGGAAGATTTAGAAGAAGAGCAATTCTATTATTGTTTTGTCTTCTTCTTCCCGAAGCTTACTCTTAGACAGCACCATAACAACACTTTGTACAAGATATATTCAAAGGGTTCCTCTTCTTCTCTCACAGTAAGAAGCCTACAAAAATATCGAGATTTTCAGGATCAAAGCTATCACAATCCTTGCACCTCTCTCTCTCAAGCAAGGATTCATCGACTGAACAGAGATCATTCAAAAACACTAAGTGCTTGAATCCTCAGGTATTGGTGCAGGAGGATTCAACCAGAAGAATCATCTTCATCTTATTCTTCTTCTCTTTTACTCTTTTTTTCTCTATTATAATCTGAGTTAAGAGTCCTTAGAATCCCTCTCCAAAGGATTCATTTGGTTCAATATCTCCTTATCAATGGATCTAGTCTTGGTTCTAGGAGTCTCCTTAATAAAAGACTCAGTCTTGGTTCAAAGAGTCTCCTTATCAAAAGTCCAAGTGGTTGGTTCTTAGAGTCTCCTTATCAAAGGAATCAGTGGTTCTAAGAGTCTCCTTA
Source organism: Dactylorhiza incarnata (assembly GCA_033032865.1). Taxonomy (NCBI): domain Eukaryota; kingdom Viridiplantae; phylum Streptophyta; class Magnoliopsida; order Asparagales; family Orchidaceae; genus Dactylorhiza; species Dactylorhiza incarnata. Next base: position 5,163,840 of record JAWHQI010000141.1, on the reverse strand, counting down.
TCAAAAGAATTAGGCACTGGATATTGTATTCCTACTAAGGTGGTAGAAGAGTGGAGTATCCATATTTTAGGGAACCACTATAGACCTTGTATCATCTGTGCTATGAAGTTTATGTGTTGTCCCTTGTTTATTTCTTTATTCTGTGCTTATTTTATTCTGGTTGGATTTATGAATGCATAATTAGTTGAACCATTTTATTATTTTGCACATCTTTTAGAGAAATTTTTTAAAACTCTATTCACCCCCCCTCTAGAGAATACTTAGAGGACTCAATGTGCACTTTCAATTGGTATCAAAGACAGGTTGATCATAAAAACGTTAACACCTTGATCAAAAGATCCTCTCACTTAAATTTTATATTTTAAATTTATTTTCAAAAAATGAGTTTTAAGGATGCATCCACAAGACCACCATTGTGTAATTTGAATAAGTTTACACTCTGGAAAGTTAGAATAAAACTCTATATGAATTATAATGATGAAGAAATATTTGATGTTATTGTATCTGGTCCTCCAATCCTATTCAGAAAACATTCAAGTGGGACTATGACACAAGAACTTGTCCCTAGAGCGGAATGGACTGATGTTGAGAAGAAGCTGAAGGTCAGGAACATACTCGTGTCAACTATGTGAGCTGACATATTCCAGAAGGTGGCTGAATACAACTCAGCAAAAGAACTATGGGAATTTTTGATCAGATGAAAGAAAGGATAAAAAGTCCCTTCTCATATCCCAATATGAGAAATTTCAAAATAATGCTGAAGAAAATGTTGCTGAGATATATTAGAGATTCAACATCATTATTAATGAGCTGAGGGGACTGGACAAGGAGATCTTTCTAACTGAAATCAATGATAAGCTTCACTTGTGCTTCCCAAGCACTTGGGACTCAAGGATCTGGGTCATTAGAGAGTCCAGATACCATAGAGAAATCTCCACAGATGCTCTACTAGGCAAGCTCAAGTCTTATGAGCTACTCCTGAGGAGCAGAGCTGAGATAGAAGCCATAGAGAAGTATCAACTCCTAAAGAAAGGTCCATTGCTCTGAAGGCTGCTTAAGAAGAGACTTCTAATTTTGAAGAAGAGATGTTCAATCTTTTGGCCCGAAGATTCAGAAGATGGGTCAAATCTGAGGACTCCAGAAAGAAGGAAAGGAGCTAAAACAAACCTAAGTTTGATAAGACTCCTAAGCAGGAGATACTCTGCATTGCATGCAAAAAACCAGGGCACATGGCCCTGAATGCCCTGAATAACAAAAGGACAGAAGCATCAATAAGATGGAGCACAAGAAGAAGTCCTACAAAAAGAAGGATAACAAGAAGGGAAAATGTTTCATAGCTAAAACCTGGAGTGACTCGGAATCTGAGTCATGCTCTTCTTCATCTAGCAGTGATGAAGAAGATGCTGGTGAAGAAGCCTATCAGATGGCTTTAGAAGAATCAATTGAAGAAGATCAGGTATCTCTATTTTAAGAATTTGATTTCTCTTCAGCAGATTTTAAAAATTTGTTACAAAATTTGGTAAAGATTATCGTAATCTTCAAAAAGAAATAGAAACAATTAGGGAAGAATTAGAAGAATTCAAGAAAGACAATCTATATTCTTTTAATTATGACTTAAAAAGTCAGATATATAGGAAAGAAACTGAAATAGTTAAACAAACTAATAAAAATTCAAACTTAAAAGAAAAGCATACAGAGGCAAAAACTATTGAAGATTCACTCAATGGGAGGAGTCAAAAGCACAAGGATATCACACAGAATCTCTCTATGAGATCTAAATATCTTGGTCTAGGAGAAAATACATTAACTAGTATAATAATCTCCAGCAAACCATCCTGAAAAAATCCAGTTATATTTTTCAGATCTAGTGACCATCAAATAGATGAGAACAGTCCAGTGTTTAGAGAACAAAACAGCAATCATCCAGATAATCTCACAATATTTAATAAAGTGAATCCTAATAATGAGAAGAACACTCTAGGCAAGGACAATTCAGAAAAACCAATGAACCACAATCAAAAGGCTAAAATCAAAAGAAAAATCATTAGGCATGCCAAAATGGTGTTTATTAAATATTCCCAAGCGCACGTTTGCATTGATTAAATCAATGCAACGTCGACATGCCAAGCGCACGCAGTTTTTTTAATAAGCTGCTTTGGCACATTTTGGCGTGCTGAACCTATTTCCATTCGGCATTGCTTCGATTAAAACTCTAAGCTATGTCGAATCATCTTCTTTTAAGCAACTTAGACATTAGAATAACTTACGCTTTCGAATTTTCCCTCTCTTACTCTTTTGAGTTCTTGTTCTTGCCTCCTTCTCTCTTTCTTGTCTTATTTCTGCAGTAACTAGAAAATCAATGGCCCCTCCCAAAGTTAACTCCAGATTCGATGTGGATATCGAATCATTCAATGCTGCCTCTAAAAATTTCAATGCTATTCTGGGATTGTTCCAAACCGCAGGGTTGACGAAGCTCATTTCGACAAGATACAAAGTATTTGACATCGAATTAATAGAATTATAGGACAACATCTATATTGGATATGATGGATCCCTTCAAGGAAGAATTACAGGAAATGACATTGATATCATAGAGGAAATGTTAAGTCTCATCTTTTATCTAACAGAAGGTAATGACTCACATGAACTGACAGTGGTAGAGACTCAGCAGGCACTGCAGATAATGAAGTTCAACAAATAAAAGGCCATCAACCTAAAGATGAAGGACTTCTCAGAAGAATTTAGATTTTTGGTAGACATAGTAGGAAAAGTTCTACTTTGTAAAATTTCTGCTCATGATGTTATTCCTAAACAACAACTGCAAATAATGAGAGTTCTAGTTCTGAACAAGAGAATACACTTGGGGAGGTTTCTTCTCAAACTAATAGGTCACGAGTATACCCATGTAACGCCCCAGAATTATTGATTTTTTTATTATTTCGTTAATTCAGTCGTGGCAAGGGCGTTACCGTCTTAGGTGCGTCGTCGTAGTGCGTCTCGAGTGTTTGCGAGGGCATGATGGATAAAATCATTATTTTATTTTGGCATAAAAAGGTTTATTGAGCTTATAAAAAAAAGAAAACCCTACAATAATTTTCTTAAAATTTTCTTTATGAAATTATATATATATACATATATGTATATATGTATAATTTTCTTGTATAGGCCTCTTGATATCATTCTGTTCAGTACCATAAAGGACCTTATGAAATAATCTTCTTATAAAATTATATACATAATATTTCTTATAAGGATTTTTTACAAATCCTTAGAAGGGGTTTCTCATTTTCTTCCCGAGCAAGCTAGGGCGATCGGGGAGGCGAGCGAAGGGTGCGCCAGAGTCGCCGGGCATCGGTGGTGTAGGCCATCGGTGGAGCCGTGGTGGGGTTGCTGGAGCTAGTTTTCGTTGACCGGGCATGGCTTCGTCGCCGGGGCTAGGACACCGATCGGCTCTCGGCAAGTTAGTCGCGATCCGGCGGGTCGCCGATTATCCGAGACAAGAAAACTCTTCTTCTCCCCCTTCCTTCCACCTTTCCCGTTACTTTTCTAGTATGGAGCTTGTGCTGGCATTTACCTTACCCGATTTCTATGCTTGGGGTAAATTGTTCTGGCAGCTATTTTTTTTACCTAGTTTGTTTTGATTCCCTGCTCTAGACTTATTTGTTGTGTTAATTGGGAGCTTATACTAGCTGGTATCTTCACCTAATTACTTAAGCTTGGGAAGGGGAGGGCTTGTGCTGGCAGCCCTCATCACCTGACTGTAGTTCCCTGCTACCCGATCGTATCCGGGAGGGGTTATGTTGGCGATTTTCCTTTTTTTCTAGTTTTGTTCCTTTTATTCATCTATCTGATTCCCCCCCACCCCCCCCCCCCCCCCCCCCCCCCCCCCCCACACCCCTTGGGGAGTTATGTTGGTGAAGCTTTTGTTGGCAAATCCTAATTTTCATTCTATATGCCTGATGGCAGGATCTACTGGATGTTTTATAGTAGCTTTCTTGGAGGCTTGTTGGCTGGTTTTGGCTAAAATCGGGCTCATATCTATATATATGTGTGTGTGTGTTGATAGAAAATCATGGACCTCTCTTGTTATTGAACCCTGGGCTCCTATGTTGGTGGGGTTGCTTGCTGTGTTCATTTTGGGACCCTCTGATTATGTCTCGGCAAAATCCTGCATTGTTATGCTCTGCTCTTGTTATTCTCTGCTCTTGTCGTTGTTGGAAATTTGGACGGTGTCCCGGATAGGTATTCATACCAAAAAATTAGATGACGGATAGTTTGTCGGATCCTAGTTATAAGCAAGTGGCTAATTCTGATCGGCTAAAATTTAGATAGCTCCGTTTCTGCATATTATGGCCTGGCTCAGCTCTAGATGGTTTTAATTCTGAATGTATATATAAATAAATATATATATACATATATAAATATGCATTTGGTGAAGGTGTGGTTGGTTTTGCTATGTTTCATGGAGCCTTGTTTGTTAATCCTTAACGGTATGAGGAACCATATCTTAAATTCCCCAGGAATTTCGTTTCTAATTCTTGGCGAGTCGGGGGAATTAGAGGCCAAGCTCTCTGGGAATTTCTACGTCTAGTTCTCGATGATTCATCGAAGCCTTTAATCGCTAAACTTGAAAAGGGGTGTAGATAAAATTTGGCTTTGAACTTTATATCCGTACCGGTTATCGACAGTTTCACACCTGCTGTAGGATATCAAGGCTATTGTATAATTTTGTTGCATATGTGCCAATAGCAGATTTACTCCCCTATATTAAGCATAAGACCCTCTTCGAGCGTCAAACCCCATATGCTGCTAACAAGTTTTGTTGGATTTGATTTTGGACTGGTGTGTGGGTGGACGTAGGGGCCTCCACCACAGTGGTTTTTTTGGACTGGTGTGTGGGTGGACGTAGGGGTCTCCACCACAGTGGTTTTTGACTGGAGTGTGGGTGGATGCAGGGGCCCCCAACACAGGGGTTGTTGACTGGAGTGTGGGTGGACGTAGGGGCCCCCACCTCGGTTCTTTTGGCTTGTTGTGCAGCAGCTGGGTTTGGCTCGTTCTTTCTTCTGGCTACTTTATAGTTTCTTCTTTTCTTCTGTTGTTTTCTTGCACCCTTTGGGCTGAGGCATTCTTTTCTTATGGATGCCTCAGGTTCAGGTTTGTAGCTGCCGCCGGAGTTTGAGCGGGGTCGTTCAGTTTCCTGTCGAGGCCTTTCCTCCCTGGTAAGTAAGGATGCAGTTTCTTTTGTTGTAACCCCTTACTTTTGGACTGTTGGTTCTTTTTCCTGCGGGTTCGTGTCAATTGTTGACGCCCGTATGGTTTTTGTTCAGTTACTTGCTTATGTTGCTACTTGCACTCTCTTCTTATTTTGGTTTTATAAGGCTTGTACTCTTTGGAAAAAGAATGTATTATTTTCTTTGGTTTACGTTAAACCCTTTTTAAACAAATTAAATTTTCATAGCATGTTATGCATTACTTACTATTAAGTATCACATATTTGCAAATCCTTAAACCAAAGAAAAAAAATGATATTTCCTTATTATATACTAAATTTCGTCCTACGTCCGCCCTGGAGCCATCTCTGGTCTTCAGTGCCCTTAGGAATAAAATTAACCTATTTTCTCCCGTTATGCGCGCATATCTTTTATAAAGAGTGGCTTTGTAAACCACAGGGCCGAGGGGCACGACTTCCTAACCAAATGAAGGTAATCTTAAAAGATAATTCTTTTTTTTAATTTACATCTTTTCTCGTAACATTGTTCGTTTGAGCGCTTGCCTGAACGTCTGTAGTTGTCCCCTACAGAACGTGGCATCATGATGCGTATTTTTCCCCTTTACTCTGATAGCTTATTTATTTCGGGAAAATACGGGTTGTGACAGTTGGTATCAGAGGGAGGTTAGCCGGGTTGCTGGGAATGGTCTGGTTGGCCCGGTTAACGGTTCAGTGAGAATCGTTAATCATAGCATACACTCACTGATGGGTCATTGGTAGATCTCGGCTGAAGCACGAACACTACACTCATAAGCATGAAAGAAGTATACGGGGCATATTATGTAGTATGGGATGCATAATATGTGTCTGTATATGGATCCTCATAGGTGACAACATGCGACTGTTATGTAGTATGAGATGCATAACGTAGGTCGCATGCGTGTCCATTAGATTTCCTTTTTCGTTGCATGCGATAATATGAAGTATGGGATGCATAAGATCGCATGTGTACGCCGCTCATAGCATGCATTAAGGACTTTTCTTAGTTTGCATAGCACTGCATGCATAGCATAACATTGCATAAGCACACGTGCCAATCCAGAGATCTACACGATGACACATTTACACACATGATTTCAAAAGTAAGATGCTATGTTTATATGCATTCGGGTGAGGTGCACGAGAGGTAAAGGATGGTATACCATCCTGAGTATAACGTGATATTATGTATTTACTTTTTCCAGAGAAAAAAAAGCAGTAGCAAAAGCAAGTATTTGTATGTCTTCTTTTCCTAGAGGTCTGAGCCCAGTCTTATTTTGTTGTTGTTCCTGTTAGGTATGGCTTCTAAGCGTCGGCCTGCAAAATTTGTTCCCCAGTCTGAGGACAAGACATCGGGTGCGCATAGTGAAGCGGTTATTGAAGAGCTGCGTCTGAATAATGAGACCTTGGCGCGGCAGTTGGTCGCGATACAGGAACAGATGCAGACGTTGTTGGCTACCACTCAGCGGCAGCAGCCCGAGACTAGTCAGCCGGAGGCTGCCCGTCCTACACCCCTTGTTCCCCCTGCTGCGTTGCCGCCAGAAATGAATTTTATCTCGCAGTTCCAGAGGCTAGGATCCCCGACTTATGACGGGAGGGCGGACTTCATGGCGCTTGATGATTGGATCCTGGCGATGGAGGAGATGTTCTCGTACTCTGGCGCGACGGTAGACCAGAGGGTGATGATTGCTGCCTTTTAGCTGAAAGGTTTGGCAAAAGGTTGGTGTATCCGGGAGAAGGAGGCCCTCGTAGAAGGTTGCTCGTGGGAGCAGTTCAAGGGGAGGCTGTTGAAGAAATTCCTGCCTTCAGTTGAGCAGGATCGCCTGATGAATAGATTCTTGCATCTGAAGCAGAGACATCTCATAGTATGGGAGTATGAGGTCGAGTTCAGTAAGCTGAGCAGGTTTGCCCGGATTTGGTTGCCTCTGAGGAAAACCGGGTGAAGAGATTTTTGGGAGGTCTTCGCAGCGAGATCCAGCAGTTGGCCAGCGCTTACAGGTCTGTGAGCTTTGCAGATGCGGTGGAAGCTGCGTTGAAGATAGAGGTGATCAAAAATGCCAAGAATAGAGGAAAGGAGCTTAGGAAGGAGAAGAGAAAGGCGGGCGATGGGGGCAGCTCCGCCCCGAGTAAGAAGGGGAAGGTTGTGTGCAGTTCCTGTGGCCATGTGGACCACCCCTTCGAGAAGTGCTTCAGGAGGCATGGTGTGCAGGAGCAGCAGCAGCTGATGGCGCTTCAGGGTGCCCCGAAGAAGCCCCTCCTTTGCACCTTTTGCAATCGGGCAAGGCATGATACCGCTCAGTGTTGGAGGAAGGAAAACGTCTGTGGGTACTGCGGGCAGAAGGGCCACGACGCGACTCTGTGCCGGTTTAAGGATAACTCCTATTTTCAGTGCGGTCAAAGGGGACACTTGAGGTCCAAGTGCCCGCAGCTCCAGTCTGCCGGCCAGCAGTTTGCGCTCCCAGCCGTGGCTCCGCCACCGCCTCAGCAGCAGCATTTAGATTGAGGAAAGGTGAAGTTAAATGCAGTGACGAAGGAAGAAGCGCAGTGCTCATACCAGATGATATCAGGTTCGTCCTCGTTCTCGTTATAGTTTAATCTTGTTATGATAAATTAGTCGCTATATTAATGCCTCATCCTTGTGTTGTCGTGTGTCTATACTGCTTTATTAGGCGAGTTTAAGGTTTGGGACTGTTGGGCACACGTTCTTTTTGACTCTGGTGCCACTCACTCTTTTGTGGCCAAGAGGTTTGTTTATCCGCATCGCTGGGCCTTGGAGCGAGTTGATGATCCGTTTCGTGTCAAGTACCCGTCCGGAGATTCAGTGGTGTCAGATATGTGCGTGAGGCAGTGTCCAGTTGTGTTGGATGGATTTTTGGGTTATGCAGATCTGAAAGTGATCGACTTGGAGGATTTTGACGTGATCTTGGGCATGGATTGGCTAGACCGTTATGAAGCCGTGATCCAGTGCAGGGATAAGCGTCTGGATTTCCTGATGGATGATGGCCAGCCCAGGAGCGTGTTTGGCTTCCCGCGTCAAACCTCCTCCGTTATGTCGGTGGTCTGTGCCCAGGCCTTGGCGGAGTTTGATGGTCGGGTCTGCGTTGTTTCTGTTTTGCTTGCGGCTTGTGCCTCGGTGCCTTGTGTGGAGGACATTCCTGTGGTGCGGGAGTTCCCGGACGTTTTTCCCGACAACCTTCCTTGTCTCCCTCCCGAGCGAGAGGTGGAGTTTGTGATAGATTTGGAGCTCGGGACCTGCCCTATTGCGAAGGCACCCTACCGTATGGCACCGCGAGAGTTGGAGGAGCTGCGCACTCAGTTGGATGAGCCTCCACAACTTGGTTTTATTAGGCCGAGTTCGTCGACTTGGGGTGCGCCGATTCTGTTCGTAAAGAAGAAGGATGGGTCGTTGAGGCTTTGCATCGATTACAGAGAGTTGAACAAGGTCACTATCAAAAACATGTATCCATTGCCGCGGATTGATGACTTGTTCGACCAGTTGCAAGGTAGCTGCGTGTTCTCGAAGATCGACCTTCGGTCCGGGTACCATCAGTTGAGGATTCGCAACTCAGACGTTCCGCGAACTGCTTTCCGGTCGCGTTACGGACATTTTGAGTTCTTGGTGATGTCTTTTGGGCTGACGAATGCGCCCTCTTCTTTCATGGATCTGATGAACAGGGTATTCCGGTACTTTCTGGACCAGTTTGTGGTGGTTTTTATTGATGATGTGCTGATCTATTCTTCGAGTGAAGAGGAGCATGCTCGACATTTGCGTCTGGTGATGTCTACCTTGAGGGCACACAAGCTGTATGCCAAGTTGAGCAAATGCGAGTTTTGGCTTTCGCAAGTCTCTTTCTTGGGTCACGTGGTGAGCAAGGGTGGCATCTCTGTGGACCCAGCGAAGGTCGCTGCTGTTTTGGACTGGAAGAGGCCGGCATCGCCCAAGGAGATCTGAAGTTTCTTGGGTTTAGCAGGATATTACTGGAGGTTTGTGGAAGGTTTCTCAGGTATTTCTGCGCCTCTGACTAGGTTGACGCGGAAGGAAGCAGCTTTCGATTGGAGCGAGCAGTGCGAGGAGGCCTTTCAGGAGTTAAAGAGAAGGTTGTGTTCCGCCCCGGTTTTGGCTCTCCCTGTTGAGGGAGTGGAGTTTTAGTTCTACGTTGAAGCTTCGCGGATAGGCCTTGGATGCGTCCACATGCAGGAGGGCAAGATCATTGCGTATGGGTCGAGACAGCTAAAGGTGCATGAGCGGAACTACCCTACGTATGACTTGGAGTTTGCTGCGGTGATTTATTCCCTGAAGCTGTGGAGGCATCTCTTATATGGAGTGGTGTGCAAGATCTATTCAGATCACAAAAGCCTGATCTACGTGTTTTCTCAGCGAGAACTGAACCTGCGCCAGCGTCGGTGGATGGAGTACGTGTCCGATTATAATGTGGAGATCCTCTATCACCCCGGCAAGGCAAACGTAGTGGCGGATGCCCTGAGCAGGAAGTCAGCTTCTGTTTTCGGACTCTCCGTGCAGTCCCTGGTGGAGGAGTTCCTTTTGATGAGCATCGCGGTGAAGCCCAGGGGTGAACCATCTTGTTTGGAGGTTGTAGAGCCGTCCTGGATTGTTTTAACAAAGTTGCACCAGAAGGATGATCTGGATTTGCAGCACCTCCGGAGCAGACCTGAGAGAGGTGAGTTGCCGGATTTCTCGTTTGATGTTGAGGGTACCTTGAGGTACCGTGGGAGGCTTTGCATACCCGCTGTGGAGGAGATTCGAGCGAAGATTTGCGAGGAGGCTCACGACTCCAGCCTATCTTATCATCCTGGCTCTACGAAGATGTATCGCGATATGAAGCAGGTCGTGTGGTGGCCAGGCATGAAGGGAGATATTGTGAGGTTCGTAGCGCAGTGTTACACTTGTCAGCGCGTCAAGGAGGATCATAGGAGACCAGGGGGCAAGTTGACACCATTGGATATTCCCTTGTGGAAGTGGGAGAGCATCTCCATGGACTTCATTACTGGATTGCCGAGATCCCCACGGGGCCATGATGCAGTGTGGGTCATCGTGGACAGGTTGACCAAGTGTGCTCATTTCATGCCGTACAAGACTGGTTATTCTATGGAGAAGATTGCGTCTATGTATGTGTAGGAGGTCATTAGACTACATGGAGTACCCGCGAGCTTAGTGTCTGATCGTGATTCCAGATACACTTCCCGTTTTTGGCAGAGTCTGCAAGGGGCTTTGGGCACCGATCTCAGGTATTCTACAGCTTATCACCCACAGACGAATGGGCAGACAGAGAGGGTTAATCAGATCGTGGAGTACATGATCCGGTGTTACATTTTATAGCATGGAGGAGCTTGGGATGAACGCCTTGGGCTCATGGAGTTCGCGTACAACAATAGTTACCGGGAGAGCTTGCAGTTGGCTCCGTTTGAGGCTCTTTATGGGAGGCGATGTCGGACTCCCCTGTTTTGGGCTGAAGTGGGCGAGAAGCCAGTTTTGGGCCCAGAAGCTCTGGTGGAGATGAGCGTTGCTGTGACGCAGATCCGTGAGAAGCTTCGGGTAGCTCAGGAGCGCTATGAGAAATACGCCAATCGGCGTAGAAGCGATTTGGAGTTTGCGGTGGGGGACATGGTATTCCTTAAAGTGTCCCCGATGGAGGGCGTTAAAAGGTTTAGGAAGTGCCATAAGCTGGACCCCAGGTATGTAGGCCCTTTTGAGATCGTCGAGCTCATCAGAGTTTCTGCTTGCAGGTTGTCATTACCTGTCGCTTTCCCTGGTGTGCATGACGTATTCCACGTGAGCCAGTTGCGGAAGTGCGTCCTCAGCGATCGCCATGTTCTGGATTTCGTGCCAGTGCTGCAGCCCAATCTGTCTTTTGTGGAGCAGCCTGTTCGTATTTTGGAAAGGCAGGATCGGGTGTTGCGAAGGAAGACCATCCCAATGGTGAAGGTCCTCTGGGGTAATCAGGATGTTCGGGGCGCGAACTGGGAGCTTGAGTCAGCGATGAAAGAGTCTTATCCTCATCTTTTCGGCTAGTTGTCTCCGGTAAGTCTTCGTCTTTTGTGCTTTCTTTATTCGGAATTGTCGTTGCAAAGTTTCAGGCCGAAACTTTTTGTTAGGGGGGTGGCTGTAACGCCCCAGAATTTTTGATTTTTTTATTATTTCGTTAATTCAGTCGTGGCAAGGGCGTTCCGTCTTAGGTGCGTCGTCGTAGTGCGTCTCGAGTGTTTGCGAGGGCATGTTGGATAAAATCTTTATTTTATTTTGGCATAAAAAGGTTTATTGAGCTTATAAAAAAAAACCTACAATAATTTTCTTATAATTTTCTTTATGAAATTATATATATATACATATATGTATATATATGTATAATTTTCTTGTATAGGCCTCTTGATATCATTCTGTTCAGTACCATAAAGGACCTTATGAAATAATCTTCTTATAAAATTATATACATAATATTTCTTATAAGGATTCTTTACAAATCCTTAGAGGGGGTTTCTCATTTTCTTCCCGAGCAAGCTAGGGCGATGGGGGAGGAGAGCGAAGGGTGCACCGGAGTCGCCGGGCATCGGTGGTGTAGGCTGTCGGTGTAGCCGTGGTGGAGTTGCCGAAGCACGTTTTCATTGACCGGGCATGGCTTCGTCGTCCGGGCTAGGACACCGATCGGCTCTCGGCAAGTTAGTCGCGATCCGGCGGGTCGCCGGTTATCCGAGGCAAGAAAACTCTTCTTCTCCCCCTTCCTTCCCCCTTTCCCGTTACTTTTCTAGTATGGAGCTTGTGCTGGCATTTACCTTACCCGATTTCTATGCTTGGGGGAAATTGTTCTGGCAGCTATTTTTTTTACCTAGTTTGTTTTGATTCCCTGCTCTAGACTTATTTGTTGTGTTAATTTGGAGCTTATACTAGCTGCTATCTTCACCTAATTACTTAAGCTATGGAAGAGGAGGGCTTGTGCTGGCAGCCCTCATCACCTGACTGCAGTTCCCTGCTACCCGATCGTATCTTGGAGGGGTTATGTTGGCGGTTTTCCTTTTTTTTTCTTCTGGTTTTGTTCCTTTTATTCATCTATCTGATTCCCCCCCCCCCCCCCCCTTGGGGAGTTATGTTGGTGATGCTTTTGTTGGCAAATCCTAATTTTCATTCTATATGCCTGATGGCAGGATCTACTGGAAGTTTTATAGTAGCTTTCTTGGAGGCTTGTTGGCTGGTTTTGGCTAAAATCGGGCTCATATCTATATATATATGTGTGTGTGTTGATAGCAAATCTTGGACCTCTCTTATTATTGAACCCTGGGCTCCTAAGTTGGTGGGGTTGCATGCTGGGTTCATTTTGGGACCCTCTGATTATGTCTCAGCTAAATCCTGCATTGTTATGCTCTGCTCTTGTTATTCTCTGCTCTTGTCGTTGTTGGAAATTTGGACGGTGTTGAAACCTATTTCTCGGCCTCTTGTGGAGATCGGGGCACTCACCGAAATGAGGGGCGGCTAGCCCTTACTGATCCCTCGGAAAAGGTAGACTGAATACTAGAAAGAAGACTAAGACCTTAGACACAGCAAGGAGGTCCCTCCACTAACCCAGAAGATCGTTGAGTGCTTCCCCTCCCAAGCCAAAGCTGAGACTCGGGCACCATGGAGAGCTTTGGAAATGCTAACCAAGGAGAGCCTAAGGAGAGAGAAGCTGAAGTGAAGTCCTCTCCAAAGGTGCCTTTTAGGTCTTATTTATAGACTTCCTGATCTGGCCTGCAAATAGCAGGATTCCTCCTTTCGATTTTACTATTCGCACCCCAAATGGGCCTGCTAACAGCCAAACTCCGCTGTTTGGAGAGGCTAAAGGCAGACCACCAAGGGTAGAAGGGTAATTTGGCCATATCATCCTATGGGCAAGGAACTGCGAGAACCTTACTGCCAAAGCTCTCGCGGGCCTTCTCGCGAGCCCTGCTCGCGATGCCTCTCCAAGGCGACCGTCCTGCGAGGACCTCGCTGGCCCATTCCGGCGGTATCTGCCGAGGCCCGGTCTCGCAAGACTTCCTGCGAGACCGCCCCATGACTTCATTGAGCTCCACACACCTTTCGTCGAACACAGGATACTTCGCCGATCACAGACGAGCTCGACGAATGCAGAACGTCAAACTATTCGCTGACCGCTGAGACGGGCGATTTGTCGACCACTGCCACAAAATTTATTTTGTTCGTAGTGCGCCGTCCGACAAATGCTGAGCTCCGTTCGACATTCGTCGAACGCCGAATTGAGCTCGCCGGACGCTGAGGCTCTAAACTCGCGAGCCTTCCTGCGAGATCGCCTATTGACTTTGCCGAGTACCGAACGCATTTCGCTGAACTCATCTTGACCGTAGGTCTCGTCTGCCAGCGGCCTGCGAGGTATTGGTTTGTCAGCCCTCGCTTGTCCCGGTCTCTTGAAGATGTCTGCCGAGATCTGGATCTCACGACTCCTCTTGCGAAACCGTCCCTTTGGCTTTAATGAGTATAGAACATTGCGTCGACTTCTGATGATTTCGCCGAACAGGAGTGAGCTCGATGAAGTCAGGTGAGCTCGATGAACACGGGAGAGTTCGTCGGACGAGGTACTCCTTTCTTCGAACTCAGAAATCTTCCTCAAACGGCCCGCGAGCGCTTATCTCGCTGATCCGTCTTGTTCGCTCTTCTACGAGCCCTCCGAGAGGGAAGATTTTTGGCACTGAGGCCTCTCTTCCTTATTACCTCCTTCATCCCACTGCCTTCTTAAACTGCGTCTCCTTGTTTGGCGAATATCAGGGTTGTACACAATCCCCGCTCTTCGCGAGGATATTTATGCTCGCGAAGAAACATCCAACCCCTGGTATTCGCCAGCCCCTTGATGATCTGTCAGGAATCTTTGGTGGGGCCCACCCTGTGGGCTATAAATATCGTCCCGAGTCCCCAGTGGCGTGCGCCGCCACTTCTTTTTTCTTTCCTTTTGCCTGGTACTCTAGCTGCCTGGAGATGCCTCTTTCCGAAGAAGTCGAGGCTCGCCTGAGGGCGGTGAGAGCCGGCGGGCTACCCTCAACGACCAGGGTCCCCGCCTGGATGAATCGGCCGCCTCCCACTCAGTCGCCGAAGACTAAGAAGGCGAAGGCGGTTTGTCAGTCGGGGATGACTCCGTGCTGCTGGACTCCTCCCTGGATGATCGTCCCCACGAGAAGGTACGAGCCACCCCTTTAGTTTACGTCAATAAGCTTGCCTGTAATTCATACCTACTCGCAGGATGCTTTGCCGAACGAGGACGCTGGAGAACCCGCTAGCGGGTCTCGCAAAAGTCCGCCGGTGGATACCAGTCTTGCTGGGAAAAACGTCGCTGGTATGCTCTTGATCTCGCGTACCAACCCTCTCTTCGTCAACTATCTAACTTTTGTTCCGTTCCTCTTACAGTCTCGCCCCAGAAGTCCCCTGCCTGCCAGGCATTACGGCCTCCGTCTCTTCCTCCTCCTGAAAAAATTATTGATAAGCCCGGGTTCCAACTCTTGACGAGTGAGGAGACCGGCGGCTCTTTACCGCCAAAGATCCCTCCGACCAACAGCGCAGCTTACCCTCCTGGCCTGGGTAAATCCCTTTAACCCCATTACGGCAATGTGTTCCAGGGCCGACCCTTGACCTCTCGCCCCCTCTGGGTAAGCATTCTGACGACCACCTGCTTTGCGCGAACTCGAGCGACCCATCTAACCTCTTTGTAATATTTCACAGAGAATCTTGAAAATCCGCATACCGATTCCGAGTTGGGCGACGACGAGATGTCCCCCCTCATGACCAGGTGGAGGACTTCTTAGGGGATCTGCGAGATCCTGAGATGATGAAACAACGAGCCTCGGAGTTACTGAGAAAGCATGATCGGATGTTGATGGACCTCAACATGCAAGCGAGACGGGATAGAGAAGCCGCCGAGGATAGGCACGCTGTCTTGATGGAAGAGTGTGCGAGGCTCCGGCAGGCGAGACAGCATGATCATGATGAGAATGCCACTACGCCGGAGGTGCATATAGCTAGGATTTGAGATTATGCCTACCTCATGGACCGGGAGGGCCGCTTGGCCGAGGATTATTATAATTCTAGGGTACCGCCGCGGTCTGGGTCGCGAGGTGGGGCAGGTGGAAATGGTTACCCCATGATTCTCGCTAACTTTTGTGTTGTTGCGAACTCTTATTACTGGTAAATGAGTGTCGTTGTTCTGGACAATTTCACATTAGCTTGCGACCCGTATATTTGCCATTCATATATTGGTCTTATTTCGTTTATAAAAATTATTACTAGCTTTTCATTAGTTCTCGCTCGCTGCTAATAAATCTGTTTCATTTTCATGTTATATTGTGCTCTCGAGGACCCTCCGTTCTCGCTAAATATATCTCGCGAAAATGTTACTTGTACTAACCTCGCAGGTCTTTCTCACCCGCGGTCTTGATGTGATGTTTTTGTTGCTACCCGCGCCCACTGGCGCTTGGGCTTCTTGCCGCCCTTTTACTTTGGCAATAAATAGGCGGCCATAACTGAGTCAACCACCGCATTTACTGTCAACCTTCTTCCTCCTCCGCTTAAGAGCTCTCGCTCCTACCCGTTGTCCCTCTACTTCCTTTCTCGCAGGTCATTGAGATGGGCGGCGACGCTAATGAGTCGGAGGGTCGGCGAAAGATTGCGAATGCTTTCGCCGAGCACAGCTTCTACCATTGCAATTTGACAGACGAGGAGTACTTTAGCGCGGTCGCCGACTACGTCACCCCCCCCATTTGAGGCACGTCGTCCAAGCAAGAACGACGTGATCTACGCACCTCTTTTCGACGAGCTGGCCATCCCCACCACTCACTTCGCGGTCGGCCTGCGCCTCCCCTTGTGGCCGGAAGTCCGCCAGGTACTAACTGCTCTCGCTTGTTTTTTATTCTTCGCAGGTTAGGTCTCGCTCATTATATATACTAATCTTGGTTTTCGTGCCGCTCGCCAGGTTCTCAAGCACTACGGCGTTGTTCCGGGTCAGCTTACACCCAACGCCATGGCGGTGATCACAGCCTTCGCCTGCTACCTACGCGAGGAGCGCATCGAGTTCAGCCTTCCGACCTTTCAGAAGCTGTTCTCGTTCCGCGCCTACAAGGACGGGACTACCTACTTCGTGGGCTCGGGTCCTAAGGTTGACGAGACCGTCAACAAGGCCCACTTATGGGCCCAGAAGTTCCTCTTCGTCAAGGGGAACTTCGGCAATATCCCCATCTCGCCAGTCCAGCACGGCGAGACCACCTACCTCCTCGGAGGACATGACGCCCTCCTCTATCAGTTCTTCTGTAAGAAGAACTTTGAGGTTGTCTATCTCCGCCGCAACCTCGATTCGCTACCTCCAGTTCTCACTGGGGAAGGTAAAGATCTCGCTTAACAATTACAATTTTATTCCCAACCACTCTATACTTATTGAAATTTCAATACTTCTTTAGGCGAGCCGGATCTTCCCATCCATCCCCCCTACGCCATCAATCGGAAGACCGACGCTACCCTGGCTCTCGCGACCATGGGGGCAGAGGCTTGCCGAGGCGCCGTCACTCCAGGTGAGCCCTCCTCTCGCAAGAGACCGGGGGCTTCTGGTAGCCATGTCGTTCCCCCAAAATCTCCACCGAAGAAAAAGAGTAAGAAGAGCGGGGTCTCGCTCGCCTCCTCGAAGGGAAAGGAGCCTCCCGAGGCCTCCTTCGATGAGTTCGATCTCACCGGCCTCTCCGCGGGGGGTGAGGATGACGAGCCCTGCCAGGAGGCTTCCAGAACCTCCGTCCTGCCCATCCCCGTCAACCATTACAACTTGGGCCTCGGCCAGAGGCGCCAGAATGAGACCGGCGAGCTCTTGGTAAACTAGAAACCGGAGACAAACCAGGTGGACATCTCCACCATCCTTCCCTCCTGGGTGGAGAAGGAGACCATCAGCGGTCATGCCTTCGAGCTCTCGTTTGCCCTCTATGAGCGCGAGGACGCGGGGTCTTATAAAGACGAGAATGCGAGAACCCTCGCTTTCGAGAGCGCAAGGTCCCAGTTGCGCTCTGCCGAGCTCGCCCATATGACGGGGAGGCACTGCTTACAGCTGGAGCTTCAGAACGTGGAGCTTGAAAGGGCCTATCAGGGGCTCCTTACCGAGAACACGCAGCTGAAGGAGAAGCTGCTCGCCGCTGAGGGCAGTGTGGTGAGTTACCTAGACCTCGTCACCCTCCTTTCCTTCGGCCATTTCATTTCACTAACTTGTTTTTCTTGCAGGATGCCGAGACCGCTGGAAGAGCCGACGCTCGCATTCAGGGATTGGAGGGCGAGGTGGATGGGCTAAAAGCCCTAAACTGCGACCTTACCCGTGCCGTCGTTCCCCCTTCTCCCCGCCGTCTGAAGGAAGAGCGGAGAGCGTGAGACGAGGAGATCCGCTTGGAGTCCACCGAGTCGGCTCACTACATCTTCCAGACGATGAAGGCGGCCGGCCTCCTAGCTGCCGACGCGGCCGACGTGATTCTGGAGGACATCATCCCGGAGCTCTTCATCCCGCTGCCGCCAGTGAAGAGCAGTGATGACGAGGAAGGGTTCGCGAGCGATCCATGATGTTTATAGTTTTTGGTTTTATTTTCTGTTTTTTTTTTTGGGTGGTGAGATCGCCGCCTTATGTAAATCAAACTATGAAATGCATGGATGCGTATTTTTGCCCTTGTATTGTGTTCGCCCTTTCTGCTATATTGTTCTTCGTGCTGATATTTCATTCTCGCTTGCCTCGATATTCATTTTTACGTAGGTTATTCTTGCGATGATCGTTCTCGCACCTTACGTTATCGAATAGATAGTCATAGGACATTTTTGGCTGCTCTGGCCTTTCGCCACTTGCCTTAGGATTACCACCCTTTAGGTATGCACCTTCCTCTAAGTTTTGCAGGGCACTTTCCTTCTCGGCGAGAGCTCGCCTCCTACCATGTGCTGGCGACTACTCTGCCGAACACCGGATACCCCCGAGTGCTTAAGGTTGATTCTTGTCACCCGCGTACTATCGTGCGAAATCTTTCTTCTCGTCGAGCGAGCAGGTTCACCGAGTGAGAAGGCTCAGGTCAGCGTCGAAGACTCGCCAACCTGAGGCATATCATCCTGATCTTATGAACTCATCTCTTTGCCAACTTCCCCAGTGATCCACCTGCATCTCCCGTCTTGCGAGAGCCCGGGAGCGGAATGGACCCGATGCGTTCTAGCATCGATATTTGTTACATTGCCAGCCTTTCCAGAGATCAACCCAAAACCCCCCGTCTAGTGAGAGCCCAGGAGCGGAATCGACCTGGGGCATTCCAGCACCAATACTTGTCACCTTGCCATCCTCTCCAGAGATCAACCTGAAATCCCCCGTCTAGTGAGAGCCCGGGAGCGGAATCGATCTGGGGCATTCCAGCACCAATACTTGTAACCTTGCCAGCCTCTCCAGAGATCAACCTGAAACCCCCCGTCTGATGAGAGCCTGGGAGCGGAATCGATCTGGGGCATTCCAGCACCAATACTTGTCACCTTGCCAGCCTCTCCAGATATCAACCTGAAACCCCCCGTCTAGTGAGAGCCCGGGAGCGGAATCGATCTGGGGCATTCCAGCACCAATACTTGTCACCTTGCCAGCCTCTCCAGAGATCAACCTGAAACCCCCCGTCTTGTGAGAGCCCGGGAGCGGAATCGATCTGGGGCATTCCAGAACCAATACTTGTCACCTTGCCAGCCTCTCCAGAGATCAACCTGAAACCCCCGGTCCAGTGAGATCCCGGGAGCAGAATCGATCTGGGGCATTCCAGCACCAATACTTGTCACCTTGCCAGCCTCTCCAGAGATCAACCTGAAACCCCCAGTCTAATGAGAGCCCGAGAGCGGAATCGATCTGGGGCATTCCAGCACCAATACTTGTCACCTTGCCAGCCTCTCCAGAGATCAACCTGAAACCCCCCGTCTAGTGAGAGCCCAGGAGCGGAATCGATCTGGTGCATTCCAGCACCAATACTTGTCACCTTGCCAGCCTCTCCAGAGATCAACCTGAAACCCCCCGTCTAGTGAGAGCCCGGGAGCGGAATCGATCTGGGGCATTCCAGCACCAATACTTGTCACCTTGCCAGCCTCTCCAGAGATCAACCTGAAACCCCCCGTCTAGTGAGATCCCAGGAGCGGAATCGATCTGGGGCATTCCAGCACCAATACTTGTCACCTTGCTTGCCTTCACATAGCAGTTATAATTATCAAGTGAGGAGGTAAAATAATCAACTAATATCATCATAAAATTTTCAAGGATAGAATCGTTTCAAATCGTCCCCACTTCTTGCTCGCCCGAGAGGTACCCCTTCCACATCTCGGATGTGATACCCCCTGACTTGAGCACTTCACTTACAATGTATGGACCCTCCCAATTAGGGTTGAGCTTACCTACCGTGGCCCCTCTCCCAGTCGCGTCGACCTTTTTCAAGACCAGATCTCCTTTCTGAAAGTGCTTTACTTGGATGTGCATGTCAAAATATTGGGCCATTCATCGCTTGATTTCCTCCTGCCTGATGGTGGCCTAGTCCCGGAGTTCCTCTACCAGGTCCAAGGATAGCCTTTGTTCCTCATCATTGGCCACTATCCACTCTTCATCCCCTTCACCTGCGGCGATCACCCTGGGGGTCTTTACTTCGAACTCTATGGGAAGGACTGCTTCAGACCCATGAGAAAGTTTGAACGGGGTCTCCCCGGTGGCGGTGTTAGGGGTAGTCCTCAGGGCCCAGAGAATGGATGGTAGTTGCTCTACCCAGTTTCCCCGAAGGTTCTCCACCTTCTTCTTCAGTAGGTTGACGATTATTTTGTTTGCCGCCTCCACCTGGTCGTTGCTTCTCGGGTGGTGAACCGAGGCGAACCTGAGGTCGATGCCAAGCTGGGTGCAGAAGCTAACAAATTCTTCGCTAGCAAATTGCGGCCCATTGTCTGTCACTATAACCAGGTGGAGGCCGTGCCTGCAAATTATTTCTCCCCACAAAAAATTCCTCACAACTTGAGATGTTACCTTGGAGAGCGCCTTCACTTCTACCCATTTGGAGAAGTAATCGATCATGACCAGTAAGAACCTTCTTTGGCCACTAGCTTGAGGGAAAGGACCAACTAGGTCCTGTTGGATCTTACGGCGCCCTTAGAGGGGGTGAATAAGGGAATAAAATTCTTTTTATAAATTTTAAGAAAATTACTAAGTTGTTTTGATTAATAGGAAATAATGATGACAAATTAGAAATAAACAATTTAGATTAGGAATTGAAAACTTAGAAAACAAAATAATAGAAATAACGCCAAATGATAGAAATCAAAGTAAACACGAAAGAGACATGATTATATTAAATGAAAAAATATTTACATAAAATTTGATTTCTATATCGCTAGAAATCGGAGGCGTACAAATGTAGATTTCTTTTCCTTTTCTATACCGACTTGTATCCCCACAAACCGGTTGGCTTTAGCCTATCCTTCCCCGGATAAGGCCTCAAGCCGCTCTAGCCAATCTTTCCCCGGATATGGCCTCGAGCACCCCCTAGATCTAATCCCCTAGACCTAGTCGCCAACTCACGCGGCGAATTCCCCCTAAGCCGTGCAACGACCTAGTCGCCAAAAACAAGGCGATTTCACTACAAGATACAAATAAAGAAATGAAGTAAATAACAAGCAAGCTCCCTCTTGAGATTTCTGGAGATGAGGATGATGGATCGTTGAAGCACAAGCGAGGTCGAAGCGATCGTTCTTCGGATGCAGCGTGATGGCTTCCTTCTCCAGAATTTCTTCTTTGGCTTTGAGTGGGAGATGATGTTTTGGCAGAGTAGCAGCACGAGAGTATGGGCACAAGTAATATCTCTGGAAGGTCTAACCAAAACGAGAGAGAGCCCAGCCTTTTTTAGAACTTGGAGCTAGCGCCTGCGGTAGTGGCTAGCGCCTGCGGTAGCATTCGTGTGGAGCAGTTGCGCAACCGTCGGTGCTGGCGGTAGCGGGAGATAGCGCTGGCGGTAGCGGTAGATAGCGCTGGCGGTAGCAGTAGCGATAGCGGTTGCGTAACCGTCGCTGCGCACGAACTCGAGATAGCGCCTGGCGGTAGCGGTAGCGCTGGCGATAGCGCTGGCGTTAGTGATAGCGTTGGCGGTAGCTCTACTCCTTTCAAAAGTTTGTTCCAAGCTGCTTTCTACCAGTGGAGTATTGCACCTATAGTTCCTGCACACTATAAACACACTACAAGCAATATCAAATACAATATGTGATTTGTTATTCTCAAACAAAGGAATGTGACACACATGTCCAACAATCTCCCCCTTTTGATAATAACAAATCCTCTAAGCAAGAAATCAGCAATAGTGTTTATAGATAAGATAAGCAAGATAAAAGTGCTACTATAGTAAATGATATGCATGATAATGTGCATACTCCCCCTATCTTAATGCTCTCCCTACATAAATGCAATTTATATGTTACTCCCCCTAAATGATAGATTTCATGAATTTATTCTCCCCTTAATCTTCTATATTTCTTCTATATAGATTTCTTCAATTAATCTCCCCCTTTTGGTATTATCAAAAAAAGGTGGGGTGAGGGTAGTAAGGAGGCATTAATATATCATGATCGAGCTTTTCAAAAAATAAATAATGATAAAGAGTTTAAGCATAGCATATATAAGAGATTTCAAATATAAAGATAAGAGTTGTAAGCAAGCGGAAGATTATAAGAAAACATCTTTTTGTAAGCATGAAAATCATAAGTAAAAATATGAGTTTTAGTTCAAAATTGAAAGATGTTTTAACCTTTTTGAAATCTCAAAGTTTTTCATAAAAATACCAAGCATGAAATGAACATATCAAAAAGAGAGATTAAACTACAATGTTGCTTAATTTGTAAATTCAAGAAATACCAAAACATTGTAGAGATCATGTTAGGTTATCTAGTGCATTTTTATATAAAGAGTAGTATAGATAAAGCATTAGAATCCAATACTCATGAGAAGAAGTGTTATGAAAGATAATGATGTGCACATAAGTGTATTTTGGGCAATGTTAACAATTGATTTAAATCACAAAATACAAGACATATGCAAAGTAAGGTGCACAATAAAACACAAGTAAATCACTTTCACACACTTTTAATGCACATAGTTTTTAACAAAGTGGTGTAATAACCAAGGTTTGCACAAGTAACTTTACTATTCTTTCCAAGGTGCTCAACCTCACAATGCTTATGAAGACTTATCAGGAGGTTCAAGTAGTGCTTGGTGGAGTTATATTTGTCTACATATATATAATTTTTTGTTCATATTTGTGAGACAACATTCTCCGAATACACTTATTTTGCAAACCAAAAATTTTAAACTTAACCACTTTTCTAAATTTCATAAGTGCAATTCAAATGTAGTGTAGGCAATAAACTTATGCAAGTTTTAATTCATTGCACAAATACAATACACAAGCAAGCATTTTTAGATTTAGACACACATGTTGATTACCAAAATAAGTGAGTGAAATGTATCATTATCAATCATAAGACATTTACTCATACTTAGAGGCATGCTAAGCTTGGATCTACACATTTTGCAATACAATTGATGCACTTTAAATAGATATATCAAAGCATGATAAGCAAAACATTGTTCATAGTAATTTGAAAAAAATATGTTTTAACATTGTAAATAATTCGAAATAATAGAATTCATACATGCTTGATATTGGCAATGAAGATCATACAGTTTTTTTTTGTTATGAAATTTTTTAATCACACAAACAAATTTTTGTATTTTTGAATTTTAAACTTTTGTAGTTGATTTTTCAAAATATGGATAAAAACACAAATAACAAAAAACATATTTTTGTATTTTTAGATTTTGAACTTTTATAGTTGATTTTTCAAAGAATGAATAAGACACAAATAACAAAAACATATTTTTGTATTTTTGAATTTTTGTAGATGATTTTTCATAATTCAAACAAAACAAAAATAAAATAGACAGTAACACAAAAATAAATTTGCACAAATAAACTAACATATTTTTGTTGAATTTTAGAAATTTTAAAAATCATAAAAATCACACACCCATGCTAGCGGCGGTGCTAGCGCTAGCGCTGGAAACAGTACACGATTTTTCAAGAATTTTAAATTTTTGATTTTTGATATTGGTTAGGGGTCTTAAGAGTAGTCTTATGCAGAAGTTTTGTAATTATCAGAGATGTCTTGATTGCTCAAATTGCATAAAACATTAGCATTTTATAAGTTTTTCATCCTAAGATATCTAGGACTCCTAATTCCAACCTTAACATTTGAAACCTTGCATCGGGAAGAGGTTTAGTGAATATATCAGCAAGTTGAGAGTCCGTGCCAATGAAACTAATCCTTACATTTTCCTTTTTAATGTGATCCCTTATGAAATGATGACGCACATCTATATGTTTTGATCTAGAGTGGTGTACCGGATTATTTGTGAGATCAATGGCACTTTTGTTGTCACATTTTAGTTTAATAAGTTTTAGATGAAAACCAAAGTCCTCTAAAGTTTGGCTCATCCATAGAGCTTGTGCACAACAACTCCCTAATGCAATGTATTCGGCCTCCATGGTGGAGAGTGCAACCGAATTTTGTTTCCTACTAGACCATGCAACTAATGAAGGTCCTAGAAATTGACAAGTACCACTAGTGCTTTTTCTATCAAGTGAACAACCGGCATAATCCTAATCGGAATAGCCATGCAATGTAAATGAATCATTATGCGGGTACCATAATCCTAATCTAGATGACCCAATGAAATATCTAAAAATTCGTTTTACCGCTTTTAAATGAGATTCTTTTGGATTAGCTTGAAATCTAGCACATAAGCATACGACAAACATAATATCGGGTCTAGTTGCACTAAGATAAAGTAGAGATCCTATCATACCTCTATATAAAGTTTGATCTATAGAAACTCCTGATTCATCTTTTCCTAATTTTAGTGATGCACTCATTGGTGTAGAAGCATGTTTAAGGTTTTCAAATCCAAAACGTTTAAGCATATCATGGACATATTTAGTTTGAGATACAAAGATACCATCAATTCTTTGTGATATTTGAAAACCAAGGAACTAAGAAAGCTCTCCTACAAGACTCATTTCAAATTCATTTTTCATCACTAAAATAACTTCGTTACACATCTCTTCATTAGTAGATCCAAAAATAATATCATCAACATATATTTGTAAAATAATTATATCATCATTATTGTGCTTAATGAAGAGAGTATTATCCGCACTTCCCATAATATAACCGTGCTTCAATAAAAATGAGGTAAGTCTTTCATACCATGCACGGGGCGCTTGTTTTAAACCATAAAGCGCCTTTTCTAGTTTATAAACATGATTTGGAAATTTTTCATTAATAAAACCGGGGGGTTGTTCAACATAAACTTCTTCTTTTACAAACCCGTTTAGAAAAGCACTTTTCACATCCATTTGAAATAGTTTAATTCTTTTAAAGCTTGCAAATGCATTTATCACATCCATTAGAAATCTATCATTTAGGGGGAGTAACATATAAATTGCATTTATGTAGGGGGAGCATTAAGATAGGGGGAGTATGCACATTATCATGCATATCATTTACTATAGTAGCACTTTTATCTTGCTTATCTTATCTATAAACACTATTGCTGATTTCTTGCTTAGAGGATTTGTTATTATCAAAAGGGGGAGATTGTTGGACATGTGTGTCACATCCCTTTGTTTGAGAATAACAAATCACATATTGTATTTGATATAGTTTGTAGTGTGTTTATAGTGTGCAGGAACTATAGGTGCAATACTCCACTGGTAGAAAGTATCTTGGAACAAACTTTTGAAAGGAGCAGAGCTACCGCCAACGCTATCACTAACGCCAGCGCTATCGCTAGCGCTACCGCTACCGCCAGGCGCTATCTCGAGTTCGTGTGCAGCGACGGTTACGCAACCGCTACCGCTACCGCTACCGCCAGCGCTATCTCCCGCTATCGCCAGCGCTATCGCTACCGCCAGGCGCTATCTCTAGTTCGTGCACAGCGCCACGCCGCCGACGGTTGCGCAACCGCTCCACACGAATGCTACCGCAGGCGCTAGCTCCAAGTTTTATAAAAGGCTGGGCTCTCTCTCGTTTTGGTTAGACCTTCCAGAGATATTACTTGTGCCCATACTCTCGTGCTTCTACTCTGCCAAAACATCATCTCCCATTCAAAGCCAAAGAAGAAATTCTGGAGAAGGAAGCCATCACGCTGCATCCGAAGAACGATCGCTTCGACCTCGCTTGTGCTTCAACGATCCTTCATCCTCATCTCCAGAAATCTCAAGAGGGAGCTTGCTTGTTATTTACTTCATTTCTTTATTTGTATCTTGTAGTGAAATCGCCTTGTTTTTGGCGACTAGGTCCTTGCGCGGCTTAGGGGGAATTCGCCGCGTGAGTTGGCGATTAGGTCTAGGTGATTAGATCTAGGGGGTGCTCGAGGCCATATCCGGGGAAGGATTGGCTAGAGCGGCTTGAGGCCTTATCCGGGGAAGGATAGTCTAAAGCCAACCGGTTTGTGGGGATACAAGTCGGTATAGAAAAGGAAAAGAAATCTACATTTGTACGCCTCTGATTTCTAGCGATATAGAAATCAAATTTTATGTAAATACTTTTTCATTTAATATAATCATGTCTCTTTTGTGTTTACTTTGATTTCTATCATTTGGCGTAATTTCTATTATTTTGTGTTCTAAGTTTTCAATTCCAAATCTAAATTTTTTATTTCTAATTTGTCATCATTATTTCCTATTAATCAAAACAACTTAGTAATTTTCTTAAAATTTATAAAAAGAATTTTATTCCCTTATTCACCCCCCCCCCCCCCCCCCCCCCCTCTAAGGGCGCCGTAAGATCCAAAAGTACCTAGTTGGTCCTTTCCCTCAAGCTAGTGGCCAAAGAAGGTTCTTACTGGTCATGATCGATTACTTCTCCAAATGGGTAGAAGTGAAGGCGCTCGCCAAGGTAACATCTCAAGTTGTGAGGAATTTTGTGTGGGGAGAAATAATTTGCAGGCACGGCCTCCCCCAGCTATAGTGACAGACAATGGGCCGCAATTTGCTAGCGAAGAATTTGTTAGCTTCTGCACCCAGCTTGGCATCGACCTCAGGTTCGCCTCGGTTCACTACCCGAGAAGCAACGACCAGGTGGAGGCGGCAAACAAAATAATCATCAACCTACAGAAGAAGAAGGTGGAGAACCTCCGGGGAAATTGGGTAGAGCAACTACCATCCGTTCTCTGGGCCCTGAGGACTACCCCTAACACCGCCACCGGGGAGACCCCGTTCAAACTTTCTCATGGGTCCGAAGCAGTCCTTCACATAGAGTTCGAAGTAAAGACCCCAGGGTGATCGCCGCAGGTGAAGGGTATGAAGAGTGGATAGTGGCCAATGATGAGGAACAAAGGCTATCCTTGGACCTGGTAGAGGAACTCCAGGACCAGGCCACCATCAGGCAGGAGGAAATCAAGCGACGAATGGCCCAATATTTTGACATGCACATCCGAGTAAAGCACTTTTAGAAAGGAGATCTGGTCTTGAAAAAGGTCAATGCGGCCGGGAGAGGGGCCGCGGTAGGTAAGCTCAACCCTAATTGGGAGGGTCCATACATTGTAAGTGAAGTGCTCAAGTCACGGGGGTATCACATCCGAGATGTGGAAGGGGTACCTCTCGGGCGAGCAAGAAGTGGGGACGATTTGAAATGATTCTATCCTTGAAAATTTTATGATGATATTAGTTGATTATTTTACCTCCTCACTTGATAGTTATAACTGCTATGTGAAGGCAAGCAAGGTGACAAGTATTGGTGCTGGAATGCCCCAGATCGATTCCGCTCCCGGGCTCTCACTAGACGGGGGGTTTCAGGTTGATCTCTGGAGAGGCTGGCAAGGTGACAAGTATTGGTGCTGGAATGCCCCAGATCGATTCCGCTCCCGGGCTCTCACTAGACGGGGGGTTTCAGGTTGATCTCTGGAGAAACTGGCAAGGTGACAAGTATTGGTGCTGGAATGCACCATATCGATTCCGCTCCTGGGCTCTCACTAGACGGGGGGTTTCATGTTGATCTCTAGAGAGGCTGGCAAGGTGACAAGTATTGGTGCTCGAATGCCCCAGATCGATTCCGCTCTCGGGCTCTCACTAGACGGGGGGTTTCAGGTTGATCTCTGGAGAGGCTGGCAAGGTGACAAGTATTGGTGCTGGAATGCCCCAGATCGATTCCGCTCCCGGGATCTCACTGGAAGGGGGGTTTCAGGTTGATCTCTGGAGAGGCTGGCAAGGAGACAAGTATTGGTGCTGGAATGCCCCAGATCGATTCCGCTCCCGGGCTCTCACAAGACGGGGGGTTTCAGGTTGATCTCTGGAGAGGCTGGCAAGGTGACAAGTATTGGAGCTGGAATGCCCCAGATCGATTCCGCTCCCGGGATCTCACTAGACGGGGAGTTTCAGGTTGATCTCTGGAGAGGCTGGCAAGGTGACAAGAATTGGTGCTGGAATGCCCCAGATCGATTCCGCTCCCAGCCTCTCATCAGACGGGGTGTTTCAGGTTGATCTCTGGAGAGGCTGGCAAGGTGACAAGTATTGGTGCTGGAATGCCCCAGATCGATTCCGCTCCCGGGCTCTCACTAGACGGGGGATTTCAGGTTGATCTCTGGAGAGGCTGGCAAGGTGACAAGTATTGGTGCTGGAATGCCCCAGGTCGATTCCGCTCCTGGGCTCTCACTAGACGGGGGGTTTTGGGTTGATCTCTGGAAAGGCTGGCAAAGTAACAAATATCGATGCTAGAACGCATCGGGTCCATTCCGCTCCCGGGCTCTCGCAAGACGGGAGATGCAGGTGGATCACTGGGGAAGTTGGCAAAGAGATGAGTTCATAAGATCAGGATGATATGCCTCAGGTTTGCGAGTCTTCGGCGCTGACCTGGGCCTTCTCACTCGGTGAAACTGCTCGCTCGGCGAGAAGAAAGATTTCGCACGATAGTACGCGGGTGACAAGAATCAACCTTAAGCACTCTGGGGTATCCGGTGTTCGGCAGAGTAGTCGCCAGCACAGGGTAGGAGGCGAGCTCTCGCCGAGAAGGAAAGTGCCCTGCAAAACTTAGAGGAAGGTGCATACCTAAAGGGTGGTAATCCTAAGGCAAGTGGCGAAAGGCCAGAGCAGCCAAAAATGTCCTATGACTATCTATTCGATAACGGAAGGTGCGAGAACGATCATCGCAAGAATAACCTACGTAAAAATGAATATCGAGGCAAGCGAGAATGAAATATCAGCACGAAGAACAATATAGCAGAAAGGGCGAACACAATACAAGGGCAAAAATACGCATCCATGCATTTCATAGTTTGATTTACATAAGGCGGCGATCTCACCACCCAAAAAAAATCAGAAAATAAAACCAAAAACTATAAACATCATGGATCGCTCGCGAACCCTTCCTCGTCATCACTGCTCTTCACTGGCGGCAGCGGGATGAAGAGCTCCGGGACGATATCCTCCAGAATCACGTCGGCTGCGTCGGCAGCTAGGAGGTCGGCCGCCTTCATCGTCTGGAAGATGTAGCGAGCCGACTCGGTGGACTCCAAGCGGATCTCCTCGTCTCACGCTCGCCGCTCTTCCTTCAGACGGCGGGGAGAAGGGGGAACGACGACACGGGTAAGGTCGCAGTTTAGGGCTTTTAGCCCGTCCACCTCGCCCTCCAATCCCTGAATGCGAGCATCGGCTCTTCCAGCGGTCTCGGCATCCTGCAAGAAAAACAAGTTAGTGAAACGAAATGGCCGAAGGAAAGGAGGGTGACGAGGTCTAGGTAACTCACCACACTACCCTCTGCGGCGAGCAGCTTCTCCTTCAGCTGCGTGTTCTCGGCAAGGAGCCCCTGATAGGACCTTGCGAGCTCCACGTTCTGAAGCTCCAGTTGTAAGCAGTGCCTCCCCGTCATATGGGCGAGCTCGGCAGAGCGCAACTGGGACCTTGCGCACTCGAAAGCGAGGGTTCTCGCAGTCTCGTCTTTATAAGACCCCGCATCCTCGCGCCCATAGAGGGTGAACGAGAGGTCGAAGGCATGACCGCTGATGGTCTCCTTCTCCACCCAGGAGGGAAGGATGGTGAAGATGTCCACCCGGTTTGTCTCCGGTTTCCAGTTTACCAAGAGCTCGCCGGTCTCATCCCGGCGCCTCTGGCCTAGGCCCAAGTTGTAATGGTTGACGGGGATGGGCAGGAAGGAGGTTCTGGAAGCCTCCTGGCAGGGCTCGTCGTCCTCACCCCCCCGCGGAGAGGCCGGTGAGATCGAACTCATCGAAGGCGGCCTTGCGAGGCTCCTTTCCCTTCGAGGAGGCGAGCGAGACCCCGCTCTTCTTACTCTTTTTCTTCGGTGGAGATTTTGGGGGAACGACATGGCTACCAGAAGCCCCCGGTCTCTTGCGAGAGGAGGGCTCACCTAGAGTGACGGCGCCTCGGCAAGCCTCTGCCCCCATGGTCGCGAGAGCCAGGGTAGCGTCGGTCTTCCGATTGATGGCGTAGGGGGGATGGATGGGAAGATCCCGCTCGCCTAAAGAAGTATTGAAATTTCAATAAGTATAGAGTGGTTGGAAATAAAATTGTAATTGTTAAGCGAGATCTTTACCTTCCCCAGTGAGAACTGGAGGTAGCGAATCGAGGTTGCGGCGGAGATAGACAACCTCAAAGTTCTTCTTACAGAAGAACTGATAGAGGAGGGCGTCATGTCCTCCGAGGAGGTAGGTGGTCTCGCCGTGCTGGACTGGCGAGATGGGGATATTGCCGAAGTTCCCCTTGACGAAGAGGAACTTCTGGGCCCAGAAGTGGGCCTTGTTGATAGTCTCGTCAACCTTAGGATCCGAGCCCAAAGTAGATAGTCCTGTCCTTGTAGGCGCGGAACGAGAACAGCTTCTGAAAGGTCGGAAGGCTGAACTCGATGCGCTCCTCGCGTAGGTAGCAGGCGAAGCCTGTGATCACCGCCATGGCATTGGGTGTAAGCTAACCCGGAACAACGCCGTAGTGCTAGAGAACCTGGCGAGCGACACGAAAACCAAGATTAGTATATGTAATGAGCGAGACCTAACCTGCGAAGAATAATAAACGAGCGAGAGCAGTTAGTACCTGGCGGACTTCCGACCACAAGGGGAGGCGCAGGCCGACCGAGAAGTGAGCGGTGGGGATGGCCAGCTCGTCGACAAGAGGCGCGTTGATCACGTCGTTCTCGCTTGGACGCGTGCCTCGAATGGGGGGTGACGTAGTCGGCGACCGCGCTGAAGTACTCCTCGTCTGTCAAATTGCAATGGTAGAAGCTGTGCTCGGCGAAAGCATTCGCAATCTTTCGCCGAACCTCCGACTCATTAGCGTCGCCGCCCATCTCAATGACCTGCGAGAAAGGAAGTAGAGCGACAACGGGTAGGAGCGACAGCTCTGAAGCGGAGGAGGAAGAAGGTTGACAGTAAATGCGGTGGTTGACTCAGTTATGGCCGCCTATTTATAGCCAAAGTAAAAGGGCGGGAAGAAGCCCAAGCGCCGGCGGGCGCGGGTAGCAACAAAAACATCACATCAAGACCGCGGGTGAGAAAGACCTGTGAGGTTAGTACAAGTAACATTTTTGCGAGATATATTTAGCGAGAACGGAGGGTCCTCGCGAGCACAATATCACATGAAAATGAAACAGATTTATTAGCAGCGAGCGAGAACTAATGAAAAGCTAGTAATAATTTTTATAAATGAAATAAGACCAATATATGAATGGAAAATATACGGGTCGCAAGCTAATGCGAAATTGTCCAGAACAGCGGCACTCATTTACCAGTAATAAGAGTTCACAACAACACAAAAGTTAGCGAGAATCATGGGGTAACCATTTCCACCTGCCCCCACCTCGCGACCTGGACCGCGGCGGTACCCTAGAATTATAATAATCCTCGGCCAAGCGGCCCTCCCGGTCCATGAGGTAGGCATAATCTCTCATCCTAGCTATATGCTCCTCCGGCGTAGTGGCATTCTCATCATGATCACGCTGTCTCGCCTGCCGGAGCCTCGCACACTCTTCCATCAAGACAGCGTGCCTATCCTCGGCGGCTTCTCTATCCCGTCTCGCTTGCATGTTAAGGTCCATCAGCATCCGACCATGCTTTCTCAGTAACTCCGAGGCTCGTTGTTTCATCATCTCAGGATCTCGCAGATCCCCTAAGAAGTCCTCCGCCTGGTTAGGAAGGGGGGACATCTCGTCGTCGCCCAACTCGGAATCGGTAGGCGGATTTTTAGGATTCTCTGTGAAATATTACAAAGAGGTTAGATGGGTCGCTCGAGTTCGCGCAAAGCAGGTGGTCGTCAGAATGCTTACCCAGAGGGGGAGAGAGGTCGAGGGTCGGCCCTGGAACACATTACCGTAATGGGGGTAAAGGGATTTACCCAGGCCGGGAGGGTAGGCTGCGCTGTTGGTCGGAGGGATCTTTGGCGGTACAGAGCCGCCGGTCTCCTCGCTCGTCAAGAGTTGGAACCCGGGCTTATCAATAATTTTGTCAGGAGGAGGAAGAGACGGAGGCCGTAATGCCTGGCAGGCAGGGGACTTCTGGGGCGAGACTGTAAGAGGCACGGAACGAAAGTTAGATAGTTGACGAAGAGAGGGTTGGTACGCGAGATCAAGAGCATACCAGCGACATTTTTCCCAGCAAGATTGGTATCCACCGGCGGACTTTTGCGAGACCCGCCAGCGGGTTCTCCAGCGTCCTCATTCGGCAAAGCATCCTGCGAGTAGGTATGAATCACAGGCAAGCTTATTGACGTAAACTAAAGGGGTAGCTCGTACCTTCTCGCGGGGACGATCATCCGGGGAGGAGTCCAGCAGCACGGAGTCATCCCCGACTGACAAACCGCCTTCGCCTTCTTAGTCTTCGGCGACTGAGCGGGAGGCGGCCGATTCATCCAGGCGGGGACCCTGGTCGTTGAGGGTATCCCGCCGGCTCTCACCGCCCTCAGACGAGCCTCGACTTCTTTGGAAAGAGGCATCTCCAGGCAGCTACAGTACCAGGCAAAAGGAAAGGAAAAGAAGTGGCGGCGCACGCCACTGGGGACTCGGGACGATATTTATAGCCCACAGGGTGGGCCCCACCAAAGATTCCTGACAGATCACCAAGGGGCTGGCGAATACCAGGGGTTGGATGTTTCTTCGCGAGCATAAATATCCTCGCGAAGAGCGGGGATTGTGTACAACCCCGATATTCGCCAAGAAAGGAGACGCAGTTTAAGAAGGCAGTGGGATGAAGGAGGTAATAAGGAAGAGAGGCCTCAGTGCCAAAAATCTTCCCTCTCGGAGGGCTCGTAGAAGAGCGAACGAGACGGATCAGCGAGATAAGCGCTCGCGGGCTGTTTGAGGAAGATTTCTGAGTTTGACGAAAGGAGTACCGCGTCCGACG
Source organism: Dactylorhiza incarnata (assembly GCA_033032865.1). Classification (NCBI taxonomy): domain Eukaryota; kingdom Viridiplantae; phylum Streptophyta; class Magnoliopsida; order Asparagales; family Orchidaceae; genus Dactylorhiza; species Dactylorhiza incarnata. Next base: position 5,131,149 of record JAWHQI010000141.1, on the reverse strand, counting down.
AACTCTCCCGTGTTCATCGAGTTCACCTGACTTCGTCGAGCTCACTCCTGTTCCGCGAAATCATCAGAAGTCGATGCAATGTTCTATACTCATTAAAGCCAAAGGGACAGTTTCGCAAGAGGAGTCGCGAGATCCAGATCTCGGCAGACATCTTCAAGAGACCGGGCCAAGCGAGGGATAACAAACCAATACCTTGCAGGCCGCTGGCAGAAGAGACCTACGGTAAAGATGAGTTCAGCGAAATGCGTTCGGTACTCGGCAAAGTCAATAGGCGATCTCGCAGGAAGGCTCGCGAGTTTAGAGCCTCAGCGTCCGGCGAGCTCAATTCGGTGTTCGACGAATGTCGAACGGAGCTCAGCATTTGTCGGACGGCGCACTACGAACAAAATAAATTCTATGGCAGTGGTCGACAAATCGCCCGTCTCAGCGGTCAGCGAATAGTTTGACGTTCTGCATTCGTCGAGCTCGTCTGTGATCGGCGAAGTATCCTGTGTTCGACGAAAGGTGTGTGGAGCTCAACGAAGTCAAGGGGCGGTCTCGCAGGAAGTCTCGCGAGACCGGACCTCGGCAAATACCGCCGGAATGGGCCAGCGACGTCCTCGCAGGACGGTCGCCTTGGAGAGGCATCGCGAGCAGGGCTCGCGAGAAGGCCCGCGAGAGCTTCGGCAATAAGGTTCTCGCAGTTCCTTGCCCATAGGATGATAGGGCCAAATTACCCTTCTACCCTTGGTGTTCTGCCTTTAGCCTCTCCAAACAGTGGAGTTTGGCTGTTAGCAGGCCCATTTGGGGTGCGAATAGTAAAATCGAAAGGAGGAATCCTGCTATTTGCAGGCCAGATCAGGAAGTCTATAAATAAGACCTAAAGGGCACCTTTGGAGAGGACTTCACTTCAGCTTCTCTCTCCTTAGGCTCTCCTTGGTTAGCATTTCCAGAGCTCTCCATGGTGCCCGAGTCTCAGCTTTGGCTTGGGAGGGGAAGCACTCAACGATCTTCCGGGTTAGTGGAGGGACCTCCTCGCTGTGACTAAGGTCTTAGTCTTCTTTCTAGTATTCAGTCTACCTTTTTCGAGGGATCAGTAAGGGCTAGCCGCCACTCATTTCGGTGAGTGCCCCGAGCTCCACAAGAGGCCGAGAAATCGGTTTCAACACCGTCCAAATTTCCAACAACGACAAGAGCAGAGCATAACAATGCAGGATTTAGCCGAGACATAATCAGAGGGTCCCAAAATGAACCCAGCATGCAACCCCACCAACTTAGGAGCCCGGGGTTCAATAATAAGAGAGGTCCAAGATTTGCTATCAACACACACATATATATATATATAGATCTGAGCCCGATTTTAGCCAAAACCAGCCAACAAGCCTCCAAGAAAGCTACTATAAAACTTCCAGTAGATCCTGCCATCAGGCATATAGAATGAAAATTAGGATTTGCCAACAAAAGCATCACCAACATAACTCCCCAAGGGGGGGGGGGGATCAGATAGATGAATAAAAGGAACAAAACCAGAAGCAAAAAAAAAGGAAAACCGCCAACATAACCCCTCCCAGATACGATCGGGTAGCAGGGAACTGCAGTCAGGTGATGAGGGCTGCCAGCACAAGCCCTCCTCTTCCCAAGCTTAAGTAATTAGGTGAAGATAGCAGCTAGTATAAGCTCCAAATTAACACAACAAATAAGTCTAGAGCAGGGAATCAAAACAAACTAGGTAAAAAAAATAGCTGCTAGAACAATTTCCCCCAAGCATAGAAATCGGGTAAGGTAAATGCCAGCACAAGCTCCATACTAGAAAAGTAACGGGAAAGGGGGAAGGAAGGGGGAGAAGAAGAGTTTTCTTGCCTCGGATAACCGAAGACCCGCCGGATCGCGACTAACTTGCCGAGAGCCGATCGGTGTCCTAGCCCCGGCGATGAATCCATGCCCGGTCAACGTAAACTAGCTTCGGCAACCCCACCACGGCTACACCGACGGCCTACACCATCGATGCCCGGCGACTCCGGCGCACCCTTCGCTCGCCTCCCCGATCGCCCTAGCTTGCTCTGGAAATTTTTCATTAATAAAACCGGGGGGTTGTTCAACATAAACTTCTTCTTTTACAAACCCGTTTAGAAAAGCACTTTTCACATCCATTTGAAATAGTTTAATTCTTTTAAAGCTTGCAAATGCTAGAAAATTCTTATAGACTCTAATCTAGCAACGGGTGCAAAAGATTCATCAAAATCTATCCCCTCGATTTGAGAATATCCTTGTGCTACTAAGCGTGCTTTATTTCTAGATATTCTAGACTCACCATCTAATTTATTTTTAAAAATCCATTTTACACCTACAACCGGGTGATTAGATGGTCTTTCTACTGATTTCCAAACATTATGTCGCTCAAATTATTCTAATTCTTCATTCATAGCCAAAAAACCAAAATTCATCATTTAAAGTGGTAGTAACGGTTTTTGGTTCTATTTCGGAAACAAAACAAATATTTGAAAAAGATTCATGAAGAGAAGAGCGAGTTCTTACCCCGATGGATTGTTCACCAATTATCAATTCCCATGGATGATCCTTTGTGAATTTTAAGACGCTTGGAGGTACATATTCATCTTTATTGGCATCCTCTTCTTCTATCTTTGGAAGGTTCTTCATCACCATGCTCCAAAGGAGGTAATAGATCATCCTCTTTACCTGCAGAAAGTCTTTCTATACAAGGAACAAGCTCATCAAATTTCACATTAATTGACTCTTCAACTTTTCTCGTTCTTTTATTAAAAACTCTATAAGCTTTACTAGTTGAAGAGTATCCAAGAAATGTTCCTTCATCACATTTTTCATCAAACTTTCCCAAGCTATCTTTTGTATTTAAGATAAAGCATTTACAACCAAAAACTTTGAAGTAAGACACATTAGGCTTCTTTTGAAAATAGAGTTCATATGGTGTGAGATTTAAAGATGGGCGAAGCATGATTCTATTTATAACATAACATGATGTGTTTATGGCTTCGGCCCAAAAGGACTTAGGTAATTTATATTCACATAACATAGTGCGTGCTAGCTCTTGAAGTGTCCTATTCTTTCTTTCTACAACACCATTTTGTTGTGGTGTGCGTGGTGCGGAGAACTCATGTTTTATGCCTAACATATCACAATACGAAGTAAATTTTTCATTTTCAAATTCTCCTCCATGATCCGAGCGAATGCATTTAATTTTTAAATCACTTTCATTTTGAATACGAGTACATAATTTTGAAAATTCACAAAACGCTTCGGATTTGGATGAGAGAAATATTGTCCAACAATATCTAGAAAAATCATATATTAAAACATATGTATACAATCTACCACCAAGACTTGCGGTGCTAACGGGACCAAAGAGATCCATATGAATTAATTGCAAAGGTCTTGTAGTAGAAATAGCATTTTTACTTTTGAAAGAGGATCTAGTAATTTTACCTTTTTGACATGGTGAACAAAGTGAAGGTAAATTTCCATTTAATCTAGGCAATCCTCTAATTAAATCTCTTTTGGCAAGTTTTACAATAAGCTTTGTGCTAGCATGTCCTAGCCTTCTATGCCAAAGATCAAGTTCATCATTTTTAGTAATAAAGCATTTTAAAGATGATTTTGAAAGATCATGAAATGAAACAATATAAACATTATGTATTCTAGGTGCAGTTAGTAAAATATTGTTTGTAATAGGATTAGATATTTTGCATAGATTAGTAGATGATTCAAATAAAACATCTAATCCTTTATCACATAATTGGCTAATTGAAATAAAATTATGTTTTAGCCCTTTTACATAAAGAACATTTGATATAGTGAAGGATTCATTACCAATTGTACCAATTCCCATGATTCTTCCTTTTCCGTTGTAGCCAAAAGTCACAATCCCTCCCTTCTTCCTTTCTAGGCTAAAGAACTTTGATTTATTGCCCGTCATGTGCTTGGAGCATCCTGAATCCAAGTACCACACGTCTTCATTGTCCTTAGCCTGCCTGCACATCTAGAAAGAAGATGAGAGTAAAGATCCGGATACCCAAGTGGAACCTCCCATAGAATAAGTGGAAGCCTTAGGTACCCAGATTTGCTTTAAAGTATTTTGTTTTATTTTCCTGCAAGAACTAGTTGTGTGGCCCAACCTATAACAGTTTGCACACGAAATAAAGGGGGTTGAGACCCTTTTCTGGAAAATTTTCTTGCTGGAATAATTTTGATTTACAGAAGGAAAGCATTTTGAAAAAGAAATTTCATGTTTCTGGTATGAGGTGCTAGCGTCGGGCGGTAGCACTCACCTCGATATCCGAGCCCAAACTTTCCACATCCATGGCACTGGTACCCTAGAATCATTTCCAGTGATTTTTGGCATATACCAAATATTTTAATGGCCATGGTGAGATCATGAACTTGTTCTTTAAGTGAAGAATTTTCTTTCACAAGCATGACACACCTATTTTCAAAACCTTTCTTATTATTTTTGATTTGCAAAAGAGAGGCTTCTAATTTCCTTTCTAATTCCCCCTTCTCTTTTGTAAGAGTTTTGGCATGAGAGAGGGCTTTAGAAAGTGACTCTTCTATATCCTTTGCCAATTTTGTGGAGTGATCACATTCTTGGCAAGAAACCTTTCTCTTTTCTAAAACAATCACCTTTTTGGAAAGCTTTTGATTTTCTTTAATAAGAGATTCATTTTCACGATTTAATAAAATACTATCTTTCATATTTTTATCAAAAGCTCTGCAAGTTTCAAGAAATTCATTATACAATTCATCATAAGTGGGAGGAGTTACCTCAGTGTCGCTAGGAACACTGGTGTCGTCGCCGTCGTTTTCATGTCCCATGAGGCACATGTTTGCTTCCTCATCTTCGCTTGATGAAGACCCACTTGATTCTTCGGAGGAGGAGGAGGAAGAGTCATCCCATGTTCTAGCTTTTAGTACTTTCTTCTTCTCATTCCCTTTGTGCTGTTTTTCTTTCTTCTCCTTTAAGAACTTTGGGCACTGGCTCCGAATGTGCCCCGTCTTCCAACAATGATAGCATTCCGGTGGAGGTCTCTCTTCTTCATTGTCGCTCTCTTTTTCCTTCTTTGAAGATGACCCTTTCCATCTTTCACCCTTTTGGAAATATTTTCGAAAGGTGTTTCTCCTTTCCGGATTGCACATGAACTTTCGGAAGTTCTTTACCAAAAGACTCTCTTCATCTTCATCCTCATCCTCTTGGCACTCCTTCTTTGATTTTAATGCCAACGCCTTCTTCTTTGGCTCCTTGTTGTATTCATCATGTTGGATTTTGAGTTCTACCTCATGGGTTTTGAGATTCCCAATGAGGCTCTCAACTTGGAGCGTCCTTAAGTTGTGCGACTTCGAAATAGCCGTCACCTTCGGGTTGAATTTTGGAGGAAGAGAACGAATGATCTTACGGACCAAGTCGCCATTAGAGAAGGTCTTTCCAAGAGCTTTTGAGGCATTGACGATCTTGGTGAAGCGCGTGTACATACCATCAACATCTTCGCTTTCATCCATTCGGAATTTTTCATATTCCGACTCCAGTTGGAAAAGCTTGGAATCTTTAACCTGTGATGTACCTTCATGAGTAACTTCCAAATGATTCCAAATTTCATATGCAGTAGTACAAGCAGAAATTCTATTAAATTCATTTCTATCTAACGCACAAAATAGAGCATTCATGGCTTTTGCGTTATTTTTACATTTGAGTTTATCCCGATCATCCCATTTATCTTTGGGTTTATCTAAAGTTATCTCTCCAACTACAAATGTAGGAGGAGTGTATTCTTCTTCTACCATGTTCCAAACCTCAATATGTAGGGTCATTAGAAAACAACGCATTCTATTTTTCCAATAATTATAATCTGACCCAGTAAATAGTGCAGGTCTACTAATTCCCTGACCCTCGGAAAAAGCGAGATCATAAGACGCCATTATTCCTGGTTTTTAAACCGTTTGGAATATCCTGCGCTCTGATACCACTTGTTGCATCTTACGGTGCCCTTAGAGGGGGGATGAATAAGGGGATAAAATTCTTTTTATAAATTTTAAGAAAATTACTAAGTTGTTTTGATTAATAGGAAATAATGATGACAAATTAGAAATAAACAATTTAGATTAGGAATTGAAAACTTAGAACACAAAATAATAGAGATTACGCCAAATGATAGAAATCAAAGTAAACACAAAAGAGACATGATTATATTTAATGAAAAAGTGTTTACATAAAATTTGATTTCTATATCGCTAGAAATCGGAGGCGTACAAATGTAGATTTCTTTTCCTTTTCTATACCGACTTGTATCCCCACAAACCGGTTGGCTTTAGCCTATCCTTCCCTGGATAAGGCCTCAAGCCGCTCTAGCCAATCCTTCCCCGGATATGGCCTCGAGCACCCCCAAGATCTAATCCCCTAGACCTAGTCGCCAACTCACGCGGTGAATTCCCCCTAAGCCGCGCAAGGACCTAGTCGCCAAAAACAAGGCGATTTCACTACAAGATACAAATAAAGAAATGAAGTAAATAACAAGCAAACTCCCTCTTGAGATTTCTGAAGATGAGGATGAAGGATCGCTGAAGCACAAGCGAGATCGAAGCGATCGTTCTTCGGATGCAGCGTGATGGCTTCCTTCTCCAGAATTTCTTCTTTGGCTTTGAGTGGGAGATGATGTTTTGGCAGAGTAGCAGCACGAGAGTATGGGCACAAGTAATATCTCTGGATGGTCTAACCAAAACGAGAGAGAGCCCAGCCTTTTATAGAACTTGGATCTAGCGCCTGCGGTAGTGGCTAGCGCCTGCGGTAGCGTTCGTGTGGAGCGGTTGCGCAACCGTCGGCGGCGTGGCGCTGTGCACGAACTGGAGATAGCGCCTGGCGGTAGCGATAGTGCTGGCGGTAGCGGGAGATAGCACTGGCGGTAGCGGTAGCGGTAGCGGTTGCGTAACCATCGCTGCGCACAAACTCGAGATAGCGCCTGGCGGTAGCGGTAGCGATAGCGATAGCGCTGGCGTTAGTGATAGCGCTGGCGGTAGCTCTGTTCCTTTCAAAAGTTTGTTCCAAGCTGCTTTCTACCACTGGAGTATTGCACCTATAGTTCCTGCACACTATAAACACACTACAAGCAATATCAAATACAATATGTTATTTGTTATTCTAAAACAAAGGGATGTGACACACATGTCCAACAGGTCCAACCCCCATATGGCAAAGGGCCAGGGAGCCGTGATGGTCCGGAGCCTCTGGGCTGGGAGGAGTTGGAGTGGGGCATAGAGCTGGCACTTTGGATATCTTCTCGCGAACTCCGCCGCATCTTTGCTGAGGGTGGGCCAGAAGTAGCCTTATCTCAACACCCTCCCCTCCAGGGTTCGGCTCCCAGAATGACTGCCACACTCCCCGGAGTGAATTTCTTCCAAGACTTTCAGGACCTCCTTCTCAGAAACGCAACGGGCCAGGAGTCCCGAGAGAGTCTTTTTATATAGCCCTCCTGCATGCAAGGAATAATAAGCTGACTTATACCTGAAGCGCCGCTTGTCTATGTCTCCTTCAGGGAACTTCCCTGATGATAGGAAAGTGACGAAGGGATCCATCCACGAGGCCCGCTGATCCACCTCCATCAACTCTACCTCCTCGATGGTGGGTCGGAAGAGTTCTGAAACTGTTCCTCCTGCTCGGGGACCGAACTTGGCCAAGAGGTCTGTGGAGGTGCTCTCTTCTCTTGGCACGTGCTTGACGGAAAAATTGCGGAAATGCCCGATGACCCCCTTAACCTTCTCCAAGTACCGTAGGAGGGTTGGGTCCTTTGCCTCAAACTCTCCCCTGACTTGGCATGCTACCACCATGGAGTCCGTCGAGACCTCCACATCTTGTACTCCCAATTCCCGAGCTAACCGCAAGCCCGCTATTACCGCCTCGTACTCCGCTTGGTTGTTGGTGATCAGGAAATGGATGTTCAAAGCCTGCTCGATCTTGGTCCCTTGGGGGCTTACCAAGATGATTCCCTGTAACACCCTGCCAGTACGAATAATATAACAGTAGGTCCGGCCGGGACCCCACGCCATACTAACCACACTAGCTAGGAGTTAAAAGGTGATAAACAGAAAGAAACTACAACAGAGTATACTAAACACTAGCGGAAGCATAAAGATTTAACATTTCCATCAGAATTGTCCACTATTATAGGAATGAAACCAAGAAAGAGAGTTATGGCCTTAAGGCATTACATTTAGCAAATGTACCAAAACATACATCGGCACGCAGGCCGGCAATACTTGAGAAAGCTAAAAAGGAGGCTGGCCTTCAAGGGCCAACTCAGCAAAAGGGGCCACCGCCCGCTATTTCCCGCTAGCCTCACCTGCACCTGCATAAGAACATTCCACCAAGCGGTGGCAAACAAGGTAACGGTCAGCACAGCTGACCAAATTATAACGACCCCACCCCTTTCCCGGGGTGGCGGAGATTCTACCCTGCAAGCAAGCCATACTAGCACAAGTACTAAAATAAAGAAAGTGCAACTACACAAGGTGAGGTTTCAAGCACATTCAATCTTCTAGGTTGAGCATCAAAAAGGAGGGAACCTAGGTATGCACATGATGTTGGTTGGGTTCACCCGAAGGTTCCCCGCAACCGCCTAAACAACCGCATGAGGCTAACAACATCAATTCCACAAACACTCCACCATAAGGGCCATCGCCTTATGTGGGAAAAAGAGCTTTTGGTCGGTCTAGGTAAACCACCTTCCACGACCTCTCCCATGATCACACGGCTACATGAGGTAGGGACCTCTTACCGATCTGCATGGAAACGGGTTCGGTTTAGCTTTGCCCGTGCTCTAATCGTCGCGATCTGTCGCACGACGCGGGTACGGCTTCGCCTTGGCCCGTAAGGGTTTAGCACCTTCAAGTGCTACACAATTATAATCTACGCACCTAATCCCTTCACAAGGATCTAGGCTTCACAAATACTCAAAAAGGGGAGGTATAAAACGCTCCGCATCAATTTCGCGGTGAAGGTTTGCCTTCATCCAATCTCAAAGCATGGGGCTTTCGTTAGGATCTTCACAAGACGCCTACACTTAAATCCCGCACTACTATAGATGATTTCACGGAGTCATTCTCCGGCACGCATTCTAGGCTTAACCTAAATGCAACGTCGCAATCCAAGCTTCACCGATTCGGGCTCACGGCCACGAATAGGCTTCACACAAAATGCCTAAATCCGCACGACTACCGGATTTTCTACATGCAATATGCCGGGGACGGACACAATCGACCCGGAGTTCCGGAGAACTTGAGGGAATCCTACACTTCACCCATTTGGTGAAAGGGATCCCTCATGCAAGCATAGAGAAACGAAGGAGAGGACAAAAGACAAGTCCAAACAACGGGAGAAGAAATCGTTACCCTAGGAGCGTTCTTTTTCGCCATGGATCCGAGATTCTAGACAGAGGGAAATGACCGCACCGGGCTGCACTCTCCAGATCTGGAAACGGTTCGCGAAACGGAGCTCCGGAGCTCCGTCAATGGCGGAATCTCCCTTCTTCTTCCTTGGCTCCTCCTTCTTTCTCTAGGGTTTGGAGAGAGAATGACTTAGAGAATATGAGGTTTAACCCCCTCTCATCAGCCCTAAAGGTCTCCCGCAACTAAACCTAGCCGTTGGATCAAATCCCAAAAAATTTGGACGGTCCGATCTTCTTCTCCGCACAAAATCGCGGAACAGAATAAACAGGGCGCACGATCGCTGGTGCACGATCACTGGTCGTGCGCGAAGAAGGAAATGGTCATGCGCACTGTCCGAGACAGAACTCGATTCTCTTCTGAATTAACGCACGATCGCTAGCGCACGATCACTGGTCGTGCGCGAAGAGGACAATGATCGTGCGCATACGCCGAGACAGAACTCCGACTCTTTGCGGGTTACGCACGATCATTGGCGCACGCTCACTGGTCGTGCGCTAAGAGGACAATGGTCGTGCGCATTGACCTGATCTGGAATCTTGAGCCTATCCCGAGCGCAACACCACCATTCCGCCTACCTCGCTGAACCACGATCTTTGGGGTGTTACAACTCCACCCCCCTTAAAAGAATTTCGTCCCGAAATTTCGAAAATAGTAATAGCAGGAAATTACAGTTTTTAAAGAAAATTTACCTGAGAGAAATAGCTCGGGGTACTCCGCAAGCATCGCTTGCTCTCTCTCCCAAGTTAGCTCCTCTCGGCCGCAATTATCCCACCGGACCTTTACCATCCGAATGGACTTGTTCCGCAACTGCTTTACCTCGGTATCCTCGATGCGTAAGGGTTTGACTTTCGTCGACAACCCACTATCCACCGACACTTTGCCGACTGCAACGATATGAGTAAGCTCTTGCACTGCCTTCCTCAGAACTGAAATGTGAAACACGTCGTGCAGACCGCTCAGCTCTGCAGATAGTGCAAGCCGATAAGCCGCATCACCAACACGTTCCACAATCTCAAACGGTCCTAAGTACCTTGGACTGAGCTTTTTCAAGCGTCGGATCCTTGATACCCCTTTGAACGGTTTGATCTTCAAGTAAACCCGGTCGCCGACGGCGAACTCTAGGTTCCTATGCTTGGCGTTGTAACGTTGCATTTAGGTTAAGCCTAGAATGCGTGCCGAAGAATGACTCCGTGAAATCATCTATAGTAGTGCGGGATTTAAGTGTAGGCGTCTTGTGAAGATCCTAACGAAAGCCCTATGCTTTGAGATTGGATGAAGGCAAACCTTCACCGCGAAATTGATGCGGAGCGTTTTATACCTCCCCTTTTTGAGTATTTGTGAAGCCTAGATCCTTGTGAAGGGATTAGGTGCGTAGCTTATAATTGCGTAGCACTTGAAGGTGCTAAACCCTTACGGGCCGAGGCGAAGCCGTACCCGCGTCGTGCGACAGATCGCGACGATTAGAGCACGGGCAAAGCTAAACCGAACCCGTTTCCATGCAGATCGGTAAGAGGTCCCTACCTCATGTAGCCGTGTGATCATGGGAGAGGTCGTGGAAGGTGGTTTACCTAGACCGACCAAAAGCTCTTTTTCCCACATAAGGCGATGGCCCTTATGGTGGAGTGTTTGTGGAATTGATGTTGTTAGCCTCATGCGGTTGAATAGGCGGTTGCGGGGAACCTTCAGGTGAACCCAACCAACATCATGTGCATACCTAGGTTCCCTCCTTTTTGATGCTCAACCTAGAAGATTGAATGTGCTTGAAACCTCCCTCTGATACCAAATTGTAACACCCTGCCAGTACGAATAATATAACAGTAGGTCCGGCCGGGACCCCACGCCATACTAACCACACTAGCTAGGAGTTAAAAGGTGATAAACAGAAAGAAACTACAACAGAGTATACTAAACACTAGCGGAAGCATAAAGATTTAACAATTCCATTAGAATTGTCCACTATTATAGGAATGAAACCAAGAAAGAGAGTTATGGCCTTAAGGCCTTACATTTAGCAAATGTACCAAAACATACATCGGCACGCAGGCCGGCAATACTTGAGAAAGCTAAAAAGGAGGCTGGCCTTCAAGGGCCAACTCAGCAAAAGGGGCCACCGCCCGCTATTTCCCGCTAGGCTCACCTGCACCTGCATAAGAACATTCCACCAAGCGGTGGCAAACAAGGTAACGGTCAGCACAGCTGACCAAATTATAACGACCCCACCCCTTTCCTGGGGTGGCGGAGATTCTACCCTACAAGCAAGCCATACTAGCACAAGTACTAAAATAAAGAAAGTGCAACTACACAAGGTGAGGTTTCAAGCACATTCAATCTTCTAGGTTGAGCATCAAAAAGGAGGGAACCTAGGTATGCACATGATGTTGGTTGGGTTCACCCGAAGGTTCCCCGCAACCGCCTAAACAACCGCATGAGGCTAACAACATCAATTCCACAAACACTCCACCATAAGGGCCATCGCCTTATGTGGGAAAAAGAGCTTTTGGTCGGTCTAGGTAAACCACCTTCCACGACCTCTCCCATGATCACACGACTACATGAGGTAGGGACCTCTTACCGATCTGCATGGAAACGGGTTCGGTTTAGCTTTGCCCGTGCTCTAATCGTCGCGATCTGTCGCACGACGCGGGTACGGCTTCGCCTTGGCCCGTAAGGGTTTAGCACCTTCAAGTGCTACACAATTATAAGCTACGCACGTAATCCCTTCACAAGGATCTAGGCTTCACAAATACTCAAAAAGGGGAGGTATAAAACGCTCTGCATCAATTTCGCGGTGAAGGTTTGCCTTCATCCAATCTCAAAGCATGGGGCTTTCGTTAGGATCTTCACAAGACGCCTACACTTAAATCCCGCACTACTATAGATGATTTCACGGAGTCATTCTCCGGCACGCATTCTAGGCTTAACCTAAATGCAACGTCGCAATCCAAGCATCACCGATTCGGGCTCACGGCCACGAATAGGCTTCACACAAAATGCCTAAATCCGCACGACTACCGGATTTTCTACATGCAATATGCCGGGGACGGACACAATCGACCCGGAGTTCCGGAGAACTTGAGGGAATCCTACACTTCACCCATTTGGTGAAAGGGATCCCTCATGCAAGCATAGAGAAACGAAGGAGAGGACAAAAGACAAGTCCAAACAACGGGAGAAGAAATCGTTACCCTAGGAGCGTTCTTTTTCGCCATGGATCCGAGATTCTAGACGGAGGGAAATGACCGCACCGGGCTGCACTCTCCAGATTTGGAAACGGTTCGCGAAACGGAGCTCCGGAGCTCCGTCAATGGCGGAATCTCCCTTCTTCTTCCTTGGCTCCTCCTTCTTTCTCTAGGGTTTGGAGAGAGAATGACTTAGAGAATATGAGGTTTAACCCCCTCTCATCAGCCCTAAAGGTCTCCCGCAACTACACCTAGCCGTTGGATCAAATCCCAAAAGATTTGGACGGTCCGATCTTCTTCTCCGCTCAAAATCACGGAACAGAATAAACAGGGCGCACGATCGCTGGCGCACGATCACTGGTCGTGCGCGAAGAAGGAAATGGTCGTGCGCACTGTCCGAGACAGAACTCGATTTTCTTCTGAATTAATGCACGATCGCTAGCGCACGATCACTGGTCGTGCGCGAAGAGGACAATGGTCGTGCGCATACGCCGAGACAGAACTCCGACTCTTTGCGGGTTACGCACGATCATTGGCGCACGCTCACTGGTCGTGCGCTAAGAGGACAATGGTCGTGCGCATTGACCTGATCTGGAATCTTGAGCCTATCCCGAGCGCAACACCACCATTCCGCCTACCTCGCTGAACCACGATCTTTGCGGTGTTACATTCCCCCTCCATAGGAGTGCTTTCCCGATGCACCATCCACCAACAGCTTCCATGCCACTGAGGGGGGAGATTCATGCTCCCCCACTTCGGTCGTGTAGTCCGCCATGAAATCCGCCACCGCTTGGTCCTTGATCGACGCCCTGGGTACGAATGTAACATTGAACTCACTCAGCTCCACGGACCACTTTGCCAATCTTCCCGAGTGCTCCACCCCATCCATGACTTTGCAAAGTGGGTGATCAGTCACTACCTTGATCGAATGTGCCTGAAAGTAAGGTCGGAGCCTCCGGACCGCCACCACCAGTGCGAAGGCCAACTTTTTCAGAATCGGGTACCGGAGCTCCGCCTTCCTCAGCACTCGGCTGACGTTGTAGATGGGGAACTGTTTTCTCCCCTCTTCCCGGATCAGTACTGAGCTTACTACTTCGGACCCCTACCCCCAGGTACAGGGATAGGTCCTCTCCCGGTCTTGGCACTTGGAGTAGAGTAGTTTGAGTGAGTTGTATTTTCAAGGCTTGGAACGCCTCCTCACACTCCGAGGTCCATTCGAAGTTTTTGTTTCCCCTTAACACTTTGAAAAAGGGGGCACACTTGTCTCCCACCTTGGAGAGGAACCTACTGAGTCCGGCCAGCTTTCCCGTGAGGCTTTGAACCTCCTTCGAGTTCCTGGGCGATCCCAACTCCATTATTGCTTTGACCTTCTCCCGGTTTGGCTCCACTCCTGCCGGGGTGAGCAAGTGACCTAGGAATTTTCCTCGGCTATCCCCGAAGACACACTTCAAGGGGTTGAGTTTCATCTTATACTTCCGTAAAGTCTTAAAGGTCTCTTCAAGGTCCCGGAGGTGGGATTCAAGGTCCCAGCTTTTTACCATGAGGTCATCGACGTAGACCTCCAAGTTTCTCCCCTTTTGTTCTCGGAAGACTCTGTCCATCATTCTCTGGTATGTGGCACCTGCATTCTTAAGCCCGAAGGGCATCATCTTATAACAGTAACACCCATCCCCCGTGATGAAGGAGACGTCCTTGATATCTGGGGGATGCATGCGAATTTGATGATAACCTGAAAAAGCATCTAGAAAAGACATTACAGGGAAACCGACGGCTGAGTCAACCAGCGCGTCGATTCTAGGCAGAGGGTAACAATCCTTAGGGCATGATTTATTAAGCAAGGAAAAGTCGATACACATTCTCCACTTACCTCCCCCCTTCTTCACCATGACCACGTTAGAGACCCAGCCTGGATACTGGATCTCTGATACAAACCCTGCCGAATGAGCTTACCCACCTCCTCTCGGATGGGCCCTTCCAGCTTGTCTGCTATGGCCCTCCTCTTCTGGCGGATGGGACGGGTGCCGGGGTCGAGATTGAGACGGTGGCTAGCCACGTCCGCATCGATCCCGGGCATCTCCACGGCGCTCCAAGCGAAGCCATCCACGTTCTCCTGAACGCATGCTAGGATCTGCTTCTGCTGCTCCAGGCCGAGCTCCCCGCTGATCCAGACCTTCTACACCACACCAGCTCGGGTGGTGACTTCAAGCTCCACGACCTCCTCCACGGCGTCCAGCCGGGATTGTTCTCCCCAATCTCCTTCTCTCTCTTCGCCATTAGCGAGCGCTTCGACGTCACCCTCATTCCCTTCTTCTCCGACCACCATCAACTCTTCTTCCCCCCTTCTCCAGGCCTGATCCTCTGCATCTTCTTCTTCCATTGGCCCCTCTGGCCTCCGCTCAGTCTCCTCCTTCTGGCCTTCTCCTCCAAGCCCTGCAGGCTCACCCACCTCCTGGTCCCATTTTTCTGCCTCCCCCATCCAAGAAGTGGTGTTGACCGTCATTACGTAGCATTGCCTTGCTACCTACGTATCTCCTCTGATTCGGACTTGGACTCCTCCGTCATTGAACTTAAGGCACTGGTGGAATGTGGAGGGGACACAACGGAACGCGCTGATAAGCGGCCGTCCGAAGATGGCGCTGTAGCTGCTGGGAGCATCCACTATGACAAAGCGGCAGTTCCTGGACTGCCCCCCCCCCCAAGACCACGTGGAGTCCCACTCCCCCTTCTACTTCTTTTCTCCCCGGAGAATCCGAACAACGGACCATCTGAGGCCAACACCCTTCGCGGCTCCACCTCCATCCCATCAAACGCCTTTTTGAAAATGACATTGACCAAACTCCCATTGTCCACCAGGATTCTGGAAACAGTGAAATTCTCGATCGCCGTCTGAATGACCAGCACATCGCAAAATGGGTCCTCATAACTTGCCATGTCCTTCTGGGTGAAGGAAATCTTCTCTGTCTGGGGTGGGGCTTGGGATGTCGAAGCCACGCTACGATGGTAGATAGTATGGAGGCTCACCTTTCGGGTTGCCTCAATTCCTACCCCCCCCACCCCATGGATCACTCCGATCCCCCCTCGGGACCCCAAATCGGCACGGTTTTCGCACCTTTCCTCCTCCTCCTGAGGCCCAACGTCCTCAATCCTTACCGGTTGCTGTTGTCACGGCACGGGCATTCGGGCCCTTTTTATCTCTAGGAACTCTGGGCAGGTGGCTGTCGCGTGACCTTCCTCATCATGGAAGTCACAATACGGCAGCGTCACCTCTCCCGCCTCGCCCTCCGCCATCCTATTCCTTCTTCTTCTTCCTGCTCCTGCTTCTTCTCTCGCCTCTTCTCTCCTTCCTCTTCCTCCTCTTCCCCGCCTGATTTTCATGGCTTGCTATGGTGGAGGAGGCTTCGGCCTCGGACCCTGCCTCCATCCCAGCTGATGGGGTCTCACTTGACCCCCATTGAAGTTACCCCTCCCCGGGGCGCAACCCCTTCCCTAACCATGCATTCCTCCGCCATGATGCCTCCACTCCCCCTCCGGGGCCCTGGGCTCTTCCCTTCTCCTCACCTCTTGCTGCCTGACCTCCAGCTCACTGAGCTTTGCTAGCCTCTTGGTGAGTTCCGGGTTGGCCTCTTCACTCTCAACCTCCTCCGCCACCCTCTCCATTAGCTCCTCGTAGGAGACGGGGGCCTTCCTCTTCAGACCCATTTTGAAGAAACTTTCCCTCAACCCGACCGTGAAGGCGAGCTGGAGCGCAAACCCAGGCATCTTCTGAGTGAGCAGCACTTCCTCTTGGAACCGATCCGCATAGCGAGCCAACGACTCCTTCGGTTCCTACTTCACTTTGAAGAGAGACTCAGCGTCTTTCTTCCTCTTCTTTAAAGTTGAGAATCGCAACCGAAAACTTCGGCGCAAATCTTCAAAGGCGTAGATCGACCCTATAGGGAGCTGATGGTACCAGTCCCTGGCCTTTTCTTTAAGGGTGACGGCGAAGAGCCGACACTTGAAAGCATCTGACATCGGCCTGATAGAGACCGAGTCCTCAAAAGACTGGAGATGCTGGACAGGGTCATCCCTGCCGTTGTAGTACACCCTATCCCATTCTCCGAATCCTGCTGGGACAGGTGCAGAAAGTACCAACTCGCAGAAGGGACTTCCCCCTTCTGCCACCCTTTCTCGCTCCACACGACCCCCGAGCTCTCTTGCCAGACTCGGGCTCGCGGGAACCACGCTCGCGAGAACGGTGTTCGCCTGGACGACTCCCACAGTCGCTACATCCTGCGGGCGCGCGCTCGCCTGCGCCGCGCTCGCTGGCACAGAGCTCGCCAGCATGGAGCTCGCCGGGCTGGCGAACAGCACTCGCCCTTCTAAGTCTTTTACTGACCCTCCGACCACTTCCTTTCTGTCCCTTCCCTCTGGGGCATTCTCGCCAACCGCTGCTGGGGGAGGGGTTACCTGGGGTGCCGGGGTCGCGAACTCACTTTGCAGTGTCGCGACCGTGAGCCCGAAGGTGTCACGCACCTCCCTCCTGAAATCTGCGAACATCTTTTGCGTCACCACCTGCGGTGGCTCGCTGAACTCCTCGCCTTGATCCTCACCTCCTGTCATATCCGGTCCTTGGAACTTTCTTGGACCAGCCACGCTCCACGCTCACCGCACCAAAATGTTGAAACCGATTTCTCGGCCTCTTGTGGAGCTCGGGGCCCTCACCGAAATGAGGGGCGGCTAGCCCTTACTGATCCCTCAGAAAAGGTAGACTGAAGACTAGAAAGAAGACTAAGACCTTAGTCACAGCGAGGAGGTCCCTCCACTAACCCGGAAGATCGTTGAGCGCTTCCCCTCCCAAGCCAAAGCTGATACTCGGGCACCTTGGAGAGCTCTGGAAATGCTAACCAAGGAGAGCCTAAGGAGAGAGAAGCTGAAGTGAAGTCCTCTCCAATGGTGCCCTTTAGGTCTTATTTATAGACTTCCTGATCTGGCCTGCAAATAGCAGGATTCCGCCTTTCGATTTTACTATACGCATCCCAAATGGGCCTGCTAATAGCCAAACTCCGCTGTTTGGAGAGGCTAAAGGCAGACCACCAAGGGTAGAAGGGTAATTTGGCCATATCATCCTATGGGCAAGGAACTGCGAGAACCTTACTGCCGAAGCTCTCGCGGGCCTTCTCGCGAGCCCTGATCGCGGTGCCTCTCCTAGGCGATCGTCCTGCGAGGACCTCGCTGGCCCATTCCGGCGGTATCTGCCGAGGTCAGGTCTCGCGAGACTTCCTGCGAGACCGCCCTTGACTTCGTTGAGCTCCACACACCTTTCGTCGAACACAGGATACTACGCCGATCACAGACGAGCTCGACGAATGCAGAACGTCAAACTATTCGCTGACAGCTGAGACGGGCGATTCATCGACCACTGCCACAGAATTTATTTTGTTCATCGTGCGCCGTCCGACAAATGCTGAGCTCCGTTCGACATTCGTCGAACGCCGAATTGAGCTCGTCGGACGCTGAGGCTCTAAACTCGCGAGCCTTCCTGCGAGATCGCCTATTGACTTTGCCGAGTACCGAACGCATTTCACTGAACTCATCTTTACCGTAGGTCTCTTCTGCCAGCGACCTGCGAGGTATTGGTTTGTCAGCCCTCGCTTGGCTCGGTATCTTGAAGATGTCTGCCGAGATCTGGATCTCGCGACTCCTCTTGCGAAACCGTCCCTTTGGCTTTAATGAGTATAGAACATTGCATCGACTTCTGATTATTTCGCCGAACAGGAGTGAGCTCGACGAAGTCAGGTGAGCTCGATGAACATGGGAGAGTTCGTCGGACGCGGTACTCCTTTCGTCGAACTCAGAAATCTTCCTCAAACGGCCCGCGAGCGCTTATCTCGCCGATCCGTCTCGCTCGCCCTTCTGCGAGCCCTCCGAGAGGGAAGATTTTTGGCACTGAGGCCTCTCTTCCTTATTACCTCCTTCATCCCACCGCCTTCTTAAACTGCGTCTCCTTGCCTGGCGAATATCGGGGTTGTACAGACGGTGTCCCAGATAGGTATTCATACCAAAAAATTAGATGACGGATAGTTTGTCGGATCCTAATTATAAGCCAGTGGCTAATTCTGATCGGCTAAAATTTAGATAGCTCTGTTTTGCATATTATGGCCTGGCTCAGCTCTAGATGGTTTTAATTCTGAATGTATATATAAATAAATATATATATACATATATATATGCATTTGGTGAAGGTGTGGTTGGTTTTGCTATGTTTCATGGAGCCTTGTTTGTTAATCCTTAACAGTATGAGGAACCAGATCTTAAATTCCTTGGGAATTTCATTTCTAATCCTTGGCGAGTCGGGGGAATTAGAGGCCAAGCTCTCTGGGAATTTCTGCGTCTAGTTCTCGATGATTCATCGAAGCCTTTAATCGCTAAACTTGAAAAGGGGAGTAGATAAAATTTGGCTTCGAACTTTATATCCGTACCGGTTATCGACAATTTCACACCTGCTGTAGGATATCAAGGCTATTGTATAATTTTGTTGCATATGTGCCAATAGCAGATTTACTCCCCTATATTAAGCATAAGACCCTCTTCGAGCGTCGAACCCGGTATGCTGCTAACAAGTTTTGTTGGATTTGATTTTGGACTGGTGCGTGGGTGGACGTAGGGGCCTCCACCACAGTGGTTTTTTTGGACTGGTGTGTGGGTGGACGTAGGGGCCTCCACCACAGTGGTTTTTGACTGGAGTGTGGGTGGACGCAGGGGACCCCAACACATGGTTTGTTGACTGGAGTGTGGGTGGACGTAGGGTCCCCCACCTCGGTTCTTTTGGCTTGTTGTTCTGCAGCTGGGTTTGGCTCGTTCTTTCTTTTGGCTACTTTATAGCTTCTTCTTTTCTTCTGCTGTTTTCTTGCACCCTTTGGGCTGAGGCATTCTTTTCTTATGGATGCCTCAGGTTCAGGTTTGTATGTGCCGCCGGAGTTTGAGCGGGGTCGTTCAGTGTCCTGTCGAGGCCTTTCCTCCCTGGTAGGTAAGGATGCAATTTCTTTTGTTGTAGCCCCTTACTTTTGGACTGTTGGTTCTTTTTCCTGCGGGTTCGTGTCAGTTGTTGACGCCCGTATGGTTTTTGTTCAGTTACTTGCTTATGTTGCTACTTGCACTCTCTTCTTATTTTGGTTTTATAAGGCTTGTACTCTTTGGAAAAAGAATGTATTATTTTCATTGGTATACGTGAAACCCTTTTTAAACAAATTAAATTTTCATAGCATTTCATGCATTACTTACTATTAAGTATCACATATTTGCAAAACCTTAAACCAAAGAAAAAAAATGATATTTCCTTATTATATACTAAATTTCGTCCTACGTCCGCCCTGGAGACATCTCTGGTCTTCAGTGCCCTTAGGAATAAATGAACCTATTTTCTCCTGTTGTGCGCGCATATCTTTTATAAAGAGTGGCTTTGCAAACCACAGGGTCGAGGGGCACGGCTTCCTAACCAAATGAAGGTAATCTTAAAAGATAATTCTTTTTTTTATTTACATCTTTTCTTGTAACATTGTTCGTTTGAGCGCTTGCCTGAACGTCTGTAGTTGTCCCCTACAGGACGTGGCATCATGACGCATATTTTTCCCCTTTACTCTGATAGCTTATTTATTTCGGGAAAATACGGGTTGTGACAACCCATAAGGAAAATGCATACATGATAATAATGAGCCAAGTCCTGCTCCATCACTACCCAATAGTCTGCAAAATCAAAAGGAGTGTCCATTCATCCTGGAAAAAAATTATCATAGGCATCTTATCCAAATGGACCAGGCAAATTTTGAATCCTAGTCAAGTTGCACCCTCTCCCCCTCCTAATACAGCTCATCAAGATCATGATACAGTCTTAACAGACATCACAGGTGATGCTCCAGCTCAAGATCCTGGAACAGTTCTACCATACACAACAACAGAACTTGCAGCAATTACCTCTTCTCTACAACAACGACAATCTATCACCCCTCCTACAGAAAACCTCACAGTCATACCTTCTGCTTCTCTAGACCATCCTCAATCACCTCCTCAAATTGGCATATCAACACCTCTCATTGACACACCCTCTACCTCACATCCCACATCTCCCTTTGACATAGATCAAGCATTACTTAAGTAGTGGATCTTGCCACTGGGACTTTTGCTGACCTGCTACCGACTCAAGCAAGAAAATTCAACAGAAAATACTCTCAGATAGAGAAAGAATTGAAAAATTCACTGGAATTTATCTAGATAATCAAGGTAGTGTTATCTTCCTCCAGAGTAACAAGATCTTTCTTAACCTCACTTGCAAGTAAGGTTCAGAAGGGGAGACTATTCAAGAGGAGGAAGTTCCTACCGCAAATGTTTCAGTTGTTCGAGAGGTGCTTGCACAGATTTAGGGGTAGCCACTCAAAGTTGCTCATGAAGAACAAATTCAAAAAGAAATTATTATAGGTGCTCAGTAAGTTGTCCTCAATACTGAATATATTGCATTAATCCATGGGGAGCCTCTCACATCCAATGAACAGATCTTAAAATATGTCACAAAGATTGCTAAAGATGCTGCCCAGATAGCTGGAGAAGTTACATTAATTTAGGGCTCCACTCAGTGGTTCTAAGAGTCTTCTTATCAAAAGACTCATTCACTGGATAGTGTATTCCTACCAAGGTGGTAGAAGAGTTGAGTACCCATATTTTGGGGAATCACTATAGATCTTGTCTCATCTGTGTTGTGAAATATGTGTGTTGTCCCTTATATATTTCCTTATTTTGTGCTTATTTTATTCTGGTTAGATTTATGAATGCATTGTTAGTTGAATCATTTTATTGTTTTGCACATCTTTAAGAGAAAAGATTTAAAACTCAATTCACCCCCCTCCCCCCGCCTGTAGAGAATACTCAGAGGACTCACTGGGGACATTCACACACCATACAAATTGCCACAACAACCTAAGAGAAAACACTGCAGCTACTACAAGTCATGGAGTAGGTAATTCCTCTTATGCACTTTTAATTATTGCAATTTGTATTAAATTTCCTTCCCAAACTATCATAACGCACAACCCAAACTTCTACCTGATGCATCGATATTTATTTGACAGCCTTCCGATTGGTGCAGATTTCAATCGGCTTTTCAATTGTTCAAAAACTCTCACACACTCTGGCGTCCATACGAATTTGCACTCTTTCCGCATCAATACGGTAAGAGAGAGTGTGGTTATCTAAAGGTTCTCCACAAAGGTCCTAGAGTAATAGGCAATCCCTATGAAACTATGGACTTATGTGACATTCTTCAATTCAGTCCAATCATGGATTGTCGCAATCTTCGACAGATACACCAACACCCTCACCACTCACCACAACTAACAATTTGAGACTTTTGTGTTGAGTTAATGCCTTCTTAGGATCCTTAGTACATCATGCAAATATGTGATATGTTCTTCTTCTGATTGGAAGTACATCAGAATATCATCAATAAAGACGATGATAAAGCTTTCTAGGTACTCTCAAAACATCTCATTCATCAAATCCATAAATATTGATGGCACATACATAAGAACAAATGGCAACACTATGCAATTATAATGTTTGTTGCCCATGCTAAATGTCATCTTTGGGATGCACCTTCCTATATTCTCAATTGATATAATCCAGGATTCTAATATAGCTTGGAATAAACTATAGAGCTAACCAACAGATCAAATAGATCATCGATTCGGAGAATTGAATATGTGTTCTTCTCCATAAACTTGTTCCACTATCTATGGACTTTTCATAAATGCAAGATGATGTCCTTCTTCTTAATGAATAGGATCAGTGCACCTCAAGGAGAAGAACATATGTGAATTCATTCTTGCACTAGCAACTCTGGTAGTTGAACATTCAACTTTGTCATCACCTTTGGCGCCATCTTATGTGGAGAGAGCGACACGAGTTTGGCACTTGGCACTAGCTCAATGCAAAAATCTATCTCTCGCTGAGGTGTATCCCCAGGGTGTTCATTGGGAAACACGTCAGCATAATCCTCCACTATTGAAATGTTGTCATCACCTATTTGGGCTAAAGAATAACTCAACACTTTTTCGAATATCCTTCACCACCTAGAGTGTGGACATCAATGTATTTGCTCAAACCTCCCAGCCATGTGAATCAGGTGTGTTGGAACATGGTTTTCCGCATCCCATTGATTTGAGAATAACAAATCCTACTTGTATTTGATCTTGTTTGCCATTGTGTTTTTAGCATGCAGGTTTCGACAGATATGACACCAAGTTGCTGCAATAATGGTCTGGCACTAACCACAAGCTGAAGGATTGAAAGCTATCTAATGCCAGGCGTTAAGCTTAACGCTCTGCGTTAGCGCTAGACGAAATGCGGTCGACGAAATGGAAAGCTGCGTTCGACGAACTGAAAGCTGCGTTCGATGAACTGACGATCGACGAAATGAAACTGCTGAGAACGGAAGCTGCGTTCGACGAAGTGAAAGCCGTGTTTGACGAACTAGCGATCGACGAAATGAAACCGCTGAGAACGGAAGCTGCGTTTGACGAAATGGAAACTGCGTTCGACGATCTGGCGTTCGACGAATCTGTGTTCGGCGAACGAAGAAGCCCGTTCGACGAAATGTGTTTGATGAAATTTTCTGTTCGACGAAATGGCGTGCCAGCTGATTAAAGATGAATCTCAATGCCAGGCATTAAAGCTTAACATCGGGCGCTATCCGTTCGACGAAGATGCTGTTCGAAGAAATGGCGTGCCAGCTAATTCAAGAAAGAAATTCAACGCCAGGCGTTAGTCTTAACGCTGGGCGCTATCCGGTCGACGAATTTGGCAAGGAGAAAGCAGTCATGATTGCAGGAGGTACTTTAGGAATGATTTGACCAACGCCCGCGTTAGCCTTAACGCCGACGTTGATATTGTCTAAAATAAAACATTTTCTAAAGTGCAGAATCTCCTTCCTCTTCTGAAGATCCGAGCCATCAATATGTTACTATATATGGTCAACGCCCGGCGTTAGCACCTAACGCCAGCGTTAGCTCAAAGTCTATAAATTGGATGATTTCGACATCTCTGACTACGGATTGCCAAGAGCCCTATTCCAGCACTTCAGAAACTTTGTGAGGGCCGTATTTTCAGACAAACATATCTCCCACTTATATTTCAAAAGGAGGAATCAAAGGAGGCTTGGATCAACACGCTAACTCAACGCGAAGAACGCACACTTGGACTTCAACGATCTTCAGCGATTCTTCGGCGTCTCCTTCAGATTACCTCATAGGGTGTTTTATATTTGTATTTGTATTTGTCCTTTATTTCATCTTTGTAATTGGTTCATGAATTCGCCACACGACGACTAGGTCTATGTTGGACTTAGGGAGTAATTCGCCTCGTGTTGGCGACTGGGTTTAGGGAGTAGATCTAGGGGGTGCTCGAGGCCTTTCTGGTGATAGTTTGGGTAGAGCGGCTTGAGGCCGTATCTAGGGAGAGATCGGCTAAAGCCAACCGGTTCGTGGGGATATGAGTCAGCATAGAAAGCAAAAAGGGTTTTCATATTATTCGCTTCGATTTCTAGCGTCATTGAAATCAGATTTTGTAATCAATTTTATAAATGATAATCATGTCTTTTCTTGTTTAATAAAATTGATTTCATTTCTAATTTCATTATCTCTTTACTTTTGATTTAACTTATTTCGACCAAAATATCAATAGTTTTCTATTAAAGTTTAAAGTTTTTAAAACCCTTATTCACCCCCCCCCCCCCACCCTCTAAGGGCGCCTACAAATCCAACAAGGTGCACCCTCCTTTCCTTTACCCAAAATGACTTCCTTGAGTCTACAATCTATGCATACATCATTCTTTGAAAGACACTCCATGCTGAAAATCTTGTCAAATTCGGAGACAGCAAAGATGCCTCCAAATCAAAGTCTCAATCACCAATTTTGGCTTTCACTTAAATCTTCCTATCTGTTCTCATTGTGTAAATGTTGGGTGGTAACACATACAATCTCTCATCCTCCAAAGCATGCCTCACACTGATTCGCATTATGACTACGAGATCTAGCAAATGGATGTCAAAATGGTTTTCCTAAATGGAAACCTCCTTGAGGAATTGTATATGACACAACCCGAGGGTTTTGTATATCCAAATGAAGACACTAAAATATGCAGGCTACTAAGATCCATTTATGGATTGAAACAGACTTCTCAAAGTTGTAATCTATGTTTTGATGAGAAAATCAAAGAGTTTGGTTTCATCAAGAATGAAGATTAGCCTTGTGTTTATAAGAGGATTAGTGGGAGCATTGTTGTCTTTCTGATATTGCATGTAGATGACATACTATTGATCAGGAATGACATTTCGACCCTACAAGTTGTTAAGGACAACCTAGGGCACTGCTTTACTAAAAAATACTTTGGCGAAGCAAATTACATACTTGGTATTCAGATCTATAGAGATAGATCAAAGAAGTAGTTGGGTTTGACCCAAAGTACATACATTGAGAAGGTGTTGAAACGGTTCAGCATGCTTGAGTCCAAGAAGGAATTCTTACCCTTACCTCATGGTGTGAGTCTCTCTAATGACCATTGTCCTAAATCTTTGGAAGATAAGGACCGCATGAAGTTTATTGCATATGCATCAGCAATTGGATCATGCATATATGCGATGTTATGTACTCGACCCGATGTATCCTATGCTTTGAGCATGACAATAAGATATTAGTCTGGTCACGGTGATAGTCACTAGACTACCATCAAGAATATCTTAAAGTACTTGAGAAGGACAAAGGATGAATTCTTAGTGTTTGGTGGAGAGGAAGAGCTCGTTGTACAGGGTTACACTGATGCTAGCTTCTAGACAGATTGGATCGACTCAAAGTCTCAATCAGGTTTTGTCTTTCGCCTGAATGGAGGAGCTGTGAGGTGGAAGAGTTCCAAGCAAGAGACAGTTGTTGATTATATGACTGAGGCCGAGTATATCGTTGCTGCAAATGCGGCGAATGAGGCTATGTGGATTAGGAAATTCATCAGCGAGCTTGATTTAGTTCCTAACATTGTTGATCATGGAATTCTCTACTGTTACAACAACAGTGCTATTGCACAAGCTAAGGAACCTAGATCTCATCAGCGCTCCAAGAACATAATTCGGAGGTTCCATATTATTTGAGAGATTGTCGATCGAGGAGATGTGAGCATATGCAGAGTACTAACTGAAGAGAATTATGCAAATCCATTGACGAAGCCCCTTGCATAGAGAAAGCATGATTAACATACTAGATCAATGATTATTAGATACCTGAATGATCGTCTCTAGTGGGAGTCTTGTGGATTATACTTGTGTCGGTTTGATAAGTAGTATTTATATAACTTTTTAATTGAAATTTTTGTAATTATTTAATATGAATTTTTCTTTTTCATGTCAATTTTAGGTAATAAGTAGTTCTTTTGTAATTTTGATTCTAACTTAGCTTAATTTCAATTTTTGCAGAATTTTGGGAGAAACTGGTAAAATTTACAAGTCACACCCTCGGTCACGCCCATGACCAAGGGCGTGTAATCATAAGATCAGTCCAGAATTGCTCCTGCGCGGTTTGAGCTAGTCCAAAGCAAGTCAAGCCCTCAGTCACGCCCACGACCCATGGTCACGCCGGTGACCAAGGGCGTGTAAACATAGGATCCTGCCAGCAGTTTTGTCGTTGAGAAGTGGAGTCCCGTCGAGAAGTCACCCCAAGTCACGCCCGTGACCCAGATGTCATGCCCGTGACATTCGCGCATGATCTCTGCTCACCGCTGCACCACAAGCAATACCCATGCTGCATTTAATGAAGCCACCAAATTACATGCCCATGACCAACATTACACGGGCATGTAATGCCCTTTTTTGCCGCGCCGTCACACAAGCCCCAAGCCGCTGTCGGATCCGATGTGAATAGTGAATACACGCCCATGGTCACGCCCGTGACCGAGGGCATGTACTTTGAAAATTTTGCCTATAAATTCCAGAGCTTTCCTTAAGTCTAGGGTTCAGAATTTTGGAGAGGGGAGTGCTGCTAGAGCTGATAGTGAGCTTTTTCATGTTTCTTTCTTTTATGCTCTCTCTTTCTTCATGTCATGCAATGTTCTAGTGTTATTTCCATGCAATAGTTTAGTGTAAGCTTGTAGCCCTTAACTTTCCTAGCTTTGTAATCTTCTTTAAGGTTGTAATAGTTTTCTAAATTGAATAAAAGTTGGCAAGTTTTTCTTCATTCTCTCTTTATTACTTATTAATTTTTCCTTTATGAAATTTTATTTTTCTTTCTCTTTCCCCTCCACCATGAGTAACTAATTCTCATTAGTGCTCGATCGAAATGATCCGAAGATGAGATAATCAAGTTATGACTTTCTAAGCTCACTTTTTCTGTTTTTGTAAACGATTGAATTACCCTTGATTTTTAATTAGTGAGACCATATTTTTTATGTATGTTTTTCGCTTAGGTTTTCATACTTAGTTAGCCGAGAGGCTCAAAGTATGAATCGATCACTCAAGGGTAAAGAGAGTTGCACGCACCCCTCGAGAGAGGATGACGTAAATATCCCAGATTGGAGTCAAATCCAATAGAGGAGTTCACAGCGTAAAGCAATTTTTAGGTAACAATTATAGGACGAGAGTTCGGTTGATTTTTCCTAAACTTAGTTTGGCATTAACCTCGAGAGGGGCATGTTCAAGCTTTGGGAACCTCCACGGTCAAGTAGTTTAATTAAACGGAATTAGATTTATTTTTTTCGTTCACTTGATTATTCTCACTCCAAGGTGACTTTTGATTGAGCACTAATCTTCTTACCATCGTTTAAACCTTTCTTTTAGCTTGCAAATTGTCTCTTATTAGCTAAGTAAACCAAAACCTCAAAAAATTAATAGATAAGATAATAGTGATTTTGCTAGAAGTAGAAGTAATCAACGCGCCCCGTGGAATACGACCTTGGTATTTCTAAATATCATATACTATAGATGATAATGTACACTTGCCTTTATAGGATATAGTTTTGGAAAACATCCTTAACCCTTCGCTTTGCAAAACCCAAAATTTCTATATCAAGTTTTTGGCGTCGTTGCGGGGGATTTTGCGTAGATATTTTTAAAAGAGGATAGCTATTAATTTTTTAGTTTTTCCTTTTATTTTATTTTAAATTTTCTAAATCCAAAAAAAATCTTAATGGTGTAATTTAAATCTTGGAAAGGGACGTTTGGGTTATCATCCCATCTCACCTCCTAGTACCGTTGAGAAACCCTCACGGGGCATACCTCGGGAAATCCAAGACTAACTTAATCCGCCTAAAAAAACAATATAATAATCAAGTTTTCCTCTTTCTTTATTTTTAGTTTTATTTTTCTCTCTTTTACTCTTTCTTCTTTCCCTTTTTCCTTTTTAGTGTATGAACCGAGGTAGCACTTCGAATATTCCTTTTGATCCAAAGATCGAGCGAACCCTTTCGCGGCGCCGCCATTCTAGTGATCAGGAAATTCAATTATTATTCGAAGAGTCGATCAGAGACACTAACGCAGCTAATATGGATCCCAATCTTAATCTTCCTAATCATAATGTGCCCAATCCTAATGAGGTCGCGCAACGGACCATGTCTTATTATGCGCGGCCGAATCTGGAAGGAACACAGTCAAGTATTGTTCGCCATGCGGTGGCGAACAATAACTTTGAGATCAAGTCCATCATCAAACACCAATCAGTGACCATCGATGGTCAGCAGGACGAAGATCCAAATTGTCATATTTCTAATTTTCTCAAAATTTGCGACATGTTTAAAATCCATGGCGTCACCGATGAAGCCATTTGATTACGTCTTTTTCCTTTTTATTTGCGGTCTAGGACCACGTAGTGGTAGGGCTCACTTCCTAGGGAGTCCATCACTACTTGGGCCGATATGGTGGAAACATTTCTCACTAAATATTTCCCCCCTGCAAAGACCGCCAAAATGCCAACAGATATTGCGCCATTTATGCAAATCGACTTGGAGACTCTCTATGATACATGGGAGCGCTTCAAGGTGCTTTTGCGTAGATGCCCTCACCACGCACTTCCCACTTGGCAACAAGTGCAAATCTTTTATAATGGCTTAAATTTCCAAACTAAGCAAATGATTGATGTGGACGCCGGGGGTACATTAAATAGGAAAACCCCAGAGACCGCTCAAGAGCTTTTTGAGGAAATGGCTGTTTACCTAGAAATCAGTGATCACCTTGAGCTAGCTTTTTTGCAGGTGACCGAAGCAATCGACTTGCTCTCGCAGTCATCGAGCAATCTCTCCCGGCGACCCAACTTTATCTCGCCAGGATTTCGATCCCGGGTGGTCTCTCACCTCCCGGGCAGTTTTCCCCCTAGGGAGGTCGCGCTCCTGGGCGCCCTCTCCTCGGGAGGTCGCTCCGCGCGACCTCGCCTTGAGGTCGCCTCCTGGGCGACCTCGCCTTGAGGTCGCCTCCTGGGCAACCTCGCCTCGGGAGGTCGCTCCGCGCGATTTCGCCCTGAGGTCGCCTCCTGGGCAACCTCGCCTCGGGAGGTCGCTCTGCGCGACCTCGCCCTGAGGTCACCTCCTGGGCGACCTCGCCTTGGGAGGTCGCTCCGCGCGACCTCGCCCTGAGGTCGCCTCCTGGGCGACCTCGCCTCAGGAGGTCGCTCCACCCGACCTCGCCCTGAGGTCGCCTCCTGGGCGACCTCGCCTCGGGAGATCGCTTCGCGCGACCTCGCCTCGGGAGGTCGCTCAGTGCGACCTTGCCCTGAGGTCGCCTCCTGGGCGACCTCGCCTTAGGAGGTTGCTCTGCGCGACCACGTCCTGAGGTCGCCTCCTGGGCGACCTCTCCTCGGTAGGTCTCTCCGCGCAACCTCGCCCTGAGGTCGTCTCCTGGGCGACCTCGCCTCGGGAGGTCGCTCCGAGCGACCTCGCCCTGAGGTCGCCTCCTGGGCGACCTCGCCTCGGGAGGTCGCACCGCGCGACCTCTCCCTGAGGTCGCCTCCTGGGCGACCTCGCCTCGAGAGGTCGATCCGCGCGAACTCGCCCAGAGGTCGCCTCCTG
This sequence comes from Dactylorhiza incarnata, assembly GCA_033032865.1. Classification (NCBI taxonomy): domain Eukaryota; kingdom Viridiplantae; phylum Streptophyta; class Magnoliopsida; order Asparagales; family Orchidaceae; genus Dactylorhiza; species Dactylorhiza incarnata. Next base: position 5,101,467 of record JAWHQI010000141.1, on the reverse strand, counting down.
TGCGACCTCGCCTCGGGAGGTTGCTCCGCACGACCTCGCATTGAGGTCGCCTCCTAGGCGACCTCGCCTCGGGAGGTCGCTCCACGCGACCTCGCCCTGAGGTTGCCTCCGGGGCGACGTCGCCTCGGGAGGTTGCTCCACGCGACCTCGCCCTGAGGTCACCTCCTGGGAGACCTCGCCTTAGGAGGTCGCTCCGCGCGACCTCGCCCTGAGGTCGCCTCCTGGGCGACCTCGCCTCAGGAGGTCGCTCCGCGCGACCTCGCCCTGAGGTCACCTCCTGGGCGACCTCGCCTTGGGAGGTCGCTCCGCGTGACCTCGCCCTGAGGTCGCCTCCTAGGCGACCTTGCCTTGGGAGGTCGCTCCACGCGACCTTGCCCTGAGGTCGCCTCATAGGCGACCTCGGCTCGGGAGGTCGCTCCACGCGACCTCGCCCTGAGGTCGCCTCCTGGGCGACCTCACCTCGGGAGGTCGCTCCGCGCGACCTTGCCATGAGGTCGCCTCCTGGGCGACCTCGCCTCGGGAGATCGCTCCGCGCGACCTCACCCTGACGTCGCCTCCTGGGCGACCTCGACTCGAGAGGTCGCTTCGCGCGACCTCGCCCTAAGGTCGCCTCCTAGGCGACCTCGCCTCGGGAGGTCGTTCCGCGCGACCTCGCCCTGAGGTCGCCTCCTGGGCGACCTCGCCTCGGGAGGTCGCTCCGCACGACCTCGCCCTGAGGTCGATTCCTGGGCGACCTTGCCTCGGGAGGTCGCTCCGCGCGACCTCGCCCTGAGGTCGCCTCCTAGGCGACCTCGCCTTGGAAATCTCGGCTCAGGGCAGCCCATTCCTTCCTGACCTGCCCGTTTGGGCAGGCCCTCCTGCCTATAAATAGGGGGTAGGGGCATTGGTTTCGAATCTTTTTTTTTGGGAGAGTTTCCAGCCCTTGCCTTTGACATGAGCGGTCTCATTTCTGAGACCATCGTATCTCTTCCCAGCAGCTGGGGCGGTCTCATTTTTGAGATCGTCAATACTTCTTTCCAGCAGCTGGAGCTATCTCATTTCTGAGACCTCGTTACCTCTTTTTTAGCATATTCTTTTATCTCCTCCCAAGAGATTCTCGACATCTCTTTTTCTCCTCCCTCTTGTCTTCCATCATAGTTCAAAGTAACCAACCATCTAACAGTTTTCTTCCTCCACCTCTTTTCAGCTTTAGCGAGTGTGGACCTGGAGCATTTTTGGCTCGAACATAACACGCGACCTTCAGATCGGAATGTTTGATGAATAGCAGCTGCGATGAAGATATGAGATTTTGCCGAGCATAAAACCAAATCTTAAAACGGTCATAACTTTTGATCCGGGTGTCAGAATTCAGAAATTCAAAGCTTGCCGCGACCGGATCGACCTGAACTATCCAAAAATTGAATTGAGTTCCCCAATTAGGCATTTTTCAGCCCTCAGATTGCAAAAATTCGGCCCCGTTTAGTAGTTATTGCAATTTTTCTCTTTTTTGGCAATTTCTGCAATTTCTATTTTTTAGTAGCAATGGAGATGACAAATGCTAAAGATCATTCAAGTGGTGAACTTACTCTGGAAGCTCTTGAACTTCGCATAGAGATTCGTTTGGAGCAATTTTGCAAATAGCTTGCTCAACAGCAGGAGCAGACTCGTCAGCAACTTAATGGGATTAATCTAGCTATAACAACTATCATTCAGAACCTTCCTCCTCAAGTCGCAACTCCTTCGACCCCTCCAGTTGTACCTGACAAAGGTCAAGGGGCTAAGAGGAACCGACTCTACAGTGGTACCTGATGAAGGTCAATGGGCTCCTCAGGCGGTTTTGAACCTTTTCCATTCGACATGTGCCAAGGAAGTAGAATACTCAGCGGACTATCTGGCGAAGCATGGCACTTATGCTAAGAGGAACGGTGACAGAATTGTTTCGGCCATCCATCGAAGAAGTAGAGAAGATTGAGATCAATCGGTGACCCACCTGAATGGATTCTTTCATCACTTTCCTAACCTCAGGCAAGCTCCCAGGGGAGGTTCCAAATAAGCGGTGATTCAGGTACAAATCAGCCTACTATGTGTTTTAGGAGGGAGCCTTGTATTGGAAGACCCTATTTGGGCTCCTCACAAGGTGTGTCTCCGAGGAGGAGGTCCCAAAGATTCAGGAGGAGATCCACTCCAGAGAGGGCATGAGCCACTCTGGGAGTCGGACCATGGAAAAAAGAGTGTTAATGCAAGGTTACTATTGGATCACGATTAGTAAGGATGTTGTAGAGTACGCAAAAAAGTTCTAGAAATGTCAACTCTTCGCACCACTGCAACTTCTACAAGCTCAAAGGCTTGGGACCATCACAGCGCCATGGACCTTTGCAATTTAGGGAATGGACCTGGTGGGCCCTTTCCCACAGGCCAATAGGCAAAGGAGATTCCTCCTGTTCATGATTGACTACTTCTTCAAGTGGATAGAGGCCAAGGCACTGGCAAAGATAACCTCGCAGGTAGTGCAAAATTTCATTTGGGGAGAGATAATCTGCTGACACAAGTTTACCCTAGCTATCATCACAGATAATGGGTCTCGGTTCACTAGCGATGAGCTCACCAGCTTCTGCAGTCAGTTACGCATCGACCTCTGCTTCGCGTCCGTCCATCATCCTAGAAGCAACGGAAATGTGGAGGAAGTGAACAAAACCATCATAAATTTGTTAAAAAGAAGGTAGAGAACCTGAAGGGTAACTGGGTAGAGCAGCTATCATCAGTCTTTTGGGCATTGAGAACCACTCTCGGCATGGCCGCAAAGAAAACTCCTTTTAAACTCTCATATGGCTTCGAGGTCGCGTTGATGGTAGAGTTAGAGGTAAGGTCCCCTCGAGTCATGGCCACAGGAGAAGGAGATGATGAATGGAGGGTAGAGAATGAAGAAGAGCAGCGACTCTCACTTTACCTCGTAGAAGAACTTCGAGACCTGGTAACCATTCGCCGTGAGGAGATCAAATGCAGAATGGTGAGATACTTTGATAGACATATTAAAATTAAGCATTTCGCTAAGGGGACCTTGATCTCAAGAAGGTTAATGCAACAAGAAGTCAGCAATGATTGGAAAACTACACCCCAACATGGAGAGTCCCTATGTAATTTTGGAAGCATTAAATTCAGGAGGGTATCGCATCTAGAATGTTGAAGGAGTCCCTCTTGGCAACACCTGGAGCGGTGATGATCTGAAGCATTTTTATTCCTAGTTGATAATAAAATTATCATCTTGGTTGATTCATTTTATAAAGTGTGGACTTCTGCCCTGCCAAGGCAGGGGGCCAGAAACCAAAAGTTTCATACTATTAATAAGTTAAGATGATATGTTGAAAGACACTTAGGATAGTTCCGCTTACCGGGCTCTCGCAAGCCGGCAGGGCAGGTTGACCACTCAGGTGGTAGGTTGTAAGGTTATATTGAAAGACCCCTGAGATGGTTCCGCTGATTGGGCTCTCGCAAGCCGGCAGGGCAGGTTGACCACTCAGGTGGCAGGTTGATGGATAATGTTGAAAGGCCACTGAGTTGGTTCCACTGAATGGCCTCTCACAAGCCAGCGGGGCAGGTTGCCACTCAGGTGGAAGGTCATAAGATTATGTTGAAAGAACCCTGAAATGGTTCCACTGACCAGGTTCTCACAAGCCGATGGGGTAGGTTGACCACTCAGGTGGCAGATTAAGAGGACATGTTGAAAGACCCCTGAGATGGTTCCACTGACCGGATTCTCACAAGCCGGTGGGGTAGGTTGACCACTCAAGTGGCAGGTTAAGAGGACATATTGAAAGACCCCTGAGATGGTTCCGCTGACCGGGCTCTCACAAGCAGGCAGGGCAGGTTGACCACTCAAGTGGTAGGTTAAGAGGACATGTTGAAAGGCCCCTGAGATGGTTCCACTGACCAGGTTCTCACAAGCTGGTGGGGTAGGTTGACCACTCAAGTGGCAGGTTTAAAGGACATGTTGAAAGAACCCTGAGATGGTTCTGCTGACTGGGTTCTCACAAGATAGTGGGGCAAGTTGACCACTCGGGTAGTAGGTTAAGAGGAAATGTTGAATGACCCTGAGATGGTTCCGCTGACCGGGCTCTCACAAGCCGGCGGGGCAGGTTGACCACTCAGGTGGAAAGTTAGGAGGACAAGTTGAATGTCCCCAGATATAGTTCAGTTGAATAGGCTCTCATAAGCTGGTGGGGCAGGTTGACCACTCAAGTGGAGAGTTATGAAACTACATTAAAAGGTCCCTTAAAATGATTTCGCTGACCAAGCTCTCACAAGCCAGTAGGGCAGGTGGATCATCTAGGTGACAAGAAAGATGGGATGAGAGAGGGATTCAACCCAGATAAGGGAAGGAGGCGAGCCGAGGTGGTCTCACCTTGGCCGTCCACTCCTCCCACTGGCTCTCTCATGGATGACAATGAACGCGCGAGTTGCGCAGCTCGCGACCAGGTTATGGATTCGATGCTCTCACAGAATCTTGGGCGGAGAAATTCCCCTGGTTTTTCCAATGGGATACGAGCACACAAGGACCGTAAATCCTAGGTCTCGTAAGTCTCTAGGTCTCGCAAGTATCTAGATCTTGCATGACTCATAAGGGGAATTTAACACTGGTCCCTAAGATAGGTGTTGGCACAAAAATTTAACCTCCAAAACTCACACTAACAAGAGATGGGGGAGACTGCGGAGTGTAGGTTACTTAGGACGGAGAATTTCAGACAAGAGGATTATGAGAGAAAAACTACTTCAATTGATCTCAAAGTGAACTACAGGAGGGCGTCTAAAACAGGTCAGGGTGAGAGGTAGAAAAGAGACAGAAATCGAGGCCGCTTGTACAGGTTGGAAGTTGTAGGCTCGAAGCAAAAGTCATTTTTCTAGTACACCTACCCCTCAATTTATAGACGTGGAGGTTGCCCAAATGGGCAGATCCAAAATTATGGGTTGCCCGAGGTACAGGTGAGTCGTGGCAGAGATAAGGGGTGCAAATAAAAAAAGTACAAAAAGGTCGAGACCGCGCAGTCTGGCGATCTCCCTGAAGCCTGATCGCCCAACCCTTAGGAAAAATAAGCAGGAGAGGAGACTGGCGGTCTGAGCGGTCTCCCAAATTTGAAAGTGCTGGAACATAACTGACCATTCTGACCATGAAAAAAAAGGTCGCGGAATTCCAGAAAACATGATCCCCGTACATTTCCATGTTTCGCTGGAACTTCGGAAATGTTCGCTTTGGCCGCTGAGACCGCGACCGCCATAAATGTGCGAGAATCTATAAATATGGCTTCATAGATTTAGAAATCAGGACTTTCTTGAAGGAACTGGGAGCTTGTAAGGTTAGGGATCACTCCTTTTTAGACTGAATCGATCTCTATAAGCAAGCATGATGTCTCGGCTAACCAAGCGGGCACAAAACAAGTGGGCGCCCAAGGCGACTTCTTCGCTAGGAAAGGGTAAAGAATAAAGGGGCTCTGGCTCTAAGAAGGCGCCGACGTTTAAGGAATCAACGAAAGCGGATGCGGCGAAGGAGACCGTCAGCTCTCCTCCTGAAAGATTATAAACAAATTTACAGAAGGAAGATGCAGTCTTGGCGACCTCCAATATTGTCGATTTGTCGACCAACTCCTTAGGGCCTTCTGTGCTGAATCTCCCGGGTGTTTCTATCACCCTCGACTACCATAAATCAGAAGAGGATCTTAGCCTGGTCGCTGTCCAGACCAGCGAGACCAGTTCTGCTGAGGCTATCAAAGCTCAGATGCAAGAGAAGAAGTCCACAATGGAGAAAATGAGGCAGCAGATCGCTGATAGGCAAGAAGCTGCAAAATCGACAAAGAGAAAAAACACAAGTTCTCCTGTTCAGACCGCCAAGAAGAGAAAAAGTGGCGAGAATAAAGAGGTGATCGCTAAGGATGCGATCACACTCCCTAAAGATGGTGGTCTCTGACATCTTCCTGTGAATGTTCCTGAGAAGGTAAGTGGGCATACCAATTTCCTCTTGCCTCATGCGGCCTCGATTTCTTCAAGGGGAGCGAATTCAGAGTTGATCGCTTATCTTATGGAAGAATCTTCTAATGACTTTGATCATTCGACCTTGCAGGTGCTTGACCCCTTTGAATATGAGAATCTTTAGGAGGCCACCGAAGATCTGGAGACCGCTGAGAAGAAGAAGTCTGCATATGAAGCGACCAGACAAAGGGCTAAGGCGGATAAAAAGGAGAAGGAAGAGAAGGAGAAAATGGAGAAGGAGCAGAAGCCCGCACAGACAACTATAGAAAAGGAGAAGAGAGAGGAGGAAGAAAAGGAAGAGTTGATTGCTTCCGAGAAGAAGAAGAAAGAAGATGAGGAGAAGGCAGCGCTGGTCGCTGTGGACAAAGAGAAGAAAGAGAAGGAGAAGCTAGCAGCACAAATCACCAATTTTGAAGAGATGATGCGTGCCAAAGAGAAGGGACTCCATGAGGAATGCGATCTCAAGAATGTTGAGCTCGCCTGATCTCTCCGTAAAGCTGAGAAAGACGCAGAGCTTTATAAGGGAAAATTGTTGCTCTGACCGTTGAGGTCGCTGCACTTGGGCTTGCCCGACATAGATGGCAATGAGAGCAGGCGCGTCTGGCGGTCTCTCAGAAGAGAACCCAACTTCCAAGATCATCATCATCCTAATGGAGCAGGTGGATAAAGAGATGGAAAAAATTCATCGAGCTGCAATGTCAGCAAATCATAGTATGGCGACCGCTCTGACCACCATCAATGAGATGCAGCATGTTGAGGCTTTCATAGGGAGAAAACGTCTAGCTAGAAGATAGATTTTTAATTAATAACTTTATGAGGTCTCTTGAACATTTGATCTGGATGATTAACTTTGTAACATGTGTATTGTGATGATTTGATTTTCTTATTATGCGATATCTAAATTTGTTGGGATGTTGAACTCCTTTACTTTGCTTACTTTTGTGTTGCTGCTTGAAAATGTGGCGGTCTCAATTTTTTGAGATCGACAATATTGTTTGTTATTTTTATCGGCTTATGCAAGTATGTAGTGTACAACACCGAGTTCGCCTGAGGAGGTAAGGCCCGAAGATTAGTAATTTGGGCTGGTAGAGGTCATCTCGCCACTAAGGGGTCGCGAGAGTTGGGGGGTACGGGCCGAGGGGAGCTTGCAGGAGGGAATGCGAGACCCAGCCTAGGCGGATGTTGCAAGAAGGAGGGCGAGCGGGGCCTTCGCAGAGTGCTCACCTAAGAGGGGTTTCACGAGCCATACTCGCGAGGAGACTAGCGGGATCTCTCGCGAGTAGCCTTCTCGTAGGCCACTTGCCCATACGCTAAGGAGGCGAAATTACCCCTCTGCCCCTGGTGGTCTGCCGTTAGCTCCTCCAAACCGCGGAGTTTGGCTGTTAGCAAACCAAATTGGGGTGCGTTTAGTAAAACCAAAAGGCGGAATTCCGCTATTAACAGACCACGAACAAAAAACTATAAATAGATCTTGAAGGGCACCTATGGAGAGGATTCCAATCTTAGACTCTGAGCTTCCTCCTTTCTAGATTACTTTGGTTTAGCTCTCTAACTCTCCAAGGTACCCAGTCTCAGCTTTGTCTTGGGAGGGGAAGCGCTCAACAATCTTCTAGGTTTGTGGTGGGACCTCCTCGCTGCGACTAAGGTCTAAGTCTAGTTCTGAATCTCCAGTCTACTCTTTCCGAGGGATCGGTAATGGCTAGCTGCCCCTCAACTCGTTGAGGGCCCGAGCTTCACAAGAGACCGAGAAATTGGTTTCAACATTTTGGTGCGGTGAGCGTGGAGTGTAGCTAGTACAGGAAAGTTCCAAGGAAGGGACATGGCAGGAGATGAAGAGCAGGGCGAGGAGTTTTGCGGGTCACCCCCGGTGGTGACGCCGAGGATGTTCTCGGGCTTCAGTAGGGAAGTTCTCGACACCCTCAGGTTCGCAGTTGCAGCATTGCGAAGCGAGTTTGCGACTCCGATGGCTCAGGCGTTCCATCCTCCAGCAGCGGCTGGCGAGAATTCCCCAGGAGGAAGGACTGGAAAGGAGGTGGTCGGGGGGTCAGTGCATGACCTGGATGGGCGAGTGCTGTTCGCCAGCCTATCGAGCGAGGTTCTGGAGACCGCAGTGCCGGCGAGCACGGTATCAGTGAGTACGGTGCACGCGAGTGTGGCGCAGTCAAGCGCAATTCCAACGGGCGTGGCATCCGTGAAGGCAGTTCCTGTGAGTATGGCTCTCGCGAGCATGGCCCCAGCGAGCTCAAGCCTGGCGAGGACTAAAACAGTCAAGTCTTCGAGAACTCCAATGGGTTTATTAACAGATTGATCCACCAGTTGGAGAGTGATGTTTGTGGGTCTCAAGTCACCGGATCCCAACTCACGGAATATCGAGAGAGGCATCAAATTTATTGACGCGCCAGAGTCACAAATGCCTGATAACATTGTTATGATACTGCCAACCATTGACTGGAACTTCAGCAATGCGCAGTTTTGGGCCTCAAGGCATTCCAAGATACATTCAGTGAAGACGCGAAACTTGTCGACAGAAAGTTCAGGTGGGGAAATGTCATCCATTAAAGTCGTAGTGGGGGTGATGTTCATGGCCTCGCCACTTCCCGCGGAAGCACACCACATCCCACTGGTTCGTGAGATCTTATCAACAATTTGCCAAGCGTCAACGCTTGACCTACTGAACAATGATCCACCAGGGGCCACGTCAAAATAAGGTCTATACTCAGCTGATAACCCAAAGTAGAATATCTGAAGGCGTGTCAGTTCTATGAGCCTATGCACGAAGAATAATTTTTGAAGGGTGAGGAATCTTTCCCACACATCCATCAACTTCTCGTCCTTTTTTTGAGTAAATAATAACAATCTGTTATGCATTTCCAATAGGTACAAACGTGAATAGAATTTGCAAAGGAATTCCTCTTGCACTTTTGTTGTGGAAATGATTTATCTTAACCCCTAATATGAGTAGAATATAAATTCTAAGAATGAAAAATTATTCTAAGTAAATATGCGTCGAATAGTATTCGACGCAACGTCGAAGTGTAGTCGACGTTCCTCTCAGAATGAGTCGAAGTAACTCTAAACAGAATTCGACGTAACCTATGTCGACGTAACTCTGACTTCTAGTCGACGTATCTAATGAAGTCGATGCACCTTAGTCGACGCACCTTCCATATTCTCCTCTCGACGTCTAGCCAGTCTGTAATCGACGCTTCCGTCGAATATTAATCGACGCACGTCGATTCCTATGATAAATTCAAAACACGCCAGATCTCTTTCCTTCTTTCTGTAGATCTGATTCTTATGGAATTATATTTTTCTTTTATAGCCGTTCTGAATCAGTCTTTCCTTCAATTTGATTCTTGGCTAAATTGATTAAGTTTATTATGGATATTATTTGAAATCAGAATGATCTCTTTCCTTCTACAGAAATATTGAATATGGAATCTTTCCTCTCTTACTATTTCTTTAACTGCTAATTGATTATTCTCCTATAGTATTCTTTGAATAAACAGTGCTATAAATATGAGGGAAGTCGGCAGAGAAGAAAGTCAAGTGATCCACTCCATACATTTGAAATAGAGGAAAAGCTCCCAAGAGAAAAGTGAGAAAAGCTGAGAGAAGTGATAGTGTGCTGAAGCAAACAACAAGCCATACTGCTGCAATTTCTGATAGCTCTCATTGAAAGAGAAAAAGGCATACAATCTCCTTCTCACTATAGAAGAGAGATTTCATTCATTATTTCTTGTGCTTCTAATCTTCTTGCTAGGAAGAAGATTCTTTCTTGTTTTAATTACTTCTTCTACTTCTTCTTTTTATCTTCATTTCATTTTCAAACAGTGTAAAAGAGTTTTTAGAATCTCTCTTCAAAAAATTCAGTTGTACTGGTTCTAAGAGTCTCCTTATCAAAAGACTCAGTGCAAGATAGTGAATTCCTACCAAGGGGGTAGAAGAGTGGACTACCCAAAGTTTGGGGAACCACTATATTTCTTTGTGTTGTGCTGTGATTTTCTTCTTGCTATTTTCCTTCTTTACTTGCTTAATTCTTGTTGGTGTGTGGGAAGCTTAAATCTGTGATTATTACACTTATATATATATATTTGCACAAAGTATTTTTAAATCTCTATTCACCCCACCCGCCCCCCCCCCCCCCCCTCTAGAGAATTCTAGTGAGGTTAACTGTGCACTTTCAATTGGTATCAAAGCGAGGTTGATCTAAAAAGGGTAACTCCTTGATCAAAAATATCCTACCTCATATATATATATATTTCTAAAAACTATTTCTTTTACATGGCACAAATCAAAGATTATGCTTCCACCAGGCCACCAATGTGCAATCTTGAAAAGTTTGCAGTTTGGAAAACAAGAATTAGGATTTATATGAATTCTATTGATGAAGAATTATTTAATGTTATTTTGATAGGTCCTCCCAAGCCTTATAGAAGAGACTCAAGTGGTGAAGAGACTCAAACACTTGTCCCATGGGCTGAGTGGACAGTTGAAGAGAAGAAGGCAGGAACATGTGATGCAAAAGCTGTGAACATTCTTGTCTCAACCCTCTCAGATGAAATCTTTCAAAAGGTTGTTGACTGTGAATCAGCCAAAGAAATCTGGGAGGCTCTTACAAAGATGGTAGAAGGAAGTGCTGATGAAAGGAAAGATAGGAAGGCTCTATTGATCTCCCAATATGAGAACTTCCAAAAGAAGAATGAAGAAAGTATATCTGAGATATATGACAGATTCAGTCTGATCATCAATCAATTAAGAAACTTGGACAGAGAGATCTCTCTCACAGAGATCAATGACAAAATATTAATGAGTCTCCCAAGTTCATGGGACTCAAGAATATGGGCAAAAAGAGATACAAGAGGACAAAAGGAAATCTCAACAAATGCTCTCTTAGGAAAACTTAAATCCTATGAGCAACTACTAAAAACTAGAGAAGAGAAGGGAAGAAGGGAAAATGTTGGATCTTGTGGCGCCCTTAGAGGGGGGGGGGTGAATAAGGGCCTTTTTAAATTATGATTTTTTACTTAAGAATTTTTAAAACAAATTTTGCTTTTCTAAAAATCACTTATAAAAAATTTACAAACTATGAAATTTTTAAATTAGATCAAACACAAATTTCTAAGTTAAAGATTAAGTAACCAAATTTGCAATTAAAGAAAAGGCATAATATTTTAATCATGAAATTCTCATACAATAAAAATGATCTTATTAATGCTTAAAATCAAGACATAAATAAGATAATAAACTTTTGACAATTTTTGTTTACCAATCCTTCTCCCCAGGATCGGAAGGCTAGCACTTGTCTTTCCCTAGACCAAGCCCAAGCCTATCCTCTAGATCTTCCCAAGATCTAGACGTAGCAAACAAGGCCACGATTTCCCACCAAGCCACGCAAGGACTTGGACGCTCCGCACAAGGAAGCGATTTTCCCCTAAGCCACGCAAGGACTTAGACGTCACGCACAAGGAGACGATTTCCCTACCAATACAAAGTGAACTGTATATAAATGAAAATACAAATAAAATGAAGAACTCCCTAGAAATTCAGATCTCTGAAAGGAAGGTTGAAGCCTCGAGATGATCGTAGATGTAGAAGCGCGTCCGATCTCGTCTTCAATTTCAAACCTTCTCAGCATAAATGGGAGTTCTTGAGGTTCTGGAGCTCTCTGGTTCGTATGCACTCAGGAAAGGACTTGGAATTCTCAAAGCTCTGAATGCACGAACAAAATGAACCCATTTATAGATTTTCACTATCGCCTAGGCGACATCGCTGTCGGAATTCCGACAGCCCCAAACTGCTGTTCGTCGTGCTGTCGTGCGGGCAGTTGCTGTAACTTCTGCGCTGTCGCCTGGGCGACATCGAGTGTCAGAATTCCGACAGCGCCAAACTTCCGTTCGTCGTGCGGGCAGTTGCTGTAACTTCTGCGCTGTCGCCTGGGCGACATTGAGTGTCGGAATTCCGACAGCTCCTCTTCATTTTTGCTGTCCGCAACTTCTCCAGACTGTATATTGAGTCGTTCTCATCTCCGAAATGGGGTGGCACATTCTGTAACTCTTCCTGGATTGAAAGTTATGTCCATTTTAAGATCAGCACACAAAACTCATCCTTTTGCTTTTTCTAATGTGTACACATTCTCGGATCATGCCCATGAACGAGGACTTGTCTCCTCATTGAACCTGTACAACCTGGACACTATAAACACACAAAAGACTAGATCAAATATAACACTGTATTTGTTATTCTCAAACCAAGAGATGCGGAACATAGGCTCTAACAATCTCCCCCTTTTGATAATAACAAATACCTGTATGAGAAATTAGTGAGATTAAGACAATTTGTGTTTATAGATAAGTGCGGTAATAAGATATGCATGAATAACATATTAAGAGCGTGATAGAATTGAAAGCGATAATGCCTACTCTTTCTATATCAAGTCCTCCCCTACATTAGTGTCTCTTATAAACTACTCCACATAAATAACTATTTTATTAGATTTCTCAATTTCTTCTCCCCCGTTGTTATTAACAAAAGTGGGTAGGGATGAGTGTATATCTTATAAGATAGGTAAGGAACCATTTATTGAAGGATTTTCATGATCGAGCATATGATAGTGTATGCACCTCCTATATGATTACTCCCCCTACAAATATACCCATTTTTTTTAGTTTAATATCATTATAATGCACTCCCCCTAAATATTAGATTTATGCAATTTAATCTCCCCTTTTGGTAGAATCAAAAGAGGGTTTAGGTGAGGGTAGTAAGGAGGCATTTCTTATAAATGATAAAGCATGATCGAGCTTTTGTAATATAGATAATGATAAAGCTTTTAAGCATAGTATATAAGAGATTTCAAAAAAAAAGAGTTGTAAGCAAGCGGAAGATTATAAGAAACATCTTTTCGTAAGCATGAAAATCAGTGTTATAAATATGAGTTTAGGTGCAAAATGTAAAGATGTTTTAACCTTTTTGAAATCTCAAGTTTTTTTTTCATAAATATACCAAGCATGAAATGAACACATCAAAAAGAAAATATACTACAATGTTACTTAATTTTAAGTTCAAAAAATACCAAAACATTGTAGAGATCATGCTAGGTTATCTAGTGCATTTCTTATATAAAGAGTAGTATAGATAAGCATTAGAATCCAATACTTATGAGAAGAAGTGTTATGAAAGATAATGATGTGCACATAAGTGTATTTTGGGCAATGTTAACAATTTATTTAAAACACAAAATACAAGTCATATATAGAGTAAAGTGCATAATAAAACAAAAGTATATTTACTTTCACACACTTTAATGCACACTATTTTATAAAAAGTTGTGTACTAATCAAGGGTTGCACAAGACACTTTACTATTCTTTCCAAGGTGCTCAACCTCACAATGCTTATGAAGACTTATCAGGAGGTTCAAGTAGTGCTTGGTGGAGTTATATTTATCTACATATATAATTTTTTTAACATTTGTGAGACAACATTCTCCGAATACACTTGTTTTGCAAACCCAAAAAATTTTAACTTAACCACTTTTCTAAATTTCACAACTGCAATTCAAATGTAGTGTAGGAAATAAACTTATGCAAGATTTAATTTATTGTACAAATACAATACACAAGCAAGCATTTTTAGATTTAAACATACATGTTGATTACCAAAATAAGTGAGTGAAAGGTATCATTATCAATCATAATACATTTACTCATACTTAGAAGCATGCTAAGCTTGGTTCTACACATATTTTTCAATACAATTTATGCACTTTAAATAGATATATCAAAGCATGATAAACAAAACAATGTTCATAGTAATTTGAAGGAATAAATTTTAACATTGTAAAAAATTCTAAATAATAGAATTTATTTATGCTTGATATTGACAATAAAGATCATACAGTTTTTTTGTTTTATCATTTTTAAATCAATTAAAAAAATCACAAAAAAAATTTTTTTGTAATTTTTGAATTTTGAATTTTTTATTTGATTTTTGATAATATGAATAAAAACAAAATAACAAAAAGTCAGAAACACAAAAACTAAGTAGTACATATGAACTAAAATATTTTATAGATTTTTAGAAATTTTAAAAATCAGAATAAGATAAATTATACAAACACAAGAGGACATTTTTTTTATTAAATAACCCAAAATATGCATGATTTAAGTGATAAGTAAATAAAATGATCATGCAAAGAGTAAAATAAGTATGTCCTAAGATTCAAGACTACCCTAACTAAATGTCTACACCCTAGCCCCGTACTAAATGATGGATGGGCATAAGGAGCTGCACACATGCCGTAGGTTGGGGTGTTAGTCCCATATGCACACACTAGAGAACACTCAACCTAGCACTCTTTCCCCCCAGTGTCGCAAGGCCCCACTAGAACCCTCCCCGGTTAAGGACAAGACATGACTTAGAGGTTAGGTCTCTAATGCTTACAACCCTACGCCCCCGCTATTTTAGAGATATCAAGTCATAGGTGAATAATCTTTGTACAACCTATGCTCTTAAACTATGGGTTGATTTATAAACTATGGGTTTTGTTTAATATGATGAGTATATAAAGCCGCATAGTTTTTCTACTATTGTGAGATGACGATATGAGATAATTAGCACAATTACTAATATTCAATAAGTGACAATGCTAGTGTGATGAGTTTTGGGTTTAATGTCATGTCATAAGATTAACATTTTATATTGCATGTATTCCAAACTAGAGTTTCAAATTATAGATCTAGTATAAGGTGATGATATTAATTTATTCTTATTATTACATAATTGATTCTAGAATCTATATATATGTGAGATACATGCAATCAATAACAAAGCATATCTATGCACCAAATGTGAAGAAACAATTATTCATATTTCTATCATAATATTCATAATTCCTAGCTAATAGACATTATTGATCTTAGATATTTTTTGATTGAACATGAATTATGATTTACGATTACAGAGAATTTTGCATAGAATAATTGTTGGATACCATGATTAATGTGAATTCTATTCTTTCTAGACATATGACAATACGATTTGATGATTTTCTTTTGAATAAGCATGTTTGATTTTTTTTTAAGTCTAGAAAAAGATGATCATGTAATCATATCAAAGACAAAGATCACATATAGAATGTTTTGAAATTGTTTAATAAAATTGCATTCAATAATTAAATTTATTGATCTTTGGTTTTGCATGATAATATATGATTCATGATACAATATTCATATATATTCTAATGATTAATCCATAAACTATGTGGTTGTTGGAATTTTAGTATTCTATTATAATTTCAAATCACATAGTTATCATCAAATTTAAATAACATTGTACATGTTATACCTAGCATAAATATATAAGCATGGACCAAGAAGTGAAGCTAGAATGATGAGTTTGAATGCAATGTTATTACCTAGGATTAATGGAGATAATGTTGCATGTAATATGAGAAGTTTTCAAATTAATTTTCTTTAGACCTAGAATGAAATGATTAATCTTTTGATTTGATCTTAATGATACAAGATGATTCTAAGGTCTAAATTTCATGCAAACATTGGTGACACACATCACACACATAATATCTAAATTAATATATGAATCAATTAAACTAATGATAGCATGTGATGAAAAATCCATAAACACAGAAATTTCCAAATCAAGCGAACTAAGATAGCTTTTAAAACGGAGTTGAAATTGGGCAAGTTGACAGCACCAAAAGAACTCAAATGAGCAAGCCTAGTTTGCCGTTGGATGGAGATTTTTGTGCTCTTTCCGAAAATATATTAAACGCGAAAATCAGGCGAGCGGATCAAAAGATATGGATGGTTGAAGTTTTGATCGTAAACTAGCATTTTTGAAAGATTAAAACATGCGTTTAGATGAATTTTTGTTTTCAATTTTTCTATATAATTTTCTTCATTATAATGGATATCATATGCAGCAAACAAAAATAGAAAAGAATAAAAAATGTTGCGCATTTTAATTTTTAGTTTAAGCCCTTTAATAAACCATTTAAATCCAATCTTTAAAATAGTTTCAATAGTCTTGATAATAATTTCAATATTCAATTTCTAATGATAATTCAAGACAATTAAGGGTAAAGGATTTAAAAAGAATAAAGACCAATCAAAGATGAGAGATTGATCACTTTGAAAATAAAAAATATATGACTTAATGTTCAATTTTAATACAAATTTGATTTGATATAAACATTAGGCTTAATATATGAAAGTCATATTTCATGATATATAAAGTGATCATAGCATGTTTGTTCAAAAAATAAAAAATAAACAAAAGAAAAGTAACAATAAGCATATCATGAAGTAGAGTAGTGATATTTCATTTTTATTTGTTTCTACTTCATGCAAATGATAAGATACTAATGAATAAGAGAGTTAGGTATCCAAAGGGGACCAAGTGGGATGGTTCCTTTGGGTACCCAAATACATCGTGGTGGCTTTTGGGAAGATAATGATGAATGGGCTTTTTCAAGTAAAGATGATATGTCATTTTTCTTTATGGGTCTCCATTTATACATTGGTTGTTTATCACTTAAATCCATATAATGATTATATGACATCTTTTTGTGATGATAGTTGTTTGAAAAATAATTCATTTGAGATTTATGTTTATTCAAATTATTTTTCAAAATAGATTGATGTTGATAATCATAATGAATTTTATTATATGGATTCTTTGAAAATTTATAAGAGTGATTGCCTTTCTTTAGAATTGAATGTTGAAAGAGAGGGTTACAATAAATTTTAAATGATTGATTCTTAATTTGATGATTTTCATTTCCACTCTTTCTTATAGACATACTCTTATAATATGAAGGAAAATATTTTATAGTTTGATTTTCATGAAAAGGAGTTTTTAAATTTGAGTCATGATTGAAAATATATTGAGACTTATAATAGTGACTCTTAAGAATTTTGTGAGGGTCATAATTCTTTTTGAAACTAAACTCCTTTTGAGTTGATGTATGAAAATGATCCTTTTTAGAAATGATTTTGTAAGTTTATTTATATTTGTTATTTAAAATCTTATGATGAAAGTTATTACAAGTAATTAGAACTTTTTCAACAAAAGATTTTAATTGTCTTAACTTACAAGTTAAAGCATCATTTTCAAATATTAATTTTTCATTATGCTTTTTAGAAACTAAGAGCCCTTTTCATTTTCCTTGAATTGTTCTTTTAATAAATTGCAATCAAAACAAGGAGTAGGAATTTCAACTAAAGAGCAAGATGGAGAAGCCACATCATAATTAGATTCTACATTAACATTAGCTTTTAACCTTTTATTTTCTAAACGTAATTTATCATTTGTAATTTTCAATTTCTTAATTTTACGTTTAGCAACTTGTAGCATATGTAATGTGGAAATAGAATTAGCCATAAGGATAGAAGAATTTGATTTACTTACATTGCTATCGGGAGAGGCAAGATTTGAACATAAAGTTCCTTTCACATCTTTTTGGCACTCCTCTTCCAAAGACAACATTTCTTCTTCTCTTCCACTTGATGTGCTCTCCAGGGTTTCATCCTGAGATATTCTTTCTTGATTGCTTGTGCCAATTTGAATGTTTTCCAAATGTTGTGCATGCTCCAAACCTATACACGGAAGATCAAACATTTCATCAAGAAATTTTCAAACTTTGTAAGCATTAGTAAAACAATAAATCAATTTGGAAATATCTTTTGATAAAGCACAAAATAAAGTATTCATAGCCTTCGCATTTAAATGACATTCCAATTTATTTGATTCATCTGCTGGTCTTTTAATTGACGTATTCCAAATTTTGATATCATATGTGTCATAAAAAAATTTCATTAAAATTTTCCACCCATTATAATTTTTGCCCATAAATAAAGGAGGTGATAATACTTTTTCATTTATATTAAAATTTTCCCCACTAGTAGAAGTGAGATCATGATCAAGAGGCGCCATTATTCCCGGTTGTTAAGCCGATTTGGAATAACCTGGCTCTGATACCACGTGTTGGATCTTGTGGCGCCCTTAGAGGGGGGGGGGGGTGAATAAGGGCATTTTTAAATTATGATTTTTTACTTAAGAATTTTTAAAACAAATTTTGCTTTTCTAAAAATCACTTATAAAAATTTACAAACTATGAAATTTTTAAATTAGATCAAACACAAATTTCTAAGTTAAAGATTAAGCAACCAAATTTGCAATTAAAGAAAAGGCATAATATTTTAATCATAAAATTCTCATACAATAAAAATGATCTTAACAATGCTTAAGATCAAGGCATAAATAAGATAATAAACTTTTGACAATTTTTGTTTACCAATCCTTCTCCCAAGGATCGGAAGGCTATCACTTGTCTTTCCCTAGACCAAGCCCAAGCCTATCCTCTAGATCTTCCCAAGATCTAGACGTAGCACACAAGGCCATGATTTCCCACCAAGCCACGCAAGGACTTGGACGCTCCGCACAAGGAAGCGATTTTCCCCTAAGCCACGCAAGGACTTAGACGTCACGCACAAGGAGACGATTTCCCTACCAATACAAAGTGAAATGTATATAAATGAAAATACAAATAAAATGAAGAACTCCCTAGAAATTCAGATCTTTGAAAGGAAGGTTGAAGTAGAGATGATCGTAGATGTAGAAGCGCGTCCGATCTCGTCTTCATTTTCAAACCTTCTCAGCATAAATGGGAGTTCTTGAGGTTCTAGAGCTCTCTGGTTTGTATGCACTCAGGAAAGGACTTGGAATTCTCAAAGCTCTGAATGCACGAACAAAACGAACCCATTTATAGATTTTCACTGTCGCCTGGGCGACATCGCTGTCGGAATTCTGACAGCCCCAAACTGCTGTTCGTCGTGCTGTCATGCGGGCAGTTGCTGTAACTTTTGCGCTGTCGCCTGGGCGACATCGAGTGTCAGAATTCCGACAGCGCCAAACTGCCGTTCGTCGTGCTGTCGTGCGGGCAGTTGATGTAACTTCTGCGCTGTCGCTTGGACGACATTGAGTGTCGGAATTCCAATAGCTCCTCTTCATTATTGCTGTCCGAAACTTCTCTAGACTGTAGATTGAGTCATTCTCATCTCCGAAATGGGGTGGCACGTTCTGTAACTCTTCCTGGATTGAAAGTTATGGCCATTTTAAGATCAACACACAAAACTCATCCTTTTGCTTTTTCTAATGTGTACACACTCTCAGATCATGCCCATGAACGAGGACGTGTCTCCTCATTGAACCTGTACAACCTGGAAACTATAAACACACAAAAGACTAGATCAAATACAACACGGTATTTGTTATTCTCAAACCAAGAGATGCGGAACATAGGCTCCAACAGAAAACACTCCAACCTCTTCAAAAGATAGAAACATTGTATTGAAAGCAACAGAAGAAGAAACCTCTGTTACTGAAGAAGAACTGTTCAGCCTCCTGGCCAGAAGATTCAATAAATGGGTCAGGCCAGATGGGTCTAGAAGGAGAGAGTCAAAATCAAGGTATGACAAGACTCCATCTAAAGAAATTGTTTGCTACTCCTGCAGGAAAACTGGACATATTGCTCCAGAATCTCCAGAAAATGCTGAGAAAAAGAAAGATCTCAAGAAGAAGGGGAAGAAGAAAGAAAGAGGCTTCATTGCAGAAGCTTGGAGTGAGACAGATTCTGAAGATAGCACTACATCTAAAAGTGACAATGAAGAGTCTAAGCAAGAAGACCTATGTTTAATGGTCTTGGAAGCACAGAAGAAGAATTTGTTGCTGAATCATGGAGTGAAACAGGATCAGAAGGAAGCATCTCCTCAACAGCAAAAGAAGATAACCTTATTCTTATAGAGGAATCTGAGGATAAGGATGAGGTAAGCATTTTTGATGAAATAGATTTCCTATGTGATGATTTTAAAAAGGATTTTGAAAGACTCTGTTTAGATCAACTAAAAGCTAAACAAGAAATTAAGGATCTAAAAGAACAAATTAAAATGAGAAAAATAGAAGATACATGATCAAAAAATTTTGAACTAAGGTGTGAAATTTATAAAACAGAAAAGGAAATAAATAGTGCTAAAATAGAAAATCAACTCCTTAAGAAGAAAGTATCCCAGGCAAAAGCTTTTGATGAATCTATAAATGTCAGAAGCCAAACACTTAAAGAAATCACTGAAAAACAAACAATCAGACATAAGAATCTGGGGCTAGGGGATGATCCTTCAACCAGTTTAACACCATCTACCAAACCTGCTTGGATGAGCCCTGTCAAATTTACTAAACCCATTAGATCAACAAACTTAGAAGAAGACTCACAAAATAAATAAGAAGACTTCACCCACAAGGAGGTAAACCACCTTGATGAATCATCATCATACCATTCAGAAGAAAACACTCAAACTACCTCTGAGAAGGCAACTAGGCCAAAAGAAACAAGTTATAAAGAAACAAAACTCCAATAAAAAAAAAGGAAAAATAAAATCTATGAAGACACAATTGCATCGACTTCATATCGACGCATGAATGATAGTACGTCGAATTCTACTCGACGCAATCTCTTAGATGCTTCGACCTCAAATCGACACATGAATAAAAATGCGTCGACTTACAATCGACGCAACTACTTCCATGCATCGATTCCAGATCAACGCAATCTAGAGAAAGCGTCGAATATATATCGACACAACTCTCAACATATGTCGAATAGATATCGACGCATAAAACCTCAGACCAACTTAAATACAGGACATAGCTATTCTTCAAAAACTCTCTATCTTAACCCCCATTCAGGACCCTTTTATCCTGATCAAAACTTCTATCCTAATCAAAACTCTTATCATAATCACAATTTCTATCCTGATCAAAACTTTTATCCTAATCAACAACTCTATCCTAATCACCATCTTTATCCCTCCCTAAACTCAAATTTCCTTAATCAAAAGACAATTAGGCGTTATATCTATAATAAAATTGGCCACACTGCCAAACAATGTTGGCACAATCAATCCAACTGTTTATAAAATTAGTTCAAGGGTGACTTAGAGAACCTTAGGATTAGGAAGAAATAATCTCTGGAGAAAAACCTGGAATTTTCAGACAAAGTAAAAGTCACGTCGATCTCTTAATCGACGCATAAGTCGATAGGAAACCCTATCAGACTATACCGACGCATACGTCGACTTCAACTCGACGCAACATTGACTTCATGAAAAAGGCGGCAATACTAAAATATTTTCGGTCACATCTATTGATGTACCGAATAAACCTCGAGTTGTGTCACGTATCGACATTTCACCTGACTTAAATAGACTCTTCAGTTAAAATTATGCACACTCCTGAGCTTCTCTCATCCTTCTCATTTCTCTGTCCAGCCATCTCTTCCTCTCTCTCACTGACCTAAATGGCTCCCAAGATAAACTCTGGTTTCGATATTGACCTTTAATCCTTCCAAGCCGCCGCCGAAAACTATAAAAGCATCATAGCTCTCTTCACTGAATCTGGTTTGGACAAACTCATTTCCACAAGATGCAGAATCTTAGAGACAGAACTCACTAAGTTAATGAATCATGTTCAGATATCTGAGCAAGGAGAAATCACAGGAACACTCTATGAGACACCTGTCTCAATCTCAGCAGAACACCTTAGGGACACTTTTGATCTTCCATCAGGTACATACCATCACTATCCTTGTTCAAATCAAAAAGGGGAAGCAAATTATTTTCTAAAAATAACTAAATAAATCTCTATCATCATTCCCTTATCAGGTGATGAATCCGTGGAACTCACCCCTGAGGAAATCAAAAGTCTGTTAATCACCATGAAATTCTCCAAAGATAGACCAATCCACCTGAAGAAAATAGACTTTTCTGATGAATATAGGCTATTGGCAGACATAGTAGGAAAAGTTCTACTATGCAAAATCTCTGACCATGATGCAGTGCCCAAGAAGCAACTGAACATCATGGGGGCCCTTGTGTTGAAAAAGAAGGTTGACTGGGCCAGCTGCTTACTAAAAATGATAGGCTATAAATATTCTCACAAAGAGAATGCATATATGAGGATCATGAGTTAGGTACTCCTCCACTCCTTCCCTGACCTATGTAGGTCAAAAGGAATCCCCATTCCTCCTGGAAAAAGGATGTCCATAGCTCTCTTCTCAAAATGGACCAGGCAAATTCCCAAGCCTGGTGCCATTCCTGACAGGACTCCCTCTCCTTCTAACTCTCCTAGCCATCCATCCTCACCTCCTCCTCTTCATACAGACACCTCTTCTCTACCAACATCATCCACACCCATAGCTTCTACTACCCTCACACCTCCTATCTTACCTACACCTTCACAACTACCAATTCAATCACCTGCTCAACCCTCCTATATTCCTCCACCTCCTCCAACAAACTCACCTCATTTTAATGATACAGTCCTCTCTCCACCTTCATCACCTCCACCTCCACCATCATCTCCTACTCCAACACACCTTGAACCATCTCCATCCACTGACACTCTCATCACCCAGTGTATCCAGTCAGCAGCCCAAAAATTTCAAGAAATGCTGGATGGACACTGCTCCCAACTTCACTCCTCCATCATGCACATGCAAACCCAAATAGATGGGGTCAATGCCTCTGTGCAAAGATTGAAGTCCTCTGTCTCTTCCTCTAAAGTGACCAAGTCTTTCTTAACCTCATTGGCTAAGAAGGTCAAGAAGGAGGAGAAATTAGATGAAGAGCAGCTCTCAAGTCATAAATCTCTCTCACACAAGTCCCCTCCTACTTCAATGCTTAAGACAATTGGGAATGAATTAGTACCAGAGCTACACACTGAGGACCAGATAATAGATGTACTCCTTATAGCAAGAGAAGCTACACAACAAGTAGTCCTCTTTCAAGAGGAGGCTAGCAGAGCAGAAGTTGAAAAGGAAACTGATGTTGAAGTTGAGAAAGAAAATGAAGCTGAAGCTCAGGGGCAGCCAAATGATGACATAACTGAAGCTAGAGCTGAGAAAGAAACTGAAGAGGCAGAAGTAGAAGGCTTAAACGAAGTTCCAACTCAGTGGGAGCAAACTACTGTGACTCAGGGGGAGCTGAGTGAATCACCTGTTACTGAGAAGGAGCAACCCACTTCTCCAAAAACTTTAGTATTCACTAGGAAAAGAAAAACTCCTCCTACCCCTCCTGAGTGATGTGTTGAATAATGTTGATATACTCTATACTCTTTCCCCCGTGCTTAAATACTGTTTATGAAGTCTGATTTTATTTTCTTCTAACTACTTAACATATTTCTTTTCTATATAAATGCCTTGCTGTGTTGATTAAAAGCTGGTACAATTTCTCCTTGAATAGGGTTAAGACAAATAGGGGAAATTGTTGGGGAAATGATTTATCTTAACCCCTAAAATGAGTAGAATATAAATTCTAAGAATGAAAAATTAGTCTAAGTAAATATGCGTCGAATAGTATTCGACGCAACGTCGAAGTGTAGTCGACGTTCCTCTCAGAATGAATCGAAGTAACTCTAAACAGAATTCGACGTAACCTATGTCGACATAACTCTTACTTCTAGTCGACGTATCTAATGAAGTCGACACACCTTAGTCGACGCACCTTCCATATTCTCCTCTCGACGTCTAGCCAGTCTGTAATCGACGCTTCCGTCGAATAGTAATCGACGCACGTCGATTCCTATGATAAATTCAAAACACGCCAGATCTCTTTCGTTCTTTCTGTAGATCTGATTCTTATGGAATTATATTATTCTTTTATAGCCGTTCTGAATTAGTCTTTCCTTCTAATTGATTCTTGGCTAAATTGATTAAGTTTATTATGGATATTATTTGAAATCAGAATGATCTCTTTCCTTCTACAGAAATATTGAATATGGAATCTTTCCTCTCTTACTATTTCTTTAACTTCTAATTGATTATTCTCCTATAGTATTCTTTGAATAAACATTGCTATAAATAAGGGGGAAGTCGGCAGAGAAGAAAGTCAAGTGATCCACTCCATACATTTGAAATAGAGGAAAAGCTCCCAAGAGAAAAGTGAGAAAAGCTGAGAGAAGTGATAGTGTACTGAAGCAAACAACAAGCCATACTGCTGCAATTTCTGATAGCTCTCATTGAAAGAGAAAAAGGCCTAAAATCTCCTTCTCACTATAGAAGAGAGATTTCATTCACTATTTCTTGTGCTTCTAATCTTCTTGCTAGGAAGAAGATTCTTTCTTGTTTTAATTACTTCTTCTACTTCTTCTTTTTATCTTCATTTCATTTTCAAACAGTGTAAAAGAGTTTTTAGAATCTCTCTTCAAAAAATTCAGTTGTACTGGTTCTAAGAGTCTCCTTATCAAAAGACTCAGTGCAAGATAGTGAATTCCTACCAAGGGGGTAGAAGAGTGGACTACCCAAAGTTTGGGGAACCATTATATTTCTTTGTGTTGTGCTATGATTTTCTTCTTGCTATTTTCCTTCTTTACTTGCTTAATTTTTGTTGGTGTGTGGGAAGCTTAAATCTGTGATTATTACACTTATATATATATTTGCACAAAGTATTTTTAAATCTCTATTCACCCCCCACCCCTCTAGAGAACTCTATTGAGGTTAACTGTGCACTTTCAACTTTGCTCCACGAACGAGTTTGGTTCAATTGCACTTCACGATACCAAACCCGGGCTTTACCTGCCAATGAGAATGCGAACAACTATATCTTGACTTTATCAGAATCATCATCAACATACTGAAAAGTGCTGAAGATTTCAAGAAAGTTCTGCAGGTGGGACTATGCATCCTCACTAGGGGTCCCCCAAAATAAGTTACCTTGAGAAACAAAAGTAACAAGCTCTGCAGATATTTCAAAACAGTTGCCAGCCATGCTATGCAAATAGGCAGAAGGAAGATTAAATGATTAACCTCTAAATGACAGAATGGCACGTAAGTGAACGAAAAGAAAAAAACTAGAGATCTCCATGATTATTTCCTATCAACCAAATCATGACACCAATTGCAGTCCCCGACAATGGTGCCAAAAACATGACATGCATACGGCAAGTGTACCGGTCGTATAAGTAATAAAAGTTGGGGGAGACTCCCCGAATATCATTCTCAAAGGACTGCAAGTTGGGGTGTATGATTTTCTCATTAGGTAAATGAATTATAAAGATTTCTATGGTTTTAAAAAGTGGGTTTGATTTGGTTTTCATAATTTAACAACAATAAAAGCAAAATGTTGTTCGAGAGCACCGCTTCTCTTGGTGAGATGAAGTGCAGGCTGCAATGTCGTGCTTTGGTAAGCGGATGGACGGAAGGCAGATGGAGGGAATTATCTCTAGTGCGGTAGTAAGGGTCGCAAACACCTCTTCGAAGTCTCACCTCTAGTTTTTGCTAGAGTGGCTCAGTTAGTGCGTGTATGGGGTGGATGTGGAATGGAGGCAAGGCGCATCATAACATAACATCAAAGTGGAGAAAATAGCTTGGCATGCTTTCATTCATAGACAAATAAAGAGCACTCTAGGCTCATTACAAATATTTAGAAGTTCATCTCACAAATAGACAAAGGGTAGAGTGAACCACAAGAAGAAAAGTCTCGTCGTGGATCGTGGCCGGAATGGTGGGTTGTCAAGCTGCCTCCGAGCTCAGTCAATGGTTGCTTCTGAGATCTAGAGGTTGTCACTACCTCTAACCTTCTTTGTCTTCTTCTCTAGTGTAGGCTCCTTCTTCTTCACCAAATAGAATACCCCAAACCTTGATGTGCGGGTTGTAGATGGCCGGGAAGTCTTTCAGATCCTTGGATGTGGCTTAGAATCACCGTAGAAAGCTTCCCAAGTGGAGGAGGTGGATGGAGGGTTGGTAGAGCGATGGAAATGGCGGAGCTGGAATGGAAATGGCGGGCTCGATCTATCTTCCCAAAAAGGGCGAATCCTGCAGCTTTTATAGTAAACAGTCAAAAAATTTGTCAAGTACGGTCGAACGCGTAATCGTGCATGAACCGTGCATTATTAATGAAGCAAAAAGCTCAGAAAGAAGAAGCAGAGTGCCCGTGCATTTTACTCACGCGCGGTCAAAGCCGACCGTGCATAAAAATGCATGGGCAAATTCCGAAAGCTAGAATTTCAGCTAACTAGAGGAGCTCGTGCGATTTTACTCACGCACGGGCAAACCAACCGTGCGTGAACAAAATGTACGAGCAAATCTAGATCACCATTTTGAACCACGGATGACTGCGCACGATCAGAGCAATCGTGCATCAAGGAAACGCGCGACCGTGTGATTTATGCAGACATGAAATCTGGGCAAAATTTCTGCATAACAATCAACACAGGAATCACACATCTGGGAATACCCCTCCAGCTCAATCCAGAAAGAGAAAAAGGGTGAGGAGCACCATTTGCTTACCCCCCAATGATATGGAGCGCAATTGCACACCAAAATGGGCTTAAATAGTGCACATAGCGTGAAAATGAATACAAGTGAAATACAAGCGATTATAGCTTGAACAAGATGTGCACATGAGTGAAAATTAGCTCGGATGAGTCCATAAAATAGTGTAAATATTGGACTCATCAAATAGTAAAAAGACTTTTTTGTTTTCTATCCTGACTCGTATCCCCACGAACCGGTGACTTTAGCCTATCCTTCCACGGATATGGCCTCAAGACGTCCTAGCCAATCCTCCCCTGAATACGGCCTCGATTACCCCCTAAACCTACACTAGATCTATTCGCCAACACGAGGCAAATTTTTTCCCTAAGTCCTACCCAGACCTATTTGCCAACACAATGCAAATTCCTCCCTAAGTCCTACCCATACCTAGTCGCCAACACGAGGAGAATTCTCTAAACAATTACAAAAGATATGAAATAAAATAGCAACCACAATATTAAAAACACCCTCTAAGAAACTTCTGAAGCCGGAGACGAGAGATCGATGTAGAATAAGCAATGTTGAAGCAATCACCCTTCGGATATAGCGTGATGAAGTCCTTCAGAAACTCTCTAAGCTTTTGGTGGGAGATCAACTCTCGGCAGAATATGGCTCTGGAATTTTGGCACTGGATCTCTCTCTAGGATGTGTGTTCAAAATGAGAGAAAAGGGCTCCTTTTTATAGCCTTGGAGCTAGCGCATTTGCTAGCGCTACCGTCGGCGCTATCCCGGATTAGGAAACATTCTCCGCGTGGATATCTTTATTCCAAGGAAACCTTTCCAAAAATCATCTTGTGCTCCGCGCTACCGCCTGCGCTATCCGCTATCGCCTGGCACTATCGCTATCTATACTTGCATTTCAAACTTGCCTAATCAGAGCTAGCGCCTGCGCTAGTGGATAACGTTGGTGCTAGTGACCATGTTGGAATTTTGGTATCAAACTTGGGGGCAACCTTCTTATGTTATACTTGAGCAATATGGCTTTGTTTCATGCACACTTAAATATACAAGATAATACACATAGGATTTGTTATTCTCAAATCTAGGAGATGCGGAAGACCATGTTCCAACAAACTCCCCCTTTTGATAATAACAAATCCATTAATGATAAATCAGAGAATTAATACATATAGCATGATGAAATCTACTTGTATGTGTGTGTGAGTGATGACTTAGGATAATTGTCATTTTGGGTATTTAGAATTGCTCCCCCTAAATGCATGCTCCCCCTATGTGAATGCTCACCTTATATGTAAGCTATCATCTTAATCATTAATCATGTTAGTTTTCCCATTTGATAGTGATTTTATTTACCATGTTAGTTCTCCCCCTTTTGTTATTAGCAAAAGTGGGTTAAGATAGCACGAGACATAGAAAGAGGTTTTTTGAGTAAAATATAAGGCATGATCAATCTTATAGAGGAAATGAAATTATAAGGAGTTTTTAGCATAAAATTTTTAATTGAAATAAATCAGAGTTTTTAGCATAAAAATGATATGCGTGTTAGAACAACCAATATAAAGTTTACCAAGCAAGTTTACCACTTGTTGAAGGAAAAGAATTTTAAGATTCAAGTGATGATACACACAAAAGAAAAGACTTTAAATAAGCATGAAAGTGCAAGGTAAAAAATTATATGGTAATGATGCGGAAGACTTATAGAAATACAAGAACCATCTTTTTGTAATCATAACTATTCATATGGAGAAATATGAGTTGAATTCCAAAATGAGAAGATGTTTTTGTAAATCATTTTTCTTTTGAAATCTTTAAAGATTACAATAAATTTACCAAGCATGAAAGAAAGATATCAAAAAGAGACTACTACAATATTATTTTAATTCACAAATTCAAGAGATACCAAATATTGTAAGAATCATGCTAGGTTATCTAGTGCATTTTATATATAAAGAGAGTATAGAATTAGCATTAGGATCCAATACTCATGAGAAGAAGTGTTATGGAAGATAATGATGTGCACATAAGTGTATTTTGAAGAGAGTAAACAAATGATTTAATCAAAAATACAAGACATATGTAGAGTAAAGCGCACAATAAAGTACAAATAATTTTACTTCCACATACTTCAATACACAAAGAAAATGTACAACTACCAAGGTGCTTTGCACACACAATGCTCATTAAGACTTATTAGGGTGCAAAGTAGTGCTTGGGGGATCACATACTTTATTTTTCAATATTGATTTTTCTTGTGATCCGGTGTACTTAAGAATAAGTGGTGTAAAGAAACAACTTATGGTTTGCACAAGACACTTTACTACTCTTTCCAAGGTGCTCAACCTCACAATGCTCATTAAGACTTATCAGGAGGTTCAAGTAGTGCTTGGTGGAGTTAACTTTGTCAATTAATTTCATGATTTTTTGTTTGTACAAAGTTCTCCAAATACACTTATTTTGCAAACCAATGAAATTTTGAAAGCTCAACCACTTTTCTTAATTTTTGATAGTGCAAATAAATGTAGTGTAGGTAAGATACTTTTGCAAATTTAATTCATTGTGCTAAGGAACTTTGATTTTTTGCCCGTCATGTGCTTAGAGCGGCCCGAGTCCAAGTACCATATGTCCTCCTTGTCCTTAGCCTGCCTGCAAATCTAGAAGGAAGATGAGAGAAAAGATCCGGATACCCAAGAGGTACCACCCATAGAATAAGTGGAAGTCTTAGGTACCCAGATTTGCTTTAAAGATCCCTGTATTATTTTTCTGCAAGAGCTAGACGTGTGTCCACACCTATGATAGTGTGCACACGAAATAATGTGGGATGAGACCATTTTCTGATATTCTACATTGCTCTTACTGGATGAGGTTTGAATTTTTGAAAAAGCAGAAGATTTTTTAGATGAGGGGCTACCGTCGGCGTTAGTGGCTAGCGTCGGGCGTAGCTATTGCTTTGATATCCAAGTCCAAATTTTCCAGAACCATAACATTGGTTCCCCAAAATCATGTCCAGAGATTTTTGACCAATTCCAAATTTTTGATGGTCATATTGAGGTCATGAGTTTGTTTTTTAAGAGATGAATTTTCTTTTACAAGCATGACACATTTATTTTTAAAGCCCTTTTTGTTATTTTCAATTTGCAAGAGAGAGGTTTTTAGTTTTCTATCTAAGTCCCCCTTTTCTCTTGTAAGAGTTTACATTTTTTTGAGGGCCTTAGAAAGAGAAACTTCAAGATCTTTTTCCTTACATAAGGAGTGATCACACTCTTGGCATGAAACCTTTCTCTTTTCCAAAGAAATTAATTTTGTAGTAAGCGTATGATTTTCCTTGATGAGGGATTCATTTTCATGATTTAAAATAATTTTATCTTGTATACTATTATCATAGGCTTTACAGGTTTGAAAAAATTCATCAAAAAGTTCTTCGAAGGTGGGAGGAGTTACCTCAGTATCACTAAGAACACTGGTGTCATCATCGTTGCCTTTTGTCATGAAGCACATGTTTCCTTCCTCATCGTCGCTTGAAGTTGTTGCGCTTGACTCCTCGGAAGACGTATACTTTTTATTCTTGTCCTTCTTTTTGTGTCTCTTCACCTTCTCCTTCTCTAGAATTTTTGAACACTCACTTCGGACGTATTCGATCTTCCTGCAGTTGAAGCGCTCTCGAAGAGATTTCTCCACATCATCATGGCTCGCCTTGTTCTTCTATGACCCTTGCTTGTTGGACCCTTTGGTGAGGTATTTGCGAAAAGTTTTTCTTCTTTCGAGATCCCACATGAATCATTTGAAGTTCTTCACCAGGATACCTTCTTCATTATCGTCTACTTCATCGCCGGCCTCAGTTTTTAATTTCAGCACCAATGCTTTCGTTTTTGGCTCCATATTGTACTCTTCATGTCGAATCTGGAGTTCTACCTCATGGGTTTTTAGATTCCCAATGAGGTTCTCGGCGTGGAGTGTTCTTAGGTTGTGTGACTCCGAGATGGCCATCACCATTGGATTGAACCTTGGAGGTAGAGAGCGAAGAATATTTCTAACCAAGTCGCTGGCGGAGTAGGTCTTTCTAAGAGCTTTTGTAGCGTTGATGATTTTGGTGAATCGTGTGTACATAGAGTTGATGTCTTCTTCAGCATCCATCCTAAACTTTTCATATTCCGACTCTAGTTGGAATAGCTTTGCATCTTTCACCTGCGATGTACCTTCATGAGTAACTTCCAATTGGTTCCAAATATCATAAGTAGTTACAAATGCAGAAATTCTATTAAATTTAGTTCTATTTAAGGCACAATATAAAGCATTCATTGCCTTAGCGTTATTTTTACACTTGAGTTTATCGTTATTATCCAATTTATCCTTAGGTTTTTCAAAGGTAGCCTCTCCTACTACAATTGTAGGGGGAGAGTACCGAACTTCTACCATGATCCATACTTCTATATCATGGTCATAAGAAAACACATCATCCTAGATTTCCAATAGTTGAAATCTGACCCAGTAAAAAGAGGTGGTCTACTAACACCTTGACCCTCGGGAAAAGCGAGATCATGAGACGTCATTATTCTCAGTTGTTAGACCGTTTTGGAATAAAAACGCTCTAATACCACTTGTTGGATTTGTAGGCCCCCTTAGAGGGGGTGAATAAGGGTTTTTAAAACTTATGTTATATTTTAAAATTCTTGAAATAATAGGAGATCAAAATAGAGAGAAATCAAGTAAATCAAGTGAAATAAAATAGAGACATGATTTTATTAATATGAAATGAAGGATCACAAAACATGATTACTTATAACACTAGAAATCGAAGGCGAATAGTAAAAAAACTTTTCACTTTCTATCCCGACTCATATCCCCACGAACCGGTGGCTTTAGCATATCCTTCCCCAAATACAGCCTCAAGCCACCCTAGCCAATCCTCCCCCGAATATGTCCTCGAGAACCCCCTAGACCTGCACTAGATCTAGTCGCCAACACGAGGCAAATTTCTGCCCTAAGTCCTACCGAGACCTAGTCGCCAACACGAGGTGAATTCCTCCCTAAGTCCTACCCAGACCTAGTCGCCAACATGAGGCGAATTCTCTAAACGGTTACAAAAGATATGAAATAAAATAGCAACCACAATATTAAAAACTCCCTCTAAGAAACTTCTGAAGTCGGATTCGAGAGATCGTTGTAGAATAAGAAAGGTTGAAGAAATCTCCCTTCGAATATAGCTTGACAAAGTCCTTCGGAAACTCTCTAAGCTTTTGGTGGGAGATCAACACTCGACAGAATAAGGCTCTGGAATTTTGGCACTGGATCTCTCTCTAGGATGTGTGTTCAAAACGAGAGAAGAGGGCTCCTTTTTATAGCCTTGGAGCTAGCACCTGTGCTAGCGCTACCACTGGCACTATCCTGGATTAGGAAACATTCTCTGCGTGCGTATCTTCAATCCAAGGAAACCTTTACAAAAAACATCTTGTGCTCCGCGCTACCGCCTGCGCTATCCTCTACCGCCTGGCGCTATCGCCATCTATACTTGCCTTCCGAACTTGCCTAATCAGAGCTAGCGCCCGTGCTAGTGGCTACTATCGGTGCTAGTGACCATGCTGGAATTTTGACATCAAACATGGGGGCAGCCTTCTTATGTTATCCTTGAGTCATATGGCTTTGTTTCATGTACACTTAAACACACAAGATCAAATACACATAGGATTTGTTATTCTCAAACCTAGGAGATGCGGAAGACCTTGTTCCAACAATAAGTTCAGTCATTTGCCTTGCAGTAGCTATGAAAGTTTCCTCCAGATTTATAGATGTTACACATTGATTTTCAATGATATCAGCTAGACCCTTATGAGTGAGTTCTAGTTGTTTGGCATTATGATCTACTACTGGAGCAGCTCTCTTAAAGAAATTGATGATGTTTTCTTGCAGATACTTCATCTTTATTCCTAGACCAGCAGTCTCACTGGACAATTCTCTTCTTAAATCATTGACATTAGTGTCAACATAGGCATCAAGCTTAACTCTTTGCTCATCCAATAACATCTTTATCTAGACCAGCAGTGGGGAATCTTCTAGCATTTGTCCTTTGGAGGAGCTAGGATTTCCAGGTTCATCCTCAGCATTCTTCTTCATTACTTCATGTAGAAAGTCTTCCATTCCTTCTGCTTCTTAAAACATGGGAGAAGGAAATCTTCTGATAGATTATTGTCTCACTTCATCCTCAGGAATATTGATGGCTTAAACAATTAGCAACTCTCTGCATGTGTTAATAGTAATCTCTTCTTGGTTCATTTCCTTCTCAGCTTCAACTGGGTCCTTTTGGACTGCTAACCCAGGATGGACATCATCCTCAACCTCAGTGATCTTGTTGTTCACTTCTTCTATATGAGCAGGGAGCTCAGTGTCATGCTCCCCCACACTTTCATCATTACCTGCAGTTTTTTTGTCAGAAATAGTTCTTAAGAAAGCATCACGATTGTAAGTGAGCTCCATCTCTTTACCTTGACCAGTACCTTCAGTGGCTCTCGATTCTGTACTCTGAACTGAGATTTACACTGTGAAGTCCCTGTGCTCCACTTCATCCTCCAATCTTGATAGATTAGGATTGTGCACTGGCTCACTTTCTGTGGAAGAGCTTCCTTCTTCACTTTCCACAGCCTTTACTGCTTCTTCCTTTTAGGAGACTTTGTGAGAACCTTCTCCCATCTTTCAAGTACTTTTATATTCATCCTTCTCATGTGATGGTTTTTTACTCCTAGTTTCTTGTTAAAGTGGTTAGGATATGACAGGAGTAAATAGAGAGAAAGAATTCTTCCACGATTTGGTACTTGAAAGCTCTCTTGAATTTTTTGCAAGACAATCTGAGCCCAGTTTGTCTTCTTGATCAGGATTAACCTAGCCATCAGATCAAACATTGTTTGGATACCCTATCAAGGGAGCCTACCTTGCATAGGAGGGCTCTTCCAACTATATCAGCCAACAACTTCCCTTATTGGTTGAAGTGCTTCCTTTCCAAGGACCTGTAGGTCTTCTTTGAGTGCCCACACCACTATAGGGCATCATTTAATTCCTTCTTGGTCACCTTTTCATCCTCTTCTTCACTGTCAAATGAGGGCAGCTTGAAAGCCTTGGCCAATCTCTTTGAGGTTACCTTTACCTTTATTCCATTTATCTTACTCTTTACAGATTTCCCATTTGAGCCAACTTTGGCATTTGAGTAGAATTCAAGGATCTCTCTTCTCATTATTACAGTTGGTTCAGATAGCATTAACTGCAAGTCAATGGAGTCGAGTAGTCTTATAACGGCTTGAATTTCTTTCAGAGCCTTATGAAATCCATCCCTTACTACTTCACTCCCTTCATATAGGTAACCTTCTCCCTTTGGATCCATTTCTTAAATGCTTGAAGGAGAGCTGAGCGTATCGACCTGTCTTCTTCCACCAGACGGAGAGCACTCGATGGCTTTTAGGGCAAATGTAGCATATACTTTAATTTCAAGACATTTGACTCCAATTTATAATTTCTAGTATA
Source organism: Dactylorhiza incarnata (assembly GCA_033032865.1). Classification (NCBI taxonomy): domain Eukaryota; kingdom Viridiplantae; phylum Streptophyta; class Magnoliopsida; order Asparagales; family Orchidaceae; genus Dactylorhiza; species Dactylorhiza incarnata. Next base: position 5,067,615 of record JAWHQI010000141.1, on the reverse strand, counting down.
GAAAGCGAAGAGCCGCGTATTAGGGATTTGATTGATTCAGATTCAATGGATATGATTGATGCATTTTAGATTTCTAAAATGGCGGATAAGTAATTAGGTATCGTCGTGTCATCACGACAAAATCATAGTGTCATTATGACGAGACCATATGTACTCAAGACGATATCATTTTGCGAACAAAACAATATTGTCTTGGATTATTCTTATGCATGATCACATCTTGTGTGTCAGCTGTAGCACAATTCTTAGTCGTTTGCATGCTTTCATAAGGATGCATTGTCAATTTAAAGACATTATATTATCATTTAATACTAATGATTAATACTTTTTCTTAAACTATATTAATTATTATGTGATGACTATCATTCATAGTGTTCAAGCCCAAATAAGTTAATTAACAATATTTTAGCATAGGTAAAGCATGTATCAGAGTGCAGAATAAAGAAATTAATAAATAAGCAAGTACTTTAGAAACTTCAGCAAGATATTGTAAATAGACCAAATGTTTTTAAGCAAATATACAACATCATTTCCTATCAGAAGTTCAAGTACTGTTCTAGTAGGCCTTTTTTCTTTCCTGTCTCTTTCTCCTTGCTCTGTAGCATCTGCTCTTGTCTTTCAAAATATGAGAACGGGTTTGGAATGTACTTATCAGGAATAGGAGGTGCATTCTCTGGCAGTGACCTTCTGGTTGATGTCTTATATGGAGCCTTCTTCTGGCTTCTGGCTTCTGGCTTCTGGCTTCTGGCTTCCTTTGCTTATCCCATTCACTTGAGGGTTAATATTTGGAGATGTCTTTGCCACTGTCTCCAATGTCACTCCATGTATTTAAAATAATGTCTCTTGACTTTGGGCTCAAGGTTTTAAAATTAGGATCATTGGCCCACTCTTTCTCCCTTTTTCTTTTAAGAGACATTCCTTCGTATGATAGTTTGGGATTCTTTTTATGACTTGATTTAGCAAGGTGTCTTAGAGGGTTTTGAGGCTCTATTAGTTGTACTGTATTACTCACTATGTGAGGGAGTCATAGGGAGTGATGAGGTTGATTTACTATCCAGACAGCTTGATTGCTTCCAGTCTGCTCTCTCTTTTTGATTCCTCAATCATATATTGTATAATCTCTTGTGTACTTTGCTCCAACATGGTATTGAGGGTTTCATGAGTGAATTCATTGGAGTTGATACATCTAGTTATAATCATTTTCTGACTTTCAGCTATCTTTGTAGTGAGCCATCTGACTGCACTTTCCAAACCCTCTTCCTCATGTTGATTCTGTTGAAGAGAGGTGTCTATTCTTTCATCTAGAGACTGGAGAGCATTCATGTTACTATCTACAATTGTTCCTGCTCTAGTGAACCAGCTGGTTATCTCAGTATTGATGTGATCAATATCTGTCTTTAATTCATTCATCTGTGTAGACATATCATCTCTGACTTCCTTGACAGCTTTGTCCACATATGCTTGATATTGCTGTCTTTCCTCGATAAGCAGATTTTTTATTTGATCAATTATGGAGCTTGGTGCTGGCTCGTGAGATGTTTGTGTGGATGATCCTTGATGATCTTGCTCTTTCTCATTTACCTTCCCTTGCAGATCTTTATCCATACCAACTATGACCTCGTCAGCAAGAGGATCATTAGGGGAATCTTGTCTTTGATGGGTATTTTCAGTTTCTTTTGCAGCTTGTTTATCAGAAATTAAAAAGAATTCTCTACACAGATTCTCTTGCTCAGTACTTTCCTTCTCAAGGACAGTGTTATCAACATCCATTCTGCAACTTCCTAGGTCTTCTTGGACAGCAGCCTCAATGTAGATTGCATCCTCAACCTCTAGAGCGGGGAGCTCTTTGTGAGGCTGCCCCTCAACAACATCCACATTCTCAATAGGTTCCATAGTCTCTTGGGTTGAGAGCTCATCATTAGTCTTCCCCTCAACTGGAGCACTTTTATGCCTAGCATCAGAGTCTTCAGGCACTGACATATTAGCAACCAAGGTCTCTACCCGTGGTTCTGGATTTGGTGTGTTGTCACTACTTGCATATGGGATGTCCTGACTGTTACTGACCTTCTTCCCTTTCCTTGCGGTTTTAGGGATAACTTTCTTCCATCTCCCTAGAATTTTTAAGTCTATTCTCTTCATGTGATGGATGGATGAGCCAATCTTTTCATTCAGTTGAAGAGTATTGAGGAGGTATAGGGATAGGATTCTTCCAAAGTTTGGTGCTTGAAGACTTCCCTGGATCTTTTTTAACACTATCTGAGCCTAGTTCGTTTTCTTGCAGAGGATTAATCTAGTCATTATCTCAAACATATCCTTGCATATTCTATCATGAGATCAAGGTTTGCACAAAAGTGTTTTGCATATTTATCAGCCAGGAGTTTTCCTTTAAAATTGAAGTCAGCCTTCTTCAAGATACCATGTGTTTGTTCTTTGTGGATCCACCACTTCCTTTTTGTTGAAAGATCTTCCTTTGAGATCTCATCCTCTATTTCATCCCCTGAAAGACTAAGCAAACACACTGCCTTGGAGTGTCTTTTTGTCGTTACTCTCAATAGGGTATTTCTAACCTTAGTTTTGATGGCATTTCTAGAAGTACTCTTCTTGGGCCCAGAGTAGAAATCCAGAAGCTCTCTATGCATGATGGTAGTTGCCTCTGAGAGCACGTATTCTACCCCTAATGCACCAATTAGTCCGATAACTGAATTTATCTCCTCATCAGCATTGATGAACCCACCGCGTACCAGCTCACTTCCAGTATTGCAGGTATCGTCATTCTTCATAAGTGCAATTTCCATAGGATCGTCGAGTTTGTAGAGCTTCGGCGTCGTGAGAACTCGAGAACTCGTCGTGATGTCTTAGAGCAAATGTAGATAGTACTCTATTTCTAAACATGTGACCTATTTATATGTCTTACTTTAGAATGTGAAGAGGCGCGTACCTGACCTGGCAAACTTAGGGTATTGATCTTAGAATAATCAACTACCATTGCAAGATCCAATATACTTGTTGAAAACAATATTTTTCTTTAATAGAATGCTTCTTAATCCATACTTATGCCTGGTCATCTATTTTCCAATAGTCACAGTTGCCTTTGGCCGGCCATTGGACAAACCTATAAGACATAGATTAGTATTCCTTAGGAACCCAAATGAATTTGGGTCCTAGGTTCTTGTTATTCTTAACCACTAGAAGCTTAAAAACAAAACAACTAACATGCCTCTCATTCCTTGCTCTAGGCATTGTTGGGTTAAACCAATAATCTATAGCAAAGTGCCCAACCTTGCCACAACACCAACAATCAAATTGATTATACCTCCTTTTCCGAGTCACCTTCTGAATGGGGTGTTGGTGATTAGAAGAGCGGGCTGCTTTACAACAAGCATTTCTTGAGCTATTCTTGTGATTGTGCAATGAATTGGAAGTTGGTTGCACAGTCACAGACTTCACTTTAGGAACAGGCTTTTGAGATAAATCCTTTTACTTTCTGTTGACTGATGGTGCTTGGGTAAAGACAACCTTTTAGAAGATAGTTCTTGCTTGGTAAGTTTCTCCAACTTCCTTATTATAGCATAGTCCTCCTCTGTATAGAGAGGAGAAGATATCTATGATAGGAAGGATAGTTTTGGGATTTGAGAAGCTAGCCACAAGTCTTCTTTCTATAAGAAGCTTGTCCTCCAAAGACTTAATTGCCCTACACTGAGCTTCAGACTTCTTTTGAAGTAGGATAAGCTCATTGGACAATTTAGTCCCTTCCTTGGTCTTCTCATCAATTTGAGATCTAAATGGCTAGAGGATCCTTATTTCCTCAGCCTGAGATTAGACCAACTTCTTTCTCTTCTTGAGAGCAGCCAAGAGAATACAATATTTCTCCAATAGATCAGTATGGTCCTCATTGTTGCATGATGAGCAGTCTTCTGCTTCACCATCAACATTACTCTCATCAGATGATGAGCAGTCATTTGATGCACTCTTGGTCTTTTCATATGACTCAAATGATGATAGTGTGAGAGGAAAGCATACCTGAGCAGGATGAGAATCACCATGATCTTCTTCATCTGATAGGGCTACAAGTCCATTGTAGTCCTCATCTTCAGATTCATTATCTGAAAGAGTGAGGGGTGCTCGTATTCCTTTTCCAGCAGCACAGTAGTCTTCATCTTCAAACTCACCATCTGAGAGAGTAAGGGGTTCTTTTATTCCTCTTGAAATTAGTACTCTATATGCTTCTTCTCTAGAGTATGAGGAGAAACAGCTTCTTTCATATAGAGATCTGAATTTCTTGGCATTAAATCTTCTTTCCTTCTTCAAGGAGCCTCTTTGTATTTTTCTCCCGGAGTCATGGTGATAACTTGATACATCCAATGATAGATATGTTCAAGCTGTTCAGCTTTCTTTAAACAACCTGGCTTTGATACCACTTGTTATTGTAGGGTGTGGATTAATCACCTAGATGGGGGGTGCTGAAAGTCAATTGATATGCTTAGATACCAATTGAAAGTGCAATTGATATCAGTTGAAAGTGATTGATATAATCAATTTTGCTTTGATACCAATTGAAAGAGAGTTTAGTTCTTAAATTAAAACTATTGGGGTTATTTCAAATTAGTGAAATATATATGTGTATATTGAGTGAGTAATAAAAGCAAACACAAAGAAGGCACACAGCACAACAACACAGAAAATCACAAGCACGGAGACACAAGGATTTTTATAGTAGTTTCCCAATAAACCTGAGTACGTCAACTCTTCTACCACACTTGGTAGGATCCACTAGGTTTTTTATCAGGTGCCCTATCACCAAGGGGTTTTTGTTCAGGTGTCCACACACCAAGGGAGATTTTGATCGGGTGCTCTAACCCAACTACAGGTTTTTGATCAGGTGCCCTGCCACCAATGGGTTAACTTTTGTCAGCTTCTAGTTCTGATTCTTCTTCATCTGAGTTATTTACTGAGGCATTGATAGCCATCATATAGAAATTATTTTCTTCTTCATCATCTTCATCATCAGAAGAGCTGGAAGAAGATGCACTTACTGACACACTGCTTGAGTCATAAATGGCCATCAGGCACTGATCATTCTCCTTTGATTCTTCTTTATCACCAGAAGAACTGGATGAAGACTCTGACTCAGTCTCACTCCAAGTTTCAGCTACAAATCCTCTTCCCTTATTCTTGTGTTTGTGGGATGAAGACTTGCTGGAGTGCCTCTTGTATTCTTTCTCTTTTCTCTTCTCCTTCTTCTGATTCTCTGGACACTCTGGCAGAATGTGTCCAGGTTTCCTGCAGCCATAAAAAATAAATTTCTTAGTATTAGATTTGTCATACCGTGGCTTTCTCTGGATCTGGAATCTTTCTTTCTGAAGTCCTTCTTAGCCATCTTGTAGAACCTTTTAGCTAGAAGGATCATGAACTCCATATCTCCTAGAGCCTTTTCTTCTTCTTCAATAGCTTGGAAAGTTATATTCTTCTCCTTCTTGGATGCTGAAGATGAAGTTGATTGTTCAGCTTCTCTAGATTTGATAAGCTGCTCATAGGATTTGAGTTTGCCTAACAAGATCTTAGTTGAGATCTCATTAAGGCTTCTGGCTTCCTTGATTGGCCAGATCCTAGAGTCCAATGTGCTGGGGAAGCACAAAATGATCTTATCATTGATCTTAGTGATGGAGATCACTTTGTCCAAGGTATTCAGCTCATTGATTATGAGGATGAACCTCCCTCTGATACCAATTGAAAGTGCAATTGATATCAGTTGAAAGTGATTGATATAATCAACTTTGCTTTGATACCAATTGAAGGAGAGTTTAGATCTTAGATTTACTCTAGAGGGGGGGTGAATAGAGTATTAAAAACTTTTCCCTTAATTTTATAGCGGAATTAAATTAGTGATATATATGTGTATATTGAGTGAGTAATAAAAGCAAACACAAAGAAGGCACACAGCACAACAACACAGAAAATCACAAGCACAAAGACACAAGGATTTTTATAGTAGTTCCCCAATAAACCTGGGTACGTCTACTCTTCTGCCACACTTGGTAGGATCCACTAGGTTTTTGATCAGGTGCCCTATCACCAAGGGGTTTTTGTTCAGGTGTCCACACAGCAAGGGAGCTTTTGATTAGGTGCTCTAACCCAACTACAGGTTTTTGATCAGGTGCCCTGCCACCAATGGGTTAACTTTTGAAGGGAGTTATAACCCTGTACAAGATGGAAAGGGAAAAGAATATGTTGTTCTTCTCTTTCTGAGAAGACTCTAGAGATCCTGATGGGTTGTTGAGAATGGATCTTGATGAGGTTGAAGAGCTCCCGCTGATTTGATTAGTATTGAGGAAGCTTCTTCACTTGATTATAATAACTCTTTTTCTTCTTCTGCAGTTTTGATCCTGAGCAAGTGATCTTGATTGGTGTCTCAGGATGAAGATGTTCTGCAGAGAAGAGTTAGCAAAATGAAGATAAATAATATATGTTGTTCTTATTAATAACTCTGTAGATCTGCTTCTTCTTTTTGCTTCTCTGTTATTTCTGTTTCTCTCTTCTTGTATCTGTATAATCCTTCTCTTGTATATATTCTCTCCTTCTTCTTCTCTGCTCTTCTCTTTTTATATATAATCTGGAGAAAGCTTTTGGGTTGATTTGAATTCTTGCCCGGCAAAAGAGGAAAGAGATAATGTCTCTTTAATTTCATATATTCCTCGAGAAGATAAATTGTCGTCTTTAGCTTTTCTGCAACGGCTATATTATTTATTGTCTGCAATGGCTATAATATTAATTTATGAAGAAAAGACGGGCAGCAAGATATAAATAGAATTAAATTAGAATATTGCTGAGAATATTAGTCGAGCTGAGAATCTCTAAATTATAAAGCTGGTAGAAATTCGTCAAGCTCAGCTTCAAGTTCGTCGATCTGAAAATTTAATTTGTCGACCTGAGCTTCTGTTGAAGATTCGTCGAACGCAGACTTGAGATCGTCGAACGCAGCTTTTCGTCGACCGCTGAGACGGGCTGTATCGTCAACCGCTGAGATATTAAGCTGTTCGTCGAACGCAGCTTTTCGTCGACCGCTGAGACGGGCTGGATCATCGACCGCTGAGATATTGAACTGTTCGTCGAATGCAGATTGCAAGCCGTTCATCGAACGTAGAGAGCAAGCCGTTCGTCGAACGCAGGATGTCGTTTGTCGAACCCAGGAAGACGTTCGTCGAACCTAGAGAACTTGTATTGATTTCTCCTGTCTCCTATCTTAATGGGATTTTTGTTAATCACAGAATAAATATAAATATGAATCATGACTCAAATCAAAAAATACGGTTCCAACAATCTCCCCCTATTTGAGTTGGGATCCTAATCCAAATCAAGACTAGGTGTTCTAATAATCTCCCCCTATTATGTTTAGGATACTAAGCATAAAAAAATAGAATAACTGCAAGCATAACAGTTAGAAATATAAAGCTTAGAGGAGATGTGCAGAATAAAAATAGATAGACAAATTTATTATTCTTTTGAAAATGTTTAATCATAAATTATATTATTTCTTCTTCTTTAAAATTCTAAATTTCTTCTTCTTTTTAAAAACATTTAAGCAATTTCTGATTCCTAGATTTTGATTTAAATGGGATTTTAATATTATGAATTGCTACAGCTGTTAATGGATTCTTATAAAAGTTTAAAATAGATTTAAAAATGCCTTATAATTAGATATATTGGCCTTTTTATCTCATTAAAATATAAATTTGAAAAACTAAACTGATTTCTAGATTTTGTTTTAACATAAAGAAATTCAGTAATTTCTACATAGTCTTTTACTTCTTTTTCCTTAAAAGTTTGTTCAAATTTATTTTTCAAGGAAATATTTGGTTCTTCTGATATTTTTAAATCTTCTTTAAGTTTGTTATATTCATAAGTCAAATTATTTATTTTTGTTAACTCTGATATGAGAGATTTTATTTCTTTCTCAGGTTCTATTAAATCTGTATATGGTAATTTGAAAACAGATTTGAATTGTTCTGAAGTAAAATTTAGATTTGAAGTTACCTCAGTTACCTCATCTTCATCAGATTCAGATTCTGCATCTGAGTGGTGGTTTGAGCCATATATGGCCAACATGCAGAATTCTCTGGCCTTTTGTTCTTCTTCTTCTTCACTTAGACTAGATGATGGTTCTGCATCATAAATACAGTTAGTGAAAGAAGGTTCAGTTACCATCCTTGTGAGGGAGTTCTAGATTGCTCTTGTTGAAGTGTAGTCAGCAACTTTTTGATGAATGTCTTTTGACATTGATTGAGCTAATATGTCCATAGCCTTTGCATCAGCACTTTTCAGCTTCTCTTTGTTAGATCGGTCGGCCCCCTTAGAGGGGGGTGAATAAGGGTTTTCAAAAACTTTAGATTATATTTAAAAACTTTGAATTATTGCAAGATTAAAGACATGAAATAAGTGAAGTAAAATAAAAAGGAGACAAGCTTTACAAATGATAAATAAGTTTTACAAAACTTGATCTCGATGACGCTAGAGATCGGAGGCGACTAATAAAAAATCTTTTTCGTTTTCTATACCGACTCGTATCCCCACGAACCGGTTGGCTTTAGCCGATCTCTCCCTAGATACGGCCTCAAGCCGCTCTAGCTGATCTATCCCCAGAAAGGCCTCGAGCACCCCCTAGACCTAACCTAGATCTAGTCGCCAACACGAGGCGAATTTCAGCCCTAAGTCCTACCCCAGACCTAGTCGCCAACACGAGGCGATTTCTCTACAGTTTACAGAAAACATATGAAATGAAAAGACAATAATATAAAAACTCCCTCTATGTGGATCTCATGGAGAAGTGGACGAAGGCCCGCAGAGTATGATCGTAGTCGATGCGGCCTTTCATCACGATGATGACGTGTGTTGAAATCTTCTCCACGGATCTCCTTAAGGCTTTATGGAATTGTGGGAGTATCGCTCTGAATCTTCCTCTCTCTGCTGTGGCACGAAGCTCTAGAGTTTGGGATTGTAGGAGGATGAAGAATTCGGAGCCAAAGCATCCAATTTATAGCCCAAGCGCTACCGCCGGCGCTAGCACTACCGTGGGCGCTAGCCCGGATTAGGAAACATTTTGCGCGGCAGGATCTTCAATCCGCGGCAACATATTGCTCCATGCCTCTTGTGTGCCATGCTACCGCCAGCGCTAGTAGCTAACGCCGGGCGCAAGCTCCTTCTAAAAATGCCTCCGGAATCGAGCTAATCAATGCTAGCGCCGGGCGCTATCGCTACCGCCGGCGCTAGTGAGCTTGTTCGAATTTTGGCTCAATTTTGGGGGCAGACATCATGAGTACTCCTTGAGTCATGTAGACTATGTTAACCTGCACACTTGAACACACAAGATCAAATACACATAGGATTTTTTATTCTCAAACCTAGGAGATGCGGAAGACCGTGTTCCAACAAACTCCCCCTTTTGATAATAACAAATCCATTAATGATAAATCAAAGCATTAATAAATAAGCATGATGAGACTATACTTGTGTGTGTGTGTGAGAGTGATGACTTTAGGATGATTATTGATTTTAGCATTTAGAATTGCTCCCCCTAAATATATGCTCCCCCTATGTGAATGCTCCCTTAATATGTTTGCTATCAACTGAATTTGTCATGTTGGGTTTATGATAGCGGGTTACATTTATCATTGTTAGTTCTCCCCCTTTTGCATTTTATCATGTTAGTTCTCCCCCTTTGTTATTAGCAAAAGTGGGTAGGGAAACAAAGCACTAAAAATGTGTAAATAAAAGAGAAGGCATGATCGAGCTTTTTAAGTAAATGATAAGGAGTTTTAGACTTGTCTTTCATTGAAAATGATCAAAGTTATGACTTATTTTATCCATTTTGTTTGTAGTTCTCCCCCTTTTATATATAAGAGTTTAAGCAAAAAATAATGATTTCCCCTTTAAATAAGAGTTTTAAGCCTAAAAACAATCATGATTTCCAAGTAACCAATCTACCCAGACAATATGTCAACACCCTACCCCGTACTAAGTGACGGATGGGCATGAGGAGCTGCAAACATGTCGTAGGATGGGGTATTACTCCCATATGCAAACACTAGACAAAAAACTTAACCTAGCACTCTTTCCCCCAGTGCCTCGCAAGGCCCCACTGGAACCCTCCCCTTTTAAGGACAAGACATGACTAGAGATAAGGTTATCTAATGTCTACAACCCTACGCCCCCGCTATGGTGAGAAATGAAGTCATGGATAACAATTATTGGAAACATTAAGAATTTAAATCTAATGGGAAATATCATAGCATATGGGTTTATATTTTTATTTGAATTTTTGAAATAAAACTCACAAAGCTATATTGAAATTCATGAATGAATCAGAGTTTGAGTATTGCGGAAGATTTCGAAAAAGAAACATCATAATACTAAATAAGAGTTTAAGTTAAAAAAGAGATGTTTATAAGCAATATTTCACTTGTTGGAGGAGTGTTTAGAATAGAAATAGATCAGAGTTATAAGCAAAAAAAATTCAACCAATATAAAGTTTACCAAGCAAGTCTACCACTTGTTGCAAGAAAGGAATTTGAAGATTCAAGTGATGATGCACACAAGGTGAAAGATTTTAAATAAATATTAAAGTGCAAGGTAAAACAATTATATGGTTATGATGTGGAAGACATATAGAAGTACAAAAAAAACATCTTATGGTAATCAATGATGGTTCATAAAAAAATATATGAGTTCAATTTCAAAAAGAAGATGTTTTTGTAAATCATTTTGCATTTAAAATTTTTGTTTTGACAATACAGTAACCAAGCATGAAATAATCTTATCAAAAAAGAGATTACTACAATGTTACTTTAATTCACAATTTCAAAACGTACCAAACATTGTAGAAAGCATGCTAGGTTATCTAGTGCATTTCATAAATAAAGAGTAGTATAGAATTTAGCATTAGGATCCAATACTCATGAGAAGAAGTGTTATGGAAGATAATGATGTGCATAAAAGTGTATTTTGAATAGAGTAAACAAATGTTTTAATCAAAAATACAAGTAATATGTAAAGTAAAGAGCACAATAAAACACAAATAATTTTACTTCCACTCACTTCAATGCACAAAGAAAAATGTACAACTACCAAGGTGCTCTGCACACACAATGCTCATTAAGACTTATCAGGGTGCAAAGTAGTGCTTGGGGGATCACATAATTTTATTCTTCAATATTGATTTTTTTTTGTGATCCGATGTACTTAAGAATAAGTGGTTTTTATTTTGAAAGAAAGATATGGTTTGCACAAGATACTTTATTATTCTTTCCAAGGTACTCAACCTCACAACGCTTATTAAGACTTATCAGGAGGTTCAAGCAGTGCTTGGTGGAGTTATCTTTGTCACTTTATTTTATGTTTTTGTTTTGTACAAAGTTCTCCGAATACACTTGTTTTGCAAACCAATATAGTTTATGAAAAAGATAACCACTTTTCTTAACTTTTAAAAGTGCAAATAAAGGTTGTGTAGGTAAGATACTTGTGCAATTTTAATTCAGTGTACTATTACAAAACATACACAAACATTCTTAGATTAAACACATAAGTAGACAATGCCAAAATAAGTGAGTGAATTGCGATCATTATCAAACATAAAACATTACTCATACTTAGAGGCATGCTACGCATAGTTCTACACAACTTTTTCAATATAAATTATGCACATATTAATAGATGTATCAAAGCATGATGAAGGCAATGTTCAAAGTAGTTTGAAAAGATAAATTGCAACATTATAGAAGTTCTAACTAATAGATTAAATCATGCTTGATTTTCAATGAAGTTCATACAATATTTTTGATATTTTTAACGAGTAATTTTTATTTAAAGTTTGAACTCATAAAATTTATCTTGGACTTCCCGAGGACTACCTTGTGAGGGGTTCGCCCGGTACTAGGTGATATGATGGGATGATAGCCCAAATCACCTTTCGCAAGATACATAGAAAAGTTAAGTTCAGAAGAATAATTTTGATACTTGTTTTTGTTTTGTTTTATATTTTTGTAGTTGATTTTTACAAATAAAAGCATATTTTTGTAATTTTTGCTTTTGTAATTTTTATATTTGATTTTTGCATAAAGATGAACTTTAAATAAAGGAAACACCATAAGCGAAAAAAACAAAACATATTTTTTGTAATTTGGTTTTTGTAGTTTTGTATTTGATTTTTCAAAAAATAAAGAAACACAGAAGTGCAAAACTAAGTAGAAAATATAGATTTATATATTTTAAGGGATTTTTAGAAATTTAAAAAATACAGAAAAATGAACATGGACGCTAGCGCCTGCGGTAGCGCTAGCGCGGGAGACAGTGAACGATTTTTTAGGATTTTAGAAATTTTGATTGGTGGTCTTGATTAGGTGTCCCAATAGTAGTTCCATGCTGAAGTTGCAGATTTTTAGGAGATGTTTTGGATGGTCCAAATTGCATGAAACGTAAGTGATTTCTTATATGACTTGACAAAATAATCATTGCATGAGATATATTTACTTATGTTTTCATTTTGACTTTTCTAAAGACTTGTGCTTATAACAAAAAAAAATAGGAAATGAAAACCCAAGATATCATGTTTGAACAAATCAAATATGCATGGTTTCGGTGAACAAGGAGTAATGTTCACGCAAATAGTAACATGTATATGCCCTGACATATAAAACCTAACATAGATATAAATATTCTTTAGGTGACAATGTTAGTACGATAAATTTGAGATTAATGTTTTACCAAAGTTTAATTGTGTTTCAACTTAGAGACCTAGAATGGAGTGACAATTCTTATTTGATTTGATATCAAAATGATTCAAAGGTCTAAACTTGAAATAAATCACAATACACACATAATATACCATAACACCAACAATGGTAAACAATTATAATGTCAATTGTTATCATATAATTTGTGATAGTTGTTTATAGATGATTCTTGATATGAATTATGATTTTAGAGATGTTTAGCAAAAGATATCACTAGATCATGGTGGTGTTTGTGAATTCAATATTCATTATGAAGATAACTTCTTTCAACACCTTTTAGTGATTTTCCTTTAATTAAGAATTTCGAATATATCTGTGATTTTTTGATAGGTGAACAATAATGATGTTTAGATCATGTTTAACATCAAGGAGAGAACACAATATAATTTTTTGTTGTGAACAATGACACCCATATTGAAAGTTAAGCTTTTATTTAAATCTTGAATTTTCTTTTAGATCAAGTTATTTCACTCAACCACTTGTTGGTGAAGGCTAAGAATCTTAATAGCCTAATAACCGGATTAAATTTGAAATATCTTATAGCAAATTTAGAGTTTGATTCATATGGATAATATAAGATATTTTATAATAATAAAAGATAGGTCATCAAAATAAAAATATGATTTTGAATTTTGATCAAAAATGATTTATAAACTCATTAAGCTTTATGAGATAAAATCATATTTCCAATACTATATAGGATGACCATGGCATGATAGTTTAAAAAGAACACAAAAAGAAAAAGATAGAAAAGACATTAAAGCACATCATGAAGTGGAAATTTGTGTATTTCATTTTAATTGATTTCTACTTCATGCAAATGATGGGATACTAATGAATAAGAGATTTAAGTATCCAAAGAGGACCGGGAGTGACGGTTCCTTTGGGTACCCAAATACATCGTGTTTTCTTTTGGGGAGATATGATTGAATGGGCCCTTTTGATTTGAGTTTGTGTTTCATCTTTAACTTTTGGCCGTCATTCAAACATTGGTTTAATATTATTCTTATTTATCCAATTTCCATGACGATTTTGCAAATCATTCTTTATAGGAAATTTGTTTATCTTTAAATTTATGTTGGGAGAGTGGTTATTTTGTAAATGATAATGATTTGGAATTTTATTTTCAAGCATTTGATATTCTTTATTTCCTTTGTTGGATTTATCAACATTTTGAGAAATTATATTCAACTTGCTTTTAGATATACCTTGAGATTGTGAATGAATGTTTTGAGCATTTTTCTTAATGATTTTCTTAAGCAAGTTGATTTTTGATTTTAGTTCATCATTCTTGATTTTTAAATTATGTCTAGCTTTATTATAATTTATTGTGCTATTTTTAAGAGTGGTAACAATTGAGTCAATTTGTTTTTCATATTTATCCCTATACTCATCAAATGTTTCATCCATCTCTTTTATTTCAATTTCATAGTCCTTACACTTAGCACAATTAATTTTTAAAGATGAATTTTCTAAACATAATTTTTCATTTTGTTCTCTTATAAAAATAATTTCTTTTTCAAGTTCCTTAAATTTTTCTTTAATATCATTACAATCAAGACAAGGTATTGTATTTTCAATTGAAGTGACATGAGTAAAGCTAGATAAATCAGATTTTGATACTACTTTAACTTTTGCTTTTAAATTTTTATTTTCTAAGCGCAATAGTTTATAAGCATTCTTTAATTTCTTAATTTTGCGCTTAGTATTTTGTAACAATTGTAATGAAGAGATAGAAGTACACAAGATAGAATTTGATTTCCTTACATTGCTTTTGGATGAGGGAGGATTTGAACAAATTGTTCCTTTGTCTTCTTCTTGGCACTCCTCTTCCAAAAGTAAGATTTCTTCTTCTTTTTCTCTTGGTGTATTGTTCTCCTTTTCTATTTCAATATTCTCCATGGCTTCGCTTCGAGAGAGATCTTCTTGAATGATAATGAATGCTTGTACGTTCTTTTCCTCCTGTGTTTGTTCCATACCTGTGAGAGGAAGATCATACATATCTTCAAGAAATTTCCATACTTTATAAGCACTAGAAAAGCAATACACAAATTTGAAAACTTCATTTGAGAGACCACAAAATAGATAATATTTAGATTTTGCATCTAAATGAAGTTCCTTTTTATTTGATTCATCTGCACGTCTTATAATTGCTAAGTTTCATACGTCGATATCTAAAGTTTTAATAAATTTTTCCATTAAAATTTTCCATCCTTTATAATTTGTTCCTTCAAACAAAGGTGGTGCAAGTGATTTTCCTCTTCACAAAAATCTCCCCCACGAGTAGAAGCGAGATCATGAGACGCCATTTTTCCCGGTTGTTAAGCCGATTGGAATAAAACCCCTCTGATACCACTTGTTGGATCGGTCGGCGCCCATAGAGGGGGGGGGGGGGTGAATAAGGGTTTTCAAAAACTTTAGATTATATTTAAAAACTTTGAATTATTGCAAGATTAAAGACATGAAATAAGTGAAGTAAAACAAAAAGGAGACAAGCTTTACAAATGATAAATAAGTTTTACAAAACTTGATCTCGATGACGCTAGAGATCGGAGGCGACTAATAAAAATTCTTTTTCGTTTTCTATACCGACTCGTATCCCCACGAACCGGTTGGCTTTAGCCGATCTCTCCCCATATAGGGCCTCAAGCCGCTCTAGCCGATCTATCCCCAGAAAGGCCTCAAGCACCCCCTAGACCTAACCTAGATCTATTCGCCAACACGAGGCGAATTTCAGCCCTAAGTCCTACCCCAGACCTAGTTGCCAACACGAGGCGATTTCACTACCGTTTACAGAAAAGATATGAAATGAAAAGACAATAATATAAAAACTCCCTCTATGTGGATCTCTTGGAGAAGTGGACGAAGGCCCGCAGAGTATGATCGTAGTCGATGCGGCCTTTCGTCACGATGATGATGCGTGTTGAAATCTTCTCCACGGATTTCCTTAAGGCTTTATGGAATTGTGGGAGTATCGCTCTGAATCTTCCTCTCTCTGCTGTGGCACGAAGCTCTGGAGTTTGGGATTGGATGAGGATGAAGAATTCGGAGCCAAAGCATCCAATTTATAGCCCAAGCGCTACCATCGGCGCTAGCGCTACCGCCGACGCTAGCCCGGATTAGGAAATGTTTTGCGCGGCAGGATCTTCAATCCGCGGTAACATATTGCTCCATGCCTCTTGTGCGCCATGCTACCGCCAGAGCTAGTAGCTAACGCCGGGTGCTAGCTCCTTCTAAAAATGCCGCCGGAATCGAGCTAATCAATGCTAGCGCCGGGCGCTATCGCTACCGCCGGCGCTAGTGAGCTTGTTCAAATTTTGGCCTCAATTTTGGGGGAAGATATCATGAGTACTCCTTGAGTCATGTGGACTATATTAACCTGCACACTTGAACACACAAGATCAAATACACATAGGATTTGTTATTCTCAAACCTAGGAGATGCGGAAGACCGTGTTCCAACACTCTTGAGCATATGTTGATGTTTGTGAAGATGGAGGTCCTGTCAAAATAGAATTATAGATTTCTTCATCTATGGCATTCATATATAATTTAATTCTAGCTTGCCATAAAGAAAATCTATTTAGATTACAGATTGGTGGACTAGTGATTAAATAATCTTCTTGTGCCATGAGATTTTAGAAAAACCTTTTTAAAAAAACTTGTGAACTAATTGATCTTTATGATTCAGGTGTTAGCCTATATAAATAATCAACTACCCTCTGATACCAATTGAAAGTCAATTGATATGCTTAGATACCAATTGAAAGTGCAATTGATATCAATTGAAAGTGATTGATATAATCAACTTTGCTTTGATGCCAATTGAAAGAGAGTTTAGTTCTTAAATTAAAACTTCTTGGGTTATTTCAAAATAGTGATATATAAAAATATGTATAACACAAAGTGAGTTATTTAACTACAATATTTATCACAGATATCACAGCACAGCAACAAGAAATAAAACATAAGCCAAGCATCATAGACGACACAAAGAAATATAGTAGTTCCCCAATCAACCTGGGTACTTCTACTCTTCTACCACACATGGTAGGAATCCACTATAGGTTGTTGATCAGGTGCCCTGCCACCAAGGGAGTTTTGATCAGGTGTCCACACACCAAGTGAGCTTTTGATCAGGTGATCTAACCCAACTACAGGTTTTTAATCAGGTGCCCTGCCACCAATGGCTGTAACTTTTGAAGGGAGTTATAACCCTGTACAAGATGGAAAGGGAAAAGAATATGTTGTTCTTCTCTTTCTGAGAAGACTCTAGAGATCCTGATCGGTTGTTGAGAATGGATCTTGATGATGTTGAAGAGCTCCCCCTGATTTGATTAGTGTTAAGGAATCTTCTTCACTTGATTGTAATAACTTTTTTTTTCTTTTGCAGTTTTGATCCTGAGCAAGTGATCTTGATTGGTGTCTCAGGATGAAGATGTTCTGCAGAGAAGAGTTAGCAAAAAGATGATAAATAATATATGTTGTTCTTATTAAGAACTATGTTGATCTGCTTCTTCTTTTTACTTCTCTGTGATTTCTGTTTATCTCTTCCCGTATCTGTATAATCCTTCTCTTGTATATATACTCTCCTCTTCTTCTCTGCTCTTCTCTTTGTATATATAATCTGGAGAAAGCTTTTGGGCTAATTTGAATTCTTGCCCGACAAGAGAGGAAAGAGATAATGTCTCTTTAATTTCCTATATTCCTCGAGAAGATTAATTGCCGTCTTTAGCTTTTCTGCAACGGCTATATTATTTATTGTCTGCAACGGCTATAATATTAATTTATAAAGAAAAGACTGGCAGCAATATATAAATAGAATTAAATTAGAATATTGCTGAGAATATTAGTCGAGCTGAAAATCTCTAAATTATAAAGCTGATAGAAATTCGTCGAGCTCAGCTTCAAGTTCGTCGATCTGAACATTTAATTCGTCGACCTGAGCTTCTGTTGAAGATTCGTCGAACGCAGACTTGAGATCGTCGATCGCAGCTTTTCATCGACCGCTGAGACGGGCTGGATTGTCGACCGCTGAGACGGGCTGGATCGTCGACCGCTGAGATATTGAGTTGTTCGTCGAATGCAGATTGCAAACCGTTCGTCGAATGCAGATTGTGAGCCGTTCGTCGAACGCAGAGAGCAAGCCGTTCATCGAATGCAGCATGTCGTTCGTCGAACCCAGAGAACTTGTATAGATTTCTCCTGTCTCCTGTCTTAATGGGATTTCGTCGAACACAGAATAAATATAAAGATGGATCACGACTCAAATCAAAAACTAAGGTTCCAACAATCTCCCTCTATTTGAGTTGGGATCCTAATCCAAATCAAGACTAGGTGTTCTAACAGGTGAATAGGTGTTTAAAATGTTTGTCTTTTAGATATTTAAGACTAATTTAACTTGAAAGAATACAACCAAAAAGCACACCACATGTAACACCCCAATTCTGGTAGTTCCGCGAAGTAGGCGGAGTGGTAGTGCGGCACGTGAAGCAGGCTAGAATTTTCCCTGTCTGCTCTTAGCGCACGATCAGTGGCCTCATCGCGCACGACCAGTGATCGTGTGCCAGCGATCGTGCGTTAATTCAGAAGAGAATCGAGTTCTGTCTCGGACAGTGCGCACGACCATTTCCCTCTTCGCGCACGACCAGTGATCGTGCGCCAGCGATCGTGCGCTTATTCGCAAGAATTCAGAGTTCTGTCCCGGATAGTGCGCACGACCATTGCCCTCGTCGTGCACGACCACTGACCGTGCGCCTGTGATCGTGCGCCCTGTTTATTCTGTTCCGCGATTTTGAGCGGAGAAGAAGATCGGGCCGTCCAAATCTTTTGAGATCTGATCCGATGGCTAGGATTAGATGCTGGAAGCTATTAGGGCTTATGAGAGGAGATTAATCCTCATTATTTTGAGGTGTTTCTCTCTCCTAGGCTAGAGGAAGAAGAAGGAGGCAAGGAAGAAGAAGGAAGATCCCGCCATTGACGGAGCTCCGGAGCTCCGTTTCGCGAGCCGTTTCCAGATTTGGAGAGTGCAGCCCGGTGCGGTCGTTTCTCTCCGTATAGAATCTCGGATCCATGGCGAAAAAGAAAGCGCCTAGGGTAACGATTCTTCCTCCCGAACTTTGGACTTGTATTCGTCCATTTATTCCTCTTTCTTTGCTTGCATGAGGTATCTCTTTCACCAAATGGGTGAAGTGTAGGATTTCCTCAAGTCCTTCGGGACTCCGGGTAGATTGTGTCCGTCCCCGGCATATTGCATGTAGAAAATCCGGTAGTCGTGCGGATTTAGGCATTTTGTGTGAAGCCTATTCGTGGCCGTGAGCCCGAATCGGTGATGCTTGATTTGCGACGTTGCATTTATGTTAGACCTAGAATGCGTGCCGGAGAATGACTCCGCGAACTCACCTATAGTATTGCGGGAGTTAAGTGTAGGCGTCTTGTGAAGATCCCTACGAAAGCCCCATGCTTTGAGTTTTGGATGAAGGCAAACCTTCACCACGTTATTGATGCGGAGCGTATGTACCTCCCTTGTTGAGAATTCGCGAAGCCTAGATCCTTGTGAAGGGGTTAGGTGCGTAGCGTATATTTTTGTGTGGCACTTGAAAGTGTTAAACCCTTACGGGCCGAGGTGAAGCCGTACCCGCGTCGTGCGATAGATCGCGACGATTAGAGCACGGGCAAAGCTGAACCGAACCCGTTTCCATGCAGATCGGCGAGAGGTCCCTTCCTCATGAAGGCCGTGTGATCATGGGAGAGGTCGTGGAAGGTGTCATACCTAGACCGACCAAAAGCTCTTGTTTCCCACCTAAGGTTGTGACCCTTAGGGTGGAGTGTTGTGAATTTGATGTTATGTTCCTCATGCGATTGCTTAGGCGGTTGTGGGAAACCTTCGGGTGAACCCAACCAACATCATGTGCATACCTAGGTTCCCTTCTTTTTGATGCTCAACCTAGAAGATTGATTGTGCTTGAAACCTCACCTTTTGTAGTTGCACTCTCTTTAGATTAGTACTTGTGCTAGTATGGCTTACTTGCAGGGTAGAATCTCCGCCACCCCGGGAAAGGGGTGGGGTCGTTATAATTTGGTCAGCTGTGCTGACCGTTACTTTGTTTGCCACCGCTTGGTGGAATGTTCTTATGCAGGTGCAGGTGAGCCTAGCGGGAAGTAGCGGGCGTTGGCCCCTTTGCTGTGTTGGCCCTCGAAGGCCAGCCTTTTTCCTGCTTTCTCATGTATTGCCGGCCTGCGTGCCGATGTATGCCTTTTTGGAGTTTTGTACATTGATTTGATGTAAGGCCCTAAGGCCGTAACTCTTACTTCTGGATTCATTCCTATGATAGTGGACATGTCTTTTGAATGGTTTAATTAATGCTTCCGCTTACGTTTTTGTACTCTCGTTTTGTAGTTACTTTTCTGGTTATCACCTTTTAACTCCTAGCTAGTGTGGTTTGTATGGCGTGGGGTCCCGGCCGGACCTGCTGTTATACTTTTCGTACTGGCAGGGTGTTACAATTTGGTATCGGACTTAAGGCGTCGATCCGTAGTTTTGCGAATTCGGGACGAATTCCTTTTAAGGGGTGGTGCGCACGGGCTGTGCATTCACCTAAAACGACAAAAACTAATAAGAATGTCCACTTAGGAATGAAAAAAAAAAAAAAAAAAAACATACTTGTTTGCGGAACCTGAGCGTTCCATGATTGATGTTTGATATGTTTAGGGTCACTAAATTGTGCCTTGCATGATTATAGGTGACTAGAAGTGCTGCGGGGCGGTCTCAACCCCGTAACACCGCTGAAAGTAGTGGGTCGGCTGAGGTGCCAGCGACCACTCCTTCAGCTGAGATGATCAGAATGGTCGCAGAAGCAGTCTTCGCGATGATCAATGCTCAACCGCAAAGGCTTGCACAGCCTGCTACGCCTACTACTGATGCGGCCCCGGTAACTGAACCTGCAGTGGAACCTGCGGTAGCACCAAGGGTTGATGCCCCTGTGCCAGTAGCTGCAGTGGAACCGGCGTTAGCACCGAGGGTGGAGCGTCAAGTTGCGCAAGTAGTTGCGGGGCGAGCGCGTGACCAGCAATTAAAGCACTTCTTGAGCTTTAATCCTCCCACCTTCTCGGGATCTGAGTCCCCAACGGTGGCAGAAGACTGGTTGTCAAGAGTTAGAAGAACTCTGAGGGCGACGGCGACGGACGAAGCCATGATGGTCACCTTAGCCACTTTCCTTCTTGACGGAGAGGCTGTGCTGTGGTGGGAAGAGCAGGAACTGCACAAATTCGGCGATAGAGACATTACTGAAATATCAATGGCTGAGTTTTCAAAGTCGTTCCTCCAGCGGTTTATCCCCTCTGCCCAACGCATTGCGTTACAAAACCAGTTCCTGAGGTTAACTCAAGGTGATCGCTCCGTTGACGATTACTTACATGAGTTTACCAGACTGAGTCGTTATGCGGGGGCATTGGTGGAGGATGAGGAGGCGAAGACGAATAAATTCTATGAAGGGCTTCGGGACGAGTTGAGGCTGCTCCTTGCAGGCCCTATGACGTTTGGCTTCCAAGTGATGGTGCAAACCGCCAGATCTTTGGAGTTGGACATGAAGAGGGTACAAGCAAAGAGTGTTGTAAAGAAACCCGAGTTTCACGCGCCGGCCTCTCAGTCCAAGCCGGACTTCAGAAGGAACAAGCGGAAGTTCAAGCAGGCGGAACCAGCTTCTTCGAATGTTTCGGGAGCCACGACCGCGCGGACTCCTATTACGTGTTTCACCTGCGGGAAGGTGGGACACAAAGCTGCGGTGTGTCGAAGTGGTCCCCCAAAGGCGGCGAATCGAGCGGTGGATTATGCTCGGGCTGCGGAAAAGGGCAAAGCGGCAGAGTCTTCGGCCTCCCAACACATTCCGACTCAGCCGAGAGTCTATTCGCTTGGCCAACAAGAAGCTATACGACAAACCGATGTCGTCACAGGTACGAATTAGAAGTTAGCTTTTACAGCTATGTATATGATTCTTACTGTTGTACGACTATATGTGTTATTTGTGTACAATTAGGTTTCGTCCTTATTTTCAACTATCCGGCGAGAGCTCTATTCGATACGGGTGCATCGCACTCTTTTCTGTCTGAGGACTTCGTGGTGCGAATCGGAGTGCCGTCTACCTTTGTAGAGGATAGATTGGAAGTAGTGCTACCCAATGGATCTCGAATGAGTGCGGATAGGAAGAGCCGTGTGAAGGTGCGGATCGGAAGTCAAGATTTCGACTTGGAAGCGTCGTTACTACCGTTAGCTGAATTCGATGTGATCTTCGGCATGGACTGGCTCTCGGAGCAGCGAGCATGCATAGATTGCAATACAAAGGAGATCACTCTGGGAACGAACACCGACGATGAAACCACATTCGCCGGTATGCGAGGAGCGAGCAAGACGCTGATGTCTGCTCTCCAAGTGGTTAAGGCGGTGAGAAAAGGCGCCGAGTTGTTCTTCACCTTGTTGGAGGCTTCGGAGCCAAAGCCCAGGTTGTGTGATGTCCCAGTTGTAGCAGAATACGCCGACGTGTTTCCTAACGAACTCCCTGGGGCTCCGCCTCATCGGGAGATTGATTTCTGTATCGAGTTGGTGCCAGGTGCCAAACCTGTGGCCCGCTCACCATACCGAATAGCGCCAAAGGAATTGGCAGAGTTGAAGGTCCAATTGCAAGAGCTGCTAGAGCAAGGCTACGTACGTCCAAGTTCTTCGCCTTGGAGTGCACCGGTCCTCTTTGTGAAAAAGAAGGATGGGAGCTTGCGTCTATGTATTGATTATAGAGAGCTAAACAAGTTGACCGAGAAAAACCGATATCCGATTCCTAGAATCGATGATCTATTCGACCAACTGATGGGGTCGACGGTTTACTCCAAGCTAGACCTAAGGTCCGGCTACTATCAACTGCGAATAAGAGAATGTGACATTCCAAAGACAGCGTTCAGTACCCGCTTTGGGCACTTTGAGTTCACGGTAATGCCGTTCGGTCTATCCAACGCACCGTCGGTATTCATGGACTTGATGAATAGGACATTCCGAGAGTATTTAGATCAATTTGTGATCGTCTTCATCGACGACATTTTGGTATACTCTCAGTCGGAAGAGGAGCATGTAGGGCATCTGCACGCAGTCCTGAGCACCTTGAGGAGGAGTCAGCTATATGCCAAGTTCTCCAAGTGCGAGTTTTGGCTACCGTCAGTGGCATTCCTTGGTCATGTTGTTAGGGGCGAAGGAATTGCAGTTGATCCGTCGAAGATAGAAGCGATCCAAGCGTGGCCTTTGTTGAAAAACGTAGCGGAAGTCCGAAGTTTCTTAGGACTTGCCGGCTATTATAGGCGCTTTGTGGAAAACTTCTCGAGGATCGCACTTCCTCTCACAAAACTGACTAGGAAGGATCATAAGTTCGTTTGGTCGCCCGAGTGCGCACGAGCTTTTGAAGAGCTAAAGGGCCGTCTGACCACGGCGCCCATTCTATGCTCGCCACAGGGTACGGAAGGCTACGAAATATATAGCGACGCCTCAGGAAGTGGTTTGGGTTGTGTCCTAGTGCAGTTCGGGAAGGTAATTGCCTACGGCTCCCGGCAACTGAAGGTTCACGAGAGGAATTACCCGGTCCATGATTTGGAGCTAGCGGCCGTGGTTTTTGCCCTCAAACTTTGGAGACACTATCTATATGGCGTGAAGATCGATATCTTTACCGACCATAAGAGCCTCAAGTACTTACTAGACCAAAGGGAGTTGAACATGCGCCAAAGGAGGTGGATGGAGTTCCTTGGGGACTACACCTTCGATATCAAGTATACTCCCGGTAAAGGAAACGTAGTTGCAGACGCGTTGAGTCGTCGGGCTCCCGCACAAGCAAATTGGATTTTGATGCATGATGAGCGTCTAATCCGTGAGCTAGAAGAAATGGAGATCATATGCATTGATAGGAGAACGTCTACTTCAGCATGCTTGAACTGGACGGAAGTTCACTACGACCTTGCCGACCGAGTTCGACAAGCATTGGAGTTGGACGAGAGCTTGAAACGATACAAAGTGGAAACCGTTGAAGGGTTAAACGCTGATTTCTCCTTCGAAGACGACCTTATGTGGAAGCAGGGAAGGTTATGCATCCCAAACGTTGGTAATCTACGGGCGGAATTGATGTACGAGGCTCATCATACCAAGTACTCGATCCACCCGGGGAGCACTAAAATGTTTATGGATATGAAGAAACTGTTCTGGTGGCCGGGCATGAAGAAAGACATTGCCCTTTACGTGGCCAAGTGTCATACTTGCGCGTTGGTGAAAGCGGAATGTCAACGTCCCGGTGGGTTTCTGAAGTCCTTGCCGATTCCGGAGTGGAAGTTTGATGATATTTCGATGGATTTCGTGCACGGATTGCCGAGATCGCAACATGGAAACGACGCCATATGGGTGATCGTGGACCGTTTGACAAAGGTATCACACTTCATTCCGAACCGGAAGGATGATTCCGTAGAGAAGCTAGCAAAGCTCTATGTGGATAGTATCGTGAGACTGCACGGTGTCCCTCGTAGCATCGTCAGCGATCGTGACGGGCGTTTCACATCGAAAGATTGGAGGCTTATCCATGAACTGTTGGGCACAAAATTGAAGTTCAGCACGGCCTTCCACCCGCAGACGGATGGACAGACCGAGAGAACCAACAGGACTATGGAGGATATGCTCCGAATGTGCGCTCTAGACTTTGGAAAGAAGTGGGAGGATCACCTCTTTATGATCGAATTCGCCTACAATAATAGCTACCAAGCCAGCATAAAGATGGCTCCTTTCGAGGCCCTCTATGGTAAGAAGTGTCGTACGCCGTTGTCTTGGGCGGAAACGGGCGATACTAAGCTATTGAAGCGAAAGGATGTTGAAGAAGCAACTTCGACGATCCGGTCTATACGCGAAAGGCTATTGGTTGCCCAGGATAGGCAAGCAAAGTATTTCAACGCCAAGCATAGGAACTTAGAGTTTGCCGTCGGTGACCGGGTTTACTTGAAGATCAAACCGTTCAAAGGGGTATCAAGGATTCGACGCTTGAAAAAGCTCAGTCCGAGGTACCTAGGACCGTTCGAGATCGTGGAGCGTGTTGGTGATGCGGCTTATCGGCTTGCACTATCTGCAGAGCTGAGCGGTCTGCACGACGTGTTCCACATTTCAGTGTTGAGGAAGGCTGTGCAAGAGCCTACTCATATCGTTGCGGTCGGCAAAGTTCCGGTCGATAGTGGGTTGTCGACGAAAGTCAAGCCATTACGCATCGAAGATAACGAAGTAAAGCAGCTGCGGAACAAGTCCATTCGGATGGTAAAAGTCCGGTGGGATAACTGCGGCCGAGAGGAGCTCTCTTGGGAGAGAGAGCAAACGATGCTTGCGGAGTACCCCGAGCTTTTTCCCTCAGGTAAAGTATAATTGTAATTTATGCTATTACTGTTTCCTGGATTTCGGGACGAAATTCTTTTAAGGAGGGTGGAGTTGTAACACCCCAATTCTGGTAGTTCCGCGAAGTAGGCGGAGTGGTAGTGCGGCACGTGAAGCAGGCTAGAATTTTCCCTGTCTGCTCTTAGCGCACGATCAGTGGCCTCATCGCGCACGACCAGTGATCGTGTGCCAGCGATCGTGCGTTAATTCAGAAGAGAATCGAGTTCTATCTCGGACAGTGCGCACGACCATTTCCCTCTTCGCGCACGACCAGTGATCGTGCGCCAGCGATCGTGCGCTTATTCGCAAGAATTCAGAGTTCTGTCCCGGATAGTGCGCACGACCATTGCCCTCGTCGCGCACGACCACTGACCGTGCGCCTGTGATCGTGCGCCCTGTTTATTCTGTTCCGCGATTTTGAGCGGAGAAGAAGATCGGGCCGTCCAAATCTTTTGAGATCTGATCCGATGGCTAGGATTAGATGCTGGAAGCTATTAGGGCTTATGAGAGGAGATTAATCCTCATTATTTTGAGGTGTTTCTCTCTCCTAGGCTAGAGGAAGAAGAAGGAGGAAAGGAAGAAGAAGGAAGATCCCGCCATTGACGGAGCTCCGGAGCTCCGTTTCGCGAGCCGTTTCCAGATTTGGAGAGTGCAGCCCGGTGCGGTCGTTTCTCTCCGTATAGAATCTCGGATCCATGGCGAAAAAGAAAGCGCCTAGGGTAGCGATTCTTCCTCCCGAACTTTGGACTTGTATTCGTCCATTTATTCCTCTTTCTTTGCTTGCATGAGGTATCTCTTTCACCAAATGGGTGAAGTGTAGGATTTCCTCAAGTCCTTCGGGACTCCGGGTAGATTGTGTCCGTCCCCGGCATATTGCATGTAGAAAATCCGGTAGTCGTGCGGATTTAGGCATTTTGTGTGAAGCCTATTCGTGGCCGTGAGCCCGAATCGGTGATGCTTGATTTGCGACGTTGCATTTATGTTAGACCTAGAATGCGTGCCGGAGAATGACTCCGCGAACTCACCTATAGTATTGCGGGAGTTAAGTGTAGGCGTCTTGTGAAGATCCCTACGAAAGCCCCATGCTTTGAGTTTTGGATGAAGGCAAACCTTCACCACGTTATTGATGCGGAGCGTATGTACCTCCCTTGTTGAGAATTCGCGAAGCCTAGATCCTTGTGAAGGGGTTAGGTGCGTAGCGTATATTTTTGTGTGGCACTTGAAAGTGTTAAACCCTTACGGGCCGAGGTGAAGCCGTACCCGCGTCGTGCGATAGATCGCGACGATTAGAGCACGGGCAAAGCTGAACCGAACCCGTTTCCATGCAGATCGGCGAGAGGTCCCTTCCTCATGAAGGCCGTGTGATCATGGGAGAGGTCGTGGAAGGTGTCATACCTAGACCGACCAAAAGCTCTTGTTTCCCACCTAAGGTTGTGACCCTTAGGGTGGAGTGTTGTGAATTTGATGTTATGTTCCTCATGCGATTGCTTAGGCGGTTGTGGGAAACCTTCGGGTGAACCCAACCAACATCATGTGCATACCTAGGTTCCCTTCTTTTTGATGCTCAACCTAGAAGATTGATTGTGCTTGAAACCTCACCTTTTGTAGTTGCACTCTCTTTAGATTAGTACTTGTGCTAGTATGGCTTACTTGCAGGGTAGAATCTCCGCCACCCCGGGAAAGGGGTGGGGTCGTTATAATTTGGTCAGCTGTGCTGACCGTTACTTTGTTTGCCACCGCTTGGTGGAATGTTCTTATGCAGGTGCAGGTGAGCCTAGCGGGAAGTAGCGGGCGTTGGCCCCTTTGCTGTGTTGGCCCTCGAAGGCCAGCCTTTTTCCTGCTTTCTCATGTATTGCCGGCCTGCGTGCCGATGTATGCCTTTTTGGAGTTTTGTACATTGATTTGATGTAAGGCCCTAAGGCCGTAACTCTTACTTCTGGATTCATTCCTATGATAGTGGACATGTCTTTTGAATGGTTTAATTAATGCTTCCGCTTACGTTTTTGTACTCTCGTTTTGTAGTTACTTTTCTGGTTATCACCTTTTAACTCCTAGCTAGTGTGGTTTGTATGGCGTGGGGTCCCGGCCGGACCTGCTGTTATACTTTTCGTACTGGCAGGGTGTTACACCACAGAAAGCACATAGAGATTTATAGTGGTTCCCCAGTGTGGGTACTTCACTGTCCCCCTTCACCTATCTAGTAGTGTGCTAGACTTGGCCAACTCCTCCAAAATCTCAAATCTCCACCACAAATCCTACAACTTAGGCACAATAGGCCCTACAACTCAGATCTACTTAGGATCCTACCTCAGGTTCCTTGAACCCTACAGCTCAGGCACAATAGGCCCTACAACTCAGATCTATAGTCGATCCTATCTCAAACTTTCAGCAAAGTCCTACAACTCAGGCTTTTTCACAAGCCCTACACTCAAACTGTCAGCACAACCCTACAACTCAGGTCTAAAAGAGATCCTACAAGAATAGATTAGAGGTTTACAAGTTTAGACTCTGAAAGATAGAGATTTGAATAGCTTGAGTCTTCTTAGGCCTTTCTGAACAGAAAGCCTTCTTTAGCAGCAACATTTGATCAATCAGCAGAAAGTCATTTTGTACCAGGATCAGTGTTGATCTCTCTTGTGTGAAGATGTTTTATTTCTCTCAAGAATGATAGCTTACTTGCTGAATCTTTTTCTTCTTATTCTTCTTTCTTTCTTTCTTTCCTTGAGAAGACTTGTTGTTACTGTTCAATTGCTTTTTAGCCGTCAATTTTTTCAAAGAATGCTAGGGCACATGATTCCCAAGTCTTTAGGGTTTACTAACCCTCTCATATGCTTTTATAGCTCTGAGCCATCAAACGATCGAAACCTTAGAATATTGATGTCAAAGCACTCTTCAGAAGTAATTAATTTGACATCTGACTTTGTCGTCTTCGTCAATTAGAATTTTTGCCTTTTGATCTTGACAAGATGATATTGTCGTATGAAGATAGTTTGCATGACGATAAAAGACTTAGCGATCTTTCTTGAT
The DNA here is from genome assembly GCA_033032865.1 of Dactylorhiza incarnata. Classification (NCBI taxonomy): domain Eukaryota; kingdom Viridiplantae; phylum Streptophyta; class Magnoliopsida; order Asparagales; family Orchidaceae; genus Dactylorhiza; species Dactylorhiza incarnata. The sequence goes on along the minus strand of JAWHQI010000141.1, from coordinate 5,039,377 downwards.
TCTTTACAATGATATCGTTGTGTGATACTTGTTGTCACGACGATATATGAACTAGCCATCCTTTCTTGAGTCTTCACAATGATATCGTCGTGTGATACTTGTTGTCATGATGATATATAACTTAGTTGATTCTTCTTTGAGTTCTTTCAACGATATCGTCGTGTGTACCAACTTGACACGACGATATATGCCTTCGCAAACTTTTTTGAGTTCTTACAACGATGTCGTTGTGTGTACCTTATTGACATGATGATATTTGCCCTGGTATACTTTCTTTGAGACCTCACAATGATATCGTCCTATGTACCTTGTTGACATGACGATATCATCGTGATTTTCTTATTGTCACGACGATTCTTGACTGACTTCTTCTGCTGCCTTCTGCGAGTGACAAGATGATATCATCGTGTGAGTGTTATATACACAACAATATTTAACTTAGTCTAAATTCAACTTCTGACTCCTGAAGTATCTCTGCAAATCTATCTTTTCAACGATAGACTTATACTGTTTCAACGATATGTCCAGACCTTCTCGATGATTTTGGACTTATAGATTTGAGAAGCACTGGATATACTAATTATACCCTACACTCATAAATAAGATAGAACATCAAATACACAGATCTTTTATCATTGACCTGAGCACTTATTCAAATCAGAAACAATGCTGGACATTGTTCCCAATAGGTTGGTTGGGGAGGGTAGTCGTGTCGATCACGCATTGGCTGGTAGCATCAAGTAATGAGAATTAAAGAACCTCCTGCCTCCAAAGAACAAGGATGCCACCAGACTTTCCTATGGAAGGAAAATGATAGAAGTCCCAAACGCGCCGACCATTCTATCCACATCTATAATCAACCACAAGGGATGCGCCCACATCGTTCAAAGAAGTCAGTGCACTGGAGGTAGTATTTCGCTTCTTTTGGATGATGGTAATTGGCCCCAAAGCAGCCAACTCACATCCAGTAATGCCTTTAGCGGACTTAGAAGTTGTTGAATTCAATGTTACATTAAGTTTAGGAGGCCCATCCCCATCCCAGATATCCAAAACATCAGGGTTGTAAGTATTAGCAGTTGTTATACCAACATCAGCACTGCCCTTAGAAATGAAAGAAATCTTCACTAATGCGGAACTTGACTCACCCAGCTTAGGAACAGGGGATTTCTCCTTGTCCATTTGTTGTTTTCCTTTTCTGTTCGCCCCTAGGGAATGCTCAGCACTTCAATTATAGTGAGTACCTACCTCAAACCTGGTCAACACTAGTCTTGCACTGCCCTTCTTCCGAGTTTACTAAACCAGAGTCTAGGGTCCATATCCCTTGTCATAATTAGGTGCAGACATCTCAGTACGAGGCAAGGAAGAATTAGGGGCAACAATGCCTCGCTGCTCAGCTTGTGTGGAACCATCCAGTGGTTGGGATGGCAGATCAATTCCGCCAACTCCAGTTTGGGGGTTGATCGTGATGCGCTTTGGTCTGGCAACAAGAATATGGTGTGGATCAACATGGGGGGAAGAATTATCATTCCCTAGAGCAGAGCACCCATTGACAGAATGACCAACACACATGCATCGGAAACACAAGGATGAGAGACCTTCGCATTCAACTACTTGATAGAATTTTTTAAATTTACTCAACACATGAACACCGACCGATAAGGTTTGGATATATCAACCTGAACACACACCCAGGCGTAGGTCATTCAGCCCCATTCATTCGTGATGGAATCAATCCACATCAACTTCCCAACTTTCATAGCGATTCGAGCAATATTGGACTTATCCCAGAAGATCAGCTGTAATCAGGAGGGCGGTGCCATATGGGCAAGGTAAAGCCCTTCATATAAGAGGGGTCAAAGGTCGGTGACCAAGAATAGAGGCCAATGATAAATCCATTGATGAACCATGTCCCTCCCCGTAGGACACCGTCGCGGGCGGTCACGTCCTGGAAAATACAAACAAAGCAGTCTGCATGAATCATTAATAACTGAAAATTGCCAAATGACCCCAGCGGCTGTGCAGCTCAACGTCAAGGAAATGAAAGGGGAGTTTTCATCCAAGAAGCTTTCCAGCAATAACATTGTTAAACTTTTCCATAGTAAACTCAACTGCAACATCGTTCATGTTCACCGATTCACCACCTGGTTTGACATATTATAGATCATCAACATCATCAAGAACAATGTACTTGGGTAATTGTCATGCCGTCGGAGTTGAGCAAGGTGGTATCTTTTGTTGGATCGTTAGGCGGCCTTAGAGGTGGGGTGAATAAGGGTTTTCAAAAACTTATGTTATATGTTGAAAATTTTTTAAATAATGCGTGATTAAGAAGATAAGAAATCAAGTAAAATAATTGAAATAAAGTAGAGACATGTTTTATTAATATGAATTAAGGTTTTACAAAAGTTGATTTCTATAACGCTAGAAATCCATGGTGAATAATAGTAAACTCTTTTTGTTTTCTATCCCGACTCGCATCCCCACGAACCGGTGGCCCTAGCCTATCCTTCCCGGATTCGGCCTCAAGCCGCTCTAGCCAATCCAACCCCGGATATGGCCTTGAGCACCCCTAGACCTAACCTAGATCTAGTCGCCAACATGAGGCGAATTTTTACCCTAAGTCCTACCCAGACCTAGTCGCCAACACGAGGCGATTTCTCTAACCGTTTACAAGAAATATGAAATGAAAATAATAATAAAACTCCCTCTTGAAGAACTTCTGAAGTTGGAGACGAAGATTTGCTGTAGAATAAGCGTTGTAGAAGCGGACTTCGTTTGGATCCGGCGTGAAGAGATTCTCCTTCAGAAGTTTGCAGAACTTTGGTGGGACATCAACTTTCGGCCAAGGAAGCCTCTGGAATTCTAGCACTCAATCTCTCTCTCTGATGTCTCTCTGAAATGATAGAAGAGGTGTACTATTTATAGCCTCAGCGCTAGCGCCTGCGCTAGTGCTACCGTCGGCGCTATCCCATATTAGGACATATTCTGCGCGGCAGAATCTTCAATCTGAGGAAACATTTCTCTCTTACCTTCTGTACTCTGCGCTATCGCCTGCGCTATCGGCTACCGCCAGGCGATATCTCCTTCTATATGTGCTCCCGGAATTGCGCTAATCATCGCTAGCGCCGGGCGCTAGGTGCTACCACCGGCGCTAGTGGGAACGTTGGATTTGATGGCTCAAATTTGGGGGCAACCTTCTTATGTAATCCTTGAGTCATATGGACTTTGTTTTCCTGCACACTTAAACACACAAGATCAAATACACATAGGATTTGTTATTCTCAAACTTAGGAGATGCGGAAGACCTTGTTCCAACAAACTCCCCCTTTTGATAATAACAAAACCATTATTTATAAATCAGATCATTAATATATATAAGCATGATGAACTACTTGTGTGTGTGTGAGAGTAATGACTTAGGATAATTATCGATTTTAGCATTTAGAATTGCTCCCCCTAAATACATGCTCCCCCTAAGTGAATGCTCCCCTAATATGTAAGCTATCATCTTAATTAATCATGTTAGTTTTCTATTTTGATAGCGGAATATATTTATCATGTTAGTTCTCCCCCTTTTGTTTTTAGAAAAAGTGGGTAAGGAGGCACCACCTAAAAGTTTGATAATAAGATAGAGGCATGATCGAGCTTTTAGTGAGAAGGAAATGATAAGGAGTTTTAGAATACTTTTCATTGAAATAGATCAGAGTTTTGAGCATAACAATATTTTCATAGAAATAAATCAGAGTTTTTAGCATAAAGAGAATACAAGGTAAATGTAAAGTTGCGGAAGACTTATCGAAATACAAGACACATCTTTTGTAAGACATGATGATTCATAAAATGAACCAAGATGTTTTTGTAAATCATTGTCCAAAGAAAATCTTTAAGTTTAACAATAAAGTAACCAAGCATGAAATAATGTTATCAAAAAGAGATTACTACAATGTTATTTTAATTCACAATTTCAAAACATACCAATCATTGTAGAAAGCATGCTAGGTTATCTAGTGCATTTCATAAATAAAGAGTAGTATAGAATTTGTATTAGGATCCAATACTCATGAGAAGAAGTGTTATGGAAGATAATGATGTGCACATAAGTGTATTTTTGAGTAGAGTAAACAAATGTTTTAATCAAAAATACAAGAAATATGTAAAGTAAGAGCACAATAAAACACAAATAATTTTGCTTTCACAAACTTCAATGCACAAAAAATGTACAACTACCAAGGTGCTTTGCACACACAATGCTCATCAAGACTTATCAGGGTGCAAAGTAGTGCTTGGGGGATCACATATCTTATTATATTTTAATATTGAAACTAGTGATCTGGTGTACTTAAGAGTAAGTGGTTTTTATTTTGAAAGAAAGATATGGTTTGCACAAGATACTTTACTATTCTTTCCAAGGTGCTCAACCTCACAATGCTTATTAAGACTTATCAGGAGGTTCAAGTAGTGCTTCGTGGAGTTATCTCTGCCACTTTATTTTATGATTTTTGTTTTGGCAAAGTTCTCCGAATACACTTGTTTTGCAAACCAATATAATTTATGAAAACATAACCACTTTTCTTAACTTTTAAAAGTGCAAATAAAGGTAGTGTAGGTAAGATACTTGTGCAATTTTAATTCATTGTACTAATACAAAACATACACAAGCATTCTTAGATTAAACACGTATGTAGACAATGCCAAAATAAGTGAGTGAATAAATATCATTATCAAACATAAAACATTTACTCATACTTAGAGGCATGCTAAGCTTGATTCTACACAACTTTTATAATATAATTTATGCACACATTAATAGATATATCAAAGCATGATGAAAACCATGTTCAAAGTAGTGTGAAAAGATAAATTGCAACATTATAGAAGTTCTAAATAATAGATTAAATCATGCTTGATTTTCATAGGAAAGTCCATACAGTTTTTTTTTATAGTTTTAATGTTTTATATTTTTGTATTGGATTTTTTGCATAAAAATAGACTTTAAACAAATGACAAAAACAAAAAGGCAAAACATATTTTTTTGTAATTTGGCTTTTATATTTTTGTATTTGATTTTTCAAGAACGAAATAAAATCAGAAGTGCAAAAATAAATAGTACATATAGATTAATATATTTTTAAGAATTTTTCAAAATTTTAAAAATATGGAAAAATAAATAGGTGCGTTAGCACCGGCGTTAGCGCTAGTGATAAGGCTAAATCTAGTTAGTTTAATTAGGTTATTTTTTAGGTTATTTACTCTTACTTTTTGCTTATTGTTGTTTACCTAAATGCAATTTTGGTTCATTTTCCTATTTTTAGTGCTAACTTAAGTTTTCTGAATTTTCAGGTCAAAAATGCAAAATTTCCTAAGTCACGCCCTAGGTCACGCCCGTGACCTACGACGTGTAAGTTGCTGTTTCCAGTTAAGCTGCTGCCAACATAATTCAGAAGATCTGGTCAGACACGCCCAAAGTACACGGCCGTGACACACAAGTCACGCCCATGACACGCAAGCCACGCCCGTGACCAGCCCGTGAACAGCTCAGATTCGACCAGCTGACCACCGAATTGGTCACGCCACTGTTACACGGGCGTGCTTCCAGTCACGCCCGTGACTGCCACGTCAGCCAGCCACCAGCGCCCATGATCGCCGCCAGCGCCCATGACCCGAGCTAACCACCAAAATGGTCACGCCCTCAGTCACGGGCGTGACCTAGGGCGTGAACCATCAAATCGCGTCAGAATCGTGCGCCAAACCTGATCCAAGCCGCAGAATTGATTAAACAATGTCACGCCCCTAGTCACGGGCGTGACTGAGGGCGTGACCGAGGCAGAAAAATTTCTATAAATTGAAATGACCTCCAAGCTTTCCCCATTCAGTTTTTGGAGAGAGAACTAGTGCTACTACTCTATTTTCAGTGATTTTCATGTCATTTTATTCTCTTTCTCTCTCTCTCTCTCTCTCTCTCTCTCTCTCTCTCTCTCTCTCTCTCTCTCTCTCTCTTATTTCAATGCATTTCCTTTTTTAGTTTTCATATGAATGTTGTAATGCCTTTGTAATTTCCTTTTATAGTGTATTACTAATGCTTAGTAAGCTTTCCATGCAATTGTAATCTCAGTTGAACTTTTGTTTAATAAAAATTGTATGTTTTTGTTCTCTTAAAATCTTCATCATTTCTCTCTCCTACCCCTCCACCATGAGTAACTAAATCCTCATAGTACTCGATCTTGATGATCTGAGGATGAGTTGATCAAGTTTTGATCCTTTAGTCTTCTTTCACTTTCTAAAGTGTTGGGCCTTAGATTCACTCTTAATTAAAATTTAGTGGAGCTATATTATCGATATATAATCTCCACCTTTGCTTTCATTCTTGGCTAGCCGAGAGGCCGATAGTCTGAAGTGAGCACTTAAGAGTAAAGAGAGTTACACACATTTCTCGAGAGAGAATGACGTAAATCTCCTCGATTGGAGTCAAACCCAATAGCGGGGTTCACCACTTAAAGCGAGATTTAGGTATTCGAATACGGGATGAGAGTTCGGTCGGATTTTCCTAAACTCAGTTGGGCATATCTTCGAGAGAAGCATGTTCAAATTATAGGAACCCCCACGGTCAAGCTACCCTTACTTTATTAAGTTTGCTTTTGAATTTTGATCAACTTAAGCCGAAGTAAGTCAAGATCGAGTGCTATTTCTTAATCATCGTTTAGCCGTACTTTTATCCAGCTTTTATTTCAACTTAGCAGACAAAACCTTCCAAAAAATTATTAAGATAAAATAATAGTAATTCGTTTGAGTATAAGTAATCAACGGTTCTCGGATTTTAATACGACACTTGTGTTCCTATACTACAGTTCGATAGGTATACTTGCCTTCTCGGATTGCTAGTTCGGATTTCATTTCGTGCAAGCGGAATTTTAATCACCAAGTTTTTGGCGCCGTTGCCGGGGACTCGCATTTTGTTGATATTTTGAAAGAACGAATCTATTACTTTTATCACCTCTTTTTTCTCTCCTCTTTCTTGAAAAAACAAAATTAATTCAAAAAAAAAAGAGAGACCTTTTTCGAATTTCTCAATCTTATTTTCCCTTCTCTCTTTCTAGTTTATGACCCGAGCGATTCCGTCAGAACTTGTAGACTTGGACCAAGAACTTGAGCGTACTCTTCGGAGAAAATCGCAAGTTCAAGATCCTACATTCCAAGAACTGGCTGAGGATTCGGAGTCGGTTGTTAATATGGGCGAACCTAACCAAAATGAAGTCCCCAACATGGTTGCGGCCCCTGAATGGACTATGTCCCATTATGCAAGGCCTAACCTGGAAGGGACGGAAACTAGTATAGTCCGCCCTGCCATAAATAATAATAATTTCGAACTAAAGCCAAGCATAATTCACATGGTGCAGCAATACGTGCAGTTCGACGGATTACAAGATGAAGATCCGAATGCACATATTGCTAGCTTCCTTGAAATCTGTGACACCTTCAAAATAAATGGTGTTACGGATGATGCAATTAGGCTAAGACTCTTCCCATTTTCTTTAAGAACAAAGGCTAAGCAGTGGTTGTCAACTCTACCTAGAGGTTCTATCACCACTTGGGCCCAGTTAACTGAAAAATTTCTAACTAAGTATTTTCCACCTGCGAAAACTGCTAAGCTTAGAAATGATATTTCTTCTTTTTGCCAAATAGATTCTGAAACGCTATATGATACCTGGGAAAGGTATAAAGAATTCTTAAGACGTTGCCCTCATCACGCTCTGCCTGTATGGTTACAATTGCAGACGTTTTATAATGGGCTAAATCAACATACTAAGCAAATGATAGACGCCGCTTCCGGTGGTACCTTAAATAACAAAACCCCGGAAGCCGCTCTTGAACTATTTGATGATATGGCCATGAACACCTATCAGTGGAATGTGCCAAGATCCCGCCCAAACAAACCTGCAGGTATGTGCGAAGTGGATAACGTCTCCCAGCTGGCACTACAAGTGGAAATGCTTAGCAAAAAGATATCTGAAATGAATGCTCCTTCCGCACCTCAGGTTTGGGAATTCGCAAAAGCCACCTCCGAACAAGCTGATTACGTAGGCAATAGAAATGCTTATAATAATTATTCTGCTTCTAATTTTCATGCACCTGGTTTTCAATTACCGAATAATTATAATCTTGCGATGTGTAATCACCCGAACTTTTCTTGGAGTAATCCTGCAAACACAACTCGCCCGCCTCTACAAAATGAATTTACACCACCTCCACCCCCTGTTAACTTTCAAAAACCTCCATCTTTGGAGGAGATGTTTTCAAAATATATAAGTACGAATGAAGCAACCGTCCGGAACTTAGCCGGATCCGTTAAAAATCTAGAAAACCAAATCGGGCAGCTCGCCAAAATAATATCCGAGCGACCGCCCGGGACTCTTCCCGCTAACACCGAGCCCAACCCGAAAGAGCAAGCGAAAGCTGTAACTCTTCGGAGTGGAAAGCAAGTATCCGGTCCGGTTAGCGAAGAGCCCGAGGCAAGATCCGCCCCTATTTTAAAAACACCACTCACTCAAACAGATTTTATCACTCCACCTCATATTTTCAAAAACAACCCCGCCCCGCCTTATCCATCTCAACTCAACAAGGAAAAATTAGATGATCAATATCATCGCTTCCTGGAAATGTTTAAGCAAATACACATCAATTTGCCCTTCCATGAAGCGATATCACAAATGCCCAAGTACGCTAAGTACCTGAAGGATCTTCTAACTAATAAGAAAAAGCTAGAAAATCTATCGCACGTAACTTTAAATGCTGAGTGTTCCGCCGTCCTAACAAATAAATTACCGAAAAAGGCTAACGATCCGGGTAGTTTTTCTATCCCGTGCCTCTTTGGTGATCTATTTGTAAAGAACGCGTTGGCCGACTTAGGAGCAAGCATCAACTTAATGCCATTCTCCTTGTTTAAGAAGTTAGGAGTGGGCACCCTTAGCCCCACACGTATGAGTATACAACTAGCAGATAGGACGATAAAATATCCGCTGGGAATTGTGGAGGACGTGCTCGTAAAAGTAGACAAATTCATCTTCCCGGTGGATTTTGTCATTTTGGACATTGAAGAGGATGTCGAGGTTCCCCTAATCCTTGGCCGCCCCTTCCTTGCCACCTCCCGTGCTATCATTGATGTGAGTAATGGTAAGCTATTCCTCCGAGTTGGAGATGATGAAGTAACCTTCTCCATAACACCCTCTATGAAAAATACCCTAGAAAATGACGATTCGTGTTTTTTCTTAGATGTGTTAAGTGAAGACCCTTCTTTTTGTATTTCTGAAAATGGTTCTTCTTCTTTTTGTTCATCTTCAAACACCTCCACTGAAATATTACAAGAAATGAAAATGGCCATTGCTCCCGCCCCCTCAAATTTTCAAATTAAATCAAAAAATTTTGAAGAAATTACTTTTGAAAAAGAAAAGTCTTTCAAATCTTCATACGAGGAACCTCCCACTTTAGAACTTAAAGAACTACCCAATCATTTAAAATATGAATTTTTAGAAAAAGACTCTAAGTTACCAGTAATAGTGTCGGCCCATTTAAGTGGATCTGAAAATGCCAAATTGCTAAAAGCTTTACAAAAACACCGCCAAGCAATTGCTTGGCAAATTTCTGATATTAAGGGCATAAGTCCATCTTTCTGCATGCACAAAATTCTAATGGAAGATAATTCACAAAATTCTATTCAACCTCAACGCCGATTAAACCCAAACATGAAAGAAGTAGTAAAGGGTGAGGTCGTGAAATTATTAGACGCAGGAATTATCTATCCAATTTCAGATAGCAAATGGGTAAGCCCCGTTCAAGTAGTTCCTAAAAAGGGAGGTATCACAGTAGTGTTAAATGATAATAATGACTTAATCCCAACACGGACGGTGACTGGGTGGCGTATGTGTATTGATTATCGCAAATTGAACGACGCCACCCGCAAGGACCATTTCCCCTTGCCATTCATCGATCAAATCTTAGAACGATTATCCGGCCATAGCTTTTATTGTTTTCTCGATGGTCTCTCGGGCTACTTCCAAATTCCCATCTCGCCCGAGAACCAGGAGAAAATGACGTTTACTTGTCCTTTCGGCACCTTCGCCTATCGAAGAATGACGTTTGGCTTATGTAATGCGCCGGCAACATTTCAACGGTGTATGTTGGCCATTTTCGACAAGTACGTAGAAAGTATTATGGAGGTATTTATGGACGACTTTTCCGTGTTTGGTGATTCCTTCGATTTTTGTTTAGAAAATTTAGAAAAAGTGTTAGAACGGTGTGAGGAGACCAATCTCGCCCTGAACTGGGAAAAATGTCATTTCATGGTACGGGAGGGATTGGTTTTAGGTCATAAGATATCACCAAGAGGAATTGAGGTCGATGAAGCAAAAATAGAAGTGATCGAAAAACTGCCACCGCCAACCAACGTTAAGGCCATAAGAAGGTTTCTAGGACATGCCGGTTTTTACCGGCGGTTTATAAAAGATTTTTCGAAAATTACCAAACCACTCACTCATCTTTTAGAAAAAGACACTCCATTTATTTTTGATGATACATGCTTATCTGCTTTTCAATTAATCAAAAATAAGCTAATAAATGCGCCAATTATGATAGCTCCAATCTGGGACCTTCCATTCGAAATCATGTGCGATGCAAGTAGCTTTGTGGTGGGAGCCATTTTAGGACAACGTACATCTAAAAACTTCCACCCTATTTTCTACGCAAGTAAAACACTTACATCAGCGCAAGCGAACTATACCACAACGGAGAAAGAATTATTAGCAGTTATTTTTGCATTCGACAAATTTCGACCTTATATTACGCTTTCAAAAATTATTGTTTTTACGGACCACTCGGCCCTCAAATATTTACTTTCTAAACCGGATGCCAAACCACGCTTACTTCGCTGGGTCTTACTCCTCCAGGAGTTCGACTTGGAAATCCGAGATAAAAAGGGGGCTGAGAATTTGGCCGCGGACCATCTTTCACGATTAGATAACCCATTTATTGAAGATTTAAATGAACAAACTTTTAATGATTATTTTCCCGACGAGAAGTTATTATCAATCAACACTACTCCTTCTCCTTGGTTTGCAAACTTCGCCAACTACTTAGTAGCTCAAGTCCTCCCAAAAGAATTTTCCTATCAACAAAAGAAGAAATTCTTCTCTGACCTGAAGAATTATTTTTGGGAGGACCCGTATCTGTTTCGAGTTTGTGCAGACCAAGTAGTAAGGAGATGTGTTTCTTTCGAAGAAGGACAAAATATTTTCAAACACTTACACGAAGGACCGACTGGTGGGCACTATCAAGCCAATCGGACCGCTCACAAAGTACTTAGTGCAGGCTTTTATTGTCCTAGCCTTTTTAAAGATGCCCAATCTTTTGTGAGACGATGCGATAGCTGCCAACGGACCGGAAATATCTCAAATAAAAATGAAATGTTGCAAAATTATTTCCTCGAGTGCGAAGTTTTCGACCTTTGGGGAATTGATTTTGTAGGTCCTCTTCCTTCTAGCCATGGTAATAAATACTTTTAGTTGCGGTAGACTACGTGTCTCGATGGGCAGAGGCCCAAGCTCTTCCTACCAATGACTCCCGAGTCGTTATTATTTTCTTAAAAAAATTATTTTCTCGATTCGGTACTCCTAGGGCCATCGTTAGCGACAGGGGTTCGCACTTTTGTAACGCACAATTTGCAAAAACACTTTTAAAATATGGCGTTACACATAAGCTTTCAACTGCTTACCACCCCCAAACTAACGGCCAGGTCGAGGTAGTGAATAGAGAAATCAAACGTATTTTAGAAAAAACTGTTTCCACCTCACGTAAGGACTGGTCACATAAATTAGACGATGCTCTATGGGCTTACCGAACAGCGTACAAGACCGCCATCGGTTGTACACCGTATCGGTTAGTATATGGGAAATCGTGCCATTTACCGGTCGAATTAGAACATCGTGCTTTCTGGGCCCTTAAATTTTTAAATTTTGATCCCCACTCCACCGCCGATCTTCGAAAATTCCAACTCAACAAACTCGATGAGTGGCGCTCCAATGCGTATGAAAATAATAAATTATATAAGGAACGAACGAAATGCTTTCACGATAAAAATTTAAGGCACCCGAAAACATTTAAACCAGGCGACCAAGTATTACTTTATAATTCTCGTCTACGTTTATTTCCTGGAAAATTAAAATCTAGATGGTCAGGTCCTTTTAATGTAAAGGAAGCTTATCCGTATGGAACTGTTTTGATATCACACCCAGATAAGGGTGATTTCAAGGTTAATGGGCATCGTCTAAAACTTTATTTTTCTGGTGACAATGTTGACATGGACAGTGAAAAACTTCTTTTGTCTGGACTGTAATAATTTGGATTAACTTTTGAACTATATTCTCTTAGTCGAGCTCAAACGACATTAAACAGAGGGCGCTCTTGGGAGGCAACCCAAGGTTTTTAAAATTTGTTGTTTTAATTTTTCTTTGGCCCTGGATGGCTCCGATACTCTCAACTTCGGCGATCGCCTGCTTCAACATTGCTGGTTTCAAGAAAAATTCAAGATGATATTTCATGAAGATTCAAAGCGCCAACAAGGGGGAGCGGCATCACACATCCTTTCAAGCCCATAAACCCAGGGAAGTGCCTGTTTCAGTTTTTCAGTTTTAATTTCTTTTCTTAGTTACCCCTTCCTTCACTCTCCTTTTCCATTGAGGACAATGTCTATCGTAAGCTTGGGGGAGAATGTCTTCCTTTCTTTTGTTTTAGTAGTCTAAATTAGATTTTGGTAAAATCAATAGTACCCCTTGCTTTATGTTTTGTTTTTCCCAAAATATTTTATAGAGCCTTAGTTAATTTCAAAATTTCTAATCCTACTTTTAATTATGTTTCACAAGTAAATTGTTGACTCATGTAGTGTTCTAATTCTAGGTAGCATGTTAATCTGAAAAGTTTTTTCTAAAATCTTGTACTTTCCTTATCGTTTTCTCTTTTATCTTCTTTACTTTCGTAAAAATTCTTCATCCACTATTTTTCTCTTCATTTTTAGATATATTTTGCAAGGTTAACTTTTGATTTGTGTAGTAAATGTGAATAATCCTAGACGCTTATTATTCTTATTTTCAGGATAAGTTCATTAGTCTTTATTTAATATCTAGGGCTTACTTTTTGAAATCCTTCAAAACTCATGCTTTAAATAAATTTAGAGAGCAATGAAAATGATTTAGGCCATTTTTGTTTTAAGTTTGAGCCTTCATGCCAACCCTTAAAAAGAAACCCGTTGTTAGCCTCTTTTGAGCCTTTTCCCATGTTTTATTGTCGCCTCCACTTATCTAATTTTTCACCAAAGCCAAAATTTCCAAACCTATTTGAATCACACTAACACTTTGAGTTTTATTTAAATTTCTAAAAGAGTGTGATTGGTTTATTGCATGGAGAGCTTCAAAGAAAAGAATTTGCTCAAAAAGGAGATATTTTAAGCATATTTGTATTAGTTATCTTTGCCAAAATTTCAAAAAAAAAATGGCTATGAAAGAGAAAGAAAGAAAATATGCTATATGCTTATAATGAAGTATTGCCTCTTATCATTCATATCGGAAATTTTATAAAACTCATGTTTATGGCTTAGTGTGATTATAGCAATCACTTTTATCTTCGATTCCCATTCCAAATCATATGCCTAAACCAAACATTTCGGTCCTAATAAAGTCCTCTTGATTCATGCTCCTAAATTTGCTTTAGCTAAGTAAAGAAGAAAAGTAGAATAGTTAAGTCTTGGGTATGAATTTAGATCCTTGTTCTTAGAATGATATAATTATAATTTGTCTCTTAGGGTTTAGTAACAATTCAATGCACTATCTCACTTGTTACTTTGCTCAATTTTATTTTAAAACTTTTTAGTTAAAATTTTGGATGATTAATTTTTGTTAGTAAAGGGTATAAAAATTAAGCTTAAGTAAAGTACTTATTTTAGGTTTCCTTTTCACTATTCTCCCTACTTGGAATTTCGCAAGGTACTCGTGTTTAGCATAATTAAATCTTTTTGATTAGTCATTTTATTTTATTAGCTAAAGCATATTTCTTTGCTTGGGGACAAGCAAAGTGTAAGCTTGGGGGAATTTGATAATGCTAAATCTAGTTAGTTTAATTAGGTTATTTTTTAGGTTATTTACTCTTACTTTTTTCTTATTGTTGTTTACCTAAATGCAATTTTGGTTCATTTTCCTATTTTTAGTGCTAACTTAAGTTTTCTGAATTTTCAGGTCAAAAATGCAAAATTTCCTAAGTCGAGCCCTAGGTCACGCCCGTGACCTAGGGCATGTAAGTTGCTGTTTCCAGTTAAGCTGCTGCCAACATAATTCAGAAGATCTGGTCAGACACGCCCAAAGTACACGGCCGTGACACACAAGTCACGCCCGTGACACGCAAGCCACGCCCGTGACCAGCCCGTGAACAGCTCAAATTCGACCAGCTGACCACCGAATTGGTCACGCCACTGTTACACGGGCGTGCTTCCAGTCACGCCCGTGACTGCCACGTCAGCCAGCCGCCAGCGCCCATGATCGCCGCCAGCGCCCATGACCCGAGCTAACCACCGAAATGGTCACGCCCTCAGTCACGGGCGTGACCCATCAAATCACGTCAGAATCGTGCACCGAACCTGATCCAAGCCGCAGAATTGATTAAATAATGTCACGCCCCTAGTCACGGGCGTGACTGAGGGTGTGACCGAGGCAGAAAAATTTCTATAAATTGAAATGACCTGCTTTCCCCATTCAGTTTTTGGAGAGAGAACTAGTGCTACTACTCTATTTTCAGTGATTTTCATGTCATTTTATTCTCTTTCTCTCTCTCTCTCTCTTATTTCAATGCATTTCCTTTTCTAGTTTTCATATGAATGTTGTAATGCCTTTGTAATTTCCTTTTATAGTGTATTACTAATGCTTAGTAGGCTTTCCATGCAATTGTAATCTCAGTTGAACTTTTGTTTAATAAAAATTGTATGTTTTTGTTCTCTTAAAATCTTCATCATTTCTCTCTCCTACCCCTCCACCATGAGTAACTAAATCCTCATAGTACTCGATCTTGATGATCTGAGGATGAGTTGATCAAGTTATGATCCTTTAGTCTTCTTTCACTTTCTAAAGTGTTTGGCCTTAGATTCACTCTTAATTAAAATTTAGTGGAGCTATATTATCGATATATAATCTCCACCTTTGCTTTCATTCTTGGCTAGCTGAGAGGCCGATAGTCTGAAGTGAGCACTTAAGAGTAAAGAGAGTTACACACATTTCTCGAGAGAGAATGACATAAATCTCCTGGATTGGAGTTAAACCCAATAGCGGGGTTCACCACTTAAAGCGAGTTTTAGGTATTCGAATACGGGACGAGAGTTCGGTCGGATTTTCCTAAACTCAGTTGGGCATATCTTCGAGAGAAGCATGTTCAAACTATAGGAACCCCCACGGTCAAGCTACCCTTACTTTATTAAGTTTGCTTTTGAATTTTGATCAACTTAAGCCGAAGTAAGTCAAGATCGAGTGTTATTTCTTAATCATCGTTTAGCCGTACTTTTATCCAGCTTTTATTTCAACTTAGCAGACAAAACCTTCCAAAAAATTATTAAGATAAAATAATAGTAATTCGTTTGAGTATAAGTAATCAACGGTTCTCGAATTTTAATACGACACTTGTGTTCCTATACTACAGTTCGATAGGTATACTTGCCTTCTCGGATTGCTAGTTCGGATTTATTTCGTGCAAGTGGAATTTTAATCACCAGCTAGCGCGGGAAACAGTACACGATTTTTGATGATTTTGAAATTTTTAATTGTTGATCTTGATTAAGTGTCCAAATAGTAGTTTCATGCTGAAATTTCAGAATTTTAGGAGATGTTTTAGATGGTTAAAATTTACAAAATTGCGTTTATGAATGTGGTTTAACTCGAAAGATCTAGGACACCTAACTCAAGTCATAATAATCGAAATTGCATCGGGAATAGGTTTAGTAAATATGTCAGCGAGTTGAGAGTCCATGCCAATGAAACTTACTTTTACATGCTCTTTCTTAATGTGATCCCTAATGAAATGATGACGAACATCGATGTGTTTGGATCTAGAGTGGTGTACGGGATTATATATGAGGTCTATTGCACTTTTGTTGTCATATTTAAGATCAATGTTTTTGAGATGAAATCCATAATCCTCTAGAGTTTGGCTCAACCATAATGCTTGTGCACAACCACTACCAAGTGCGATGTATTTGGCCTCCGTGGTGGAGAGTGCAACCGAAGATTGTTTCCTACTAGACCAAGCAACTAATGAGGGTCCTAAAAAGTGACAAGTGCCGCTAGTACTTTTTCGATCTAGTGAACAACCAGCGTAATCCGAATCGGAATAGCCATGGAGTGTGAATGAATCATTGTGTGGGTACCATAATCCTAATTTAGATGACCCTAATAGATAACAAAAAATATGTTTTACTGCTTTTAAATGAGATTCTTGTGGATTGGCTTGAAAGCGAGCACATAAACATACGGAAAACATTATATCTGGTCTAGATGCACTTAAGTAAAGAAGAGATCCTATCATTCCTCTATATAACATTTGAACAATGGAAATTCCAGATTCATCTTTTCCTAGTTTTAAAGAAGCACTCATAGGAGTAGAAGCTTGTTTAAGATTTTCAAATCCAAATCGTTTAAGCATATTGTGAACATATTTTGTTTGGCAAATAAAGATACTGTCAGTTCGTTGTGAGATTTGAAAACCAAGAAAATATGATAGTTCTCCTACAAGACTCATTTCAAATTTGTTTTTCATTACTAAGACTACTTCATTACACAACTCTTCATTAGTGGCTCCAAAAATGATATCATCAACATATATTTGTAAAATAATTAGATCGTTATTATTATGCTTAATGAAGAGTGTGTTGTCGGCACTTTCCATAACATAACCGTGCTTTAACAAAAATGATGTAAGTCTATCATACCATGCACGGGGCGCTTGTTTTAAACCATAAAGCGCTTTTTCTAATTTGTAAACATGATTAGGAAATTTTTCATTTATAAAACCGGGGGGTTGTTCTACAAAAACTTCTTCTTTTATAAACCCGTTTAAAAAGGCACTTTTAACATCCATTTGAAATAATTTTATTCTTTTAAAACTCGCAAATGCCAAAAATATTCGTATAGATTCTAAGCGGGCAACGGGTGCAAAAGTTTCTTCAAAATCTACCCCCTCGATTTGAGAATAACCTTGAGCAACTAAGCGTGCTTTATTTCTTATAATCCTAGATTCACCATCTAATTTATTTTTAAAGATTCATTTTACGCCTATAACTGGATGATTAGATTATCTATCTACTAGATTCCAAACTTTATTTCTTTCAAATTGATCTAACTCTTCATTCATAGCCAAAAACCAAAATTCATCATTTAAAGCGGTGGAAACGTTTTTAGGTTCGATTTCGGAAACAAAGCAAATATTTGAAAACGTTTTATGAAGAGAAGATCAAGTTCTTACCCCAGTAGAAGGTTCCCCAATGACTAGCTCTTTTGGATGATTTTTTGAGAAGTTCAAAATGCTTGGAGGTGCATATTCATCTTCCTTGGACTTCTCCTCCTCTTCTTTGGAAGGTTCCTCTTCATCGTGCTCCAAAGATGGCAAAGGTTCATCATTTGTACCTGTAGGAATCCTTTCTGCACACGGAATAAATTCATCAAATTTAACATTAATAGACTCTTCAGCCTTACTTGATCTTTTGTTAAATATTCTATAAGCTTTACTGGTTGAAGAATATCCAAGAAATATTCCTTCATCACATTTTTCATCAAATTTTCCTAAAGAATCTTTTGTATTAAGAATAAAACATTTACAACCAAATACTTTAAAATGTGATACGTTAGGTTTCTTTTGATAATATAGTTCATATGGTGTGAGATTTAGTGATGGGCGAAGCATAACTCTATTCATTACATAGCATGATGTGCATACGGCTTCGGCCCAAAAAGACATAGGTAATTTATATTCAAACAACATGGTGCATGCTAGTTCTTGGATTGTCCTATTTTTCCTTTCTACAACACTGTTTTGTTGAGGTGTGCATGGAGCGGAGAACTCATGCTTAATACCTAACATTTCACAAAAAGATTTAAAATTTTCATTTTCAAATTCACCTTTATGATCTAAGCGAATGCATTTTATTTTTAAATCTAGTTCATTTTGAATACGAGTACATAATTTTGAGAATTCGCAAAATGCATCAGATTTGGAAGAGGGAAATAAAGTCCAACAATATCTTGAGAAATCATTTATTAGAACGAAAGTATATATTCTACCACCAAGACTTGCGGTGTTAACGGAACCAAAGAGATCCATATGAATTAATTGCAATGGTTTTGAAGTAGAAATTTTGTTTTTGCTTTTAAAAGATGATTTTGTAAATTTTCCTTTTTGGCATGGAGAACATAGTGAAGATAAATTTCCATTCAATTTAGGCAAACCTCTAATCAATTCTTTTTTTGCTAGTTTTAAAATGTGATTTGTACTAGCGTGACCTAAACGTCTATGCCATAGTTCTAATTCATCATTTTTGGTTATAAAACATTTTAAAGATGAATTGGAAAGATCATGAAATGAAACTATGTAAACATTGTGAATTCTAGGTGTAGTTAGTAACACATCTTTTGTTGTAGGATTAAATATTTTGCAAAGATTAGTGGATGATTCAAATAATACATCTAATCCTTTATCACACAGTTGACTTATAGATATTAAGTTATGTTTTAATCCTCTTACATAAAGAACATTTGAGATAAGAAAGGATTCGTTACCCACTGTACCTACTCTCATGATCCTTCCTTTACCGTTATCACCAAACGTTACGATCCCTCCTTTCTTCTTTTCTAGGCTAAGAAATTTTGCTTTGTATTGTTCTTTTTGCTCATTTTGATACTTCAGGCACTGGCTCTGAATGTGCCCGGTCATTCTGCAGTGGTAGCACTCCGGTGGTGGTCTTTCTTCTTCATCTTCGCTTCCTTTTGCTTTCCTTGATGAAGAGGAAGATCCCTTTCGTCGAGCATCCTTTTGGAAGTATTTCTGGAATCTGTTCCTTCTTTCCGGATTCCTGATGAACTTCCTGAAGTTTTTCACTAGGAGACCTTTTTCATCTTCATCATCATCTTCGATACTCTCCTTCTTTGATTTTAGTGCCAGCGCCTTTTTCTTTGGCTCTTTGTTGTATTCATCGTGTTGAATCTGGAGTTCTACCTCATGGGTTTTGAGATTCCCAATAAGGTTCTCGATCTGGAGCGTTCTTAAGTTGTGCGACTCCGAGATGGCTGTCACCTTTGGATTGAACCTTGGAGGTAAGGAGCGAAGAATTTTCCTCACCAAGTCCCCATTTGAGTAGATCTTTCCAAGTACCTTTGAAGCATTGACGATCTTGGTGAAGCGAGTGTACATAGAGTTGATGTCCTCTTCGGTATCCATCCTAAATTTTTCATATTCAGATTCCAGTTGGAATAGCTTTGCATCTTTCACCTGTGATGTACCTTCATGAGTAACTTCCAATTGATTCCAAATATCATAAGCAGTTATGCATGCAGAAATTCTATTAAACTCAGTCCTATTTAAGGCGCAATATAAAGCGTTCATTGCTTTGGCATTATTTTCACACCTTAGTTTATCGTTACCATCCCATTTATCTTTAGGTTTTAGTAATGTCGCCTCTCCCACTACAATTGTAGGAGGAGAGTACCGAACTTCTACCATGTTCCATACTTCTACATCCATGGTCATAAAAAAACACATCATTCGATTTTTCCAATAGTTAAAATCTGACACAGAAAAGAGAGGTGGTCGACTAACTCCTTGACCCTCCGGAAAAGCGAGATCATGAGACGCCATTATTCCCGATTGTTAAGCCGATTGGAATAAAACCTAGCTCTGATACCACTTGTTGGATTGTTATGCGCCCTTAGAGGGGGGTGAATAAGGGTTTTCAAAAACTTATGTTATATGTTGAAAATCTTTTAAATAATGCGTGATTAAGAAGATAAGAAATCAAGTAAAACAATTGAAATAAAGTAGAGACATGTTTTATTAATATGAAATAAGGTTTTACAAAAGTTGATTTCTATAACGCTAGAAATCCATGGCGAATAATAGTAAACTCTTTTTGTTTTCTATCCCGAATCGCATCCCCACGAACCGGTGGCCCTAGCCTATCCTTCCCGGATTCGGCCTCAAGCCGCTCTAGCCAATCCAACCCCGGATATGGCCTTGAGCACCCCCTACACCTAACCTAGATCTAGTCGCCAACACGAGGCTAATTTCTGCCCTAAGTCCTACCCATACCTAGTCGCCAACACGAGGCGATTTCTCTAACCATTTACAAGAAATATGAAATGAAAATAATAAAAACTCCCTCTTGAAGAACTTCTGAAGTTGGAGACGAAGATTCGTTGTAGAATAAGCGTTGTAGAAGCGGACTTCGTTTGGATCCGGCGTGAAGAGATTCTCCTTCCGTAGTTTGCAGAACTTTGGTAGGACATCAACTTTCGGCCAAGGCAGCCTCTGGGATTCTAGCACTCAATCTCTCTCTCTGATGTCTCTCTGAAATGAGAGAAGAGGGGTCCTATTTATAGCATCAGCGCAAGCGCCTGCGCTAGTGCTACCGCCGGCGCTATCCCATATTAGCACATATTCTGCGCGGCAGAATCTTCAATCCGAGGAAACATTTCTCTCTTACCTTCTGTGCTCCGCGCTACCGCCTGCGCTATCGGCTACCGCCAGGCGATATTTCCTTCTATATGTGCTCCCGGAATTGCGCTAATCATCGCTAGTGTCGGGCGCTAGGTGCTACCACCGGCACTAGTGGGAACGTTGGATTTGATGGCTCAAATTTGGGGGCAACCATCTTATGTAATCCTTGAGTCATATGGACTTTGTTTTCCTGCACACTTAATCACACAAGATAAAATACGCATAGGATTTGTTATTCTCAAACCAAGGAGATGCGGAAGACCATGTTCCAACATCTTTGATTGTATACCAGATAAATTTATATCATTTTGATTAGTATGAAGTCTCTATTGTGACTGCATTTCAGCATCCTCGTTGGTTGATGCATTATAATAAACACCTTGTGTGCCTCTATCTTTATTAGTTTTATTGTCTGCCCGCTGTGATTTTGCATAACCACCGTCTTAGACATCCAGACCCAGCAACATCACAATACCATCTTCCCAACATCCAAGGGTTTTGAAGTTACCAGCATGCACAACAAGATTGTAAAGCTCCTTCATAATAACAACATCATCATCGCAAGGCCACTTGAACGGAAGAGCAAGAATTCTGCCAACATATTGTTGACCATCATCTGCAGGTGTGAAATGGCCACCTACATTGTGTTCCCACCATGAGAGGTGATCTAGAGCCACTTCATCTGCCCACGAAAGTTTCTTGCCAGCAAATCCCTGTCCATGGGATCAATCCCGTTGTCTTCTCGAATCAGAGTTGCGCCCATCTTATGTAGAATCAACAGAGCCCACTGGAGAGCGTGAATCAATCGTCTCCAAGATCCACCTCCTACGACCCTACATGGCGCCAGATCCGCCTCCATCATTCTCGAGATTGGAAACCAGTGTTCGGACAATTGATCTGCCTGTAGAGTCGTTGTGTCCACCGCCTTCACTACCTGAGTCTCTCCATCCCCAACAAAATGGTCACCACCTTCATTTTGACTGATCCTATCCTTAACACTGCGTCTCACACTCCCACCACTGTCGCCTTCTCCCTTTAGGTGAGAGGGAGAGGATTGTCGAAGTCCCCCTCTAACCATTCAGAGGTCCTCTCACTAGAATCCAAGTGAGAGAAAGAAAAAAATGGAAGCATATTAAGCTACTCTTACTTGGTTCCTCTGCAAATTTAGCCCTGATGTTTGGTAATTACTTGCAGGATAAGCGTCTTGTAGTAGTTGTTGGACCATGTGTTGACACTACCCCTAGGCGGTTGTTCTGGGAATAAGGCTCCCCTCGACCGTTCTCAACTCCTTGGAGGATGGATACTTACATTTTAAAAGGGAGTTTATTGTCGGCTATAGACTAGCTATATGTTTGGATAACACTCAACTAAATATCTCAAATTATGGAGTTTTATTATGTGCAATTATCATTGATTTTAGTAAGTATGTTCCCAATTGCATAAGCAATAGTTTTGAAAATAGGAGATGTCCATTTAATGGTTTTTCGGTCATTCAAGATTTGAACTTTGTGAACAAGTTATGCATGAACCATAATATCTAATAAGAAAATGTGACTTATTAGAGTAGTTGAAGAGTTATTACCCAAAACAGAGCATATCTTTTGTTTTTGACACATGTATAATAATTTCAAACTCAAATATAAGGATTTATATCTAAAATCTTTGTTATGGAAGGCTGCATCGACAATTAGAGTTATTTATTTTAATTGTGAATTTGAAATGTTGAAGGCCTCCAATATTGATGTTTACAATTGGATTAGAGAAATACATCCTAAAATATGGGTGAGATCGCATTTTAGCACTTGGCCAAAGTGTGAAATATTGCTAAACAATTTATGCAAAGTTTCACTAACATCATTATAAAGGCTAGAGTTAGATATATAAGAATGGTGCTTGAGATTATAAGGGTAGTTTTGATGAAGAGAATTCATACAGAGAGGGATAAGTTGCTGAAATATAGTAGAGAGATTTGTCATGCAATATAGAGAATCTTGAATAATAACAAATAGTTTGGGGTAGAATGATAATGATAAACTTGAGGTAAAAGGTGGCTTTGTGATAATTATATAGTTGATTTAGCTTCAAAAAGTTACAGCTGCAATAAGTGAGATCTCAGTGGTATTCCTTGCATGCATATCACAGAGTACACATTTTATATAAGAGAAAATGCTGAAAATTATGTCAATTCTTGGTCTAAGAGAAGTACTTTTTTGAAAGCATATGAACTTATATTGAACCCAATAAAAGTGCAAAAAGATTGACCCAATTCTAACCTAATTCTGATAGTTCTATATGATAGTTTATAGGATAGTAGTCTAATTTACCTAGAGGGGGGTGAATAGGACTCTTTGATTTTACTTAATTTCAGCTAGCAGATAAAGATTAATAAACAAAAACTCAAGCAAGCACAGAAAGCACACAGTCCTTTATAGTGGTTCCCCAAGATAGTGTGTCTATGGATAGTCCACTTTACCTCTACACCTTTCTAACAGTGTTTTAGACAAAGCAACCTCCTCCAAACTCAGCTCCAAGAGCTTACAACTCAGATCCCAGAGTATCTCTTAGGTTTGCTCCAAACCTTACCTCAGGCTAATCAGCCCTACCAACTCAGAGTGTTCCAAATCCTACAGCTCATAAATCACTTCGATCCCCTACCTCAGGCCTATCAAGAAGCCCTACTCCTCAGGAAAAATGCCCTACACTCTCAGGCTCAACAGACTTACAGCTCTCAGGCTCAACAACCTTACTCTCAGGTTCAACAACCTTACAATCTCAGGTTCAACAACCCTACAACTCAGGCAAAGTGCCCTAAAAACTCAGAACAATATTGTTCCTACAGAGGTTAAAAATTTAGATTACAACAGATAACAGCAGTGATTTATTCTCTTCTATTATTGATGCACAGCTAGTGTAACCTTGAAGCAGGGCTGAATGAAATCCTCAGACCTTGCTCCTATCTGATTCTCCTCTTCAGTAGATGAGGAAAGATCACCATGCTCTTCTGGATAGAAGAGTTATCTTCTTTCCTTGTATCTTCTAGCAAGTTAAGGAAGCACAAGGGAAGAGCTTGTGGCAACCGTCAATGGAATAGTAGAAAGCTTTTGCAACTTTTTAATACTTAGCACATCAGCCCTTTCTGAAATGCCCAAAGATGTTCTTGTATACTTCTTCTATCTTCAATGGCTCTTAGGAGGGCCCTAACACATTATGGAAGAGGATATAATACTTTATCTTGCATTTACAATTGTTTGCGCCAAAAGCAAATGCCTCCAGTGTCGTCTTCAAATTTGAATCTGTCTCAGCGGTTGGGCTAAGACAGTCTTCAGTCTCAGCGGTTGAGCTATCTTCGTCTTAGTAGATCTGCTGAGACAGAGTATCTTCTCAGCAGATTTTGTCTATTTGCAGCTTAGCTGAGGCAGACCCCTTCTCAGCAGCTCCTGACCTCGTCTCAGCGGTTTAGCTGAGAAAGTGAGCTCGTCTCAGCAGTTTTGGCAGCATACCACTAACACTATCCCAATGCTTGGAATATCTTAACCCTGCAGAGTCATGATGCAAAATGGGGTTTATCAAATACAATATGTACTTAGCATTGTGAGTGATGTCTCTTCAAATCAAGGGAATATTGAGGGCAATATTCCCAACAATCTCCCCCTATTTGAAGAAGGCAGAATATACACCATTGCTAAGATACATTGTTGGATTTTGTGGCGCCCTAAGAGGGGTGGTGAATAAGGGCCTTTTAGAAAATATGATTTTTACTTAAGAATTTTAAAACAACTTTTACTTTTCTAAAAGTTACTTATAAAAATTTCAAACTAATGTAATTTTTAGAATAAATTCAAACACAAATTTCTAAGTTAAAGATTAAACAACCATATTTGCAATTAAAGAAAAAGTCATAACTTTATAATTATGAAAATCACATAAAACTAATATGATCTTAACAATGCTTAAGATCAAGGCACAAATATGATAATAACCCTTTTACAATTTGTGTTTACCAATCCTTCTCCGAAGGATCGGAAGGCTATCACTTGTCTCTCTCTAGACCAAGCCCAAGCCTATCCTCTAGATATTCCCAAGATCTAGACGTAGCACACAAGGCCACGATTTCCCACCAAGCCACGCAAGGACTTGGACGCTCCACACAAGGAAGCAATTTTCCCCTAAGCCACGCAAGGACTTAGACGTCACGCACAAGGAGACGATTTCCCTACCAATACAAAATGAAATGTATAGAAATGAAAATACAATATGAAAAGAACAACTCCCTAGAAATTCAGATCTCTGAAAGGAAGGTTGAAGCCTCGAGATGATCGTTGATGAAGAAGCGCGCCCGATCTCGTCTTCAATCTCAAACCTTCTAAGCACAAATGCGAGTTGATGAGGTTCTGGAGCTCTCTGGTTCGTATGCACTCAGGAAGGGACTTGAAATTATCAATACTTGGAATGCACGAACAAAAGGAGCCAATATATAGAAATTCACTGTCGCCTGGGCGACATCAGCTATCGGAATTTCCGACAGCGCTAAACTGCCGCTCGCAGTGCCATCGTGCGTGCAGTTGCTGTAACCTCCGAGCTGTCGCCTGGGCGACATCGATGTCGGATTTCCGACAGCGCAAAACTATCGCTCGTAGTGGTGTCGTGCGGGCAGTTGCTGTAACCTCCGAGCTGTCGCCTGGGCGACATCGATGTCGGATTTCTGACAGCGCAAAACTGCCGCTCATCGTGTTGCTGTGGGGGAAGTTGTTGTAACTTCTCTGCTGTCGCCGGCGCGACATCAGCTGTCGGAAAATTCCGACAGTGAAAATTTCATACACTCAAATTGAGCTCCAGCAGAATTGTGAACATCTCATACCTGTTACCTGCACACCATTACTAAAAATAGAATCAAATACAAGCGGGACTTTTATTATCAAACCGGAAGAGTGCGAAATGTATGCTCCAACAATCTCCCCCTTTTGATAATAACAAATCCGTATAAAAAGAAATCATGTATATTTAGGTTGTTGATTTTAACATATGGTGTGTGCACACAAATAACATGATATATTCCTCTTAAGAGTAATCTCCCCCTAGATGAAAGCTCCCCCTAAATGAATGCTCCCCCTAAATGTTATAGTAAATTGAAATGATGTATTGTTTAGGTTGATTATTTAGGTGTAATAGTTCTTTGATTTCTTGAATATACTTATAATTCTCCCCCTTTTGGTATTAGCAAAAGGTAATGAATGAATAGATCTTAAGGGAAGAGAGAGGATGGAGAAAATAAGAGTAAGCGGAAGCACTTGTTGGGAAAATGATTGAAGTTCTTGAAGTAATAGTAATATGTCATAGTATTGAATAAACTCATGAATAGGCGGTATAGCCATATGAAGTAATAAAATAAAATAACTTAAACATGATTAAGGTAATTTTAAAGTATCATGGAAAGACACAATTGTGTATAGAAATTTGGAATATTTTCGGTCCAATTCTCATGAGATGAATATTTATATAACATAATGATGTGTACAAGTGATACTTAGATCAAACATATGAAGTTATTTAATGTACATGATCATTGGAATAGAGAACATAATATAAGCATATAAAGACAACTTTGATCTTGGAGATATAGCACAATAAGAATAGAATACCATTTTTTCTTTTGCACAAGACACTTTACAATTCTTTCCAAGGTGCTCAACCTCACAATGCTTATTAAGACTTATCAGGAGGGTAAGTAGTGCTTGGTGGAGTATCCTTGTCTTCAATTTAAAACTTTTTTATCACATATTTTGTGATATCTTAATTTTGAGATATTTATAATTTTTATTTTTAATTGACCAAGGATCTCCGAATTCACTTGAATCGCAAAAGATGGTGTATATTTGGTTGTGCTAACAAAGCAAGGTTGAAAGTAGTATTTATGAAGTGCTATTGTATTATGTGAAAGCAAATATGATTCATGTATATATTAAATTGAAAGACATATGTATGGATCAAAAGAAGTGAACGTGATAGTTCATTATTATATATAAATAATTTCTCATACTTAGAGGCATGCGAAAACAATTTCCAATAGTCTAAACAACTTAGTATGAGTGTCAATACGATGATAGAGTGGAAATGAAATCATATAATCATGTAATAGCCATTGTTTAAAAAATAAAAAGCACATGGTTTGGCATCAATTCATGAGTTGTAGCATTAATAATGACATATAACTATTGGAAAGCATCAAAGGGACCAAAACTGAAGATTAAGCAAATCGGGAGCTGTCGGAAATTTTCGACAGTCACTGTCGCCTGGGCGACAGCTAAAAAATATAAATACGGCTTAAAACCGAGTCAAACCCTATTGTGCATCATTTTTTGGATTGAAAAGCGAGAGGAAGCTGTCGGAGTTCGGCGATAACCCTAGATTTTAAGGTATGGTTTTTTTTTTTGATTTTGAAGTTTTTGACTCAATTTTTTTAAAGATTTGTGATTTTGGAAAGGAGAGAAGAGGAAAAATGTGTTTTTCATTTTACTTTTGATGAATGGTGTAGATCTTGGAAGTTTTATCTATAAAAGGTGTAGATCTAGTGTAAATCAAGTGGATCTTGTTGGATCTTGGTGAAATATGTTTGGATTTTGTGATTTTTGGGGTTTAAGTTTTGTATTTTTTCATGGTGTAATTTGAAAAACTGAAGCTTGTCCTTTTGAAGAAGGTTGAAGAAGATGAATAGTAATGGATATGTGAGAAGATGTGGTTTGTTCTAGAAAATTTTTTTTAGTTAGCTTGATTTTGAAATATAGCTTGATTTTGAGTTGATCTGGAAGTTTAGTTGAATTTTTTTTTTTAAAAGTTCACTGGAGTACTGTCGGAATTTTCTGACAGTCAATGTCGCCTGGGCGACATCGTTCCAGTGCACAGAACTTATTTAATTCATTTTTGTTATATTATGTTTGCAGAATGGCTTCCAGTTCTAACGCACGAAGGAGTATGTCTGAAGATGCGCATAGTTCGTATCAAGTTTACCCTGGGATTGAGAAAGCAATAATTGGGGTATCAAAATATGTAGAATTTGACTCTCCGAAGCACGATCATATCTATGATCGTCTTGCGAATGCAGGTATAATTTCAGTAATCACAGCAGATACGTTCTCATCCTTTTTGATTCGAGAATTTTATAATCATTTGGAAGACCCGAGTTACACTGAATTAGATGGGGGAGTGAGATCTAGAATCCAAGGTCAAGTGGAAATAACACATGTTGATCTTAGAGAGGAATTCGGTCTTCTTATGAGTGAACATATGTCGGATATAGTGGAGAGCTATAGAAAGGATAGAGATTGGACTCTTGTAAACATGAGTTTACATGGAAGTCAAAAGAAGACCCTAATCACTGAAGTTTCTTCACTCACTCCGGATGCTTATTTAGTCTAAGATATATTAAGGAACTTAGTTATGTTAAAAAGTGGAGATACAAGAAGTATCACAGCACAGTTGACGCTGATTACATACTTTATTATGGAGGAGGAACCTTTTGATGTAGCGGACTTCATCCTTTCCCAGATTCGGTATGCTTTTAGATTAAAACATCCAAAATGGGTGAAGATTCATACTTTGCCAATGGGGGCAATAATTCAACGTATACTATATAAGAAGTATGAATGGATAGTTCAAGATTCATACTTTGATGATTGTTTTCCTGAGATATACTATACGGGAACTATGAGAGTGAAGAAGACTCAGAAAAAGCCTCATCCTGGAATAGAGATTAGAGAGCCTACAATTCCTAGGGGAGGATCACTATGAGAGTCTATAGATGATCTGCGTGATTCCTTTGAGGAGCACAAAAAAGAAGTGAAGAAGGATCGCAGTAGAATGCAGAAGTTTATGAAATTTCTGGTGAAAGGTCTGAAGTTAAAGCCTACTCCGGAAGAAGCGGCCGAATGGCAAATTCCAGATGAAGAACCGCCACGCCAATCGGTGAGGCGGACTCGATGTGGTAAGGCTGTAAGGTGAGGACCTCCAAAAGACTGTCCAGAGAGCAGCGGGGCTGGTTATGAGGATTCTGAGTAGTTATCATCAGGGTGCTGCTTCTAACTGATGTCGGAATTTTCCGACATCCACTGTCGCCTGGGCGACAGTGAATTTGCCCAGATTTCATTTTCTGTTATCTGAACTTGATCCTATGTTGATTTCTACTATTTTTGTGAAACAATTTTATGTAATATTAATTATGTGTGAATTTTTCTTAAGTAATTCAAATTCTATGGTTTGATTTAAAATTTAGTCTTTCTTTTTAAAATGTATAGGTTTTGTGATATATATTTTTTTTAATTTTATAGGTCATAAGTAGTGATATAATCATTGTGAAATGTCTAGGATTCCCAATTCTAGCCTAAGCATAGAAAAACGGGAATCCGGTAACGGTTTAGTGAATATATCCGCTAGTTGATTATCCGTGCCTATAAATGAAATTTTTATGTGGTTATTTTTAATATGATCTCTAATAAAATGATGTCTCACATCAATATGCTTAGAACTTGAATGATGGACCGGGTTGTATGTTAAATCAATTGCACTTTTATTATCACACCATAATTCAATAGTTTGTTGTTTAATATTAAAGTCTTCTAAAGTTTGTTTCATCCAAAGAGCTTGTGCACAACAACTACCAAGTGCGATGTATTCGGCCTCGGTGGTTGAGAGGGCAACAGAATTATGTTTCCTACTCGACCATGAAATGAGTGAAGGGCCTAAAAAGTGACAAGTGCCACTAGTGCTTTTCCTATCTAGTGAACAACCGGCATAATCAGAATCAGAGTAGCCAAAAAGAGTAAAATCATCGCTATGAGGGTACCATAAACCAAGTTTAGATGTGCCAATTAAATATCTAAAAATTCTTTTTTACCGCTTTTAAATGTGATTCCTTAGGATCGGCTTGAAATCTAGCACATAAACAAACTGAAAACATAATATCCGGTCTAGAAGCAGTTAAATATAAAAGTGAACCTATCATGCCTCTATATAAAGTTTGATCTATTGATATTCCATTTTCATCTTTTCCTAATTTTAAAGATACACTCATAGGAGTATTTGCTTGTTTGAGATTTTCAAATCCAAATCGTTTTAAAACATCATGAATATATTTTGATTGGTTAATAAAAACTCCATCATGTTTTTGAACAATTTGAAATCCTAAGAAATATTTTAATTCTCCTACCATACTCATCTCAAATTCACTTTCCATCATTTTTACAGCATAAGTACACAACTCTTCATTAGTGGCTCCAAAAATAATATCATCAACATAGATTTATAAAACAATTAAATCATCATCTACTTGCTTAATGAAGAGTGTACAATCAACACCACCCATTTTAAAACCATTTTGTAATAAATATATAGTCAATCTATCATACCATGCTCGTGGTGCTTGTTTTAAACCATACAAAGCTTTTAATAATCTATATACGCGATTAGGAAATTTTTCATTTACAAATCCTGGGGGTTGTTCAACATAAACTTCTTCTTTAATCAACCCGTTTAAAAATGCAGTTTTAATATCCATTTGCAATAATTTAAACCTTTTATGACTAGCAAATGCAACAAAAATTCTAACTGCTTCCAATCGTGCTACGGGTGCAAATGTTTCATCAAAATCTACCCCTTCAATTTGATTATATCCTTTCGCTACAAGCCTAGCTTTGTTTCTAGTGACTCCTACCACAGGATGATCACTAGGTCTATCTACAAGAATCCAAACTTTATTTCTTTCAAATTGGTTAAGTTCTTCATTCATAGCTAGAAACCAAGATTCACCATTTAAAGCGGTGGCAACATCTTTTGGTTCTATATTTGAGACAAAACATAAATTTGAAAAACTTTCATGCAAACTAGAACGTGTACGTACCCCACTTAATGGTTCTCCAATAACAAATTCTTGCGGATGATCTTTTGAGAACCTTAGCTCGGTTGGAGGTACATATCCTTGTTCTTCTTCTTCTTCACCATCTTTTTCGTCTTCTTTCTCCACTTTTTCTTCATCATCATTTTTCCTCAGATTTTGTTCCACATCTTCTTCATTTTTCTCATTACCTGCAACTTTAGTATTTTCTACACAAGAAATGTTTTCATCAAATTTTACATGAATAGATTCTTCAACCACTTTAGTACGTTTATTATAAACTCTATAGGCCTTGCTAGTTGAAGAATAACCAATGAAAATTCCATCATCACATTTTTCATCAAATTTGCCTAAGTTATCTTTTGTATTCAAAATAAAGCATTTACAACCAAAAACTTTAAAGTAAGATACATTTGGTTTTCTTTGAAAATAAATTTCATAAGGAGTTAATTGTAATGTGGGACGAATCATGACACGATTAATAATATAGCATGCAGTACTAACGGCTTCGGCCCAAAAATATTTTGGCAATTTAAATTCACAAAGCATAGTACGTCCTAATTCTTGAAGTGTTCTATTTTTCCTCTCCACTACACCATTTTGCTGTGGTGTGCGTGGAGTGGAAAATTCGTGTTTTATCCCAAATTCATTACAATATGAAATAAATTTTTCATTATCAAATTCTCCTCCATGATCTGATCTAATGCATTTTACTTTTAAATAAAGTTCATTTTGAATACGTGAAATTAGGTTTACAAATTCATCAAAAGCATCAGATTTTGAATTTAAAAACAATGTCCAACAAAATCTAGAATAATCATCAATAATAACAAACGTATATTTTCTACCTCCTAGACTTTGTGTAGAAATTGGACCAAACAAGTCCATATGTAATAAATGTAAAGGTCTAGTAGTAGAAATAACATTTTTGTTTTTAAAGGATGATTTTGTAAACTTTCCTTTTTGGCATGGTGAACATAATGAAGAAAGCTTTCCATTCAAATTTGGTAAACCTTTTATAATTTTATTTTTAGAAAGCTTTACTATGCGTTTGGCACTAGAATGTCCTAGTCTCCTATGCCATAATTCAAGTTCATCATTCTTTGAAATAAAACATTTAAGTGTAGAATGAGATAAATCATGAAAAGTGACGGTATAGACATTGTTTATTCTTGGTGCAGTAAGTACGATTTCGTTTGTTTTAGAATCAATAATTTTGCAAAGGTTTGAGCTAGAGTCAAATAGAACATTTAGATTTTTATCACATAGTTGACTAATAGAAATTAAATTATGTTTCAAACCTTTAACATATAAAACATTTGAAATTTTAAATTCTTCGTTACCTACTACTCCAATGCCTTTGACTTTACCCTTGCCATTATCTCCAAATGTCACTGTTCCACCTTTCTTCATCTCCAGGCTAAGGAACTTTGATTTATCGCCCGTCATGTATTTTGAACATCCAGAGTCCAAATACCACACGTTTTCCTTGTTCCTAGCCTGTACGCACACCTAAAAAGATGATGAGAGTAAAGATCTGGTTACCCAAGTGGTCGATCCCATGGTATAGGTGGACGCCTTAGGTACCCAGATTTGTTTAACATTAACTTTTCATTTCTTCTAACATGAGCCCGAGATGTGACCAAATCGATGACATTTGGCACATGCAATGAATGGTGAGGAACCATTTTTCAATGGTTTCTCTGGACTCTTGCTGGTGGAAACATCTTTATGTGTGGACTTAGAAAAATTTTCATTTTGAAAAATAGGTTTTCTGAACTTAAAGCTGTCGTTGGTTCCGACAGCAGCTGTCAGACATTTCCGACAGCTTCCAGAGCTTCCAGAAACGTATCCTAGCCCAAATTTTGCTGTCCCATGGCATTGGTTGGCTAAAAGCATATCCAGAGATTTTTTTTTCCAACACCAAATTTTCCAATTGCCATGTTCAACTCATTTACTTTGGACTTTAAAATTGAATTTTCTTTTACTATCATGCCACATCTATTTGCAACACTTTTCTTATAATTCTCTAATTGAGAATGAGAGGTTTTAACAACTTTTTCTATGTCCTTTTTCTCTTTTAGAAGTTGATCAATTTTTTGATCGGACATAGAAATAGTGTTTTCAAGTTCTTTTATCCTTGCCGAAGAG
This sequence comes from Dactylorhiza incarnata, assembly GCA_033032865.1. Taxonomy (NCBI): domain Eukaryota; kingdom Viridiplantae; phylum Streptophyta; class Magnoliopsida; order Asparagales; family Orchidaceae; genus Dactylorhiza; species Dactylorhiza incarnata. The sequence continues at coordinate 5,006,562 of JAWHQI010000141.1, read as the reverse complement.
TGATCACAATCTTGACAAATTTCCTTCTCGTTCCCAATAGATTTCAAATCATTTGATAACTTTTTATTTGCTTTCAAAAGAACTTTGTTTTCACATTTTAAGAAATCGATTTCCTTTAGACTTTTATCCAAAAATTTGCAAGTTTTCATAAATTCAGAATATAAATTATCATAAGATGGAGGAGTTACCTCAGTGTCGCTTTGGACACTGCAATCGTCGTCAGATGACGCATTTTCTTTCCCCATTAAGCAGACATTTGCCTCCTCTTCCTCCTGTGTTGAGGAATCACATTCTTCACCAGACGAAGAATCATCCCAAGTCTCTGCCTTTAACACTTTTTTATTGTAGCTTTTATCGTGCCTCTTTGCTTTTTGCTCTTTCAGGTACTTTGGGCACTTGCTTCTGATATGACCAATCTTCTTGCAATGGTAGCACTCCGATAGCGGACGCTCCTCTTCATTCTCCATTTTTCCTTTGCCTTTTTGGTAGGCAAAATCATTCTTTTTGAAAAAAAAAATTAAATGAATTTCTCCTCTCCGGATTTCTCATAAACTTCTTAAAGTTCCTCACAAACAGTCCTTCCTCATCTTCCTCACTTTCTTCAGATTCAGTTTCAACTTCCTTTTTATATTTCAACGCCAAGCTTTTCTTTTCGGGATCCAAATTGTACTCTTGGCTTTGAATCTTCAACTCCACTTCATGGGTTTTTAGATTCCCAATGAGACTCTCCAATTGTAAGGTCTTAAGATCATGTGACTCAGAAATTGCAGTCACTTTAGGATTGAACTTCGGGAGAAGTGATCTTAAGATTTTCCTCACTAAATCTCCATTGGAGAAAACCTTACCCAACACCTTTGAATCGTTCACGATTTTAGTAAATCGTGTGTACATTGTATCAATTTCTTCATCCACCTCCATTTTGAATCTTTCGAATTCTGACTCTAGTTGAAATAGCTTTGAATCCTTTACCTGCGAAGTACCTTCATGAGTGATTTCTAAAAGATTCCAAATTTCATATGCAGTATCACAAGCACAAACTCTATTAAATTCAGTGTGATCTAGTGCGCAAAATAAAGCATTCATGGCTTTTGCATTGTTTTTACATCTTAATTTATCATTGTCATCCCACTTGTCTTTGGGTTTGACCATAGTTACATCTCCTACAACAATTGTTGGAGAAGAATAACTCGTCTCGACCATATTCCAAACTTCCATGTTGAGAGCTATTAGAAAACACCGCATTCGGGTTTTCCAATAGTTATAGTCCGTGCCCGTAAAAAGTGGTGGCCTACTAATTCCTTGCCCCTCAACAAACGCGTGATCGTTGTGCGCCATTACTCCCGGTGGTAAAACCATTTTGGAGTAACCTCGCTCTGATACCACTTGTTGGATTTTGAGGCGCCCTTAGAGGGGGGTGAATAAGGGCCTTTTAGAAAATATGATTTTTACTTAAGAATTTTAAAACAACTTTTACTTTTCTAAAAGTTACTTATAAAAATTTCAAACTAATGTAATTTTTAGAATAAATTCAAACACAAATTTCTAAGTTAAAGATTAAACAACCATATTTGCAATTAAAGAAAAAGTCATAACTTTATAATTATGAAAATCACAAACAAATAATATGATCTTAACAATGCTTAAGATCAAGGCACAAATATGATAATAACTCTTTTACAATTTGTGTTTACCAATCCTTCTCCCAAGGATCGGAAGGCTATCACTTGTCTCTCTCTAGACCAAGCCCAAGCCTATCCTCTAGATCTTCCCAAGACCTAGACGTAGCACACAAGGCCACAATTTCCCACCAAGCACCGCAAGGACTTGGACGCTCCACACAAGGAAGCGATTTTCCCCTAAGCCATGCAAGGACTTAGACGTCACGCACAAGGAGACGATTTCCCTACCAATACAAAATGAAATGTATATAAATGAAAATACAATATGAAAAGAACAACTCCCTAGAAATTCAGATCTCTGAAAGGAAGGTTGAAGCCTCGAGATGATCATTGATGAAGAAGCGCGCCCGATCTCGTCTTCAATCTCAAACCTTCTAAACACAAATGGGAGTTGATGAGGTTCTGGAGCTCTCTGGTTCGTATGCACTCAGGAAGGGACTTGAAATTATCAATACTTGGAATGCACGAACAAAAGGAGCTAATATATAGAAATTCGATGTCGCCTGGGCGACATCAGCTGTCGGAATTTCCGACAGCGCTAAACTGCCGCTCGTAGTGCCGTCGTGCGTGCAGTTGATGTAACCTCCGAGCTGTCTCCTGGGCGACATCGATGTCGAATTTCCGACAGCGCAAAACTGCCGCTCGTAGTGTTGTCGTGCGGGCAGGTTCTGTAACCTCCGAGCTGTTGCCTGGGCAACATCGATGTCGTATTTCCGACAGCACAAAACTGCCGCTCGTCGTGTTGCTGTGGGCGAAGTTTTTGTAACTTCTCTGCTGTCGCCTGGGCAACATCAGCTGTCGAAAAATTCCGACAGTGAAAATTTCATACACTCAAATTGAGCTCCAATAGAATTGTGAACAACTCATACTTGTTACCTGCACACCATTAATAAAAATAGAATCAAATACAAACGAGACTTTGTTATTATCAAACCGGAAGAGTGCGAAACGTATGCTCCAACATACATAACCAAAAAAAACTTATCCAGACAAAGTATTACATAGCGCTCATGATATCATAACATGTAATTGTTAACATTAATTTTCCATTACAGAGAATGTCATGATAGATTATTTTCATGACAACATAACAACATTGTTTAACCAAAACAATAATATTGTTAACTATATATGTATAGGCACCACAGAATATATAAAGCATTAATATAGAATAACATTAAGCTTGACTAAAAATGACCTATCACACAAGCTGTTAATTCAACATAATTTTCACTTTCATTGCTGCCAGAATGTTTATACATTGTTCAAATTATAATTTGATTTAATGAACCATTAAATACATAAATCTAAGTTTTTCTCCACTTGGATGAAGTTGAGCATTCAGCTTTATCAGCAACAATCTCCTTCCCTTTTGCAGTTGCCTCCTTGTCTTCATCAACAGCATGTATCTCAGCTAGCTTCTTCTTATTTTCTTGCCTCTTGAAATAAAGGTATGGCTTTGTAATGTATTTAAAGGCATCTTCCTTGGATTGTGCTTTCTCACAAGATTCTCCTTGAAGATCCTTTCCCTTTGTGTGTTTCTCTCAAGATGCTTTATCCACTCTTCAGCTGGATATATTTTGTCAATGTCCTTGCATACTTGACCATGGCTTAGCCAGGCATTAAGAATAATGCTCTTGGATTCCTCACTCCAATACTCATAATCAGGGTCATTGCCCTGCTCTTCCCTTTGCTTAGCCATAAATTCTTCAGCTAGCAATACTCCTTCTCTCTTTCTCCTTTTTTCCAGCTGAGCATCTTGAGCTACTTTATCTTTCCCTTCAAAGTCAAAATCTTCCTTTCTATAGTTATACAGCAGGGGAAGATTTTGGGCTGCCCTGGTTCCTTGTAGCACCTGCAGAGCTAGTTCATAATTTGTCTCAGCATTGGCCATCTCCCCCTTTCTGGCTTCTTCAGCCAGTTTATCTTCTATGGTTTGGGAGGCAGCAACTACAGAACTTGAGAGAGTTTGAAAGGCATTTTCTAAGTCAAGCTTGAGGTTATCCTTCATTTTCTCTCCCTCTCCAATCATTGTTGTAGCTATTTTCCATACAAAGCCTTCAATTTTATTGGAGGCTTTTTCAATTACTTCATCAGTCTTGCTGACATAGATCTTGACATATGATATGTCTTGCTTAGATAATTGGGGTTGTTTATCCATTGATCTCATACTAGTGTTCTGAGAAGCTACTGACTTCTCTGCAAGGTCAAACCATTTTGTCATTTGTTTATTAAGGAAGGTAGTTTCTTCCTTAATATCCATAATTTCATCCATGACTTCCTTCTTTACAGTAAGGATAGAATTATTATTACAATCCTTAATTGAAGTCATATGACCTTCAATTAGTAAATTGATTGAGCTTAGGAGCAGATCATGTGATGCTGCAGTTATGGAGGCATGGTCTTCAGGTACTAGTGCCAATGACTCCATTGCCTGCTTGTCATGCTCCCCCTCAGCTTGAGCAGGGAAGTGCTCCCCCTCAGCTTTATCACTAGTCTGGGCTTCAGCAACCATCTTTGTTTGATCCCCCCTCATTTAGAGCACATTCATCTTCCTTATCAGAAGCTCTCTTTTGATGCACCCCCTCAGATAGGGCATTATCATCTTCAAAATCATCTCCCCAGTAATCTGTTGATTCAAGAGGGATTAGCTTAAATCTATGCCCTAGATTTAAAATAATTGCATCAATATTACCATGTAGATCAGCAGTAGTGTCTCCTTGTTCATCCTCAAGATCTTCTGAAGAGGACTGAACATGCTGAACACTTTTATGAGCAACAATAGCATCCTGATCCTTCTGATGCTCTTTCTCAGCAGCATCATCCTTTTCTTTATCATGCTCTTTCTCACCAGCATGGCCTTCATGACCTTCAGTTACATGGTCTCCTTCTTGATCATCCTTGGGTGGACTGCAGGCTAGACCTTGATTGTCCTCAGTCGGGAAATTATCTTCTGCCTCTGACCTAGAATCAGAGCAGACTATTCTGGCTTTCCTCAACCATTTGACTAAACTTTTCTTCTTCTCCTTGGTCTTAGAGGGTTGTCTCATGGAGAGCACCCTAGAGAACCTGTCCAAGGTCTTGATATCCATCCCTTTAAGATAGTGAAGGTTTGCACCTTTGGACTTATCAAATTCCTCAGGATAAGTATTCAGAAGAAATAGTCAGAGAATTCTGCCTAGGTTGGGGGCCTGCAAACATTCTCTTATCCTTTGAAATATGACAGCTGCCCGGGATGTCTTCTTCTTTAAAATTACCCTTGACATCAATTCAAACATGTGTTTGGAAGTTGTGTCATGTGATCCAGGCTTGCACAACATTGCCTTGCCAACTATATCAGAGAGTAGCTTGCCTCTCTGATTGAAGAATTTTCTCTTGAGTGAGCCAGTCTTGGCATCACTATATTCACACCACTTGAGGGCCTTGTCCTTATCCTTTTCAGAGACTTCTGCTTCTTCAAATTGACTGTAAGATGGCAGTTGAAGAGCCTTCTCCATTTTCCTTTGAGAGATCTTTATTTTTATACTTCTAATCTTAGCCTTAACTAAGGAAGTAGAGGATGACAGCTTGGCACTGTTGTAGAATTCCAGAACTTCAATTCTGAGAATTACACATGGCTCAGATAGGAGATATTCCAATCCTTTGTCAGTTAGAAGTTGAATCACTTCTATAATCTCTGTTGGGGCATGTTGAAATCCATTCCTAATAATCTCATAACCTTCCTGGAGATCCTTTTCCATCTTTGGTGCCATTTCTTCTCAAGAATGAGTCGATGAGACGGGAGGGAAAAGGGTTCGTCTCGCCGGCTATGGTTAAAAAGGATTGTAATTTATTTAATCAACATTTTCCTATTTATAGAGGGTTGTCTTAGGTTTAGATTTACCCTAATGATAAATGTTGATTAGACTAATCAATTTAATTGATTTTATAATGCTGACATGTCAATTAGGGAATAATTTAATTTAACCAGACCATCTCAGCAGAACTGCTGAGACGGAGTTGTAATCCGCTGGGACAAAGTATTGTCAACCGCTGAGACAGCTTTAGCCATCTCAGCGGATCCGCTGAGACCTTCTTAGATGTCTCAGCAGTTCAGCTGAAACTTTCTCTGTTGTTTCAGCTGACCTCACTGCCTATCAGTGAACTATATAATTGGGATTCTTTCTAGTCCTAAACATGCTACTAAGTGTTTTAGATAACAACTTATCCTATCATAGCTTGTGATACATGTTTACATGTTTTAATAAAGCTAAGGAATTAGCAAAATAGATAATATGACATGATAAAGTCTATTCTAAATTTAACATGTCAAGCTCAATTTTAAAAGCATTAAACTTTGCCTCATCCAATGGCTTAGTAAAGATATTAACTACTTGTTTGTCAGTGGGGACAAATTCAAGGCATATACATTTACTTTCAACATGCTCTCTAATAAAATTATATTTTATCTCTATATGCTTAGTCCTGCTATGTGAGACAGGATTCTTAGTTATTGAGATATCACTGGATGAGTCACAATAAAAGGGAGAATTACTTACCTTAATGTTGTAATCCTCTAGCTGATGTTGTATCAACAATAGTTATGCACAACAGCTCTTAGCAGCAATATATTCAGACTCAGCAGTGGATATAGCCACATTGGTCTACATCTTGCTGCTCCATGAGACAGCCTCCTTCCAAGGAATTGACAAGTCCCACTTATGCTTTTCCTATCATCCTTGCATCCTGCAAAATCTGCATCTGAAAAGCCAATAAGTTCAAAATCATTGTTCCTAGGGTATCAAAGGCCAAGATGTTGGCTGCCCTTAAGGTATCTCAAAATCCTCTTTGCAACTAAGTAATGAGAGTCCTTAGGGCATGCTTGGTACCTAGCATAAACACATGTAGCATACATAATGTCTGATCTATATGCAGTTAGATACAAAAGGGAGCCAATAATGCACTTGTACATGGATTCATCAAAGGGGCCCTTTTCATCCTTGTCCAGGGAAATATTGGACCCCATGGGAGTTTTCATGGTGGAAGCTGATTCCATCCCAAACTTCTTAATAAGCTCCCTAGTGTACTTGGTCTGAGAGATGAAAATCCCCTCATCATACTGTTTCACTTGGAGGCCTAAGAAGTGTTTGATCTCTCCCATACTTCTCATCTCAAACTCCCCCTGCATAAGGTTGGCAAACCTTTTGCAAAGGTTGTCATCTGTAGACCCAAAAATTATGTCATCAACATAAATTATGACTAGGAGACTTTTGCCCTTTGTTTCCCTAAAAAACAATGTACTGCATATCTTTCCCCTCAAGAACTTGTTCTTGATGAGAAAGCTAGACAATGTCTCATACAAATCCCTAGGCGCTTGCTTTAGAACATATAGTGCTTTCCTAAGCAAATAAACATGAGAGGAAAGAGTTGTGATAAGTAGTTTTTGTATAACTTTTTAGTAGAAATTTTAGTAATTATTTAGTATGAATTTTTCTTTTTCATGTCAATTTTAGGTTATAAATAGTTCTTTTATAAAATTTTATTGTAATTTAACTTATGTTTATTTTTGCAGAATTCTGGGACAAAATTGGGAAAATTTGTATAACACACCCCCCAGTCACGCCCGTGACCAGGGGCGTGTAACCTGAATACCAGTCCAGAATTGATGCCGCGCAGTTTGAGCTCGTCCACAGCAAGACACGCCCCCAGTCACGTCTGTGACCTGGGGCATGTAAACATAGGATCCTGCCAGCGGAGATGCCGTCGAGAAGTCAACACAAGTCAAGCTCGTGACCCAAATGTCACGGCCGTGACTTTCCAGCGTGATCCCTGCTTGCCTCCGCGCCGCAGTCAAGCCCACACTGCATTAAATGAAGCCACCCAAGTACACGCGCATGAACAATGTTACACGGGCGTGTAAAGTCCTTTTCTTCCACGTCGTCACGCAAGACCCACACCGTTGTTGGAACTGAGCTGAACAGTGGTTACACGCCCTTGGTAATGCCCGTGACCGAGGGCGTGTGAAATTTTTCTATAAATTCAGAGGTTCTCCTTGAGTCCAGGGTTCATATTTTGGAGAGGAAGAGGTGCTGCTAGAGCTGTTAGTGATCTTTTTCATGCATTTGTTCATGTATTTCAATTTCATGTTCTCTCTATTTCCCTTTCATGCAATGTTCTAGTTTTCTTTAAATGCAATAGTTTCTTAAGCTTGTAATCTTTACATTTCTAGCATTGTAATCTTGTTTAAGGCTTGTAATAGTTTTTACTTTCAATAAAAATTAGTTTTGTTTTCTTCATTTCTCTTTCTGTTTTAATTAGCTTTTCTTCATGCAATTTTATCTTACTCTCTTTTTCCCCTCCACCATGATTAACTGATTCTCATTAGTGCTCGATCGAAATGATAAAAGGATGAGATAATCAAGTTATGATTTTCTAGCTCTCTTTTTCCGTTTTTGTAAACACTGGAATTACCCTTGATTTTTAATTAGTGAGAGACCATATTTTTGATATTTGGTTTTCGCTTAAGTTTTCATATTTAGCGAGCCGGGATGCTCAAAGTATGAATCAATCACTCAAGGGTAAAGAGAGTTGCACGCACCCCTCGAGAGAGGATGACGTAAATCTCTTGGATTGGAGTCAAATCCAATATTGGGGTTCACAGTGTAAAGCAAGTTTTAGGTAATTAATTATAGGACGAGAGTTCGGTTGATTTTTCCTAAACTTAGTTGTCGAAAGAGGCATGTTCAAGCTTCGGGAACCTCTAGGGTCAAGTAGTTTAATTACACAGAATTAGATTTATTTTTCCTTCACTTGATTATTCTCACTCCAAGGTGATTTTGGATTGAGCACTAATCTTTTTACCATCGTTAAACCTTTCTTTTAGCTTGCAAATTGTCTCTTTTTAGCTAAGTAAAACAAAACCTAAAAAATTAATAGATAAGATAATAGATATTTCCTCGAAGTAGAAGTAATCAACGCTCCCCGGGGAATATGACCTTCGTATTTCTAAAATATCATATACTATACACAATAAGTTACACTTGCCTTCATCGAATATAGTTTTGGAAAACATCTTTAATCCTTCGTTTAACTTAAATCCGAAATTTCTATTTCAAGATTTTGGCACCGTTGCCGGGGACTTTGCGTAGATATTTTGAAAAGATGATAGTTATTAATATCATGTTATATTATTTTTACTTTTTCTAATTTCAAAAATCTTAAGGGTGTAATTTAAATCTTGGAAAGGGACGTTTGGGTTATCATCTCATCGCACCTCCTAGTACTGGTGAGAAACCCTCACAGGGTATACCTCGAGAAATCCAAGACTAACTTAATCCGCCTAAAAGAAAGAAATAAAAAATAAATTTATAATAATCAAGTTTTCCTCTTTCTTTATTTTTAGTTCTATTATTCTCTCTTTTCTCTTTTTCTCTTTCTTCTTTCCCTTTTTCCTTTTTAGTGTATGACCCGAGGTAGCACTTCGAATATTCTTTTTGATCCAGAGATCGAGAGAACCCTTTTGCGGCGCTGATCAAGAAATACTCTCATTATTCGAAGAGTCGATCGGGGACACTAACACAGCAAATATGGATCCTAATCTTAATCTTCCTAATCCTAACACGCCAATTCCTAATGAGGCCGCGCAATGGACCATGTCCTATTAGGCGAGGCTGAATATGGAAGGCACACAGTCAAGTATTGTTCGCCTCGCGGTGGCGAACAATAAATTTGAGATCAAGTCCAGCATCATACAAATGGTGCAGCAATCAGTGACCTTCGATAGTCAGCCGGATGAAGATCCAAACTGTCATATTCCTAATTTTCTCAAAATCTGCGACACGTTTAAAATCAATAGCATCACAGATGATGTCATTCGATTACATCTTTTTCCTTTTTCTTTACGGTCTAGGGCCAAGCAGTGGTTGGGCTCACTTCTTAGGGAGTCCATCACACCATGGGCCAATATGGCGGAAAAATTTCTCACTAAATATTTCCTTCCTGCAAAGACCGCCAAATTGCGAACAGATATTGCGTTATTTATGCAAATTGACTCGGAGACTCTCTATGATACATGGGAGTGCTTCAAGGAGCTTTTGCGTAGATGCCCTCACCGCGCACTTCCCACTTGGCAACAAGTGCAAATCTTTTATAATGGCTTGAATATCCAAACTAGGCAAATGATTGATGCGGCCGCCGGGGGTACATTAAATAAAAAGACACCGGAGGCCGCTCAAGAGCTTTCTGAGGAAATGGCTGTGAATGCTTATCAATGGAACTTGCCTCGAGTGTGGCCTAATAATCCAGCTGGAATTTTTGAAATAGATGCTACTTCTTATTTGGCTTTACAAGTTGAGCGCTTAACAAAGCAAGTGGCAGAGATGTCTGCTTCCTCCACCACTCCTTTTTGGGCTAATAATATTTTAATAAAAGAGCGGGTTGACTTCATGGGAAATCCACCTCAGCCTTCCTATAACCCGAACTCCACTCCGTACAATAACACCTACAATGTGAGTTATATGAACCATCCAAATTTCTCATGGAGCAACCAAGGAAATGCTCAGCGTCCTTTAAATATGAATCAACCCCCCCCCCCCCCCTAATCAACTTCTTAACTTAACTCCCCCTCTAAATTTTAATCCCAGTTTTCCACTGCAATAGAAAAAGTCCTCTCCGCTTGAAGAGGTCTTTGCACAATATGTTGCTACAAATGAAACAAACATTCAGAACCTCACCGGATCGATCAAAAATTTAGAGAATCAAGTGGGCCAGCTCGCAAAGATGTTCTTTGAGCATCAGCAAGGAACTCTACAGGGGAATACGGAGCAAAATCCAAGAGAAAGAGCGAACGTGATTACTCTCCGCATTGGTAAGGAGGTGGTTTCAAAACACGACGAACCCAAGGTAACTTCCTCTCCTCCTACTATTATTTTATCGTCAAATTTGCCCGCTCCGTTAGCTCCGCACGCTTCTAGTTCAAATATTTCGTATCCATCTAAGCTTAGGAGTGAGTGCGCCGAGAAAAATTACAAAACAATTTAGAATTTTTAAAACAAATTCATATTAATGTACCCTTCTGCGAGGCTATCTCTCAAATGTCGAAGTATGTGAAATATCTTAAGGAGTTGCTCTCCAATAAGAAGAAATTAGAAGATATTTCGCATATTTCCTTAAACGCAGAGTGCTCCGCAGTTGTACTCAACAAATTGCCTCAAAAAGCAAATGACCCGAGATGGTTCTCCATCCCGTGTCTATTTGGCAATTCGTTAGTAAAACACGCCGTAGCGGATCTTGGAGCAAGCATCAACCTCATGCCTTTTTCGTTATTCAAAAAATTAGGTCTAGGAAATCCTAGCCCCACTCGAATGAGTATTCAACTTACCGATCGTTCATTAAAACATATGATAAGGATAGTGGAGGATGTGCTCGTTAAGGTTGACAAGTTCATCTTCCCGGTGGACTTTGTCATTCTTGACATCGAAGAGGATGCTGAAGTACCCCTCATACTCGGCCGCCCCTTCCTTGCCACCTCCCACCCAATTATCGGCGTAAGTAACGGAAATCTCCTACTTCAGGTTGGAGACGATGAAGTTACTTTTAGTATAAATTCCTCGATGCGAAACACCTTAGAGAATGACGATTCGCGCTTCTATTTAGAAGAATGTTTTGAGAACGAGTTTTACTCACTTCCCGAGTTAGTCTCCACATCGAGTAACGATTCCAAGCTCGCCGAGCTCTTTTGTCTTGAAGAAGAAGTCTCTCGCTCCACACCACCCGAACCACTATATTTAGAAAAATTGAAAATAAAAACTTCATATGAAGAGCCACCCGTCTTAGAATTGAAACAACTCCCTCATCACCTAAAGTATCTATTTCTATAAAAAGGCTCTAAGCTACCCGTTATTGTATCATCCGAACTTAGCGATTCAGAAATTTCTGAATTGACTATAGTCTTAAGCAATCACCGACACGCAATTGTGTGGCAAATATCGGATATCAAGGGTATTAACCCTTCCTTCTGCACTCACAAAATCTTCCTCGAAGATAATTCCCGCAACACGGTCCAGCCTCAATGGCGGCTAAACCCGAATATGAAAGAAGTCGTTAAGGTTGAAGTTATCAAACTTTTAGACGTGGGAATCATCTACCTGATATCGGATTGTACTTGGGTTAGCCTAGTACAAGTCGTGCAGAAAAAAGGCGGTGCAACGGTAGTAGCAAATGAAAATAATGAATTGATCCCAACCCATACCGTTACGGGTTGACGGATGTGCATCGATTATCGAAAACTAAATGATGCCATCTGTAAGGATCACTTCCCATTACCATATATCGATCAAATCTTAGAACGCCTTTCAGGTCACTCCTACAACTGTTTTCTCGATGGTTTGTCAGGATATTTTCAAATCCCTATTTCGCTCGACGACCAAGAGGAAACCACATTCACTTGTCCCTTTGGCACCTTCGCTTATCGTAGGATGCCATTTGGTATTTGTAACACGCTGACTACATTCCAAAGATGTATGCTGGCGATATTTGACAAGTTAGTAGAGGAAGTGATGGAAGTTTTCATGGATGACTTCTCCGTCTTCGGAAATTCATTTAAAAATTGTTTAAAAAATCTCGAGCGCGTGCTACAACGTTGTGAGGAAATAAATTTAGCTCTTAATTGGGAGAAATATCATTTTTATGGTCAAAGAAGGATTAGTCCATGGCCATAAAATATTGGGCAAAGGGATCGAGGTCGATAGGGCCAAGATCGAAGTAATCGAAAAACTCCCCCCTCCAACGAATGTAAAAGTTATTAGAAGTTTCTTAGGACACGCAAGATTTTATCGGTGCTTTATACAAAATTTTTCCAAAATAACGAAGCCGTTAACCCAACTTCTCGATAAAGAATCTTATTTCCTTTGTAATGATGAATGTCACTTGGCCTTTAAACTTATCAAAGAAAAACTTAAAAATTCTCTGATTCTAGTTATGTCGGATTGGTCGCTACCCTTCGAAATTATGTGTGACGCGAGTGATATTGTGGTAGGCGTCATATTAGGTCAACGGTTGAGTAAGTATTTCCACCCAATTTATTATGCGAGCAAGACACTTACGTCGGCACAAGCGAACTACACCACTACCGAGAAGGAGCTTCTAGCAATCATTTTTTGCTTTTGATAAGTTTAGGTCGTACATCACTCTCTCAAAATTTATCGTCTTCACAGATCACTCCGCTCTTAGATATCTTTTAAGTAAATCAGATGCCAAGCCCCACCTTTTGCGATGGATCCTCCTCTTGTAAGAGTTTTATCTAGAGATCCAGGACAAAAGGGGAGCCAAAAACTTGGCGGCCGATCATCTTTCCCGTTTAAAAAATCCCGCCATGAAAGCTTTAATAGAAGCCGACATTAATGATAAATTCCTTGAAGAGCGCCTCCTCGCTCTCAAAAATTCAAATACATCTTCCACCCCCTGGTTTGCGGATTTGGCTAATTATCTAGTAGCCCGGGCCCTACCAAAAGAATTCTTGAGTCAGCAAAAGTTGAAATTCTTTTCTGATTTAAAGAATTATTTTTGGGAGGACCCCTTTTTATTTCGTGTTTGTGCAGACCAAGTAGTGAGAAGACACGTTTTGAGTGAGGAAGGTCTAAAACTTTTACGGCATTGTCACGAGGGACCAACCGATGGTCATTATCAAGCTAACCGAACCACGAATAAGGCGCTGGAGGCAGGCTTTTATTGGCCCACACTCTTCAAAGATGATCACACCCTTGTGAGTACTTGCGACAGCAGCCAGCGGTCGGGGAACATCTCCCGCCGGGATGAGATGCCACAAAATATTTTCTTAGAATGCGAAATTTTTGATCTTTGGGGTATTGATTTCGTTGGTCCTCTCCCTCCCTCTTTTTCAAACAAATACATTCTCATTGTGGTCGACAACGTGTCAAGGTGGGCAGAATCATAAGCTCTCCCCACCAATGATGCTTGAGTCGTCGTTAACTTCTTAAAAAAATTATTCTATCGATTTGGTACACCACGCGCTATAGTTAGTGATCGGAGCACCCATTTTTGCAATAGCCAATTCACAAAGTTTAAGCAAAATATGGTGTCACGCACAAACTCTCCACTTCTTATCACCCACAAACGAGCGGCCAAGTCGAAGTCGTGAATTGAGAATTAAAGCGAATATTAGAAAAAAAAACTGTTTCTACTAATCGAAAGGATTAGGCGATTAAGCTCGATGACGCGTTATGGGCCTATCGAACAGCATACAAGACCGTTATCGGTTGTACACCATATCGATTGGTTTATGGCAAGGCATGCCACCTTCAGGTCGAACTAGAACATCGCGCATTTTGGGCACTTAAATTTCTAAATCTCGATTCTACGTTTGCGGCCGAGCAAAGGAAATTTCAAATGAATGAATTAGATGAGTGGCGAGCGAATGTGTACGAAATCAATAAAAATATATTATTTCCAAAAACTTTTTCGCTGGGCGATCTCGTCCTCCTTTGTAATTCTCGCATTGGCCTTTTTTCGGGAAAGCTAAAATCTCGATGGTCCGGACCCTTTATTGTTAAAGAGGTTTGGTTCTATGGGGCAATTCAGATTTCTCACCCAGAAAATGGTTCCTTCAAAGTTAACGGGCATCGTCTTAAGTTATATCTTCCAGGAGATCTGTCGAACGAAAAGAGTGATTCAATAATTCTTCCACCAATATCGTGAGCCAATTGGGTCAAGCTACGTGACCATAAACAAAGCGCTTTTGGGAGGCACCCCCAAAGTTATCTTTTTATTATTTTCTCTTGTTTTTCTTTCTTCTTTAACATGTTTTGTAGGTAACCGCCGCTTCCCTCCCCCCCCCCCCCCCCCCCCCCCCCCCCCGCATCCTCAAAATCAGGGAAGCCCTTTTTTTCCTTCTTATTCCTTCTTATTCCTTCTCTTTTATCTTGCATTTCTTTTTGTTTTGTCTTGCACATTATTTACTTTTTCTTTTTTCTACTTCATACTTAGTTTTAAACATTGGGGACAATGTTTAACTTTAAGTATAGGGGTGTAAATAGCTCTTAAAAATGTATCTCTTAATCTAGAAAATCTTCAAAAAAAATTCTTATGTTTTCTTTTATTTAAGCACTTGTAAAACCCAAAAATTCAAAAAACGAAATTAGAAAATCGAAAATTTAAATCTTAGAACGGGATGTTTGGGCTATCATCCCATCTCACCTCCTAGTACCGTTGAGAAACCTTCATGGGGTATACCTCAGGAAGTCCAAGAGTTAACAAAAATTTGTTAGGTTTACAACTAGTTTCCTTTCTTTCATTAACAAAAATCCAAAAAAAATATCAAAAAAAATTTTCAAAAAATATATATATGAAAAAACTTAGAACAAAAATAAATTTTCTATTAAACCCTTAATTGTTGTTTTTGTGAGTTCTTAGAAATCTAGTTGAGAATGTTTCTAAGCATTTTTAGGTTTTTAATTGGATAAAATAAATTTGTTAAATTTAAATTTTGGGTAATCTTGTTTTAAGAATCATTTTATGATTTGAGCTTGATTAGAGAATTTCTTTTAGCATGACTTCTCTTTTTATTTTAAATGGCTTTGTTTTGTAGTAAATTTGCTAAACCTCTTTAGATTTCTATTATATTTTCTTATAGCTTTTTAGATCTTAGGAAATTTAAATTTACTAGAATGTGCTCTCAACCTAATTTAATTTATAAGTGGTGATTAAAATTCCGCTTGCACGAAATAAAATCCGAACTAGCAATCCGAGAAGGCAAGTATACCTATCGAACTGTAGTATAGGAACACAAGTGTCGTATTAAAATCCGAGAACCGCTGATTACTTATACTCAAACGAATTACTATTATTTTATCTTAATAATTTTTTTGATGGTTTTGTCTGCTAAGTTGAAATAAAAGCTGGATAAAAGTACGGCTAAACGATGATTAAGAAATAGCACTCGATCTTGACTTACTTCGGCCTAAATTGATCAAAATTCAAAAGCAAACTTAAAACTTAATAAAGTAAGGGTAGCTTGACCGTGGGGGTTCCCATAGTTTGAACATGCTTCTCTCGAAGATATGCCCAACTGAGTTTAGGAAAATCCGACCGAACTCTCGTCCCGTATTCGAATACCTAAAACTCGCTTTAAGTGGTGAACCCCGCTATTGGGTTTGACTCCAATCCAGGAGATTTACGTCATTCTCTCTCGAGAAATGTGTGTAACTCTCTTTACTCTTAAGTGCTCACTTCAGACTATCGGCCTCTCGGCTAGCCAAGAATGAAAGCAAAGGTGGGGATTATATATCGATAATATAGCTCCACTAAATTTTAATTAAGAGTAAATCTAAGGCCCAACACTTTAGAAAGTGAAAGAAGACTAAAGGATCATAACTTGATCAACTCATCCTCAGATCATCAAGATCGAGTACTATGAGGATTTAGTTACTCATGGTGGAGGGGTAGGAGAGAGAAATGATGAAGATTTTAAGAGAACAAAAACATACCATTTTTATTAAACAAAAGTTCAACTGAGATTACAATTGCATGGAAAGCCTACTAAGCATTAGTAATACACTATAAAAGAAAATTACAAAGGCATTACAACATTCATATGAAAACTAGAAAAGGAAATGCATTGAAATAAGAGAGAGAGAGAGAGAGAGAAAGAGAATAAAATGACATGAAAAACACTGAAAATAGAGTAGTAGCACTAGTTCTCTCTCCAAAAACTGAATGGGGAAAGCTTGGAGGTCATTTCAATTTATAGAAATTTTTCTGCCTCGGTCACGCCCTCAGTCACGCCCGTGACTAGGGGCGTGACATTGTTTAATCAATTCTGCGGCTTGGATCAGGTTTGGCGCACGATTCTGACGCGATTTGATGGGTCACGCCCTAGGTCATGCCCGTGACTGAGGGCGTGACCATTTCGGTGGTTAGTCGGGTCATGGGCGCTGGCGGCTGGCTGACGTGGCAGTCACGGGCGTGACTGGAAGCACACCCGTGTAACAGTGGCGTGACCAATTCGGTGGTCAGCTGGTCGAATCTGAGCTGTTCACGGGCTGGTCACGGGCGTGGCTTGCGTGTCACGGGCGTGACTTGTGTGTCATGGCCGTGTACTTTGGGCGTGTCTGACCAGATCTTCTGAATTATGTTGGCAGCAACTTAACTGGAAACAGCAACTTACACGCCCTAGGTCACGGGCGTGGCTTGCGTGTCACGGGCGTGACTTGTGTGTCACGGCCGTGTACTTTAGGCGTGTCTGACCAGATCTTCTAAATTATGTTGGCAGCAGCTTAACTGGAAACAGCAACTTACACGCCCTAGGTCACGGGCGTGGCTTAGGGCGTGACTTAGGAAATTTTGCATTTTTGACCTGAAAATTCAGAAAACTTAAGTTAGCACTAAAAATAGGAAAATGAACCAAAATTGCATTTAGGTAAACAACAATAAGCAAAAAGTAAGAGTAAATATCCTAAAAATAACCTAATTAAACTAACTAGATTTAGTATTATCAAATTCCCCCAAGCTTACACTTTGCTTGTCCCCAAGCAAAGAAATATGCTTTAGCTAATAAAATAAAATGACTAATCAAAAAGATTTAATTATGCTAAACACGAGTACCTTGCGAAATTCCAAGTAGGGAGAATAGTGAAAAGGAAACCTAAAATAAGTACTTTATTTAAGCTTAATTTTTATACCCTTTACTAACAAAAATTAATCATCCAAAATTTTAACTAAAAAGTTTTAAAATAAATTGAGCAAAGTAACAAGTGAGATAGTGCATTGAATTGTTACTAAACCCTAAGAGACAAATTATAATTATATCATTCTAAGAACAAGGATCTAAATTCATACCCAAGACTTAACTATTCTACTTTTCTTCTTTACTTAGCTAAAGCAAATTTAGGAGCATGAATCAAGAGGACTTTATTAGGACCGAAATGTTTGGTTTAGGCATATGATTTGGAATGGGAATCGAAGATAAAAGTGATTGCTATAATCACACTAAACCATAAACATGAGTTTTATAAAATTTCCGATATGAATGATAAGAGGCAATCCTTCATTATAAGCATATAGCATATTTTCTTTCTTTCTCTTTCATAGCCTTTTTTTTTTCTTTTTTCTTTTGAAATTTTGGCAAAGATAACTAATACAAATATGCTTAAAATATCTCCTTTTTGAGCAAATTCTTTTCTTTGAAGCTCTCCATGCAATAAACCAATCACACTCTTTTAGAAATTTAAATAAAACTCAAAGTGTTAGTGTGATTCAAATAGGTTTGGAAATTTTGGCTTTGGTGAAAAATTTGATAAGTGGAGGTGACAATAAAACATGGGAAAAGGCTCAAAAGAGGCTAACAAAGGGTTTCTTTTTAAGGGTTGGCATGAAGGCTCAAACTTAAAACAAAAAAAATGGCCTAAATCATTTTCATTGCTCTCTAAATTTAGTTAAAGCATGAGTTTTGAAGGATTTCAAAAAGTAAGCCCTAGATATTAAATAAAGACTAATGAACTTATCCTGAAAATAAGAATAATAAGCGTCTAGGATTATTCACATTTACTACACAAATCAAAAGTTAACCCTGCAAAATATATCTAAAAATGAAGAGGAAAATAGTGGATGAAGAATTTTTTTTCGAAAGTAAAGAAGATAAAAGAGAAAACGATAAGGAAAGTACAAGATTTTAGAAAAAACTTTTCAGATTAACATGCTACCTAGAATTAGAACACTACATGAGTCAACAATTTACTTGTGAAACATAATTAAAAGTAGGATTAGAAATTTTGAAATTAACTAAGGCTATATAAAATATTTTGGGAAAAACAAAACATAAAGCAAGGGGTAATATTGATTTTACCAAAATCTAATTTAGACTACTAAAAGAAAAGAAGACATTCTCCCCCAAGCTTACGATAGACATTGTCCTCAATGGAAAAGGAGAGTGAAGGAAGGGGTAATTAAGAAAAGAAATTAAAACTGAAAAACTGAAACAGGCACTTCCCTGGATTTATGGGCTTGAAAGGATGTGTGATGCCGCTCCCCCTTGCTGGCGCTTTGAATCTTCATGAAATATCATCTTGAATTTTTCTTGAAACCAGCAATGTTGAAGCAGGCGATCGCCGAAGTTGAGAGTATCAGAGCCAACCAGGGCCAAAGAAAAATTAAAACAACAAATTTTAAAAACCTTGGGTTGCCTCCCAAGAGCGCCCTCTGTTTAATGTCGTTTGAGCTCGACTAAAAGAATATAGTTCAAAAGTTAATCCAAATTATTACAGTCCAGACAAAAGAAGTTTTTCACTGTCCATGTCAACATTGTCACCAGAAAAATAAAGTTTTAGACGATGCCCATTAACCTTGAAATCACCCTTATCTGGGTGTGATATCAAAACAGTTCCATACGGATAAGCTTCCTTTACAGTAAAAGGACCTGACCATCTAGATTTTAATTTTCCAGGAAATAAACGTAGACGAGAATTATAAAGTAATACTTGGTCGCCTGGTTTAAATGTTTTCGGGTGCCTTAAATTTTTATCGTGAAAGCATTTCGTTCGTTCCTTAAATAATTTATTATTTTCATACGCATTGGAGCGCCACTCATCGAGTTCATTGAGTTGGAATTTTTGAAGATCGGCGGTGGAGTGTGGATCAAAATTTAAAAATTTAAAGGCCCAGAAAGCACGATGTTCTAATTCGACCGGTAAATGGCACGATTTCCCATATACTAACTGATACGATGTACAACCGATGGCGGTCTTGTACGCTGTTCGGTAAGCCCATAGAGCATCGTCTAATTTATGTGACCAGTCCTTACGTGAGGTGGAAACAGTTTTTTCTAAAATACGTTTGATTTCTCTATTCACTACCTCGACCTGGCCGTTAGTTTGGGGGTGGTAAGCAGTTGAAAGCTTATGTGTAACGCCATATTTTAAAAGTGTTTTTGCAAATTGTGCGTTACAAAAGTGCGAACCCCTGTCGCTAACGATGGCCCTAGGAGTACCGAATCGAGAAAATAATTTTTTTAAGAAAATAGTAACGACTCGGGAGTCATTAGTAGGAAGAGCTTGGGCCTCTGCCCATCGAGACACGTATTCTACCGCAACTAAAATGTATTTATTACCATGGCTAGAAGGAAGAGGACCTACAAAATCAATTCCCCAAAGGTCGAAAACTTCGCACTCGAGGAAATAATTTTGCAACATTTCATTTTTATTTGAGGTATTTCCGGTCCGTTGGCAGCTATCGCACCATCTCACAAACGATTGGGCATCTTTAAAAAGGCTAGGCCAATAAAAGCCTGCACTAAGTACTTTGTGAGCGGTCCGATTGGCTTGATAGTGCCCACCAGTCGGTCCTTCGTGTAAGTGTTTGAAAATATTTTGTCCTTCTTCGAAAGAAACACATCTCCTTATTACTTGGTCTGCACAAACTCGAAACAGATATGGGTCCTCCCAAAAATAATTCTTCAGGTCAGAGAAGAATTTCTTCTTTTGCTGATAGGAAAATTCTTTTGGGAGGACTCGAGCTACTAAGTAGTTGGCGAAGTTTGCAAACCAAGGAGAAGGAGTAGTGTTGATTGATAATAACTTCTCGTCGGGAAAATAATCATTAAAAGTTTGTTCATTTAAATCTTCAATAAATGGGTTATCTAATCGTGAAAGATGGTCCGCGGCCAAATTCTCAGCCCCCTTTTTATCTCGGATTTCCAAGTCGAACTCCTGGAGGAGTAAGACCCAGCGAAGTAAGCGTGGTTTGGCATCCGGTTTAGAAAGTAAATATTTGAGGGCCGAGTGGTCCGTAAAAACAATAATTTTTGAAAGCGTAATATAAGGTCGAAATTTGTCGAATGCAAAAATAACTGCTAATAATTCTTTCTCCGTTGTGGTATAGTTTGCTTGCGCGGATGTAAGTGTTTTACTTGCGTAGAAAATAGGGTGGAAGTTCTTAGATATACGTTGTCCTAAAACGGCTCCCACCGCAAAGCTACTTGCATCGCACATGATTTCGAATGGAAGGTCCCAGATTGGAGCTATCATAATCGGCGCATTTATTAGCTTATTTTTGATTAATTGAAAAGCAGATAAGCATGTATCATCAAAAATAAATGGAGTGTCTTTTTCTAAAAGATGAGTGAGTGGTTTGGTATTTTTTGAAAAATCTTTTATAAACCGCCGGTAAAAACCGGCATGTCCTAGAAAGCTTCTTATGGCCTTAACGTTGGTTGGCGGTGGCGGTTTTTCGATCACTTCTATTTTTGCTTCATCGACCTCAATTCCTCTTGCTGATATCTTATGACCTAAAACCAATCCCTCCCGTACCATGAAATGACATTTTTCCCAGTTCAGGGCGAGATTGGTCTCCTCACACCGTTCTAACACTTTTTCTAAATTTTTTAAACAAAAATCGAAGGAATCACCAAACACGGAAAAGTCGTCCATAAATACCTCCATAATACTTTCCACGTACTTGTCGAAAATGACCAACATACACCGTTGAAATGTTGCCGGCGCATTACATAAGACAAACGGCATTCTTCGATAGGCGAAGGTGCCGAAAGGACAAGTAAACGTCATTTTCTCCTGGTCCTCGGGCGAGATGGGAATTTGGAAGTAGCCCGAGAGACCATCGAGAAAACAATAAAAGCTATGGTCGGATAATCGTTCTAAGATTTGATCGATGTATGGCAAGGGGAAATGGTCCTTGCGGGTGGCGTCGTTCAATTTGCGATAATCAATACACATACGCCACCCAGTCACCATCCGTGTTGGGATTAAGTCATTATTATCATTTAACACTACCGTGATACCTCCCTTTTTAGGAACTACTTGAACAGGGCTTACCCATTTGCTATCTGAAATTGGATAGATAATTCCTGCGTCTAATAATTTCACGACCTCACCCTTTACTACTTCTTTCATGTTTGGGTTTAATCGGCGTTGAGGTTGAATAGAATTTTGTGAATTATCTTCCATTAGAATTTTGTGCATGCAGAAAGATGGACTTATGCCCTTAATATCAGAAATCTGCCAAGCAATTGCTTGGCGGTGTTTTTGTAAAACTTTTAGCAATTTGGCATTTTCAGATCCACTTAAATGGGCCGACACTATTACTGGTAACTTAGAGTCTTTTTCTAAAAATTCATATTTTAAATGATTGGGTAGTTCTTTAAGTTCTAAAGTGGGAGGTTCCTCGTATGAAGATTTGAAAGACTTTTCTTTTTCAAAAGTAATTTCTTCAAAAAATTTTGATTTAATTTGAAAATTTGAGGGGGCAGGAGCAATGGCCATTTTCATTTCTTGTAATATTTCAGTGGAGGTGTTTGAAGATGAACAAAAAGAAGAAGAACCATTTTCAGAAATACAAAAAGTAGGGTCTTCTCTTAACACATCTAAGAAAAAACACGAATCGTCATTTTCTAGGGTATTTTTCATAGAGGGTGTTATGGAGAAGGTTACTTCATCATCTCCAACTCGGAGGAATAGCTTACCATTACTCACATCAATGATAGCAAGGGAGGTGGCAAGGAAGGGGCGGCTAAGGATTAGGGGAACCTCGACATCCTCTTTAATGTCCAAAATGACAAAATCCACCGGGAAGATGAATTTGTCTACTTTTACAAGCACGTCCTCCACAATCCCCAGCGGATATTTTATCGTCCTATCTGCTAGTTGTATACTCATACGTGTGGGGCTAAGGGTGCCCACTCCTAACTTTTTAAACAAGGAGAATGGCATTAAGTTGATGCTTGCTCCTAAGTCGGCCAACGCGTTCTTTACAAATAGATCACCAAAGAGGCACGGGATAGAAAAACTACCCGGATCGTTAGCCTTTTTCGGTAATTTATTTGTTAGGACGGCGGAACACTCAGCATTTAAAGTTACGTGCGATAGATTTTCTAGCTTTTTCTTATTAGTTAGAAGATCCTTCAGGTACTTAGCGTACTTGGGCATTTGTGATATCGCTTCATGGAAGGGCAAATTGATGTGTATTTGCTTAAACATTTCCAGGAAGCGATGATATTGATCATCTAATTTTTCCTTGTTGAGTTGAGATGGATAAGGCGGGGCGGGGTTGTTTTTGAAAATATGAGGTGGAGTGATAAAATCTGTTTGAGTGAGTGGTGTTTTTAAAATAGGGGCGGATCTTGCCTCGGGCTCTTCGCTAACCGGACCGGATACTTGCTTTCCACTCTGAAGAGTTACAGCTTTCGCTTGCTCTTTCGGGTTAGGCTCGGTGTTAGCGGGAAGAGTCCCGGGCGGTCGCTTGGATATTATTTTGGCGAGCTGCCCGATTTGGTTTTCTAGATTTTTAACGGATCCGGCTAAGTTCCGGACGGTTGCTTCGTTCGTACTTATATATTTTGAAAACATCTCCTCCAAAGATGGAGGTTTTTGAAAGTTAATAGGGGGTGGAGGTGGTGTAAATTCATTTTGTAGAGGCGGGCGAGTTGTGTTTGCAGGATTACTCCAAGAAAAGTTCGGGTGATTACGCAGCGCAGGATTATAATTATTCGGTAACTGAAAACCAGGTGCATGAAAATTAGAAGCAGAATAATTATTATAAGCATTTCTATTGCCTACGAAATCAGCTTGTTCGTAGGTGGCTTTTGCGAATTCCCAAACCTGAGGTGAGGAAGGAGCATTCATTTCAGATATCTTTTTGCTAAGCATTTCCACTTGTAGTGCCAGCTGGGAGACGTTATCCACTTCGTACATACCTGCAGGTTTGTTTGGGCGGGATCTTGGCACATTCCACTGATAGGTGTTCATGGCCATATCCTCAAATAGTTCAAGAACGGCTTCCGGGGTTTTGTTATTTAAGGTACCACCGGAAGCGGCGTCTATCATTTGCTTAGTATGTTGATTTAGCCCGTTATAAAACGTCTGCACTTGTAACCATACAGGCAGAGCGTGATGAGGGCAACGTCTTAAGAATTCTTTATACCTTTCCCAGGTATCATATAGCGTTTCAGAATCTATTTGGCAAAAAGAAGAAATATCATTTCTAAGCTTAGCAGTTTTCGCAGGTGGAAAATACTTAGTTAGAAATTTTTCAGTTAACTGGGCCCAAGTGGTGATAGAACCTCTAGGTAGAGTTGACAACCACTGCTTAGCCTTTGTTCTTAAAGAAAATGGGAAGAGTCTTAGCCTAATTGCATCATCCGTAACACCATTTATTTTGAAGGTGTCACAGATTTCAAGGAAGCTAGCAATATGTGCATTCGGATCTTCATCTTGTAATCCGTCGAACTGCACGTATTGCTGCACCATGTGAATTATGCTTGGCTTTAGTTCGAAATTATTATTATTTATGGCAGGGCGGACTATACTAGTTTCCGTCCCTTCCAGGTTAGGCCTTGCATAATGGGACATCGTCCATTCAGGGGCCGCAACCATGTTGGGGACTTCATTTTGGTTAGGTTCGCCCATATTAACAACCGACTCCGAATACTCAGCCAGTTCTTGGAATGTAGGATCTTGAACTTGCGATTTTCTCCGAAGAGTACGCTCAAGTTCTTGGTCCAAGTCTACAAGTTCTGACGGATTCGCTCGGGTCATAAACTAGAAAGAGAGAAGGGAAAATAAGATTGAGAAATTCGAAAAAGGTCTCTCTTTTTTTTTGAATTAATTTTGTTTTTCAAGAAAGAGGAGAGAAAAAAGAGGTGATAAAAGTAATAGATTCGTTCTTTCAAAATATCAACAAAATGCGAGTCCCCGGCAACGGCGCCAAAAACTTGGTGATTAAAATTCCGCTTGCACGAAATAAAATCCGAACTAGCAATCCGAGAAGGCAAGTATACCTATCGAACTGTAGTATAGGAACACAAGTGTCGTATTAAAATCCGAGAACCGTTGATTACTTATACTCAAACGAATTACTATTATTTTATCTTAATAATTTTTTTGATGGTTTTGTCTGCTAAGTTGAAATAAAAGCTGGATAAAAGTACGGCTAAACGATGATTAAGAAATAGCACTCGATCTTGACTTACTTCGGCCTAAATTGATCAAAATTCAAAAGCAAACTTAAAACTTAATAAAGTAAGGGTAGCTTGACCGTGGGGGTTCCCATAGTTTGAACATGCTTCTCTCGAAGATATGCCCAACTGAGTTTAGGAAAATCCGACCGAACTCTCGTCCCGTATTCGAATACCTAAAACTCACTTTAAGTGGTGAACCCCGCTATTGGGTTTGACTCCAATCCAGGAGATTTACGTCATTCTCTCTCGAGAAATGTGTGTAACTCTCTTTACTCTTAAGTGCTCACTTCAGACTATCGGCCTCTCGGCTAGCCAAGAATGAAAGCAAAGGTGGGGATTATATATCAATAATATAGCTCCACTAAATTTTAATTAAGAGTAAATCTAAGGCCCAACACTTTAGAAAGTGAAAGAAGACTAAAGGATCATAACTTGATCAACTCATCCTCAGATCATCAAGATCGAGTACTATGAGGATTTAGTTACTCATGGTGGAGGGGTAGGAGAGAGAAATGATGAAGATTTTAAGAGAACAAAAACATACCATTTTTATTAAATAAAAGTTCAACTGAGATTACAATTGCATGGAAAGCCTACTAAGCATTAGTAATACACTATAAAAGAAAATTACAAAGGCATTACAACATTCATATGAAAACTAGAAAAGGAAATGCATTGAAATAAGAGAGAGAGAGAGAGAAAGAGAATAAAATGACATGAAAAACACTGAAAATAGAGTAGTAGCACTAGTTCTCTCTCCAAAAACTGAATGGGGAAAGCTTGGAGGTCATTTCAATTTATAGAAATTTTTCTGCCTCGGTCACGCCCTCAGTCACGCCCGTGACTAGGGGCGTGACATTGTTTAATCAATTCTGCGGCTTGGATCAGGTTCGGCGCACGATTCTGACGCGATTTGATGGGTCACGCCCTAGGTCACGCCCGTGACTGAGGGCGTGACCATTTCGGTGGTTAGTCGGGTCATGGGCGCTGGCGGCGATCATGGGCGCTGGCCGCTGGATGATGTGGCAGTCACGGGCATGATTGGAAGCACGCCCGTGTAACAGTGGCGTGACCAATTCGGTGGTCAGCTGGTCGAATCTGAGCTGTTCACGGGCTGGTCACGGGCGTGGCTTGCGTGTCACGGGCGTGAGTTGTGTGTCACGGCCGTGTACTTTGGGCGTGTCTGACCAGATCTTCTGAATTATGTTGGCAGCAGCTTAACTGGAAACAGCAACTTACACGCCCTAGGTCACGGGCGTGGCTTGCGTGTCACGGGCGTGACTTGTGTGTCACGGCCGTGTACTTTTGGCGTGTCTGACCAGATCTTCTGAATTATGTTGGCAGCAGCTTAACTGGAAACAGCAACTTACACGCCCTAGGTCACGGGCGTGGCTTAGGGCGTGACTTAGGAAATTTTGCATTTTTGACCTGAAAATTCAGAAAACTTAAGTTAGCACTAAAAATAGGAAAATGAACCAAAATTGCATTTAGGTAAACAACAATAAGCAAAAAGTAAGAGTAAATATCCTAAAAATAACCTAATTAAACTAACTAGATTTAGTATTATCAATAAGCTAGAAATTTTTCCTACCCACCGCTTTTGATGGCATAAAAAAGTTTTTAAAAGATCATATGCCATGGGAATAAGAGGATAAAATTCATTATTCCCAAAACATATGCACCCAAAATCATTTAAAAGATTATATGGCATGGAGGAAGAGGAAAAAAATTCATTACTCCTACACATATACATTTTGGGTTTTTGTTGGAAGAGAATTATAAAAGATTATATGGCATGGACCCAGTAAAAGGATAAAATTCATTACTCCTAAACATATACAAATTAGAAAATAAATTTTGAGTTTCAAAGATTTCTTCTTATGCCAAAATTTGTGAAACCCCCCTCCCCTTAGCCAATATCTTTAATCTAGATTTAATTTAAGTTATGGAGAGAGCAATATTTAGTAGGCTATTTTCCCTTAAAGTTTCTTTTAAGATACAGTTCTTATAATTTTAATCTAATTTAGTTTTATAATTTTTACAATTCTGTTTGCTAATTAATTATCTTGAGAAGTCAATGCCTAAACACTCTTTCTCTTTTCAAATAATCATCATAATTTAGGACTTAACTCCTCCTAGAATTTATTCTTAACTTAACTTTTGATCTTAATGAAATTTTATCTTAGAGTTAAAAATTATATGAATGCCTTATGAATTATGTCTTATACTTTTACTCTGGAATAGCAAAACCTCAAGTATGGAGGTATTTGATAGGTACTTTTTGTATAACATTTTACTAGAAATTTTAGTAATTATTTAGTATGAATCTTTCTTTATCATGTCAATTTTAGGTTATAAATAGTTCTTTTATAAAAAATTTATTGTAATTTAACTTATGTTTATTTTTGCAGAATTTTGGGACAAAATTGGGAAATTTTGTATTACACGCCCCCCAGTCACGCCCGTGATCAGGGGCGTCTAACCTGAATACCAGTCCATAATTGATGTTGCGCAGTTTGAGCTTGTCCACAGCAAGACACACCCCAGTCACGCCCGTGACACAAAGGTCACGCCCGTGACCAGGGGCGTGTAAACATAAGATCCTGCCAGCGGAGATGCCGTTGAGATGTCAACACAAGTCAAGCCAGTGACCCAAATGTCAAGGCCGTGACTTTCCAGCGTGATCCCTGCTCGCCTCTGCGCCGCAGTCAAGCCTACGCTGTGAGGCCCACATTTAGACCCCACATACTTCTGTATCTAAGCTATGATCATAACATGTGTCCTAGGCTGAAGTAAGGCTAGTGAATACAAAATAAAAACACATAATAAGATATTTACTCGCATACCTTAAATTATGCATCCCGTATATTTTCTGGTCTACCATTATAAGTCCATATAGTTGTGCGTATCCAATGTCACGCGGGTTACCATCAGTCATTCTTTTCGTTTAGCAATTCATGTTGTTGCCACGCCTATAATGAGATGTCATCCATCACGATATCTGTAGAAGAGATCTTAGAGATCCCAATCTCCATATCAATTTAGCGGACCACAAAGCAATCCCCAAATCAGCATTTTCAAATATTTTCATAAAGAAACATCCATCCATGCAAATACCCAATCAGTAGCCAAAAGGAAGGAGGAAGAATAAAAGAGGAGGGCTTACAATGAAGATAGAAGAAGGGGATGGTTTACTGATCCTTTATCCATCTAGATCTTCACAACCACCTCACAGGAAGCTCTTAATAGCGCACCAATAAAAAGAGGAGTTGGTACTGCGAGGGAGGTGATCGATCGTACTTTCTTCATGCCGAGAGAATGAGATCATGAAGGAAGAAGGCGGAGAAGCTAGCGATTCCCGTAAACCCTAGGCGAGAACTAGAGGGAAGCCGAGCGGTGGGTGCGAGATATTTTGAAAAATGAAAAGCTCGGCTATATCCTGTTATCTGAACACACTGCCTAACAGCCTCTAATAGCACACCAATTTCATTGTATGCACACCAATATGCATACTCATATCATTTTTAGTCCTTCATTACCATCGGCGATGGTAAATTCACAAATTCATAAAAATAATGTAATATGAAATTATAATTTTAAAATAGAGCTTCGTCATAACATACAAATCCTTGCGATGGACAATGTTGACACTTATTTCATTTTTCATCATAGGGGACAAACTTTTATTTCATTTTATTATCAATTTGGGTCACTTCACCATTTTGGGTCGTTAAAAACTTTTCCCCTCTTATAGGAATTTTTGTCCTCGAAAATAGGACACTATCAATTCCCAAATACATTTTATATTACTTACTTTTCCATTCATTCAATCTTTTATCGCTTTCCCTGGTTTTGAATTCGTCATTTCTAGCGATCGACAAACCACCACACTCCATACTAAGAGAAAATTAGTGTTCCATGAAGCATGTAGCACCTTTTTGTCGGTAAAACATTGTCGTAAAACATTGTAACATACTCACATTGCTTTCTGCATTTACTATTTAGCTTTGTATCTATATAAGTATCTCAGATTATATCTCACTTTTCACATTAACGGAATATGGATGGTTTATCTTAATATTTATAGTAAACTATAACAACATGATAGCCACATTGCGATCTTTCACACCACCATTTGACCAACGCACCTATCACCACTCATCATTCTCGTTCTTTGCATTCTTTTTGAATTTAAACTTCCCTGCAATATGACATATTGTATATCCGTGTAATCAAATTGGCATTTTCTCGCGCCTTCTTTACATCCTTTGTTTAGCATATTTTCATTTGCATTTTGCAGTTTCATTTTTCATAGCACTATCCTTTGTCAAATTCCTAAATTGTTGATTTAGATTCGTATCTCATTATCCTATAGTTCCCTTTCAAAATGACCTACAATATGTCTACTGTCAGTGGACTTTCTTTTCCGTAGCATCATACTTTCATATTCATGTTGTTCTCATTTGCAATTTCCTTTTATCGTTTATTCTTTACCTCAACCTCGATTTAATTTATAACGTATATCGTATTACTTATTTTCACATGTCTTGAATTCATTACATGGTATTGAAATGATGAACTTGGTAAACAATTTCACTTGTAACCTTCTTTCATTTTCATTTTACTTGTGTGTGTAACATTTTGGTCAAAACCATATATGTCATATAAGACGAAGATAGACTTCAATGAACATCCATTTCCTTAACTATGGCTTGCAATTGGTCAAAGCTTGTTATGTAACCTTTCTACGTATGTTTAACAGTGTCTCCCTGACAACAAAATATGAAATGTATCTCAAAGTTAATTTTTCAACCCCTTAAAATGTTTGTGACATAAGGGTTAGAGTTTACCATGTTGCAATTCTTTATCTTGTTTCTTTTCCTTCATTTGTCTAACAATATTTTTGTAACACCTCTTTCAAAACCATATAACGTATCAAAGATTCGGCCGAAAACCAAGATATGCTATATAGACTGAAAGTGAAAATACAATTCATTATAGTCTTTACTTTGCTTATGCATTTCCTTCAATGTTACTTACCCAACATAACCTTCTCCTTTTATTCTTAGCAGTAAGTATTTCATGATCCTTAGCTCAACTTCATATAGTCTTCATAACTTTTACATTGAATGCAGTTATTAGACTTACTACGAATTTTCAAGAGTGCTTGCATTGAAAACAATCATGTCTTTTAGGATGTTAGAAACCTTTTATCCGTGCACTCTTCATTAGTTATTCAACTTTCATATATTATTCTTCATTTACTATGATACAACATAAATATAAGACCTTTTCATTTTAATCAAATAATTTGCAACTGTTGGTCATCTTATTTTAAAATAGAGAGGTTTTCCATCTCTGATACTCTTCATATAGCTTTGCTATCAAGGTTATATGTTTATCTGGGTGAAAATATATTTTCTACTCATTTGAAGTTTCACGTTAAACATCATATGTATCATCTTTTTATTGCAAACACTATATTAGTAGCTCCATATTATGGATCGGATCATTCTTCCGTAGCTTTTTCTTCAATGACATTTCCATTTAGTTCTTAAATATATGTTGATATTTGCCATTCCATCTAAACATAATATCCTTTCGATCTGAAATTAAATTAACCCAACAATTTCTTGTTTCATTCACCGTCATACATTTCTGAACTTAATGACACCCTTCTCTCTTCACACATCAATGTTTTCTTTTCTTCCTCTCATTTTAGGTAACATATTCATTTCATTCTTTTAAGATTATGCGTTGTCTTTGTTGGATCGGTCGGCGCCCTTAGAGGGGGGGTGAA
This sequence comes from Dactylorhiza incarnata, assembly GCA_033032865.1. Classification (NCBI taxonomy): domain Eukaryota; kingdom Viridiplantae; phylum Streptophyta; class Magnoliopsida; order Asparagales; family Orchidaceae; genus Dactylorhiza; species Dactylorhiza incarnata. The sequence continues at coordinate 4,976,126 of JAWHQI010000141.1, read as the reverse complement.
TAAGGGTTTTCAAAAACTTTAGATTATATTTAGAAAAACTTCGGAATATTGCAAGATTAATAAAGAGACATCAAGTAAAACAATAATAAAGAGATATGCTTTATAAATATCAAATAATGTTTTACAAAACTTGATTTCTATGACGCTAGAAATCGGAGGCGACTAATAAAAATTCTTTTTTCATTTTCTATACCGACTCGTATCCCCACGAACTGGTTGGCTTTAGCCGATCTCTCCCCAGATACGGCCTCAAGCCGCTCTAGCCGATCTATCCCCAGAAAGGCCACGAGCACCCCCTAGACCTAACCTAGATCTAGTCGCCAACACGAGGCGAATTCAAGCCCTAAGTCTTACCCCAGACCTAGTCGCCAACACGAGGCGATTTCACTACCGTTTACAGAAAATATATGAAATGAAAAGACAATAATATAAAAACTCCCTCTATGTGGATCTCTTGGAGAAGTGGACGAAGGCCCGCAGAGTATGATCGTAGTCGATGCGGCCTTTCGTCACGATGATGACGCGTGTTGAAATCTTCTCCACGGATCTCCTTAAGGCTTTATGGAATTGTGGGAGTATCGCTCTGAATCTTCCTCTCTATGCTGTGGCACGAAGCTCTGGAGTTTGGGATTGGAGGAGGATGAAGAATTCGGAGCCAAAGCATCCAATTTATAGCCTTCACGCTACCGCCGGCGCTAGCCCGGATTAGGAATGATCTTGCGCGGCCGAATCTCCCATCCATGGCAATAATTTGCTCTATGCCTCTTGTGCGCCATACTACCGCCAGCGCTAGTAGCTACGGCCGGGCGCTAGCTCCTTCTAAAAATGCCGCCGGAATCGAGCTAATCAATGCTAGCGTCGGGCGCTATCGCTACCGCCGGCGCTAGTGAGCTTTTTCGAATTTTGGCCTCAATTTTGGGGGCAGACATCATGAGTACTCCTTGAGTCATGTGGACTATATTAACCTGCACACTTGAACACACAAGATCAAATACACATAGGATTTGTTATTCTCAAACCTAGGAGATGCGGAAGACCGTGTTCCAACAAACTCCCCCTTTTGATAATAACAAATCCATTAATGATAAATCAAGGCATTAATAAATAAGCATTATGAGACTATACTTGTGTGTGTGTGAGAGTAATGAATTTAAGATGATTATTGATTTTAGCATTTAGAATTGCTCCCCCTAAATATATGCTCCCCCTATGTGAATGCTCCCTTAATATGTATGCTATCAACTGAATTTGTTATGTTGTGTTTATGATAGCGGGTTACATTTATCATTGTTAGTTCTCCCCCTTTTGCATTTTATCATGTTAGTTCTCCCCCTTTGTTATTAGCAAAAGTGGGTAGGGAAACAAAGCACTAAAAAATGTGTAAATAAAAGAGAAGGCATGATCGAGCTTTTTAAGTAAATGATAAGGAGTTTTAGACTTGTCTTTCATTGAAAATGATCAGAGTTATGACTTATTTTATCCCTTTTGTTTGTAGTTCTCACCCTTTTATATATCAGAGTTTAAGCAAAAAATAATGATTTCCCCTTTAAATAAGAGTTTTAAGCCTAAAAATAATCATGATTTCCAAGTAACCAATCTATCCAGACAATATGTCAATACCCTAGCCCCGTACTAAGTGACGGATGGGCATGAGGAGCTGCAAACATGCCGTAGGTTGGGGTGTTAATCCCATATGCAAACACTAGACAAAAACTTAACCTAGCACTCTTTTCCCCCAGTGCCTCGCAAGGCCCCATTGGAACCCTCCCCGGTTAAGGACAAGACATGACTAGAGATAAGGTTATCTAATGTCTACAACCCTACGCCCACGCTATGGTGAGAAATGAAGTCATGGATAACAATTATTGGAAACATTAAGCATTCAAATCTAATGGGAAATGTAACGCCCCTGATTTTCGATAATTATTTTACGAGCCCGCTGTGACGTAATTTTGGCGTAAGGGCGTTACGTCAGCTCGTCTAGTAGTGTGTTGAGCCTTAGCTTAGTTAAAGTATGTCTTGTAGATCGAGCGTGCGAGATTTCGCATCGTTTCGAGTTAAGGTAAAGATTTTGGGTGGATATCAAGATTTTAACTTCGGGAGGCTTTAGCCCGAGTTTGGCCCATCGGAATTGAATTCTGACTTCGCTGTTGGATTCATAGCGCCGTGTTTCAGTTAAGGTGCAAATTTCGTAGAAAGCTGAGGTGATCTAGTTTCCCTCGCGGTTTTAAGTGTATGGGGGAATTAATTAATTAATTAATTAATTAGGTTTTTATATAAAGCCTAAAATCCTCTTCCCCTATTCATCTTCTTCCTCCCTCGATCAAATCAGCCGCCGAGCGAAAGGGCGAGTACGGAGCTTCGAGGAGCGTTCAATCGGCGATTTCTAGGGCTGTAGTAGTCGGAATCGCGTTTGGAGAGTAGATTTGGAAAGCTCTCAGCGAGATCTTCGTTCTAGCGGTAAGCTTTTCCCGTTTTATGGAATTTTTGGAGTTAGGGTAGTGACCTAACCCCTTCTTTCGACCCGAAAAGTTTCAGGAATCTGTGCTCGTGTGTTTCCCTAGCCGATCCATAGCTTTCGGAGCGGAGATCTTCGAGTTTGCAAGGTTTAAGGCAAGTGGCTTCCTCCTCCTCTTTGTTTGGTTAAAGTCGTGGTTTTTTTCTTTCTCCTGATAGATGCTTGGTGAACTGTGGGCTTGTGTTTCGAGCGTCTTGTTTGATAGATAGAAAACCCTAATCTTCCCCCATCCGTAGTGTCAGAAATTTCCTCCCGGAAGGCACCACCGTTCCCAAATTTATCCGTTGATTGTCCTTCTCGAGAAGTCCTGGTAGTTTTCGAGAAGTTGTTTGAGCCAAGTTTTCGAGAAGAACCCTTGACCTCTCGAGAAATGCTTGATTTCTCGAGAAATTCCCCGCTGGAACCCCTTGACCTCTCGAGAAATGCTTGATTTCTTGAGAAATTCCCCGCTGGAACCCCTTGACCTCTCGAGAAATGCTTGATTTCTCGAGAGCTTTCCCCGCTGGAACCCCTATACTTCTCGATAAATCCCTTGTCCTCTCTTGATAAATCCCTTGAGCTCTCGAGAAATCCCCTGATCTCTCTCGAGAAATCCCTTGTCCTCTCTCGAGAAATCCTTCCAGTTCCCGAGAAGTGCTGCCTTGAATGCTGTCCTTCTTCTTCTCGATAAATGTCGGTAAGAACTTCTTTTTAGGGTGACTTTTGTGTGGTTTCTGGTGGTGGGATTTCAAAATTTTGGACGGGGCTCTGCCCCGCACCCCGCAAGGGCTCTGCCCCTTGACCCCGCTCGCTGATCGGTCAGCGAAACCACCGCCAGGGGCGCTGCCCCTTGGACCCCGTTAGGGGCTCTGCCCCTAAGACCCCGCCAGGGGCGTGGCCCCTTGGAACCCCGCCCGGAACGCATGTGATTTCGTTGAGTTTTTGTGTTTGAATCTCGTGTCCCCTCGGGTGTACTTGGATGATTGCCAGTGACCCTTCGGTGCTCCTGATCTCGAATCCCTCTCGTTTGAACTTCTTTTTACTCATTGTGGTTTGTTAACATTTGAGTTACTCTTATGATTCATATTGATCGATGTGTACTTTGCCTTGACCCTATTTCTTAGGGCCTTCCAGTGATTATCCTTTCGGGCAGCGTCCCGTGTTTAATTAAAATTTAAGTAATAAGAACTATTGTCTTTAGCCTTACACAGTAGTTGTGTTTGGGGGACAGTGGGGGAAATGTTATAGCCTTGCACGGTAGTCGTGTTTGGGTGGTTGGGTCTAGTGGTACCCCCACCTGGTTTTGGGCTTTGGGTAGCGGAGGTAGTTAACCGCTCCCGTATAATTTGAGCTGAATAGCCTCTTTAATTGATGAAACTAAATAAATGAAAGTGTTGTTCCTCTTTTGGTATTTAGTGCACTTGATGCTTGTTGACTCTTTGTTTAGAGCTCTCTTTCGGTAAATTTGGCTTGGGTTGGTACCCCTTATGCTTTGCTTGTTTTTCTGCTAGTTTTCTGCCACTTGTAATCCCTTGCTGAGGCGTTCTTTGTTTTATGGAATGCCTCAGGTTCAGAGCCGTAACGGCTAGTGGTGTAGCCTGAAGTTCAGAGTTTTAGTAGTTGTTCACCCCGCTGCTGCGAGGTAGTTGTTTTTAGTTACTTCTTGTGCTCAGACATACTAGTTGGTGCCAATGGGTTAGTGTCATGTTGTTGACGCCCATTGTGCCCCTTTTTTATACATTATAGTTTATTTGCCAGATTATGCCACTACTTTTAGATCTTGAGTATCTTACCCTCTGGGAATGATTTATGTTAGGTGTACTATAGTTATAAAAATGGTTTTTCTTCATCCTCATTGCATTCTTTCTAACTGAAACCCTTAACTTTATAGTCGCCTAAAGGTATTTTCTACTCTTACAGTACGCCTAGTTATGTGCATATCATTTACGTCATGCTCCGTCGTTTGCATACATGTAGGACTTTAAGTAAACTAAATCAAGTATTTTCCGCTGCAATTATATATACTTTCTCGGTGGACTAGTTGATCCACGAATTGAGAGACACAGTTCTTATCTCAAAACCCCTAATAAATGATTTCAAATGATGACTTATCATATAATCATGTTTGTTTAGTTAAGTGATAGGTTCCCGCCTGAGCGTCTACAGTTGTCTCCTGTATGACGTGGCATCATGACGTGTATTTTCTCTTACTCTGATATTCTTAAATTCAGAGAAAATGCGGGTTGTGATAGGAAATATCATAGCATATGGGTTTATATTTTTATTTGAATTTTTGAAATAAAACTCACATAGCTATATTGAAATTCATGAATGAATCAGAGTTTGAGTATTGCGGAAGATTTCGAAAAAGAAACATCATAATACTAAATAAGTGTTTAAGTTAAAAAAGAGATGTTTTATAAGCAATATTTCACTTGTTGGAGGAGTGTTTAGAATAGAAATAGATCAGAGTTATAAGCAAAAAAAATTCAACCAATATAAAGTTTACCAAGCAAGTCTACCACTTGTTGCAAGAAAGGAATTTGAAGATTCAAGTGATGATGCACACAAGATGAAAGATTTTAAATAAGTATTAAAGTGCAAGGTAAAACAATTATATGGTTATGATGTGGAAGACATATAGAAGTACAAAAAACATCTTATGGTAATCAATGATGGTTCATACAAAGATATATGAGTTCAATTTCAAAAAGAAGATGTTTTTGTAAATCATTTTGCATTTAAAATTTTTGTTTTGACAATACAGTAACCAAGCATGAAATAATCTTATCAAAAAGAGATTACTACAATGTTACTTTAATTCACAATTTCAAAACATACCAAACATTGTAGAAAGCATGCTAGGTTATCTAGTGCATTTCATAAATAAAGAGTAGTATAGAATTAGCATTAGGATCCAATACTCATGAGAAGAAGTGTTATGGAAGATAATGATGTGCATAAAAGTGTATTTTGAATAGAGTAAACAAATGTTTTAATCAAAAATACAAGTAATATGTAAAGTATAGAGCACAATAAAACACAAATAATTTTACGTCCACTCACTTCAATGCACAAAGAAAAATGTACAACTACCAAGGTGCTCTGCACACACAATGCTCTCAAAGACTTATCAGGGTGCAAAGTAGTGCTTGGGGGATCACATAATTTAATTCTTCAATATTGATTTTTTTTTTATTGTGATCCGGTGTACTTAAGAATAAGTGGTTTTTATTTTGAAAGAAAGATATGGTTTGCACAAGATACTTTATTATTCTTTCCAAGGTGCTCAACCTCACAACGCTTATTAAGACTTATCAGGAGGTTCAAGTAGTGCTTGGTGGAGTTATCTTTGTCACTTTATTTTATGATTTTGTTTTGTACAAAGTTCTCCGAATACACTTGTTTTGCAAACCAATATAGTTTATGAAAAAGATAACCACTTTTCTTAACTTTTAAAAGTGCAAATAAAGGTTGTGTAGGTAAGATACTTGTGCAATTTTAATTCATTGTACTATTACAAAACATACACAAACATTCTTAGATTAAACACATAAGTAGACAATGCCAAAATAAGTGAGTGAATTGCGATCATTATCAAACATAAAACATTACTCATACTTAGAGGCATGCTACGCATAGTTCTACACAACTTTTTCAATATAATTTATGCACATATTAATAGATGTATCAAAGCATGATGAAGGCAATGTTCAAAGTAGTTTGAAAAGATAAATTGCAACATTATAGAAGTTTTAAATAATAGATTAAATCATGCTTGATTTTCAATGAAGTTCATACAATATTTTTGATATTTTTAAAGAGTAATTTTTATTTAAAGTTTGAACTCATAAAATTGATCTTGGACTTCCCGAGGGCTACCTTGTGAGAGGTTCGTCCAGTACTAGGTGATATGATGGGATGATAGCCCAAATCACCCTTTCGCAAGATACATAGAAAAGTTAAGTTCAGAAGAATAATTTTGATACTTATTTTTGTTTTGTTTTATATTTCTGTAGTTGATTTTTACAAATAAAAGCATATTTTTGTAATTTTTGCTTTTGTAATTTTTATATTTAATTTTTGCATAAAGATGAACTTTAAATAAAGGAAACAACACAAGCGAAAAAACAAAACATATTTTTTGTAATTTGGTTTTTGTAGTTTTGTATTTGATTTTTCAAAAAATAAAGAAACACGGAATTGCAAAACTAAGTAGAAAATATAGATTTATATATTTTAAGGGATTTTTAGAAATTTAAAAAATACAGAAAAATGAACATGGACGCTAGCACCTGCGGTAGCGCTAGCGCGGGAGATAGTGAACAATTTTTTAGGATTTTAGAAATTTTGATTGGTGGTCTTGATTAGGTGTCCCAATAGTAGTTCCATGCTGAAGTTGCAGATTTTTAGGAGATGTTTTGGATGGTCCAAATTTCATGAAACGTAAGTGATTTCTTATATGACTTGACAAAATAATCATTGCATGAGATATATTTACTTATGTTTTCATTTTGACTTTTCTAAAGACTTGTGCTTATAAAAAAAGGAAATGAAAACCCAAGATATCATGTTTGAACAAATCAAATATGCATGGTTTCGGTGAACAAGGAGTAATGTTCACGCAAATAGTAACATGGATATTCCCTGACATATAAAACCTAACATAGATATAAATATTCTTTAGGTGACAATGTTAGTACGATAAATTTGAGATTAATGTTTTGCCAAAGTTTGATTGTGTTTCAACTTAGAGACCTAGAATGGAGTGACAATTCTATTTGATTTGATATCAAAATGATTCAAAGGTCTAAACTAGAAATAAATCACAATACACACATAATATACCATAACACCAACCATGGTAAACAATTATAATGTCAATTGTTATCATATAATTTGTGATAGTTGTTTATAGATGATTCTTGATATGAATTATGATTTTAGAGATGTTTAGCAAAAGATATCACTAGATCATGGTGGTGTTTGTGAATTCAATATTCATTATGAAGATAACTTCTTTCAACACATTTTAGTGATTTTCCTTTAATTAAGAATTTTGAATATATATATGTGATTTTTTGATAGGTGAACAATAGTGATGGTTTAGATCATGTTTGACATCAAGGAGAGAACACAATATAATTTTTTGTTGTGAACAATGACACCCATATTGAAAGTTGAGCTTTTATTTAAATCTTGATTTTTCTTTTAGATCAAGTTATTTCACTCAACCACTTGTTGGTGAAGGCTAAGAATCTTAATAGCCTATTAACCGGATTTAATTTGAAATATCTTATAGCAAATTTAGAGTTTGATTCATATGGATAATATAAGATATTTTATAATAATAAAAGATAGGTCATCAAAATAAAAATATGATTTTGAATTTTGATCAAAAATGATTTATAAACTCATTAAGCTTTATGAGATAAAATCATATTTCCAATACTATATAGGATGACCATGGCATGATAGTTTAAAAGGAACACAAAAAGAAAAAGATAGAAAAGACATTAAAGCACATCATGAAGTAGAAATTTATATATTTCATTGTAATTGATTTCTACTTCATGCAAATGATGGGATACTAATGAATAAGAGATTTAGGTATCGAAAGAGGACCGGGAGTGACGGTTCCTTTGGGTACCCAAATACATCGTGTTTTCTTTTGGGGAGATATGATTGAATGGGCCCTTTTGATTTGAGTTTGTGTTTCATCTTTAACTTTTGGCCGCCATTCAAACATTAGTTTAATATTATTCTTATTTATCCATTTTCCATGATGATTTTCTTTCCTTTGAAGATTATAATTGAAATTATCATTTATAGGAAATTTGTGTAATTTCAATTTTAAGTTGGGAGAAACATGATTTTGTAAATAATGATGACTTGGTTTTTGATATGCAAAAACATTTTGTTTCTTATTCCCATTATTAGGTTTAGTTAAGATATTTATATTTGTATTTAACTTGCTTTTAGATATTGCTTGATATTCTAAATTTGTATGTTTTGAATTTGTATTTATAATTTTCATAAGCAAGTTGATTTTTGATTTTAATTCATCATTCTTTATTTTTAGATTATGCCTAGCTTTATTATAAGCTGTTGTGCTATTTTTATGAGTAGAGACAATAGAGTCAATATGATCTTGATAGTTGTTTCTATATTCATCAAATGTTTCATCCATCTCTTTTATTTCAATTTCATAGTCCTTACACTTAGCACAATTAATTTTTAAAGATGAATTTTCTAAACATAATTTTTCATTTTGTTCTCTTATAAAAATAATTTCTTTTTCAAGTTCCTTAAATTTTTCTTTAATATCATTACAATCAAGACAAGATTTTGTATTTTCAATTGAAGTGACATGAGTAAAGCTAGATAAATCGGATTTTGATACTACTTTAACTTTTGCTTTTAAATTTTTATTTTCTAAGCGCAATAGTTTATTAGCATTCTTTAATTTCTTGATCTTACGTTTAGCAGTTTTTAGTATATTGAAACTAGAAATGGAAGTTATTACACAAGATGAGGATTTTGACTTTCTTACAGCGCTTTTGATAGAGGCAAAATGTGTGCATAAAGTTCCTTCGTTATCTTTTGGTCCTTCCTCGATCACAGATGAGTTTTCATCTTCTTTTGATGTATTGTTCTCTTTCTCTATTTCAATATTCTCCATGGTTTCGCTCCTTGAGAGATCTTCTTGAACGATAATGGATGCTTGTTCGTTCTTTTCCTCCTGTGTTTGTTCCATACCTGCGAGAGGAAGATCATACATTTCTTCAAGAAATTTCCATACTTTATAAGCACTAGAAAAGCAATACACAAATTTGAAAACTTCATTTGAGAGACCACAAAATAGATAATGTTTAGCTTTTGCATCTAAATGAAGTTCCTTTTTATTTGATTCATCCGCACGTCTTATAATTGCTAAGTTCCATACTTCGATATCTAAAGTTTTAATAAATTTTTCCATTAAAATTTTCCATCCTTTATAATTTGTTCCTTCAAACAAAGGTGGTTTATGTGATATTTCATCTTCACAGAAATTTGCCCCACTGGTTGAAGCGAGATCATGAGACATCATTATTCCCGGTTGTTAAGTCGATTGGAACAAAACCTACCTCTGATACCACTTGTTGGATCGGTCGGCGCCCTAAGAGGGGGGGGGGGGTGAATAAGGGTTTTCAAAAACTTTAGATTATATTTAGAAAAACTTCGGAATATTGCAAGATTAATAAAGAGACATCAAGTAAAACAATAATAAAGAGATATGCTTTATTAATATCAAATAATGTTTTACAAAACTTGATTTCTATGACGCTAGAAATCGGAGGCGACTAATAAAAATTCTTTTTCGTTTTCTATACCGACTCGTATCCCCACGAACCGGTTGGCTTTAGCCGATCTCTCCCCAGATACGGCCTCAAGCCGCTCTAGCCGATCTATCCCCAGAAAGGACTCGAGCACCCCCTAGACCTAACCTAGATCTAGTCGCCAACACGAGGCGAATTTCAGCCCTAAGTCCTACCCCAGACCTAGTCGCCAACACGAGGCGATTTCACTACCGTTTACAGAAAAGATATGAAATGAAAAGACAATAATATAAAAACTCCCTCTATGTGGATCTCTTGGAGAAGTGGACGAAGGCCCGCAGAGTATGATCGTAGTCGATGCGGCCTTTCGTCATGATGATGACGCGTGTTGAAATCTTCTCCACGGATCTCCTTAAGGCTTTATGGAATTGTGGGAGTATCGCTCTGAATCTTCCTCTCTCTGCTGTGGCACGAAGCTCTGGAGTTTGGTATTGGAGGAGGATGAAGAATTCGGAGCCAAAGCATCCAATTTATAGCCTTCATGCTACCGTCGGCGCTAGCGCTACCGCCGGCACTAGCCCGGATTAGGAATGATCTTGCGCGGCCGAATCTCCCATCTGTGGCAACAATTTGCTCTATGCCTCTTGTGCGTCATACTACCGCCAGCGCTAGTAGCTACCGTCGGGCGCTAGCTCCTTCTAAAAATGCTGCCGGAATCGAGCTAATCAATGCTAGCGCCGGGCGCTATCGCTACCGCCGGCGCTAGTGAGCTTTTTCAAATTTTGGCCTCAATTTTGGGGGCAGACATCATGAGTACTCCTTGAGTCATGATGACTATGTTAACCTGCACACTTGAACACACAAGATCAAATACACATAGGATTTGTTATTCTCAAACCTAGGAGATGCGGAAGACCGTGTTCCAACAGTCTTGATCCTTACTTGTTATAGTCGAATGATTTCATTTTAAAAGGAACATAATTCAACATTAATTTTAGCTTGAGGAAATCCTTCCTTTTGGGTATGGTTGTTCGATAAATTTAAGTTGAAGCTTGTAACACAATTAACCTTCACCTTAATGTTTCAATCTTAACATGTCACATTTTATGCACATTCTTATAAATTTGTTTTGCGAAGTTACCACTTGTTCTTACATTTCTAAGAAATATTTCTTGGAAAGCATATCTTTCGCCAATATTACAAATGGTCTAAATGACGCAATCGGTCATGTTGGACTTTTATTTCCCTTTTTGCCCATGCGGACACCATAATTATAAACACAATAATCCTCGATATTGTTTCATATTTTATCTAATCAAAATTATTTTGATTCTAACACCATAAACTGAAATTGATAGGTTTGCCCAATCCATATTCACTAGTTTGAGTCATAAAAATACATTTGATATATACACTCATTTTGTCGTTATGATAGTCGTAATTTTGTAACATTCACTTCATCTTTGCTGGCATATACTTTCATGTATAAAGAAGTTGTTTCTTACTTAAGATTACTCTAAGGGTACAATCATATATCTATTATCTTTTTCATCAAACATAATCAGTTTATGGTTCAACTTAATTAGCAAGTTCTTCGCATATTCTTATGTTGACGTAATGCTAGGGTTCTTATTGGATAAGACATCATTTACTTTTAATAGAAACAAGTCGTTAATGCATACATTTATATACATATAATCTTTCTACCAATTCTACATACATTCATCTTTCAACTCATTTATGCTTCATATACTCGTTTACCTATCGTAAATAATACGAAGACATTTCTTTATGGAACCATTGGTGTTGACTCGTGCAAAAATTAATATTACTATCGACTTAAATGTATTTCTTTAAGTTCATGTTAAATGCATTTGGTTTCTATCATTTCATGTAACTAGATTCCTAAGCGATCTTCCCTCCGTCAAATCATGTGTACTTATTCAATACTCACTACAACCAAACTTCTTCGGAACCTGGCTCTGATACCAAATTGTCAGGCCCTCATTTAGACCCCACATACTTATGTATCTAAGCTATGATCATAACATGTGTCCCAGGCTGAAGTAAGGCTAGTGAATACAAAATAAAAACACATAATAAGAAATTTACTCTCATACATTACATTATGTGTCCCGTATATTTTTCTGGTCTACCATTATCAGTCCATATAGTTGTGCGTATCCAACGTCACATGGGTTACCATCAGTCGTTCTTTTTGTTTAGCAATTCATGTTGTTGCCACGCCTAAAATGAGATGTCATCCATCACAATATCTGTAGAAGAGATCTTAGAGATCCCAATCTCCATAGCAATTTAGCCGACCACAAAGTAATCCCCGAATCGGCAGTTTCAACTATTTTCATAAAGAAACATCCAGCCAGGCAAATACCCAATCAGTAGCCAAAAGGAAGGAGTGAAGAATAAAAGAGGAGGGCTTACAATGAAGATAGAAGAAGGGGATTGTTTACTGATTCATTATCCATCTAGATCTGCACAACCACCTCACAGAAAGCTTTTACTAGCGCACCAATACAAAGAGGAGTTGGTACTGCGAGGGAGGTGGTCGATCATACTTTCTTCATGCCGAGAGAATGAGAACGTGAAGGAAGAAGGCGGAGAAGCTAGCGATTCCCGTAAACCCTAGGCGAGAACTAGAGGGAAGCCGAGTGGTGGGTGCGAGATATTTCGAAGAATGAAAAGCTCGGCTATATCCTGTTATCTGAACACACCGCCTAACAGCCACTAATAGCACACCAATTTCATTGTATGCACACCAATATGCATACTCATATCATTTTTAGTCCTTCATTGTCGTCGGCGATGGTAAATTCACAAATTCATAAAAATAATGTAATATGAAATTATAATTTTAAAATAGAGCTTCGTCACAACATACAAATCCTTGCGATGGACAATGTCGACACTGATTTCATTTTTCATCATAGGGGACAAACTTTTATTTCATTTTATTATCAATTTGGGTCACTTCACCATTTTGGATCGTTACACACACTGCATTAAATGAAGCCACCCAAGTACACGCTCATGACCAATGTTACACGTGTAACATCGCAATTCGAGCTAGACCCCTCGAGAGACACGAGTCACTTAATTATGCTTGGGCTAGGTGGGACTCTTGAGGTCCTGATGGTGCCATGGATGTGCCCTGATCTCCAGGATGGGGTGTGACCCTCACCCTTTGGATCTAGGAAGAAAATGGTCAAGGATTGATAGCAGGGAGATAGCGTCGGCGATAGCTTTAGCTAGCACCGGCGATAGCTTTAGCTAGCGCCGGCAGTAGCGGCCAAATCAGAACCCGGGACATTTTTCATGGTGGGTGGCCTAATTACCGAAATCTAAGTCAAATGTGAGATTTAAGAGCCATTAAACGTCTGGCACTAGCCTTGGAAGTTGGAATTACATTATGTGGTTTTTAATGCTCACTCTCTCTCTCTCCATTTTCTCTTAAGCATGAAGGGGCTGAATCCTTAATAAGATGAACTATTCATCTTCTTCCTCATTCTTCTTCTTCTTCTTCTTTTTCTTCCTCCTCATCCCCACACCTTAAGGGGTTAATTTAGGGATTCTTGAAGGAGCGAGCTTGGAGAGGAATTTGGAGCTTGCCCGACCACCACCATGCTACCATCCAGATGAGCTCCAACCATGGCCGAAAATAAGGTGACTTCCGACCCCTCTCCCTTGGTGCTAGATCGTGGAGATAATTAGGAGAGGTGTTGAGCTCAAAAGAGCTTGGCTTGTGTTGGAACAACCCTATTACTGATTTGGGCTAGGATTACTATGTGTTGACTAGGATTAAGTTGACCCCCATTGTATAGTCTAAAGGTCATAGTTTTAGGCTGATAAGATAGCTAGAACTTAGAATTTCTCTTGAGTTTCTGCGTTCGACGAACTCAATACTGGGTTCGACGAACTGCTCTCTGCGTTCGACGAACGGCCTCCTCTATGCGTTCGACGAACGGCTTGCTCTAGTCTCTGTGGTCGACGATCTTCAATACTTAGCGGCTCAACGGCTCAGCGGCTCAGTGATCGACGAATTCTTCAGTTCGACAAACTCTATATTGAGATCGACGAACTTCAGTCTGTGTTCGACAAATCTTTATCAGATATTCAGTTCGACGAACTATTCCTTCAGGTCGATGAAATCTTATCTCAGCTCGACGAAATTTCTCTCAGTCTATTCAGATCAGCTATTCTATTTCTCTGAACTCAGTTCAACTATCAGATTCAGTTCTATTTCTTCATTTGGAGTTATTCTTCCAGATAAGTCAAGTTTTATCCTTCCTTTATTTTATTCTCTTTCCAATTCCTTCTCTCGAGAAAAATAGTCGTTTGGCTCATTGGAAAAGGATATCAATTATTATGGAAAAGGAAAGGAATTAAGTTTTGCTGAATCAGTTGAAGTTCCAAGGAAATATTTAATGCAAATTATTCTATTCCTATTCAGAGAGATTTGAAATTCAAATCAGTCGTCTTCTCTCAGAAAACACAGTATACCAGAAAGAAAAGAAGACAGACACAGAGATAGAAAATATCAGAGAATCTGATGAGAGAAATTATTCAGAAGGAAAAAGAAAGTTCATCTTCCTCAAGCAGCATCTCATTCTCTGAGAACATCTTCAAGATCAATCTCTCAGTCTTTCTGCTACAAGTTTCAAATCTTCTATAGAGCAACAATAATCTGAGGAACATCTGTCTCTCAGATTCATTAGCTTATTAAGGAAGATATTTGCATTCAAGAGAAAGCTCCATCCTCAAGCTGTCAAGAATTTCAATCAGACAGGGGGAGCTTTACACCATCAATCCACTAGAGTCTTCTCTCAGATTGTTGGCATAGAAGAACTTCTTAACCTTTTTATTCCATCTTGTACTGGGTTCTAACTCCCTTCAAAAGTTAACTTCTTGGTGACAGGGCACCTGAACAAAAACCTATGGTTTGGTTAGAGCACCTGATCAAATTCTCCTTGGTGTGTGGACACCTGATCAAAAATCCCTTGGTGCTAGGGCACCTGATCAAAAACCTAGTGGATCCTACCAAGTGTGGTAGAAGAGTAGACGTACCCAGATTTATTGGGGAACTACTATAAAATCCTTGTGTCTCTGTGCTTGTGGATTTTCTGTGTTTTTGTGCTGTGCTGATTTCTTTATTTAGTTTTTGTAAATCACTCAATATACATATATATATATCACTAATTTAATTCCGCTATAAAATTAAGGGAAAAGTTTTAATACTCTATTCACCCCCCCCCCCCCCCCCCTCTAGAGTAATATTAAGATATAAACTCTCCTTCAATTGGTATCAAAGCAAGGCTGATTATATTAATCACCTTCAACTGATGCTCAATTGCACTTTTAGCTTGTGAGCTAATGGAGCTTCTTAGGAAAGACCAAACCGGAGTTTTCATCTTAGGGCACCGATTGACACGAAAGTTCCTTCAATCATTTCTTATCTCCAAAAGGAAGAGATAGGATTTGATTTCGTGAAAAATCCATGGTCATATGAGGGAGTATTGGAGGAGAGAAGGTGAAAATCCTAATTTCATAATTGAGGAAGATGAAGAATAGTTAGGTTAAAAAGGGACTAAATCATAACTATGGTGGTAATTGTTAACTTGAATCACATTGGGGATATACACATGAATAGAGAGGAAGGCCCAACCATTAGGGAAAGGGGGAAATTGTATGTGTTTTGGAGTTGGGCTGCTAGAGAAGAACAATTGGGGGTGATTGGCAAAGGACCTGCTTCATGTTAGCTAGTGCCTGGCGGTAGCGCTACCGCCGGCGCTAGCATGTCGATGAGCCGACGGGAAGGGACAACTTCCCATCAACTCTCAAGCTCGATGGGATGGAGAGTTGATAGAATCACTAGCACCCGGTGGTAGTGCAACCGTCGGTGCTACTGTGTCGACGGGTCGACGGGAAGGGATAACTTCCCGTCGACACTTAAGGTCGGAGGGAAGGTGAGTAGGGAGAATCACTGGCGCCCGGTGGTAGTGCTACCGCCGGCGCTAGCGAGTCAACTTATCGACAGGAAGGGAGAACTTCACGTCGATTCCTTTAGATCGACGGGAAGGAGATTTGATAGAGAAAGCTAGCGCCCGGAGGTAGCCCTACCGTCGGCGCTATCAAGTCGATGGGTCGAATGGAAGGCATAACTTCCCGTCGACATCCAATGTCGACGGGAAGGTGCGTCGACTGGATCGCTAGCGCCTGGCAGTAGCGGTACCGCTGGCGTTAGCAAACAGAGAACTTTGGGTTCTCCTCCTTTGGTGTAGTAGGAGTTTCTGGATTCCCATGTCAATTGGGTGAGGTGTTGATGAATTTTATTATCTTGAAATGGGGCATTTCAATGCACAATTGAATGAAGAATTTAGAGGACTCGTTTACCTAAAGGCTCCCACCGGTTGATAGTCTATCGAATGATTAGGCTTTGATATTAATATGTACACTTTTGTTGGATTTCATAATCTTGGATAAGTAGTGATGGAGATGTTGTCGTTCCATCCGATAACTCGAAGGAGATATAAATGCCAAATGTGAAGGCTGATTGGGCCAAGATGTTGTATGAAGCATGTACACGCTAGTGTGGGCCTGTGACTATAATTCCAGATTTATTCTGTTGAGATGTCTCCTTAAATCAATCTTCAATTGTTGGTTTATGTGGAATCGTAAAAGCATATGTACGAATTAATGTTCATATCACGTGAAAAACCATTGGATGGTTTGGATTAGTGATAACCCTTCAATAAGGTTGATACCTTGATCATGTCAAAGCATGTTGTGATCGGTGCATGAGGGCTGAATATTAGTGATATGTGCGAGCTTGCTAAATTAGTAGAATAGGAATATGACACCGTGACCACAAGTACTCCTGGATGATCGGGTAGAGTAATTTCTGTTGGAACATGATCTTCCGCATCTCCTAGGTTTGAGAATAACAAATCTTATGTGTATTTTATCTTGTGTATTTAAGTGTGCAGGAAAATAAGTCCACATGACTCAAGGATAACATAAGAAAGTTGCGCCAAAATTTGAAGCCAAAATTCCAACATGCCCGCTAGCACCGGCGCTAGCGCTAGCGCTAGCTCTGATTTGAGAAAATCTCAGAAATAGTTATGGAAGGTGCTAGTGCCAGGCAATAGCAGCTAACGCAGGCGGTAGCAGCTAGCGCAGGCAGTTACTAGCGCCGGCGGTAGCGCAAAGCACAAGAGGAAGGTGGACGGCTTGCTTAAATTGAAGGATTCTCACTTAAAATGAGGAAGGCGGTAGCGCAAAGCACAAGAGGAGGCGGTAGCGATAGCGCGGGCACTAGCTCCAAGGCTATAAAAAGGACCCCTTGGATCCGTCTTCTTCATCCCTCTCCACTCCCAAATTCTAGAGCTTCGTGCCACATCATATAGAGGAAGGTTCAGAGAGATACTCCCACTAATCTGTGAAGGCTTAAGGAGATCTGTGGAGAAGATTTCAACACGCATCATCATCGTGACGAAAGACCGCATCGACTACGATCATACTCTGCAGGTCTTCGTCTACTTCTCCAAGAGATCCATATAGGGAGTTTTTATATTGTTGTTATTTATTTCACATCTTTTCTTATAATCGTTTAGTTAATTCGCCTCGTGTTGGCGACTAGGTCTGGGTAGGACTTAGGGCAGAAATTCGCCTCGTGATGGCGACTAGATCTAGGGTGTTGATCTAGGGGGTGCTCGAGGCCATATCCGAGGAAGGATTGGCTAGAGCGGCTTGAGGCCGTATCCGGGGAAGGATCGGCTAAAGCCAACCGGTTCGTGGGGATACGAGTTAGTATAGAAAACAAAAAGAGTCTTTCATATTTCGCCTTGATTTCTAGCGTCATTGAAATCGAATTTTGTAATCAATTTTATTAATAATAATCATGTCTCTCTTTGTGTAATAAAATTGATTTGATCTTCATTTCTCTAAATTGTTTATTATCCTCTCCTTTATTATAAAACCATTTAGATCTTTATTCAAAATCATTATTTTGATCTCTTATTATTTCAAAGTATTCCAAAATATAATATAAGTTTTTAAAACCTTTATTCACCCCCCCCCCCCCCCCCCCCCCCCCTCTAAGGGCGGCTACCGATCCAACAATTTCCATGTTTTGCGCACGCCACTGCACGAGAGTTATGATAACTCAGTATGGGTAGAATTGATGGCTTGATGCGGAAAATAAGATTTGGTTATATCTTATGGTGATATGTTGGGAGGCCCGGTTGTTGGGGGCCTTGGATGCTAGTTAGCATCGTTTGAACTACATGAGGTAAAAAGTGAGAAGACTCCTTCAGTGAGTCCTTGGGTGCTTGATAGCACAGGTTATGCATGGGAATTTCATGAATGTGCATGGTTTACACATGGTGGTGTAATGATCCTGGTTGGAGGATTACTTGTGGTGGGTCTACTAGCTTGCTAGTCATGACACCGACAGGAGACGGCAGTTAGACTCTAGACCGGTTGGGTTGTGTTCTTGGTGTGCACTTCCCAAGACCCCTTCCATATTATGAAGTCTCAGCATGATGCGAGCAGTACGCAGGGTCTCCCCTGTGTGTTCTTAGCGTTGAGGCGTACATAGGCCTAGGTCTGGTAGTGTTCATACCCGCCTAGTTGTGGAGGAGCCCATTCCACATTCTGCGTCTGGCGAAGATGTGCGGTGCCTAAGTGGTTAGCTACCCTCAAAAAGCGGGAACTACAGGTCTATGTCGACATAGTAAAATGCATGGGTGAGTTCATCATATCATAATCATTGCATTGCATTCATCCTTCATGGTCATAGCATTGCACTGCATAGAGTCCATCATATAAATTAGTATGGGCTCTTTTATATGATGGGTTCCAAATTGGAAACCTTAACTTATAAGTTTGTATGGGCATTCATATAAGTTAAGGTATGATATGAACTGCTTACTTCTATGTTGTTTCACTACTTGCTTATACTCTGCCATTGTCATATTACTTGTTAGTTGTGCTTCTTATACATTGTATACACTACTGAGATTATGTCTTTCCTGTCACCTTGCTTTTGCTACTATTGACTCTATTGCAGCTACTCTTCATTTCCTTCCGCCCGGTGCCTTGGAGTCGTCGGGGGAGAGGATGTGTTGCCACTTAGTCTTTATGACTAACGGTTGTTACACCACTACTTTTAGGAGCACCCTCAGGTGGAGCAGCAATGTACGATGTTGGAGGCCAACCAGGTCAGGGTAACATGGCTGGAGATTTCGATAACTTGACTACCATCAGCGGCAGATGTGAGTGAGTGGTTGGAATGTAGCCTTAGGGCAAGATTGTACTCTGATGATTAACAGGAGCTTGTGCAGCTTTCTGTCATTTTGTACTGTTTGGAAATTATTAC
This sequence comes from Dactylorhiza incarnata, assembly GCA_033032865.1. Classification (NCBI taxonomy): domain Eukaryota; kingdom Viridiplantae; phylum Streptophyta; class Magnoliopsida; order Asparagales; family Orchidaceae; genus Dactylorhiza; species Dactylorhiza incarnata. Next base: position 4,956,916 of record JAWHQI010000141.1, on the reverse strand, counting down.
TTAATTGTGAATCAATGGCTTATAGGGTTTTCTATTATTGATGGGTTGGCATGATGATATGTGAGAATATTCGGCAGGATAGGTGTCTTGTGGAGGGGGCTAGCCCGTGTGCTGGAACTTCCACAAGGTGGATGTCCTGGGTATAGGACTCCCCTCGGCCGTGTCTTGTGCTCCGGGATGGGGGTCTTACAAATGGTATCAGCTTGCAACAATCCTGAGATAAAAGAAGTCCATTAAACCACTAGGCCACCCTTGCTAGCTAGATCAGTTTGAGGACAAACTGATGCAGTGGAAGTGGTGTTGTGCCCATGTGGGATTCACATTAAGTATGTCCGCTAATCCTTAGAACTAGTGCTTGTTGGACATGTGTGTCACATCCCTTTGTTTGAGAATAACAAATCTCATATTGTATTTGATATTGCTTGTAGTGTGTTTATAGTGTGCAGGAACTATAGGTGCAATTATCCACAGATAGAAGGCAGCATGGAAACAAATATTTGAAAAGAGCGCTACCGCCAGCGCTATCGCTAACGCCAGGCGCTAGCTTAGTTGGTTCCGTCTCAGCGGTTTCATCTCAGCTTCTGTCTTAGCGGTTAGCCTCGTCTCAGCGGTTCTTTAGCGCTACCGCCAGCGCTAGCGCTACCGCCTGGCGCTAGCTTGAGCTCGTGTAGATCGCCACGCCGCCGACGGTTCTGCAACCGCTCAACACGACTGCTACCGCCAGCGCTATCGCTACCGCAGGCGCTATCTCAAGTTCGTGCACAGAGCCACGCAGCCGACGGTTTCGCAACCGCTCCACACGAACGCTACCGCAGGCGCTAGGAGATACCGCAGGCGCTATCTCCAAGTTCTATAAAATGAGCCAACTTCGATCATTTTGATCATCCATCCCAGGAGGTTGCTTGTGCCACAATTCCAGTGTTGTTATGCTGCCGAAGATGGATCTCCCACAAAAAGCTTAAGGAGAATTCTGGAGTAGGGCTACTTCACGCTACATCCGAAGGACGATCGCTTCGACCTCGCTCATACTACAGCGATCCTTCATCCTCATCTTCAGAAATCTCATATAGGGAGTATTACTATTGTTATCTTTATCTTTCATTCATTCCATACTTTCTTTGTAACTGTTTAGTTAATTCGCCTTGTGTTGGCGACTAGGTCTGGGTAGGACTTAGGGGGAAATTCGCCTTGTGTTGGCGACTAGTTCTAGGTGATTAGATCTAGGGGGCTCGAGGCCATATCTGGGGAAGGATTGGCTAGAGCGGCTTGAGGCCTTATCCGGGGAAGGATAGGCTAAAGCCAACCGGTTCGTGGGGATACGAGTCGATATAGAAAAGGAAAAGATATTTTCATTTGTACGCCTCCGATTTCTAACGATATAGAAATCAAATTTATGTAAACACCATTTTTATATAAATACAATCATGTCTCTATTTGTGTTTACTTGATTTCTCACTTTTGGCGTTATCTCTAAAATATTGGTTACAAATCTTTCAATTCAAAACACTTTGTCTAAATTGTTTATCTTAATCTACTTTCATCATATAACAATTTAGCACTTGTTTCTAAATCCTAAACTTGCAAATTATGATATTTTCTTCTTTTAGCTAAATTGTTATTTTGTGTTCTAATATTACTTTAAACAATTTAGTAATTTCCATAAAATTATAAAAAGATTTTTATTCCCTTATTCACCCCCCCCCCCCCCCTCTAAGGGCGTCGTACGATCCAACAGTGCTAACCTAACTAGTAATCAACCTTATTCAAGTTGACCAAGACATTTTGTGGCGTATCCTAGTCAAAAGTCGACCCCAAGTTGGTGCACAGAAACTATTATTGAAGTAGTGAGAGACTCGTAAGCCTAACCGCGTTGCTGATAACCTGATAGTTCACATTTTGTTGTATTAAAGCAATCACAATGACGAATACCAGAGGTCGAATAAGAATTTGAATTCGGAATAGGCCTATTTTTGATTTGGTCACATGTTGACCTTGAAAACGGTGTCGTAAATAGTAAACCCAAGGGCCTAAAGAATGGATTAAGTTCGAGATAAAACTCCGAGTCGAGGAGGGTATGCCCTCATTGTTGTGTACACGGTATTGAATGGATGTACCATATTGATGGTTGAAGATATTCAGCCCAGGATTCCCAAGGGGCTTATCTCTTCGTTTATTGGGCTAGTGACCTACCGACTGAGATTTGTCAGGGAGTTGAAAAATCATCACAATTTTTCAACACTAGAAGGTCGTAATCCCTGAATAATTAGTTCACCCTGAGCAGGGGGGGACTGCTAACGCCAAGTTTTGATCGAGAGAGGAGTTCACTTTCGGATTTAGAGAATAGAACATTTCAAGGATGAGCATTGTTTCTCTATGCTCTTAGGATGATTGGATGTAACTTGATCATCATCGGAAAAATTGAGTACTTGATCTCCTATTCCACGATTGACTTTTTATTGACGTTGAAATTATTAAGAGTATTGGCCATAACCAAATTCTAAGCATACATAGTAGTAGTCATGACGTCCTAATGCATGACGATCTCCCTTCTGTAAGAAGCAGTTGTAAATGCACGAAGAGGGTGAGCAAACTGCTTTCAAAGGGTCAAATTTTGAGATGACCTTAGAGTTTGGAAAGAATACCTGTACAAGTAGGGGTACGGGTAACAGTATTACCTCGATGAGGCAGTTTTCTAGAGGCTCTGTATTGTAACCCAACTGTTGGATAAGGTTTATGTTCACGGTTGAATAGCCCTTAAATGAAATGATCTAAATTGCAAGAGAAATTGGCACCAATTTCTGAATTCGGTGCAAGTATAAGTAAGACCTGGATTAGATAAAAGTAACACCTGACTTGGGTCTCGTGTTCTTAGAAAGGAATGATGTGATTATAACTGTGCGAGGTGTAGAGTCATGAATTCACCTCGCCACGAGCCTACAATAATGCTTTGTAACATGAATATTTTTAACTTACATAATAAATGTTACGGGTTAATGAGATCTCCCTCATGGCGAGATCAGCTTATGACAAATCTTAGGTTTGTAGAAGGTTTTACCTTTAAATAATAGCAAGTTAACTTCTTTTAGAAAGGATGATGTTGATGGACTACGTAGACGTACCTGGTGGAGATCAAGAATTTGATCATGCTGAGAAAATTTACCGGTCACTACTTATACAAGCAATGAGAACTCTCATCACGAAGGAGAAGTCTGTACTTATCTCGGGCATGTTGATATTGCTAGTGCTACAATGTATGATATTAAGGATTGTTATTTAAATAGACATGTCTTGAACGGTCATTGGCGGAGATGGTAGGGCGCTTGGAATTGATTGGATTGGTTTATCATATCGAGAATTATGCCTTACCTTCGGTGTCCGCATAACCCGCGTCGAAGGTAAATTATCTCGAACCTTGTACCTTAGTTCATGTCAAGTCCTAACACACATAAAAGGTACCGATTGATTGGATGTTATTTATACGTGCTCTCTTTACTATGAGATGCAACGTGGTCGCCGCCGAAAATTGGATTTTCAACATCACGGCTAATATACAAGTGCGTCGATATAGGGATCTATAGTGTAAGAACCCTAAGTCGAGTGATATATTCCCTAAGGTTTGTCCCAAACACGAGATGAATATATCACATGGGTGGTGGAAGAAACCTAGTCCAAATGTACGGGAGCTTATCGCTTCGTTTATTGGACTAGTCATGTACCAACTTGGATTTTCCCTAAATATTATTTGGAGATGTTGTGTTAAAGATGATGATGATTATGCTTGGTCAGCAATAAGACATTGTGGAGTTTGGGAAAAAGGAGTTCACAATGGTATTCACTTCAGTGCTTGATCTGGAAAGAGGTCGCATATACTTGAGGTGCGGATAACATAAACTTGTATGTTGAAATTATCGAATCAGTGTAACTTGTGGGATGATATAAATCTCCACCTTGTAGGGTGGAATAAATATGACGTGCACGTGATTAATAGCATCAGAATAAGAAAAGACTGAGATAGTCTTGTGAGCGGTAGGCTCGAGATCATATTGGGAGGACTGGGACTGTCCTGCAAAAGGTAGGTTCTATGTTATATAAGAAGGACTGGTCGATTCCTCCGAGCCAAGAGTTTGGGGTTTCACTTAGAGGCATTGCTGTACCAAGTAGTACGCGGATACCCTGTGTGTTCTTAGGGGCGTATGTAAGGTCTAGGCTGAGAGGTGTCATACTGGCCTAGGAGTGGAGGACCCGATCCACTGCCCTGTTTGCCTCAACTGGGTAGCTGAGTTGACACACTCGAACGGAGGGAACTACCAAAAGGTCAAATTGCTAAATATCAAATGGTGAGCCATGATACAAAATTCGAAGGGATCATAGAGAGTGATTCAATGACTTATGCATTTCACCACGTTAGAGTTTTGACAGCTTGCAATTGGTAGCGGTGACGGTTGAATGTAATTGGAAGGATATGGTGATATCTTGTGGTGTATGGTAAGGACCCGAGTGGTAGGTCCTTGGGTGCTTAATTGCACCGGGTGTACTTATAAAAAAAAGAATTGAGTAAGGACTCGGTGGAAGTCCTTGAGTGCTTGTTAGCACAACTTGGTCGTGAGAACCGCATGTGCGTGTATGAATGGAAAATGGTTGTATCGACCGACTGCTCGTGCAAATGGGAGGGAGAAACAAATTTTTTCAGGATGAGTAGAGTTACAAGTCCCTACCTGTACAAAACAACGATGATCTTCATCACGGTGAGAGACGTTCAAGTGTCTTCTCGTACGTAATTTTGATTATGACTTTTGTGGGGAATTATAAAGGTGAACTTGGGGGAAATTTGGGGTGATGCACGATACAACGTGGGTATGTAAGGCCACACACAAGGGTTAAGTGGGAGTCAGGATATACTAAACTAATAATCCCATCGAGTGTACTCCAAATTGGATTTACATAGTCCGACCTTCGATCCCCATAGCCTCAACCTAAATTTTGGGGACGAAATTGTTTCTTCATTTATTGGATTTGTAACATCCTAATTCGAGCTAGACCCATCGAGTAACACAAGTCACATGATGATGCTTGGGCTAGGTGGGACTCTTGAGGTCCTGATGGCGCCATGGATGTGCCCTGATCTCCAGGAGGGGGTGTGACCCTCACCCTTTGGATCAAGGAAGCAAATGGTCAAGGATTGATAGCAGGGAGATAGCGTCGGCGGTAGCTTTAGCTAACGCTGGCAGTAGCGGCCGAATCAGAACCCGTGAAATTTTCCATGGTGGGTGGCCTAATTACCTAAATCTAAGTCAAATGTGGGATTTAAGAGCCATTAAACGTCTGGCACTAGCCTTGGAAGTTGGAATTACATTAAATGGTCTTTAATGCTCATTCTTCTCTCTCTCCATTTTCTCTTAAGCATGAAGGGGTTGAATCCTTAATCAGATGAACTATTCATCTTCTTCCTCATTCTTCTTCACCTTCTTCTTTTTATTCCTCCTCTTCCCCACACATTAAGGGGTTAATATAGGGATTCTTGAAGGAGCGAGCTTGGAGAGGAATTTGGAGCTTGGCTGACCACCACCATGCTGCCATCCAGAAGAGCTCCAACCATGGCCAAAAATAAGGTGACTTCCGACCCCTCTCCCTTGGTGCTAGATCATAGGGATAATTAGGAGAGGTGTTGAGCTCAAAGGAGCTTGGCTTGTGAGCTAATGGAGCTTCTTAGGAAAGACTAAACCAGAGCTTTCATCTTAGGGCACCGATTGCCGCGAAAGTTCCTTCAATCATTTCTTCTCTCCAAAAGGAAGAGATAAGATTTGATTTTGTGAAAAATCCATGGCCATATGAGGGAGTATTGGAGGAGAGAAGGTGAAAACCCTAATTTCGTAATTGGGGAAGATGATGAATAGTTAGGTTAAATAGGGACTAAATCATAACTATAGTGGTAATTGTTAACTTGAATCACATTGGGGATATACACATGAATAGAAAGGAAGGCCCAACCATTATGGAAAGGGAGAAATTGTATGTGTTTTGGAGCTGGGCTGCTAGGGAAGAACAATTGGGGGTGATTGGAAAAGGACCTGCTTCCTGTTAGCTAGCGCCCGACGGTAGCGCTACCACCGGCGCTAGCATGTCGATGAGCCGACGGGAAGGAATAACTTCCCGTCGACTCTCAAGCTCGACGGGATGGCGAGTTGATTGAATCACTAGCGCCCGGTGGTAGTGCTACCATCGACGCTACCGTGTCGACGGGTCAACGGGAAGGGATAACTTCCCGTCAACACATAAGGTCGATGGGAAGGTGAGTAGGGAGAATCACTGGCGCCCGGCAGTAGTGCTACTGCCGGCACAAGCGAGTCGACTTGTCGACGGGAAGGAAGAACTTCCCGTCGACTCCTTTAGTTTGATGGGAAGGAGGTTTGATAGAGAAAGTTAGCGCCCGGCGGTAGCCCTACCGCTGGCGCTATCAAGTTGATGAGTCGACTGGAAGGCATAACTTCCCGTCGACATCCAATGTCGATGGGAAAGGTGCGTTGACTGGATTGCTAGCGCCTGGCGGTAGCACTACCGTTGGCACTAGCAAACAGAGAACTTTGGGTTCTCCTCGTTTGGTTTGGTAGGAGTTCCTGGATTCCCATGTCAATTGGGTGAGGTGTTGATGAATTTTATGATCTTGAAATGGTGCATTTCAATGCACGATTGAATGAAGAATTTAGAGGACTCGTTTACCTAAATGCTCCCACCGGTTGATAGTCTATCGGATGATTAGGCTTGTGATAACAATATGTACACTTTTGTTGGATTTCATAATCTTGGATAAGTAGTGATGGAGATGTTGATGTCTCATCCGATAACTCGAAGGAGATATAAATGCCGAATGTGAAGGCCGATTGGGCCAAGATGTTGTATGAAGCATGTACACGCTAGTGTGGGCCTGTGAGTATAATTCCAGATTTATTCTGTTGAGATGTCTCCTTAAATCAATCTTCAATTGTTAGTTTATGTGGAATCGTAAAAGCATATGTACGAATTAATGTTCATATCACGTGAAAATCCATTGGATGGTTTGGATTAGTGATAACCCTTCAATAAGGTTGATACCTTGATCATGTTAAAGCACTTTGTGATCGGTGCATGAGGGTTGAATATTGGTGATATGTGCGAGCTTACTAAATTAGTCGAATAGGAATATGACACCATGACCACAAGTAGTCCTGGAGGATCGGGTAGAGTAATTTACATGTTTTGTGCACGCCACTCCACGAGAGTTATGATAACTCGGTATGGGTAGAATTGATGGCTTGATGCGGAAAATTAGATATGGTTATATCTTATTGTGATATGTTGGGAGGCCCGGTTGTTGGGGGCGTTGGATGCTAGTTAGCATCGTTTGAACTGCATGAGGTGGAAAGTGAGAAGACTCCTTCAGTGAGTCCTTGGGTGCTTGATAGCACAGGTTATGCATGGGAATTTCATGAATGTGCATTGTTTGCACATGGTGGTGTAATGATCCTGGTCTACGGGCTTGCTAGTTGTGACACCGACAGGAGCCGGTAGTTAGACTCTAGACCGGTTGGGCTGTGTTCTTGGTGTGCACTTCCCAAGACCCCTTCCATGTTATGAAGACTCAGCATGATGCGAGCAGTACGCAGGGGCTCCGATGTGTGTTCTTAGCGTTGAGGCATACATAGGCCTAGGTCTGGTAGTGTTCATACTGTTGGGTTTTCTATATCGCTTCATAAGGGATGACATATCAAATATGCGCAGCGGAAATAACAAGAACAACCCAAAAGAGATCAACGGATCTTGCGGTTTTCATGGTTCAAGAGAATAAGAAAGCAAATACAATGTACCTTCGCGGGATTGAGTCAATACTCAATCAAGGTGCTCCAAAGAGAAATCTAAAATCCTGTCTTTGAGTTCTTCAAGAATCGAAATGGATCGATCCCTCTACAGAAGTCCACACGAACGATGGAGAACCCTAGCTTCTTGTCGCACAAGAACTAGGTCGGAGAAGGATGCTCTCAACGTCCCCACGGACTGCTAGATCCGATCCAGGGGAGGCGGCGACCGACGGCGGCGACTAGCGGCGGCGGGAAAATGATCGGCGGACGGGAAGAACGTGCCCTCGCGCGGAACGGTTCCGGTCGGCAGTTCTCGTCTTCGCGGAAAGATGAAGTCATACAGAAGACCTAATCGCATTCCCTTTTATAGGCAAGGTATAAAATAGGCTATCCGCAGACCAGAGGAAAAACTGTCCAGATTTACATTCGCCGAATTCGACTAATCAAATTACCCGAATTCGACTAATCACTATAATCGAATTCGGCGAAACCATTTCGACGAATTCGACTATATATAAATTCGGCTATATAAATTCGGTGAAACCCTTTAGCCGAATTTGTCATTAGCCAAATTCGCCTAAACCCTTTAGCCGAATTCGGTTAATGCCTTTAGCCGAATTATCTAGTGTAAATCTGTTCGTTTAAACACTTTAAACGATTTCCCTTTTGAGACATTCTCAACTTGATTCCAAGCAGTCACAGGATTGGTCCTTCACTCATATCCAATATGAGTAAGACCAATACAATCCTTTCTCCAATTTCTCCAAATGCTTTTATGTGCGACCCTATAGGCTCATATTGCGTTGGCAGCAAGACTAACTATTGATTGCTTTGATATCACCTCAGAAACTCCAACAGTCTCCCACTTGATCACAAAGTATCAACAAAAGTCTCACAAACAATGAGCGGCATCTAGCAATACATCATTGCTACCCAAGCAATAAGAGTTCATAACTCAACAAGCCTGTCTTTACCAATGTATCAGTGTTGTCATGTCCCTTTGTCCTTTACACCCGGATAGAACTAGAGGCATGGACCGTGTCACCCTCATAATTGTTCAATCCTAGTTTCTTGATCTAGAATAGACTGTCTGAAATTGGTGAGCTCAATATCATATATTGACTCAACCAAGCATGGCCATGCATTTCTCAGTCTCATTCCATCAAGGGGCCCATGGATGTAACTCCTATCATATAGGAGGACAAATCCCATATCTGCTCACACACAAACATCCAAATGATTCGTAACATACCCAATAACCACCCTTATCATCAACCTTTCTCAAGGAAGACTTTAGATGGCATCAAAGTACGTTCTTCCTCACTTGATGAATGTTGTGACTTCAGGTCAAAGAACTACAAACACAATTGTCAGATGAGACCTACTTGTGACACGTTCATATAACAATCCACAAAGTAGTCTCATGGTGGGTCTGTCCAGTACAACTTGTTCACTAACAAGTACCCATGTGATGACTTGATATCACAATATCATGACCTATGAGAACCGGTCATCAGTCAACGCACATGCTAGTCTCAATGTATCCCCATCGCCCTTAGCTTCTAAGATGATACTTCGACCAGGGACCATTTAAGAATGAAGCTTCTTATAAACATAGGATCTCACATTCAAGTCACGTACTTGAATTCCTATGGAAGCAAACACTCTAAGGGCATTTATTATGCTAATTAATCTTATCAGACAGATATAAATGACATAATAAAAGAACTTGCCATAAATATAAAATGAAATACATAGTACATTTTACAATTCATCCAATGAACAAACAACCAAGAAATATGCAATCCACAAGGCTCCCACTAAAGATAATCATTCAGGTATCTAATACCCATTGATCTAACATGACCATCATGCTTCTTTTGCGCAAGAGGCTTTGTCAGTGGATCCGCTATATTTTCTTCAGTCGGTACTCTGCTTATGCTCACATCTCCTCGATCGACAATCTCTCGAATAAGATGGAAGCGCCGAAGTATGTGCTTGGAGCGCTGATGAGATCTAGGTTCCTTAGCTTGTGCAATTGCACTGTTGTTGTCACAGTAGAGAACTACGGGATCAACAATGCTATGAACTACATCAAGCTCGCTGATGAATTTCCTAATCCATACAGCCTCCTTCGCCGCATTCGCTGCAGCGATATACTCGGCCTCAGTCGTAGAATCCGCAACTGTCTCCTGCTTGGAACTCTTCCAGCTTACAGCTCCTCCATTAAGGTAAAACACAAAACCTGACTGTGACTTTGAGTCATCTCTGTCAGTCTGGAAGCTTGCATCTGTGTAACCCTTTACAACGAGCTCTTCCTCTCCACCAAACACCAAGAATGTATCCTTAGTCCTTCTCAAGTACTTTAGGATATTCTTGACTGCAATCCAGTGACCATCACCCGGATCAGACTGATACCTGCTAGTCATGCTTAAAGCATATGAGACATCGGGTCGAGTACATAACATTGCATACATGATTGATCCAATTGCCGAAGCATATGGAATCAACTTCATGCGGTCCTTATCTTCTAAAGATTTTGGACACTGGTCCATAGAGAGACTCACACCATGTGACATGGGTAAGAATCCTTTCTTGGACTCAAGCATGCTGAACCGTTTCAACACCTTGTCAATGTATGTACTCTGGGTCAAACCCAGCAACTTCTTTGATCTATCTCTATAGATCTTAATACCAAGTATGTAAGTCGCTTCACCCAAGTCTTTCATAGAAAAGCACTTCCCTATGTTGTTCTTAACAACTTGCAGGGTCGGAATGTCATTCCCGATCAACAGTATGTCATCTACATACAATATCAGGAAGACAACAATGCTCCCACTAATCTTCTTGTAAACACAAGGCTCATCTTCGTTCTTGATGAAACCAAACTCTTTGATCTTCTCATCAAAACGCAGATTCCAACTTCGAGATGCTTGTTTCAATCCATAAATGGATCGATTCAACTTGCATATTTTAGTGGCTTCACTTGGAGATACAAAACCCTCGGGTTGTGTCATATACACTTCCTCAAGGAGGTTTCCATTAAGGAAAGCCGTTTTGACGTCCATTTGCCAGATCTCGTAGTCATAATACGCAGCAATAGCAAGTAGAATTCTGATGGACTTGACCATTGCTATAGGGGAAAAGGTTTCATCATAGTCAACACCATGAATTTGCCTGAAACCTTTAGCCACCAGCCGGCCTTTGAATGTCTGTACATTCCCATCCATGTCGATCTTCTTCTTGAAGACCCACTTGCACCCTATGGGTCGTACCCCTTCAGGTGGTTCCACCAAGGTCCAAACTTGGTTTGCATACATGGAGTCCATTTCAGATTTATGGCCTCAAGCCACTTCTCGGAGTCGGGTCCGTTCATAGCCTCTTGGTAGGTTGCAGGCTCATCATCATGATCCATAAGCAACACACTACCTATTTGAGAGACGAGAAATCCATAACTCTCAGGCTCAAATCTTGGTCTACCAGATCTACGTAGGACTTGTGTTTCTTGAGCAGGCTCTCCAGCTACAACTTCTTGTAGTCCTTGCTCAGGTTCCAATTCCGGTTCGTTCATTGTTTGTGGCTCTTGAACTTCTTCAAGTTCTACCTTTGCAGTCTTTCTGGATAAGAACTCTTTCTCCAAAAAGACACCAGTCCTTGTGACAAACACTTTGCCCTCAGACGGTAAGTAGAAGTAGTATCCTTTGGTTTTCTTAGGATACCCCACTAGATAATATTTATCCGATTTGGGTTCCAGCTTGTCAGGCATTTGACGTCGCACGTATGCCTCACAGCCCCAAATCTTGATGAACGACATACTGGGACACTTCCCAGTCCATATCTCATATGGAGTCTTTAGAACCGTTTTTGTTGGAACTCGATTTAGTGTGAAAGCAACAGTCTCTTAAGCAAAACCCCAAAAGGAAACGGGCAAATCTGCATGACTCATCATCGATCGCACCATGTCTAACAAGGTACGATTCCTCCTCTCAGAAACACCATTATGTTGAAGTGTTCCAGGTGGAGTGAGTTGTGATACAATACCACACTCTTTCAGATGATCATGAAACTCATGACTCAGATATTCGCCACCTCGATCAGATCGGAGTGCTTTTATCCTTTTTCCCAGTTGGTTTTCTACTTCATTCTTAAACACTTTGAACTTTTCAAAGGTCTCGGATTTGTTCTTCATAAGAAACACGTATCCGAATCTACTGAAATCATCAGTAAATGTAACGAAGTAGTAGAACCCACCTCTAGCCATAGAACTCATAGGTCCGCATACATCACTATGTATTATACCCAAGAGATCTTTAGCCCTCTCATTACGACTAGTGAAAGGAGCTTTCGTCATCTTGCCTAATAAACATGACTCGCATCTTTCAAATGATTCATAATCAAATGAGTCCAGTAGTCCATCTTTATGGAGCTTGGATATGCGTTTCTCGTTTGTATGGCCTAAACGACAATGCCAAAGGTACGTAGGATTCAAATCATTTGTTTTTAGTCTTTTAGTATTTTCTATGTTATAGATTGGATGGTCTAAGTTCAAAACATATAAACCATTAAACAATTGGGCAACGCCATAACAAACATCATTCTTATAAATAGAACAACAATTGTTCTTAATTACGAAAGGAAAATCATTCATGTCCAAACATGAAATAGAAATAATGTTTCTAGTTATGGCCGGAACATAATAACAATTATGAAGTTCTATTACAAGCCATGTGGGCAAAGAAAGACAGTAAACACCAACGGCGATGGCAGCAACTCTTGCTCTATTCTCGACGCGCAGGTCTACCTCCCCTTTACCCAGCATTCTTCTCCTTCTCAGTTCCTGCACATTTATACAAATGTGAGAACCACATCCGGTATCCAATACCCAGGATGAAGGAGCAGAAAGGTTTATTTCTATAACGAATATACCTGAAGTGGAAGTCATACTTCCTTTCTTCTTTTGCAGATCCTCAATATAGAGGGGGACAGTTCCGCCTCCAGTGCCCTGCCTTACCACAATGGTGGCACTTCCCTTCCTTAGCCAATCCTTTCTTTTTCAGTGTAGAAGACTTGGGATCAAGAGGAGACTTAGATCCAATCTTCGTCTTCTTGAATCCCTTGGCCTTGCCCTTGCTCTTATGCACCATCAGTATGGGGCTGGCAGGCTTGGCCTTCTTCATATTGATCTCGGCAGTTCTCAACATGCCTAGGAGCTCGGGCAGTGTCTTGTCAATTTCATTCATATTGTAATTTAAGACAAACTGCTCGTAACTGTCCGGCAACGATTGCAGGATCAGATTAGTGGCCAACTCTTGGCCCAACGGGAACCCCAGTCTTTCAAGGTTCTCTATATACCCAATCATCTTGAGTACGTGAGTTCCTACTGGGTCCCGAGCTCCCATCTTACACTGAAACAACGCCCTGGATATATCGAACCTTTCTTTGCGAGCTTGCCCTTGAAACATTTTCTTCAGGTGCTCAACCATCTCATAACAACTCATGTTCTCATGTTGCTTCTGAAGCTCAGAGTTCATAGTTGCGAGCATAAGGCATTCAACATCCAAGGAGTCATCTCCATACTTCTTATAAGTATCTTTATCTGCACGTCGTGCATTGGAGGATGGCTCTTCGGGGGGATCTTCTTCCAAGACATAGAGCTTACGCTCTTGCCTGAGAACAATTCTCAGGTTCCTGAATCAGTCAAGGAAATTTGTCCCATTTAGCTTATCCTTCTCAAGGATCGCTCTCAGGGACAAGGTGGAGTGAGATCCACTTGCCATGGATATTCTACAAGGAATTTTGCAAAGTAAAATTTTAGTACTATTTTTCAAAATACATTTTATATATATTTTAATAAGAACTTTTATTAAAGAGCTCCCACTATTTTAATCAAATCAACAACCCTTGATATCGATTCGAAGAGTTTATGCGAGCTACTCTCTTAGTGGACAAGATCCGTATTTCACCAACACCATGAGTCCGCGTTGGCGTTCCTCTCATAATGCGGTTATTTAGGTAGACAACATTTGTCAATTGCATCACTATGCAACTCTTGTATGGTTGGTGAATAACTCTTTATTCGCATCCATCATATGGAGCATGCCAACCCTATGCCTCTAGGCACTCAACCTTTGAGGTCACCTAGTTAAGTCTGACCCGATGTCGACAGTGGGATATCACAATTATCCGCTCGCACCCTTACCAAGATAGATTAATGCACCTTGCTTTGGCAAGCCCACACTTCATCGATCGAGGCAGGAAGAGTGTCATCCATCGGAAGGCATCTGTTTACTTAATATTAAATAAGGGATTTTATTTCTTCAATAGATGAATGTTTCATCGTGATTAACATTTAATCACCATGCACATACAAAAAACAAATGCATCCCCTATGTGCACATAAAAGAATTATCAACAGTTTGATAAAAAGGGGGTTTAAATCTTAATACTTAGAACACTTCTAGATCTTCAGATTTACATGCATTGAACACAAGAACAACAACTCCACAAGTGCAGTAGACAAGCTCGTCTCTCATGTCAGATTCAATAATCTAAACATATGGTTTCACAAACCATTTTGAGGGACGGTTACTGCAGAGGAGAAACAACCTCTGAAACATGAAAATCGCAACGCAATCACATGCGTTCCTGGCGGGGTTCCAAGGGGCCGCGCCCTGGCGGGGTCTTTGGGACAGAGCCCCTAACGGCGTCCAAGGGGCAGCGCCCCTGGAAGTGGTCTCGCTAACCGATCAGCAAGCGGGGTCAAGGGGCAGAGCCCTTGCGGGGTGCATTTAGAACGCTTCTAAATTAGGGCATTTAGAACGCTTCTAAATTTCCCAATTTGCACGCACTTGACCGCAACCTCCCTCTGATACCATGGTTGGGTTTTCTTTACCCCTTCATAAGGGATGACATATCAAATATGCGCAGCGGAAATAACAAGAACAACCCAAAAGAGATCAACGGATCTTGCGGTTTTCATGATTCAAGAGAATAAGAAAGCAAATACAATGTACCTTCGCGGGATTGAGTCAATACTCAATCAAGGTGCTCCAAAGAGAAATCCGAAATCCTGTCTTTGAGTTCTTCAAGAATTGAAATGGATCGATCCCTCTACAGAAGTCCACATGAACGATGGAGAACCCTAGCTTCTTGTCGCACAAGAACTAGGTCAGAGAAGGATGCTCTCAACGTCCCCACGGACTGCTAGATCCGATCCAGGGGAGGCGGCGACTAGCGGCGGCGGGAAAACGATCGGCGGACGGGAAGAACGTGCCCTCGCACGGAACGGTTTCGGTCGACAGTTCTCGTCTTCGCGGAAAGACGAAGTCATACCGAAGACCTAATCGCATTCCCTTTTATAGGCAAGGTATAAAATAGGCTATCCGCAGACCAGAGGAAAAACTGTCCAGATTTACATTCGCCGAATTTGACTAATCAAATTAACTGAATTCGACTAATCACTATAACCGAATTTGGCAAAACCATTTCGATGAATTCGACTATATATAAATTCGGCTATATAAATTCGGCGAAACCCTTTAGCCGAATTTGCCATTAGCCGAATTCGTCTAAACCCTTTAGCCGAATTCGGTTAATGCCTTTAGCCGAATTATCTAGTGTAAATCCGTTCGTTTAAACACTTTAAACGATTTCCCTTTTGAGACATTCTCAACTTGATTCCAAGCAGTCACAGGATTGGTCCTTCACTCATATCCAATATGAGTAAGACCAATACAATCCTTTCTCCAATTTCTCCAAATGCTTTTATGTGCGACCCTATAGGCTCATATTGCGTTGGCAGCAAGACTAACTATTGATTGCTTTGAGATCACCTCAGAAACTCCAACAGTCTCCCACTTGATCACAAAGTATCAACAAAAGTCTCACAAACAATGAGCGGCATCTAGCAATACATCATTGCTACCCAAGCAATAAGAGTTCATAACTCAACAAGCCTGTCTTTACCAATGTATCAGTGTTGCTACTCTTAATTTCCTTCCGCCCAGTGCCTTGGAGTCGTCGGAGGATAGGATGTGAAGCCACTTAGTCTTTATGACTAACGGTTGTTACACCACTACTCTTAGGAGCACCCTCAGGTGGAGCAGCAGCGTACTACACTGGAGGCCAACCAGGTCAGTGTAACATGGCTGGAGATTTTGATACCTTGACTACCATTAGTGGAAGATGTGAGCGAGTGGTTGGAATGTAGCCTTAGGGAAAGATTGTACTCTGGTGATTAACGGGAGCTTGTGTAGCTTTCTGTCATTTTGTACTGTTTGGACATTATTACTTAATTGTGAATCAATGGCTTATAGGGTTTTCTATTATTGATGGGTTGGCATGCTGATATGTAAGAATAGCCGGTAGGATAGGCGTCTTGTGGAGGGGGCTAGCCCGTGTGCTGGCACTTCCGCAAGGCGGCTGTCCTGGGCATAGGACTCCCCTCGGCCGTGTCTTATGTTCCGGGAGGGGGGTATTACAACACGGGCATGTAAAGTCCTTTTCTGCCGCGCCGTCACGCAAGACCCACGCCGCTATCGGAACTGAGCTGAACATTGGTTACACGCCCTTGGTCACGCCCGTGACCGAGGGCGTGTAACTTGAAATTTTTTTCTATAAATTCAGAGGTTCTCCTTGAGTCCAGGGTTCAGAATTTTGGAGAGGGGGAGGTGCTGCTAGAGCTGTTAGTGATCTTTTTCATGTTTTTGTTCATTTATTTCCATTTCATGTTCTCTCTCTTTCCCTTTCATGCAATGCTCTAGTTTTCTTTTAATGCAATAGTTTCTTAAGCTTGTAATCTTTACATTTCTAGCATTGTAATCTTGTTTAAGGCTTGTAATAGTTTTTAATTTCAATAAAAATTAGTTTTGTTTTCTTCACTTCTCTTTCCCTTTTAATTAGCATTTCTTCATGCAATTTTATCTTACTCTCTTTTTCCCCTCCACCATTGTACAACCCCGTATTCGCCAAGTGGTCCCACCCTAGACTCAAGGTCGCCAGAAGGAGAAACGGGTGGTGCAAGTAAGCATTCGCATAGGCTGAAGGGGGCTTTCGCCCGAAGAGCTGAGGAAGCACTCGTTGGCGAGAAGGCTCTGGAGTGCGAATAGACAGGCGATTGGGGGTCGAAGCCCCGCCCGCTTGGGGGATCAGGAAGAGTCAAGTGGAGCCTCCACGGACCACTCGCCCATAGTAAGCGAATGGTGTCTCCATGGACCACTCACCCGGGGAGGCGAGTGGTGCCCTCAGGGATCACTCGCACAAGGGGATCAGAAGGGGAAATGACCCAGATACCCCTTGTGGGCTGCCAATAGCTCCTCAGAACAGCGGAGTTAGGCTGCTAGCAAACTAATTTGGGGTGCGGTTAGCAAAACCAAATGGCCGATTCATGCTATTTGCAGGCCAGCCTAGAAAATTCTATAAATAGACCCTTCAGGGCACATTGGAGGAGATCGGATCTTTTTTAGCTCTCTCCTCCTAGGCAACTTTTTGTTGGCTGCTAGTGCCCTCCAAGGTGCCCGGCTGAGCATTGGTTTGGGAGGGGAAGCTCTCTTAAGATCTTCCGGGTGTGTGGTGGGACCTCCTCGCTACAGCCTTGGGTCAGTTCAAGATTTTGTCCACCGTCAAGAGAGTTTAGTGAGGGAGAAGTAGGCACCGGCTACACCCCCCCCCCCCTGTGGGTCCAAACTCAAGAGACTAGTTGTCAGTTTCAATATTTTGGTGCGGTGAGCGTGGACCGTAGCCAGTGCAAGAAAATCTCAAGCTGAGCTCGATGACAGAAGATGGAGGAAACGGTTCCGACCCAGGCCACTCGCCGTGCAGGTAGCTTTTGCCGGGAGGGGCGAGTGCGAGACACCCGTAGATCCGGCGGTTCCGCCCCAGCAGATCGGCAAGAACGCTCCGGGCCAGCGTCATGGGAAGGAAGTCGCGGCGGAAATGAGCACGCGGGAACTCCCCGGGCGACAGTTGTTCGGCTCCCCGGCGAGTGCAGAAGTGTGCGAGTTGGCCCCGCGTGAGAGGACCACTCGCCGAGCAGGGGAAGGTAGCACCTTCTGCGAGTTGATCCTCTCGGACCCGGTGCCAGAGGGGTTCTGAGGTCCGGAGATGTCCTACTATATCGGCAAAGATGACCCAGTCCTGCACTTACAATGGTTTGAGGGCATGGTCTCGGTCCTTCCGAGGACAGATGCCTTCCAGTGTCGGCTCTTCTCCACCACACTGAAGGAGAAGGCGAGGGACTGGTTCCACCAGCTCCCTGTAGGTTCTATCTACGCCTTCGAGGACCTGCGCAGGAGCTTCAGGTTGCGTTTCTCCACGTCAAAGAAGAGAAAAAAGGACGCGGGGGCGCTCTTGAAGATCAGACAGGGGCCAGGGGAGTCGCTGGCCCATTAGGTTGACAAGTTCCAAGAAGAGGTCTTGCAGGTCCAGGAAGTCCCGGGGTTCACCCTCCAGCTAGCCTTCATAGTGGGGCTGCGTTAGGGGTTCTTCAAAATGGGTCTGAAGCGGAAGCCCCCACTTACCTTTGAGGAGTTGATGGAGCGGGCGGCGGAAGATATTGAGGGAGAGGCCTCAAACCCAGAGTTCGCGAAAAGGTTGGCAAAGCTGAGCGAGCCGGAGGAGAGACAGCTGGAGAGAAGAAGAAGGGACGAGCCCAGGTTCTAGGAGTTCCGGGGGCAGCAGCGGGATTGGGGGCATCAGGAGCCCAACAATCGACTGGCTTGGAAGCCCCAGGAGGGACCGGCGAGAGATCAGGAGAGACACCATCAGAGGAGGGGGGAGGGGAGAGCCAACCATCCGGGATGGAGGAAGGGTCAGAGACCCCCTCACCCCCCTCGGGAGCAAGCGATGGCAGTAAGCCGAGGAAGAGGAGGAAGAGGAGGAAGAGGAGGAAGAGAAGGAGGAGGATGTAACGCCCCGGGTTTTTCTTATAACTATTTTATTTAAAGCATATGGAATTTATGATAATCATTCGAAAGCGAGATTTTAATTTAGGGTGTCGATGCGTAAGGGCGTTACCGTCTCGGGAGCGTCGTCGTCATCCGGCGTTTTGTTTCTAGAAAGTGGCTTATGTGGATATAAGTTTATATAAGTTTTTTTTGGTATAAAATTCCTTATATAAGTATGTATATATAAAAGCTATATTTATATATATACATATATATATATAAGAGTTTACTTATTATATATAAATGCATATATTTTATCTATATATATATATGTATATATGTGTACATATGGAATTGGGCAGGTATAAGTATTTACATATTAGCGTACTGTTATAAATGTATACGGATATAGATACTCATATGTGTTTGCGTGCATGAAATTTTTATATAGGGAGGGTTGTTCAAAAGTATATGTATATATGTATACGTATGCATTTAATGTTAAGGTGCAAAGATTATATATAACGGTTTATACAAACATAATTTCTATATATATACATATATGTATATATAAAATTTGGGGTACACTAGGCTTTATGTATTTATGGAGGCGAATATATACACGCAATCATATTATATATATATATATATAAGTTATAAAACTTATATATATATATATATATCTAAAAATTTTATTTATTCTATTCATGTATCAGCTAAACGCCCCCCCCCCCCCCCCCCCCCCAAAAGCCGACCCTGTGCTTCCTCCTTCACCGATGTCGATCCTGCTCTTCCCCCTTCCCCGATGTCTTCAGGTTTTCAATTTGGTGTTGATGGCGAGTTAGGGTTCGTCGGGCTTTGGCCGTCGAGGAAGATTTTGGGGGCTGCCGGAGCTCGTCCTCGTCGTCGGGGCTAGGGATCCGGGAGGCTCTCTCCTTGCGTGGTCGCGATCCGGCGAGTCGTCGTTTAATCCGAGGCAAGAAAACTCTTCCTCCTCTCCCCCTTCTCCTTCTTTCCCTTCCTTTTGGTTTAGAGTGGCTGTTGCTTATTCTTCCTGAAAGTTTATGATTTGTGGTTTGGGTTTGTGCTCCATGGCTTCCATCATTAGAAGAGATTTTATTTTCTTTAGTTCGTTTTGAAAAAAAAAAGAGAGAGAGATTGGATTGTGGTTGCTGATTTCCCTTCCAGCTTTCATAAATGGAGATATTCTTATGTTGATTTTTTTGTGGGGAGATTGGGTTGGCTTATCCTTCCAAGCCGTAGCTGCTTGTTTCGTTCTTTTTGTTTGGAGAATGGCAGGGTTGGGAGCTGATGGTTGGCGGTTCTCTTGCCGATTGTTTTTTTTTTTTGTTCCCTGCACCTGATTTGTTTTCTGTGTTTTTGGGAGCTTGTTATGGCATCCATTGATCTAATTGGTACCCCTTTTGGTTCTATGATTGCAGCTATGTGGTAATCCTTTTGGTTTTAAATTAACGGCTATGAAGTATCTCTTTTGGTTTTATGGTAGCAGCTATGTGTTGTTCTGTATGGGGGTTAAATTCTTTGGGCTGATATACTCAACCAGTAGTGGTTTTCTATTTTTGTTTGGGCTGCTATGCTCGATCAGTTGGTTTCTTTCATATACATAAGGGCTGCTTTAATAAATTTTATCATGGGGATTGCCTTATAGAACTCTGTTTGGGGGCTGCTTTATAAAACCTGTATATGGGGGCTGCTATGTTCATACGATCTTTCTTATAGGAGTTAGGACGCTATTATATAAGCCGTTTTCGGAAGCTAGTCCCGTGTTTTGTTTAGTTGCTGCCATATTAGTGGTGGGTCGGCTAGCTGTCGTGGTCATCTTTTGCTCTTGTATTGAACCACATTGCCGCCTTAAGCGAGATCTGGATGGTTTTGTTGGCTATATTCTGATGTGCTAGTCGGTCGAATTCCCTGAGATTTTGTTTCCTAATTCTCGGCGAGTGCGGGGAATTAGATGATAAACTCCCTCGGAATTTCCTTTGCTAGTTCTCGATGATACAACGAAACCATTTTGTTTTGCTTTTGCGAATGCTTTGTAGTTGCATTTTTGGATTCGAGCTTGTCACCCGTTCCAATCATTGACAATTTCATCCTTACAGTAAAGTGATATTTTATAGTGTCTTGTCGTGCCTTATTCATCGTACCGTTGCAAGAGGTTCACTAGGATCCAAGTTTGGACTCACTAAGTGTTTTCGAATGAACCGTTGAGCTTGGTTCAGGTGTTTGACCTTCGTGTTTGTTTTCTTCGTCTTGTTCCGGCACCAGACCTGGCATGGTGTCGGCTTTCTGAAATCCTGTTCCCCCACCTGACACTCCTCTGTTTGCTATGTTGGATTTATGAGCTCAGTCTGCTATGTTGTTTAATTCTTCGGGATAGTTTTGGTGAGTGGTTCCCGATCTCTATGATCCTCGTTGTCTTATGTCCTGAGTGTTCTCTAGTAAACTGTACCGTGATATAGTTATATACTTATATATACATATACTTATGTATATGTTTATGCACCCTGCTTCTGGTGCTATGTGTGAGTCTGTTAAGCGTGTGAGCTAAAGGTCACCGCCACAGTGCCTCTTTTGGGTTGTTGGTTTGGGTGGATTGGGGTCACCGCCGCAGCACTCCTGTTTGGTTTTTGGGCGGATGCAGTTTGGGTGGATGCAGTTTCAATCGTTGGCTCTTCAAGTTGCTCCGAAGAATGATCTGTTTTGCACTTCGTGCAAACAGAGGGGGCACGACGACAGTCGTTGCTGGTCAAAGGATAAGGTTTGTTATCAGTGTGGACAGAAAGGACATGTGATGTCCCGGTGTTCGCAGTTCCTGTTGGCTGGCCAGCAGCTTGCTCTTGCGGCTCTGGCACCGCCACCGCCTCAGCAGCGGCAGTTAGATCGAGGAGAGGCCAAGTTAAATGTAGTAGCAAAGGAAGGAGAGCAGTTTTTCCCCGCGGTAATTCCAGGTTAGATTCTAATCTAATTCCTAACTTTCAGCTTTGGTTCTAGTTTGTTTTCGCCCGTTTAGTTGCGTGTCCAACTTTATGGGAGAGATTAAGGTATATAACCTGTAGGCGCGCATTCCTTCTCGATTCTCAGCTTCCCGCTCGTGCGTGGCTAGGTCTTTAGTAGAGCGTCGTGGTTTGACCCTCGATCGGGTTGGTGATCCCCTTAGTGTTAATTTCCCTTCTGTTGTTTCTGCGGTGTCGAATCAGAGCTTTCAGAGTTGTCCTGCCTTCTTAGGTGGTTTCATAACTTTTATTAACCTAAAGGTGCTAGACCTAGAATTCTCGTTGTGATTTTGGGTTTGGGCTGGTTGTCCAGGTTTTATGCGGTTATCCAACGCAAGGTAGAGCGTTTGGTCTTTAAGCTGGACATCGGTCAACCCTCGAACCTGTTTGGCTTTCCGCGCAATGTTTCCCCGATTGTTTCTGCGGTATGTGCTCGGAGCCTTTAGTTTCCGGTTGTTTTGCCTAACTTGTTTCTATGTTAGAAACTGGTAGTAGTTTGCCGGGTATCGAAGATTTTCTTCCCTGTGGTGCGAGATCTCGCTGATGTCTTCGTCGTTAGTCTCCCTGGTTTTCTACCTGTGAAATGTTGAGGAGTTGAATTCTGACCTTGAGCCGGGTACTTTTCCTATTGCTAAGGCACCATACCCTTTGGCCCCACGTGTGTTGCGAGAGTTGTGCACTCAGTTAGATGAGTGGTTGCAGTGTGGCTTTTTCCTGGCCTAGTTCCTTGCCCTGGAGTGCTCCTGCCTTGTTCGTGAAGAAGAAAGTTAATTCGGTGTTTTCGAAGGCTGATCTTTGTTTAGGCTTCCTTTAGTTTGGGATCCGCATGTCAGATGTTCCGCGATCTGCTTTCTGTTCTCGGCTTGGTCATGTCGAGTTCTTGGTAATGTCCTTTTCCTTTTTTTTTGGGTAATCATATCCGCATCCGCTTTCCTAGCCTTTTTTGGTTAATGTTTCTATCTAGCGAGTGTGAGCTTACCTCTCCTTTGTACTTTTCATTTGATGTCTCCTAAGTTTCGGTTCTAAGTTTCGGGGCAAAACTTTATGTTAGGAGGGGTGGTTGTGACGCCCCGGGTTTTTCTTATAACTATTTTATTTAAAGCATATAGAACTTATGATAATCATTCGAAAGCAAGATTTTAATTTAGGGTGTCGATGCGTAAGGGTGTTACCGTCTCGGGAGCGTCGTCGTCATCTGGTGTTTTGTTTCTAGAAAGAGGCTTATGTGGATATAAGTTTATATAAGTTTTTTTTCGTATAAAATTTCTTATATAAGTATGTATATATAAAAGCTATATTTATATATATAAGAGTTTACTTATTATATATAAATGCATATATTTTATCTATATATATACGTATATGTGTGTACATATGGAATTGGGCAGGTATAAGTATTTACATATTAGCGTACTGTTATAAATGTATACGGATATAGATACTCATATGTGTTTGCGTGCATGAAATTTTTATATAGGGAGGGTTGTTCAAAAGTATATGTATATATGTATACGTATGCATTTAATGTTAAGGTGCAAAGATTATATATAACGATTTATACAAACATAATTTCTATATATATACATATATGTATGTATAAAATTTGGGGTATGCTAGGCTTTATGTATTTATGTAGGCGAATATATACACGCAATCATATATATTATATATATAAGTTATATATAAAACTTATATATATATATATATAAAAGTTTTATTTATTCTATTCATGTATCAGCTAACCCCCCCCCCCCCCCCCCCCCCTTCCCCAAAAGCCGACCCTGTGTTTCCTCCTTCCCCGATGTCGATCCTGCTCTTCCCCCTTCCCCGATGTCTTCAGGTTTTCGATTTGGTGTTGGCGGCGAGTTAGGGTTCGTCGGGCTTTGGCCGTCGGGGAAGATTTTGGGGGCTGCCGGAGCTCGTCCTCGTCGTCGGGGCTAGGGATCCGGGCGGCTCTCTCCTTGCGTGGTCGCGATCCGGCGAGTTGTCGTTTGATCCGAGGCAAGAAAACTCTTCCTCCTCTCCCCCCTTCTCCTTCTTTCCCTTCCTTTTGGTTTAGAGTGGTTGTTGCTTATTCTTCCTGAAAGTTTATGATTTGTGGTTTGGGTTTGTGCTCCATGGCTTGCATCATTAGAAGAGATTTTATTTTCTATAGTTCGTTTTGAAAAAAAAAAGAGAGAGAGAGATTGGACTGTGGTTGCTGATTTCCCTTCCAGCTTTCATAAATGGAGATATTCTTATGTTGATTTTTTTTGTGGGGAGATTGGGCTGGCTTATCCTTCCAAGCCATAGCTGCTTGTTTCGTTCTTTTTGTTTGGAGAATGGCAGGGTTGGGAGCTGATGGTTGGCGGTTCTCTTGCCGATTGTTTTTTTTTTTTTTGTTCCCTGCACCCGATTTGTTGTTCTATGTTTTTGGGAGCTTGTTATGGCATCCATTGATCTAATTGGTACCCCCTTTGGTTCTATGATTGCAGCTATGTGGTAATCCTTTTGGTTTTAAATTAACGGCTATGAAGTATCTCTTTTGGTTTTATGGTAGCAGCTATGTGTTGTTCTGTATGGGGGTTAAATTCTTTGGGCTGCTATACTCAACCAGTAGTGGTTTTCTGTTTTTGTTTGGGCTGCTATGCTCGATCAGTTGGTTTCTTTCATATACATAAGGGCTGCTTTAATAAATTTTATCATGGGGATTGCCTTATAGAACTCTGTTTGGGGGCTGCTTTATAAAACCTGTATATGGGGGTTGCTATGTTCATACGATCTTTCTTATAGGAGTTAGGACGCTATTATATAAGCTGTTTTGGGAAGCTAGTCCCGTGTTTTGTTTAGTTGCTGCCATATTAGTGGTGGGTTGGCTAGCTGTCGTGGTCATCTTTTGCTCTTGTATTGAACCACGTTGCCGCCTCAAGCGAGATCTGGATGGTTTTCTTGGCTATATTCTGATGGGCTAGTCGGTCGAATTCTCTGGGATTTTGTTTCCTAATTCCCGGCGGGTGCGGGGAATTAGATGCTAAACTCCCTGGGAATTTCCTTTGCTAGTTCTCGATGATACAACGAAACCATTTTGTTTTGCTTTTGCGAATGCTTCGTATTTGCATTTTTGGATTCGAGCTTGTCACCCGTTCCAATCATTGACAATTTCATCCTTACAGTAAAGTGATCTTTTATAGTGTCTTGTCGTGCCTTATTCATCGTACCATTGCAAGAGGTTCACTGGGAGCCAAGTTTAGACTCTCTAAGTGTTTTCGAATGAACCGTTGAGCTTGGTTCAGGTGTTTGACCTTCGTGTTTGTTTTCTTCGTCTTGTTCTGGCACCATACCTGGCATGGTGTCGGCTTTCTGAAATCCTGTTCCCCTACCTGACACTCCTCTGTTTGCTATGTTGGATTTATGAGCTCAGTCTACTATGTTGTTTAATTCTCCGGGATAGTTTTGGTGAGTGGTTCCCGATCTCTATGATCTTCGTTGTCTAATGTTCTGAGTGTTCTCTGGTAAACTGCACCGTGGTATAGTTATATACTTATATATATACATATACTTATGTATATGTTTATGCACCCTGCTTCTGGTGCTATGTTTGAGTCTGTTAAGCGTGTGAGCTAAAGGTCGCCGCCACAGTGCCTCTTTTGGGCTGTTGGTTTGGGTGGATTGGAGTCACCGCCGCAGCACTCCTGTTAGTTTTTGGGCTGCGGGCGTTAGTGGAGATACCATTGTCGCAGTGCCTTCTTTTGGGGGATGCTTTTCCCTCGAGCTGATCAGTCTCAAGTTCTTATAAACATATATGCTTATATATGCGTATGATGATAGTATATGTGTAACCATCACCTCTGAGCCGTAGGGACGGACACGTGGTTGGCTTTGATTGTGTTGACTATTACCTTTCAGTGCATGCTTTTCTTTTCCTCTTACCGAGTGCACTCGCTTGAGCTGGCTCGGGTTGTCGTAAGATTATTGATGTTTACCTGCTTAGTTCTCCTTCCTGCACTCTTTTACTTCTGATGCTGCTAATCTTGGTTTTCTTGCACCCTTTGGGCTGAGGCATTCTTTTCTTATGAATGTCTCAGGTTCAGGTCTTTAGCTGCCGCAGGAGTTAGAGCGGCGTTGTTCGGGTCTCCTGTCGAGGCCCTTCCTCTCTTCTAGGTAAGAGGCAGTTTTTTTTTGTTGTTTTCCTTCTCTCCTGCGGGTTCGTGTCAATTGTTGGCGCCCGTATGGTTTGTATCTTTAGATTACTTGCTAGTAGTTTTGCTGTTACTTTTGGGTTGTTTACCTACTTGCTCTCTGGGAAGCTTTATGCTAGGATGCATTAGTTACTTTATTGGTATAAAAATATCATTCTTGCATATCATAATTTTAAATAAATGTCGCATACTTTGAAGATCGTAGAAATTCCCTTCTTACTGTACTAAACATAGATTTATACATAGCATCTTCTTTGGATGTTGATCTTCATGCTCATGTAGGCTAAAATTAACCTATTTTCCGCTGCGTATGTATAGTTTTCTACTTGTGGACTAGATGATACACAAGACCGAGGGACGCGGTCTTAAGCTAAAATGAAAATTTCTCTTTTAATCCAAGTGCGTATATGTCTTTTATAAAATTATCGTAAGGAGTGTTCGCCTGAGCGTCTGTAGTCGTCTCCTGCAGGCGTGGCATCACGACGCGCATTTTATCCTTGCTCTGATAATACGTATTATATTTTTGGGAAAATGCGGGTTGTGACAGAGGAAGAGGAGGAAGAGGGGGCAGGGTGGCGTTGCCCTATTATGACTTCCACCAGGAGGAAGATCACCTGACGGCCACCTGAGCAGAATTTCTGGAGTTGAGGTGGGGACGTCAGTCGCGACAGCGGCCCATGAGGATTGAAGAAGTGCTACCCAGAGAGGGGGAGGACAGATGCGAAGATAGAGCTGACGTAGGGGACAGAGGAGGGATCGGGGTGATCCATGGTGGGGTGGGGATAGAAGCTACTCGCAAGAGGAGCTTCTAGGCGATGTTCAGAAGGAGCGTCGCGTCGACCTCCCACACCCCACACCCATCGGAGAAGCTCACTTTCTCCTCGGACGATATGCCAGACTTCGAAGACCCGTTCTGTGACGCTTTGGTGATCCAGACGGCGATTGAAAACTTCACAGCCTCCCGAATCTTGGTCGACAATTGGAGTTCGGTGAATGTTATCTTCAAAAAGGCCTTCGATGCGTTGGAGGTGGAACTGAAGAGGGTGCAAGCCTCAGATGGACCCCTGTTTGGGTTTTCATGGGAAAGGAAGGAGGTCGAGGGAGGAGTCGGCCTACAGGTGACATTGGGAGGGGTCCCCAGGAACTGCCGGTTCGTCATAGTGGACGCTCCGAGCAGCTACAATGCCATATTCGGATGCCCTCTCATCAGCACCTTCTGGTGCGTCCCCTCATCCTTCCATCAGTGATTGAAGTTATGCAGCGGAGGAGTTCATGTCCGAATCCGGGGGGATGCAAAAGTGGCGAGGTAGTGTTATGTGACTGCCGTAAACACAGTCACCTGGATAGCGAAAGCTGAAAGGATGAATAGAGAGATGAAGAGGCCGGAGGGGCCGGAAGGGGAGGAGAAGGAGGGAGAAGGAGAGAGCAGCACCCAAGGGGATAAGGGGGTGGAGGCTCAGGAAGAACATGTCGAGCCGATGGAGGAGGACGCTGCAGAAGGAGGCGAGATCACGGCCGAAGAAAGCGAGGCGAGGGGCAGATGGGAAGAGCCAGCCCGGCTTGAGGCGGCAGAAGAAGTTGTCGAGATGGAGGTCACCGCCATGGAGGGGAGAGTGGAAAAGGTGCGGATCAGCCGGGGCCTTGGCCCGGAGGACAGGACAAGGATGCTTGAATGCATCCAGAGGAATGTGGACATCTTCGCATGGAAAGCGGCAGACATGCCAGGCATCGATGCGGACGTGGCCTGCCACCGACTCAACCTGGATCCAGGGGCCCGCCCCATCCGATAGAAGAGGAGGGCCATCGCCGACAAGATGGAGGGGCCGATCTGCGAGGAGGTGGAGAAGCTCCTCAAAGCAGGTTTTGTATCAGAGATCCAGTACACAGGCTGGGTCTCCAATGTCATCATGGTGAAGAAGGGCGATGGCCGCTAGCGTATGTGTATCAATTTTTCTCTACTAAACAAAGCATGCCCTAAGGATTGTTATTCTCTGCCTCAAATCAACGCGCTGGTTGACTCAGCCGTCGGTTTTTCTGTAATGTCTTTCTTAGATGCTTATTCAGGTTATCATCATATTAGGATGCATCCTCCGGACGTCAAAGACATCTCCTTCATCACAAGAGAGGGGTATTATAGCTATAAGATGATGTCGTTCGGGCTAAAGAATGCAGGGGCGACATACCAACGAATGATGGACCGGGTCTTCCGGGAGCAAAGGGGAAGGAACTTGGAGGTTTATGTAGATGACCTCATGGTGAAAAGCAAGAGCGTGAGCTCTCACCTCCAGGACCTCAAGGAGACCTTAGCCACCCTGCGCAAGTATAAGATGCGGCTGAACCCCCTGAAGTGCGTATTCGGGGCCAGCAAGGGGAAGTTCTTGGGTCACCTTCTTACCCCCTCAGGGGTGGAACCTAACCCGGACGAAGTAAAAGCCATAATGGAGTTGGGCTCGCCTCGAAACGCAAAGGAAGTTCAGCGCCTAACTGGGAAGCTCGCGGGGTTGAGTAGGTTTCTCTCCTGGGCTGGAGAGAAATGCTCCCCGTTCTTCAAGGTGTTGCGAGGCAATCAGAAGTTCAAATGGACGGAGGAATGCGAGGGGGCCTTCCGGGCCCTGAAAAGCCAACTCACCAAGGCACTGCTACTCCGAGGTCCTAAGGAAGGAGAAGATCTGGCCCTGTATCTGGGGGTTGGGGCTGAAGCCGTGAGATCAGTCTTGATCCGAGAGGAAGGAATGAAGCAGCTTCCCATTTACTACGTAAGCAGAGTTTTGAAGAAGGCAGATCTCCGATACCCTATTTTGGAGAAACTAGCTTTCGCCCTGGTCATCTCGGCCAGGAAGCTCAGACTATACTTCCAGGCCCATTCAATCCAGGTAGTGACCGACCACCCCCTCCGCAAAATCTTTGAAGGGGTAGAGCACTCGGGGAGGCTCGCGAAGTTTCGGTGGAGTTAAGTGAGTTCGATATCTCCTTCGTCCCGCGGCTATCAATGAAAGCTCAAGCGGTGGCGGATTTCATGGCAGACTATGTGGTCGAAATGGAAGAGGAGCAAGCTCTTCACCACCTCCCCTGGAAGCTGTTGGTCGATGGGGAATCAGACAAGAGCTCCTTGGGAGGAGGGATAGTATTGGAAAGCCCTCACGGAGTAAAAATTAAGCAGGCACTAGTAATACATTTCCCCATAACCAATAACTAGGCGGAATATAAAGTAGTGATTGCTGGCCTACCTCTGGCCCAGGAGTTGGGGGTCCATGACGTGGAAGTCCTCACCGATTCGATGGACATAGCCTCGCAGATCAGGGGTGAGTTCAAAGCAAGGGAGCCCGCACTCATGAGGTATCTGGCCAAAGTAAGGGGCCTCATCAGGGCATTCAAAACCTTCTCCATCAGGCACGTACCAAAGGAAGAGAGTGCCCCGACGGATCGATTGGCCAAGTCAGGTCCTCGGGCCGGAGGGACCTTGACAGATCTGTTCCGCCCTTCGATTAAGGAAGGGGAACTCATGGATATCGAGCAACGACCCTCGTGGAAGGATCCCTTCGTGACTATCCTAGCAACGGACAAGTTTCCGAAAGAAGTTCCGGATCAAAGGCGCTTTCGGTACAAGTCCGCCTACTATGTGCTTCATGAAGGGGACTTGTATCGGAAGACTCTCTCAGGATTCTTGGGGCGTGATGCATTTCAGAGGCAGAGGTCCTGAGGGTCCTGGAGGAAATTCATTCCGGCGAATGCTGTAGTCATTCGGGGAGCAGGACATTGGAAGCAAGGGTAATGAGGCAAGGGTACTTTTGGCCAACTCTGAGCAAGGACGCGGCAGAGTTCGCCAAGAAGTGCCAAAAATGTCAACTGTTCGCTCCACTTCAACTCCTGCCGGCTTAGAGGCTTAGGAGCATCACATCACCTTGGCCCTTCGCCATATGGGGAATGGACCTGGTAGGGCCTTTTCCTCAGGCCAGCGGACAGAGAAGGTTCCTCCTGGTCATGATCGACTACTTCTCAAAGTGGTTGGAGGTTAAGGCGTTGGCTAAGGTGACCTCCCAGGTCATCCGCAACTTCATATGGGGGGAGATCATCTGTCGACACGGACTCCCACAAGCCATAGTCACCGATAATGGCCCGCAATTCGCCGGCGAGGAGTTTATCAGTTTTTGTAGCCAGTTGGGGATAGATCTCAGATTCGCATCCGTCCACCACCCCAGGAGCAACGGGCAGGTGGAGGCAGCAAACAAGATCATAATGAACTTACTCAAGAAGAAGGTAGAGAACTTGAAAGGCAATTGGGTGGAGCAACTCTCGTCGGTCCTATGGGCTCTAAGGACTACTCCCAACACCGCCACGGGTGAGACCCCCTTCAAACTCTCTCACGGCTGCGAGGTCATCATCCCTGTGGAATTCAAAGTCAAGACGCCATGGGTAAGGGCCGCCTCAGGTGGTGATGAAGAATGGAGAACGGGAAACGTGGATGAGTTGCGGCTATCCCTAGATCTTATTGAGGAGGCCCGAGATCTCGCCGCCATTCGCCAAGAGGAAGTCAAACGACGGATGGCCAAGTACTTTGACAAACACATCAGAGTCAAGCAATTCGAGAAGGGAGACCTCGTGTTAAAAAAGGTCGATGCGGCCGGAAGGTCTGCCGTGGTAGGTAAGCTCAATCCCAATTGGGAGGGGCCCTACGTAGTGGAAGAAGCATTAAAATCAGGGGGGTACCGCCTCCAAAATTTGGAGGGTGAGTCCCTCAGTCACATATGGAGTGGTGGCGACCTAAAGCGTTTTTATACCTAAGACCATGTAATAAGAATACTTGTGCTTTGAAATTCCATTTTTCATATATATATGAGCATAGTGCAATGGTTTCCATGAGAATAGTGAAAAAATCTCGAAAGTTTGGCCCCGAGCAGACTTGTTGTCCAGGCTCTCACCTAGCTGGCAAGGCCAAGGCTCACTCGGTGGCAGATTCTAAAGGTTCAAAGGTTAGGCCCCGAGCAGACCCGATGTCCAGGCTCTCACCTAGCTGGCAGGCTGAAGGCTCACTCAGTGGCAGGTTCTGAAGGTTCGAAGGTTAGGCCCCGAGCAGACCCGCTGTCTTGGCTCTCACCTAGCTGGCAGGGCCGAAGGCTCACTCGGTGGCAGGTTCTGAAGGTTCAAAGGTTAGGCCCCGAGCAGACCCGTTGTCTAGGCTCTCACCTAGCTGGCAGGGCCGAAGGCTCACTTGGTGGCAGTTTCTGAAGGTTCAAAGGTTAGGCCCCGAGCAGACCCGCTCTCCAGGCTCTCACCTAGCTGGCAGGGCCGAAGGCTCACTCGGTGGAAGGTTCCAAAGGTTTGAAGGTTAGGCCCCGAGCAGACCCGTTGTCCAGGCTCTCACCTAGCTGGCAGGGCCAAAGGCTCACTCGGTGGTAGGTTCCAAAGGTTCGAAGGTTAGGCCCCGAGCAAACCCGCTGTCCAGGCTCTCACCTAGCAGGCAGGGCCGAAGGCTGACTCGGTGGCAGGTTCCAAAGGTTCGAAGGTTAGGCCCCGAGCAGACCCGCTGTCCAGGCTCTCACCTAACTGGCAGGGACGAAGGCTCACTCGGTGGCAGGTTCTGAAGGTTCGAAGGTCAGGCCCCAAGCAGACCCGTTGTCCAGTCTCTCGCCTAGCTGGCAGGGCCGAAGGCTCACTCGGTGGCAGGTTCTACAGGTTCAAAGGTTAGGCCCCGAGCAGACCCGCTGTCCAGGCTCTCACCTAGCTGGCAGGGCCGAAGGCTCACTCGGTGGCAGGTTCTGAAGATTCAAAGGTTAGGCCCCGAGCAGACCCGCTGTCCAGGCTCTCACTTAGCTGGCAGGGCCGAAGGCTCACTCGGTGGCAGGTTCTAAAGGTTCAAAGGTTAGGCCACGAGCAGACCCGCTGTCCAGGCTCTCACCTAGCTGGCGGGGCCGAAGGCTCACTCGGTGGCAGGTTCCAAAGGTTCGAAGGTTTGGCCCCGAGCAGACCCACTGTCCAGGCTCTCACCCAGCTGGCAGGGCCGAAGGCTCACTCGGTGGCAAGTTCTAAAGGCTTAAAAGATTGGCTAAGTAAGAAAGAAAAGTTCAAGGCGAAAAATTAAGAGGGGACAAGTCTGGACATGAGATCGACGAATGGAGCCCGTCGCTGGAACACTCGCTAACAAATAATATAGATAAACGTCGACACTCGGCCGGCGAAGTGCGCGGCGAAAACTCCGGCCAATCTAAGGGTCGCGAGACGCAACATGATGGATGGGCGAAAACTACACCAAGCCGAGTGGCCCGCCTCTCGCTTGACGTCGACTCACGCGATACGACCACCCCTGGCGAGTGATCAGGGGTGAGGGGGACGAGTGTAACAGCCCGCGATTTGCCAGCATCGGCGAGATGGGACAGGTTCCCTCTATAATTCGCCGAGCGGCCGCAACAATCGTGCAATGACGCGACGTCCTAAAGAGCCTAGCGAGACATTAACAAAAAAAGGGAGAGGGGGTTCCCGCCCCCGATATATTTCAAAACAAGTGCGTGGAATAAAGGTTCATCATAAAGTACATTTTTTAGGGATTCCTAGGGCTACCGCCGGAAAGTCCGCGGCTTTCGTCTGAATCAACGAGTATGGTCTCATCTTTCCGCAGAGGGTCCTCATCTTCGGGGATGGGAACTGGCACAAAGATGTCGGGCACGACCTGGCGGGCAGAGAGCGTCTTGGCGCCTTCCTTCAGGTATCCGGCATCGCGAAGTACCTGCAGCGTGTGCTCAGTGGCATCTTGCGCACTCTCCTGCAGCAGCTCCTCAAACTCATAATCGGAGTAAAAATGTTTCTTACTCCCTTCCCCAAGGGTCAAGGCCGTCGCGTCTCGCAAGCGCTGGACCTCGGCTTTAGACTCCCAAACCTCATCCTCCAGTCCAGCCACTCGCACGTGGAGCATTGAGGCGCTGGTGGTTTCATGCGAAAAGGGAGATGGTAAGATGGGGAGAAGAGAAAAGCGAAAACACAAATGCTTCTGGAAATCGCGTACCTCCCGAATGGGGTGACTGGCAAGAAGGGTCTCGGCAGCCTCCAACTTGAGCTTCAGCTCCAAGACCTCGGCGGAAGCGAGGGATCGAGGTTGTTCCGCGCGAGGTTGACGCTGTGGCGCGAAGACATATGCGCGAGCTCGAAGGCTCGGAGGAGAGCTCGCGAGGTCTCGTGAGCGAGCACCTGGGTCTTTTCGGCGTCAAAGATATCCGCGTCATCTCGGTCCTAGAGAGCATAGCCGATGGCGTGGGCCTCACCACTGGCGACGTCGGTCTCGATCCAGGAGGAATGGAGTGTGGAGAGCGATACCCTGTTTGCATTCTTGTCCCACTGAACGAGCGGGGCTCCTGTGGGGTCCACAAACTTTTTGTCGTGCGCGAAATTTCGATGATCTCTGGGCAGCGGCTTCGGGCGAATTTCCTTATGCGGAGCCGAGGCTCCGGCTGGAGCATTCGTCAAGGGAGCCTCGACCAAAGTTCCCTTACCCTTTAAGGGTGGGGGGCCTTCTCCTTCGCGTAGGGGGATGCCTTATCCTTTGCGGATGAGGGGGTTTTCGATTTCTTAGATGAAGAGGAGAGAAGGGGAGCATTCGGCTTCCGCTTTTGTCCGCCAGACTTGGAGGATGCCAGGCCCTCTCGGCAGAGTTCTGTGGCGGCCCGGGCAGCGAACAGGGAGGGTCCCAATGCTTCCCCCGCCGGATGCGGAGGATGGAGCGGGAAGTCGTGAACACCTGCATCCATAAGAAGTTCACTCAGCGGGAAAGTAAGGGGGAGAGGCCAGTTTGAGCACACCGAAACCACCCAAACTTACCCTCACCCGGAGGAATAGGCGGGAGCAAGTTGACGTTTTGCCGGAGATAGACAACGTCCATCCCGTGCTCCAAGATATACTGATGAAGCTTGGCTCGTGACCGCCCAGCGGCGGGGATTTGAAGGTCGACTCCTCCTCTTGCACCGGCGCAAAGAGAACATTGTCGAAGTTCCCGCGGATGAAGACAAAGCTGCGAGTCCAATCATGGTTCTTGTTTGCAAGACCGGCCACCTTGAGCGGATTCTGGCCCGAGAAGAAAGCCGTCCCACTCTTCGCCCGAAAGGTGAAGAGCTTGCGGAAGACGGGTAGGCTAAACTCTATCCACTCCTCGCGCAGGTAGCAGGCGAACCCCACCAACATGGCAATGGATTGGAGCAGACATCAATCTTTCCTTCAGGGTCTCGAACGCACGGACACACTCCGGCGTCCACATGAACTTTTGCTCCTTTCGGGTAAGAGTGGTGAGGGGCAAAGCGAAAAGTTCTTAACAAACCTTCTGTAATAACCGGCTAGTCCAAGGAAACTCCGGACTTCCGCCACGGTTCTCAGTACAGGACAATCTCTAATGGCTTCAATCTTCACAGGACCCACTGCCACCCCATCACTACTTATCACGTGACCCAGAAATGCCACTTTCTCGATCCAGAACTCGCATTTTGAGAACTTAGCATAAAGCTGGTTCTCCCTCAAAGTCTGCAACACTAATCTCATATGAGACTCATGTTCCGCCTTCGACTTCGAATACACTAGGATGTCATCGATGAACACCACCATGAACGGATCTAGGTATTGCCAAAACACTCTGTTCATCAAATCCATGAACACTGATGGCGCGTTCGTCAAACCGAACGGCATCACCGAGAACTCAAAATGACCATACCTCATCCCAAACGCCGTCTTGGGAACATCCTCTTCTCGAATCCTAAACTGCTAATAGCCTGACTTCAATTCCAACTTGGAGTACATAGTCGACCCCACTAACTGATCGAACAAATCATCGATTCGCGGAAACGGATACTTATTCTTGATAGTCAATTTATTCAACTCACGATAGTCTATGCACAGCCGCATACTACCATCCTTTTTCTTAAAAAACAACATCGGCGCACTCCACAGCGAGGAGCTAGGCCTAACGTACCCCTGCTCGAGCAACTCTTGCAACTGCACCTTTAGCTCAGCCAGTTCCTTCGGTGCCATCCAAAATGGAGGATGCGACACCGACCACGCACCCGTCCCCAACTCAATTGAAAAGTCGATTTCACGCTGAGGAGGTGCTACCGAAAGCTCCTCGGGGAACACATCCACAAATTCCTCCACCACTGGCACTTCTCCGATTGCCAGCTTTGTGGAGTGAGTCTCCAACAAAGCTATAAACGCCTCACCTCCTTGATTCACCGCACGCACCAATTGCACGGCAGAAATCAGGGAGCAAGCCACTCTGCATAGTCCCTCGAACATGACCTCCGCTCTACCTTCACTCCTTAGGGTCACCACCTTCAACAGGCAGTCAATACTAGCTCGTTGCTCTGCAGCCAGTCCATCTCCAGTATGATGTCAAATTCGGCTTGTTGTAGAATCGTTGCTACCAACTCGAAGTCACATTCGCCAATTCTCAAAACAATGCGTCCTTTCCTTCTAGTTGTCATGAAAGACCCATTCGGCATGCGCACACTAAGCTCCACCTCTGCCTCGACAGTCTCAATACCAATTCTCCAGATAAAGCTTTCCGCGAGAAAAGAGTGTGACGCTCCTGTGTCGAACAACACTCTATAGGGGTAGCCCGAAACTAGCATGAAGCCTAACACGCATATAACACAAATGAAAGGTCACAAATAGTTTTAAGCTATCAAACGAAACTCTAAACTTTTCGTACATATCACCACGTCGGGTTGACGAATCGCTTCCTTCTGCCCGAGGTTGTATGCTCTAGGCTGCAAAGGAGGGAAACGAGAAGCTCTCGATTCTGTCGCTTTCCCTTTCTCCCCAACACTAGGACCGGAATGCACCGACTGCTCTTGCCTCTGCTCTGGCTCAGCTCCACACTCGAAACAAAACCGAGCTATGTGGCCCACCTTGCCACACTTGTAGCACGTCACTGGTACCTTAGAACGGAACTCTTTAGAAGCCGCACTGCTCCTCTCGCCAGTCCTAAAAGGACGGGGCTTTTTCTTCCACCAACTTCTCTCAGACTTCCCCTGAGACTGAGATGGCTTACTTTCTCCCCGCTTTGCAGCCAAGCCCTTGCGGCGCTGGGTTCGCTCCATATTGTTCTCCAATGTTCGAGCAGCTTCAACTAACTCATTGAACCCCACATTCTTTAAGGCTATCAGAGGTTGCCGTAAATTCTCTCTCAGACCCTGATAGAAGAGATTATCCCTCTCCACATCGTCTGCCATGGTCGTCCCCGCGTAACGACCCAATTAAGTAAACTCCTGCAAGTACTCGTCTACCGTCTTCTCTCCCTACACCAAATGCAAGAACTATTGCTGAAGGGATAACCTCGTCGAAGAGGGGATATAGCGCTTCAGGAAGGTTTTCCCGAACTCTTCCATGGATGGGACACGTCTAGGGAAATGACGACCGCTATGGTTCACCCAACACAGCTTGGCGTCGCCCTATAACATAAACGCCGCGAACTGGGACTGCTTGTCCTCTGGGGTCTCTGCCGCTTTCGAGAGTTTCTGAATTCTCGCCAACCAATCCTCGGCGTCCGTCGGAGTGCCAACTCCTTTGAACGTCGGAGGATGGAAACTCAGATAGTACTTCATCTGACGAGCTCCTTGCACACCCGCTCTCTCAGCTAACAGCTCAATCTTCCTCACCCCCACCTCCGGTGTCATAGTAATCATAGTAACAGGAGTCGTAGCCTGCACAACAGGCGTCGCAATCTGTGGCATCGCCGCAGCTTGAGCCGCCACCATCGCTTCTGCTAGCATACGACAGAAGTTTGTCGGGGACACACCCATATTCATAAGGGCTGGGGCAGTA
Source organism: Dactylorhiza incarnata (assembly GCA_033032865.1). Lineage (NCBI taxonomy): Eukaryota > Viridiplantae > Streptophyta > Magnoliopsida > Asparagales > Orchidaceae > Dactylorhiza > Dactylorhiza incarnata. The sequence goes on along the minus strand of JAWHQI010000141.1, from coordinate 4,920,215 downwards.
GCACTGCTTTTCGAAGGCTCCTCTTGTCGCCTCGACGTCCCTGCATCGTCGCCACCATCCTAGCATAAGTAAGGAAACCACGAATCAGACTCTAATCGCAAGACTCGAACACAAGGACACTCGTGGTCTCGCAAGGTACTCCTATGTGGACAACCTCTTAACGCGATCCGAACACGCTAAACCTCAACAAGAACGCAAACCTATCTCTGATACCAAATTGTAACACCTCCCCTGCAATGACTATATATGATAGGTCCGGATGGGACCCCACAGCGTATAATCGCCACAACTTTAGTATTAAAAAAATGATATTGATCTAACCATCTCAAAACTCAGAACAAACACAGCGGAAACATTAAATAAACCACAGAAGTTGTCCACATCTACATAAGAGTACTACGACCTTAAGGCCTTACAAACTCATACACACGTCATCAAACAAGGCATAGAAAATGCCCAAAAGATTATAACAATCATATGCTACCTCGGCGTGCAAGCCGGAATAAGTAAAGACAACATGGACAAACAGGCAAACAGGAAAAGTGCACTTCATGAAGCTTAGGTCTTTTTGGCCGGCGAGCTGGGTCCAGCCTGCGATCCTTGCCCTGCATCCAAATCACAAAGAGTGGTATAACGAGGGTCAGCTTTGGCTGACCAACAACGGTGTAACAACACCCCTCCTCCTGGCGGTCCTAGTGGACCCCGGGGAACTACATCACCCTGCAAGTCAGCACTTCATATGCAAATGTAACAAACAATAGTAACATAAAAAACAACAGGCATGAGTGTCACAAGCATCATCCACGTTTCTATGTTGAGCAATAAAAGTAAGGGGCCTAACAATGCAGCATGTATGCAAACCTGGGTTTCACCCAAGACACCCTATGACGTGTATGCTTCTAACATTACAACACACATCATCATTTCACAACAAACCAATGGTACTTATCGTTTCCCCATGAGCGTGCAAGCCCAAGGCCAAGAACTCCACTGAGACCTCACCTCTTATATGGCTCATCTTGCCAACGGGCGCATCAACATACTTGTTCTTGCCACAACTACTAAGCCAAAAGCCAAGAACTCCACTGAGACCTCACCCCTTACATGGCTCATCTTGCCAATGGGCGCATCAGCATACTTGTTCTTGTCAGTTAGCCCAAAAGGGGACTTGTCTTACCGAGACACTCTCCCCAGATGAATCCAAGCATTCACGGGTGAGCCAGCCGACCCCAAAGACAATGTCACGCCTTCACATACAAGCGGCTTCACAAGCCATCACTACGCACAAGATTATCCTTTTCAAACCAACGTTTGTTCTCACTCGAAACATAAGGGCAACGCATACGACGTTTTCGCCGTCATCGAATTTCTAGCAAAATCCCTAAAATGCACGTTAAGCAACATCACCGAATCGGACCACCGGTCACGATTTTGGCTTCACCCATAATACCTAATCCACCAATGGAGCGGATCTCTAGTGCAAAATTATGTCAGGGACGGACTCAATCACCCGATGGTTATTCTTGAACCAAGGCGACCCAAACCCCTCTCATTTGAGAAATCTGGTGCCATAAATTTCAGAAAAGAGAAGGTAAAACCAAAGATGCCATGCACGAATCCTAAAACCGGGAGGAGAGATGTCGTTGTGACATCCTCAATCCTACTAGACCCCATGATGATGTTAGGGCATAACATGAGGAGAGAAAGGTGGGTTGAGACAAGGGGAGACCTTAGGACTCTTTGAGTTAGGCTTAACTCACACAGGGTCCCCTAGGGTACACAAGTCAACATGGGTCAAACTGCCCAAATTGCACTCACAAGTACAAGTTGAACTCACCACTGTGCCCCTAACCCTAAGGGAAACTCATTTGACCAAGAACCCAACCAATTGGTCACACAAATAGGCTAAATTGACCAAAGTCAAACCTAGGTCAACATAACCTTATTCAACACAATTGGACTCAATGGACCGCCAATACTTCAAATTGCCCTTACCTAGTGATGAGTCCTGATTATATACACCTTCATGGACTCATCCGGGCCATTATTTAGTCAATATCACGCACTTTAGCCTTATTATAGTTTATAATTGATAACCCATGCTAGGTGCACATTTTGGCCCACTTTGGTGTGTTTTCGTGTTTATTTCCTTTCATAGTACTCATATGTTGTTAAGTGCCACTTTCGGTGGCTAGATCTGTGTTTGTGCTGGAATAGGAGGCGTGCAAGTGTTTCCGGTGCAATTCTGCACAGGAACACTGCGCACGATCACTTGTTCTAGTGCGCACGACCACCGGTCGTGCGCCACTGATCGTGCGCACTTAACCCCTTTTTACGAGTTCTGTCTGGTGCAGTGCGCACGACCATCAACTCCAGTGCGCACGACCACCGGTCGTGCGCCACTGTCCGTGCGCACTTAATAGTAATTTTATGAGTTCTGTCTCACCTATTGCGCACGACCACCGACGCTAGTGCGCACGATCAACGGTCGTGCGCCACTGGTCGTGCGAACATTTTATTTTATAATTTCATCTCTTGCAGGTTCTGTCCAGGCAGTGCGCACGTTCGCAGGATTCCAGTGCGCACGACCACTGGTCGTGCGCCAATGATCGTGCGCAGTGTTTAATCCAGCGCCTATTTAAGCGCCTGTTGCGATTTTAGGGCGGATTATTCATTCCGGGAGCGGGATTTCTGTTCCGTACGCCGCCGACCGCCCCCTTGGATCGCCCCTACTTCATCTCCTACGCAAGGGGAAGCTTCCTCGGTCCATTCCTAGACATCCTCCATCGTCCGTGAGTGTTCTCCATCATCCGCAAGCCTCCAAGCAATCATTTTCGCTTTCCGCCCGGTGAGAAGAAGAAGAGACCTTGAGTCGAAGACGACGGAGCACGTAGGGAGATTGTGACAGCCCTCTACGCCGGAAGCATCGTCCGCCCGAGTCCGGAGGTAGCCCGACAACCTACCATTCCGGCCGTGAACGGCCGCTAGTCTTCACCACCGGTTATCTCCTTCCTCTTTCCTTGATTGTACCCCTTTGAATCTTTTACTAAATGAATATTGTGATATTTACTTGATGAGAATGAATGTTTCTGTGTTCTTATTCATGGGTTGGTTGTGATTCACCACGTTCAAGCGCACTCACTCACACACGCACGCAAGGTGTTTGCTCCGTGTTGGCAAGAGCTAACGACGGTTGTGAAGAGGTGTTTGCGACCCTCACTCTCTCGCGCCTGAGTCCACTTCATTCGCCTCACGAAGCACGGCATCGCGGCCGTTGCATCCACCTCACGTTGCGAAGCGGTGTTCTCGACCCGCATCTCTTTTATTGTTGTTAAAATTAGGAAAACCAACCAAAAACCCCTCTTTGTGTTTGTGAAACGCTTGTGTAACAATATTCACTGCGCGATTCGATCACCCATCCTGCATTCCTCAAGAGACCGACATCCGGGGAATTTATTCTCCACAATTATTACTTGACAGCGACCGGTGCACTTGCCGACGCGCATCAAGTTTTTGGCGCCGTTGCCGGGGAATGCAGACGTGATGAATTCGTCTGTGTGAAGCTTTGTTGCACAAGAATTTCCCTTTCTTTCACCTCTTTTGTTCACCTCTGTATTCGCAGCATGACCTCCATTCAGGAATGCATCTACCATTGAAGCTTAAACGATTTAAGGGATCAAGCAAAAAGGAACAATCATGACTTTGGGATCTCCGCCGACGTCATTGAGTACATGTATGGGAACTGCAAGTTCAGCGGAGATGAGCATGAAGATGCGGGGCAACACATGCGGGATTTCTTAGACATCTACTACACTTGTATTTTCAGTGGAGTTGAAAATGACCCACAGAAGATTCTGGCATTTTCATTCTCCCTGCACAAAAAAGCCAAAAGCTGGTATTGGGATACCCGGAAACGAGAGGTGATCACATGGAAACAACTCGAAGGGAGATTTTTACAAGAGTTTCAACATCGTACTCAAGCCTTGGATAAGTACAGGGAACTCATGACCTTTGAACAAGGGAAGGAGGAGACGTTAGACAATGCTTGGGAACGTTTCCAGTCCCTGCATAGGGGTTGTTACCGTGGTGATCTCTCAGAAGCTTTCTTAATTCAGATTTTTTATTTTGGAGTGCGGGAGAAATTCCGTCTTCTATTTGATGTGGCAGCCGGTGGGGCCCTGTTTAATAAATCGGGGAAGGACGCATGGGAAGTGGTCGTGAATATTGTTCACACCAGTCAGCATTGGAGTCATGTCATTTGCTCCACAAGTACTGCTGCAGTTAATGCCGTGACGCTCAAGGGAGCAGCGGATTTGGTGCCGCCTGATCAACCAGAACAGTTAGCAACCTTGGTGGTTGGGGTATTGAACAAAATGAATGACCAATCAGTCGCAATCCAACAGCTTCGCTCTACTATTGGGACTCTTTCTGATGTTGTTTCTGGACTTGCAATTCAGCATCCTGAGTCAGTAAATACCATGCGATTGAGAAGTGGGAGAAGTGTAGACAATCCCCCTCGACCGGAACCGCTTGCGGTTTCCACTGACAAGCCTAATGAAGACATCCACGAGAAGCCGACTCAGATTCATTTCGAGCCACATCCCGTGAGTGAGGCACAACCCTCGAAAAGCGCTGCTCACCCCCCATTTCCCCACAGGCTGCGCAACGAGAAATCCGAGAAGCAATTCCACAGATTCTTGGAAGTAATGAAAGGAGTGCAAGTGAGCATACCACTCATTGAAGCTATCTCTCAAATGCCGGGCTACTCCAAGTTTTTGAAAGACTTGATCTCGAAGCGGAAGCAGTTGGAGGGTCTCAAAACTATCGACCTCACCGAGGAGTGCTCCGCCATTGTTTCCAATTTACCCACAAAGTGCAAGGATCCGGGCAGCTTCACGATCCCTTGCAGGATTGGCCAGCACCGTTTCAGCCAGGCACTCTGTGACTTGGGGGCATCAATCAACTTGATGCCACTCTCTATCTTTCGTGAACTTGGTGCTGGTATCTTGAAGCCAACACAGGTAATGCTGCAACTCGCTGATCGGTCGATCAAGAAGCCATCAGGAATTGTCGAGGACCTCACAATCATTGTAAACGGTCTCGCTTTCCCAGCTGATTTTATCATTCTCGACATGAAGGTCGATACAAATGTACCCATTATCTTGGGGCGGCCCTTTCTGGCTACTGCTCGTGCTATTATTAATGTGGAGCAGGGGGAGCTCACTCTAAGACTGGGGGAGGATGTTATATCGTTCAATGTCCATAGCCCTTCGCAACTCTTTGAAATAACGGAGTGTGAGCCAGCAGAGGCACTTGAAGAATTCGATGGTCAGAACGATGTGGAGTTGGATGACCGCGAGGTGTGTTGGCAGCACAAAGACAAGGAGGAGGAGGGTGTTCACTCAAACCATCCCGATTTGGCACATTCAATTGGAGAGCCCTCCAACGTTTCTGCTGATCCAGACCCTTGTTCGGCTCTCAAACAACTTCCGGACTCTCTCAAGTATGTCTTTCTTGGAGAAACAAACACGCATCCGGTGATTATCTCGGCAGCCCTCTCCGCTGCCAACGAAACTGCACTAGTGGGCGTGCTGAGAAGGTACCACAAGGTCTTCGGACGTTCTCTAGCTGACATCAAGGGAATCAGCCCCACGGTCTGCATGCATAAGATCCTCCTTGAAGATCAGTACAAACCGACAGCACAACCCCAAAGGCGGCTGAACCCGAAAATGCAAGAGGTTGTGAAGGCTGAAGTGATAAAGCTTTTAGATGCTGGCATCATTTACCCAATCAGCGATAGCAAATGGGTCAGTCCAGTCCAGGTGGTCCCAAAGAAGGGAGGGATCACTGTCGTTGCCAACGAGAAGAATGAGCTGCTACCGACCCGAATGATCACTGGGTGGAGAGTCTGCATTGACTACCGCAAGCTGAACGATGCGACGCGCAAGGACCATTTCCCACTCCCCTTCATTGATCAGATGCTAGAAAAGTTAGCAGGGCAGGATTACTACTGTTTCCTGGATGGGTACTCAGGGTACAATCAGATTTTAATTGACCCTTCTGATCAAGACAAGACTACATTCACATGTCCATCCGGTACCTTCGCGTTCAAAAGAATGCCATTCGGACTGTGTAATGCCCCCGCAACTTTCCAACGTTGTATGCTCGCCATTTTTGCTGACATGGTAGGGGATTTCCTCGAAGTCTTTATGGACGATTTCACTCTATTTGGCAGTAGTTTTGACAGTTGCCTCGCAAATTTGGCCAAGACATTGAAGCGGTGTGAAGACACCAATCTTATCTTAAACTGGGAGAAATGCCACTTCATGGTGCGCGAAGGAATCGTCTTGGGGCATAAAGTTTCCTGCGAAGGGCTTGAAGTGGATCAAGCGAAAGTTAGTGTCATCAGAAACCTCCCTCCACCCATGTCAGTGAAGGGCATTCGAAGTTTTCTTGGCCATGTGGGCTTCTATAGAAGGTTCATCAAGGACTTCTCCTCCATCTCAAAGCCTTTATCTCGCCTGCTGGTTAAGGACGTCCCATTCCATTTCGATGAAGCATGCATGCACGCCTTCGAAACTTTACGGGGACAACTCATCTCAGCCCCAATTCTGGTGGCACCCGACTGGACTCTACCTTTCATTATCATGTGCGACGCAAGTGATGTGGCCGTAGGTGCTGTTCTCGGTCAAAAGAAAGACAAGACTTTTCACACTATCGCGTATGCCAGTCGAACTCTCAACAGTGCACAAGCCAATTATACCACCACGGAGAAAGAAATGCTAGCTGTGGTCTTCGCTTTTGAAAAGTTTCACTCATACTTGGTACTCTCCGAAGTGATCGTGTATACGGACCACGCCGCTCTCAGGTATCTTTTCAGTAAGAAAGAATCCAAATCGCGTCTGATTCGTTGGATTTTACTCTTGCAGGAATACAATCTGGAAATCAAAGATAAGAAAGGGGTGGAGAACGTGATTGCTGATCATCTCTCACGTTTGGAGTACGACACTCCTAATTGCGTTGTGGAGGAAACTGACGACTATTTCCCGGATGAAAAGTTATTTGCAATCACTACATCCTCCCCGACCGCACCTTGGTATGCAGATATTGCTAATTACTTGGCTTGTAGAACACTCTCCCCGAGTTTGTCCCCTCAGCAAAGACGGAAGCTTGTCTCCGACGCAAAATACTATTTTTGGGAAGATCCGCTCTTGTTCCACACATGCAGCGACGGGATTATTAGGCGTTGCATTCCGGAAGCTGAGTTTCAGTCTGTATTACAGCATTGCCATGACAGAGAGGCCGGCGGGCACTTCGGGGCCGTTCGAACAGCACGAAAAATCCTGCAATGTGGATTGTTCTGGCCGACCCTCTTCCGGGATGCCCATGCCTATGTCACCAAGTGCGACGAATGTCAAAGGACTGGGAATATTTCCCGGCGTGATGAGATGCCCCTTAATAACATGCTGGTTTGCGAACCCTTTGACGTCTGGGGAATAGACTTCATGGGCCCTTTCCCAATGTCTCATGGTAAGCATTACATTATTGTGGCAGTTGATTATGTCTCGAAGTGGGTGGAAGCTGAGGCGGTTGCCACGAATGATGCCAACACTGTGCTGCACTTTATCCACAAGAACATCTTCTCCAGGTTTGGGACGCCGAGAACTATCATCAGCGACGGCGGGAGTCATTTTTGCAATAGACAGTTTGTGCAGCTCATGAAAAAGTTTGGGGTCCATCATAAAATTTCTTTGGCTTACCACCCCCAAACATGCGGGCAAGTCGAAGTCTCCAACCGCGAGCTCAAGCGAATAATTGAGAAATCAATACATTCAAATAGGAAGGAGTGGGCTAAGAAGGTCGATGACGCATTATGGGCCTACCGGACTGCGTTCAAAACACCCATTGGAATGACTCTGTTTCAATTAGTCTATGGCAAGGCATGTCACCTCCCTGTAGAGCTGGAGCATAAAGCATTATGGGCTGCCAAACTGTTGAACATGGACATTGGAGCCGCGGCCGAAGTGCGTCGGTCCCAACTCAACGAGTTAGAGGAGCTCCGTCATTTTGCTTATGAAAACGCTCGCATCTATAAGGAGAAAACGAAAAAATGGCATGATCAGCATATAATTCCTAAGGAGTTCAAAATTGGGGACCAGGTGCTGCTCTACAACTCCCGTCTCCGCCTCTTCCCAGGGAAGCTTAAATCGAGGTGGAGTGGTCCTTTCTCCGTGACCGATGTCTCGCCTTTTGGTGCCATTGAAATATCTGGAGATAAGGGGGACAAGTTTAAGGTCAATGGACATCGGCTGAAGTTATATGATGGCGCCACTATTAACAAGGAGTGTCAGTTGTTGACATTGGGAGATGGACTTCATACAAGCACCGTCAGCTGATTTCCTATTCTTGTCTCTTATCTTTTGTGTGAAACTCTAGTTCTGAACTTTTTCTTTTTAAATTCCTGCACTCTTTATAAACAATGCTAATACAGGTATTTGGTCCAGCTTAAGGACGTTAAATGAAAGCGCTACTGGGAGACAACCCAGATTTCCGTTTTTTTTTTTTTTTTTTTTTTTTTTTATATTTCCTTTTATCTAACCTTTCCTAGTTCAGTTTTTGTTTTTGCTTTTGTTGTTTTGAGTTTTGCTTGCAGGTTTTGTGTTCGATGGTGGATGCTGCGGATTGTCTTGATTTTAAACGCCATTCTTCTGGTATGCTCACGTGCTGAGCATTGGGTAACTTCTTCCCTAGCTTTCAATTTTGATTTTCACTGTCATATCATTATGTTGTATGGTTTTGATTAAGCCTGGGGGAGAGCCGTTTCTTTGTCACCCACTGCACATGCTCATCTCATTTGCATACTAGAAGTATTTTAATTTCAGTTATTTAGTATCGTTCATCTTCACACACCACTTCACCCACTTGAGTGCGTGCTTTCTTTTGTGTTGTTCCGTTTAAACTAGTTTGGTTGGAATGTGAAATAGGCTATTAACACAGGAATTATTATTTGGAGCGCGGTGTCGACTCATGTAGTGTTCTAGTCGCTTCGCATGCTATAGTAGAACCTGAGTAGAATTAGATTTTCTTTATGCATTTAATTTATGTGTAGTATCTCTGCGTAAATTTAGATTTAATGTACTCAAGTGGTGAATTCGAATGAAATTGATGATAACCCGGTGTTGTGTGTGTGCGGTCGCTAAACGTGTGTTGCTCGAGTCGGGAGGAAGGTTTATCTTTCTCGTGGGCTAAGAACTTGCCCCAAGCGACTCTTGAAGCATGGGTGAGAGCTACTTGTTGAGTCAAGCATGATGTAGGCCACCATTTGGCTAGTTTGAGCTTTGCTATTCCATGCCCCTTTCATTCACCTTTGCAAGCCAAATTTGTGCCTACCATTTTTATGTTCAGCTCCTCCTCATCCACCAAAGCCTGAAGCCTATCCTACGCCCGCAACCAAAAAAATGTTTTAACTGTGCTCATAATTTCCAACTTGTGTGGTGTGTGGTATCATTGTGTTTTGAAGAGAAAATAATGTCTATCCGCTGATTTTGAACCAACTGGAGGTTGCTTGAAAGAAGAAAAATATATAAAAGAAAAAAAAGAAGAGTATCCTGAAAATAATCCTCCCAAGCTAAAGAGAAAAATCTGTTGGTATTTGTAAAGTAGGCTGTGTGCACACCTGGTTTTCATGATAAGTCTGGGGGTGTGTCACACGAGCATAGTTGTTTGGTTTTGTAAGGTGCAGTGTGCCGTTGGCTCATTTGGGTTGCGTAGCCGTCATGTTTATCTTTGCATATCATTCCGTAACCTAAGCCCCGTTTTAATCCTATAAGTCCTACTGATTTGACTTGCGAGTTTGCTAGCGCCGTGGAGAGAGTGTGACCGGGCAAGCGTATGGTTCACGACGTTGATGGATTTCAGCGGAGTTATTCCTAAGTCCCGATCTTTTGCAACACCCGCCTCAGCGTCTCGTCACTTTCATACCGGGCATGATCGTCAAATTCTTCATAATTCACCCACTGAGTACAATTAAATCTTTGATTACGCTTTAGTACTTACGTAAATTAGTTAGCATAGCTAGAATCTTCTTCTACTAGAATTCCTACTCGCATGCGTATGTTACTTCGCACTGTACTCCCCTGCGTAATTCGCTATTTTAATTATCTTTTTCAACTTCCGCCGGATTCGTTTGCTCGGGACGCGCAAACAGTTAAGTCTGGGGGTGTGATGAGTCCTGATTATATACACCTTCATGGACTCATCCGGGCCATTATTTAGTCAATATCACGCACTTTAGCCTTATTATAGTTTATAATTGATAACCCATGCTAGGTGCACATTTTGGCCCACTTTGGTGTGTTTTCGTGTTTATTTCCTTTCATAGTACTCATATGTTGTTAAGTGCCACTTTCGGTGGCTAGATCTGTGTTTGTGCTGGAATAGGAGGCGTGCAAGTGTTTCCGGTGCAATTCTGCACAGGAACACTGCGCACGATCACTTGTTCTAGTGCGCACGACCACCGGTCGTGCGCCACTGATCGTGCGCACTTAACCCCTTTTTACGAGTTCTGTCTGGTGCAGTGCGCACGACCATCAACTCCAGTGCGCACGACCACCGGTCGTGCGCCACTGTCCGTGCGCACTTAATAGTAATTTTATGAGTTCTGTCTCACCTATTGCGCACGACCACCGACGCTAGTGCGCACGATCAACGGTCGTGCGCCACTGGTCGTGCGAACATTTTATTTTATAATTTCATCTCTTGCAGGTTCTGTCCAGGCAGTGCGCACGTTCGCAGGATTCCAGTGCGCACGACCACTGGTCGTGCGCCAATGATCGTGCGCAGTGTTTAATCCAGCGCCTATTTAAGCGCCTGTTGCGATTTTAGGGCGGATTATTCATTCCGGGAGCGGGATTTCTGTTCTGTACGCCGCCGACCGCCCCCTTGGATCGCCCCTACTTCATCTCCTACGCAAGGGGAAGCTTCCTCGGTCCATTCCTAGACATCCTCCATCGTCCGTGAGTGTTCTCCATCATCCGCAAGCCTCCAAGCAATCATTTTCGCTTTCCGCCCGGTGAGAAGAAGAAGAGACCTTGAGTCGAAGACGACGGAGCACGTAGGGAGATTGTGACAGCCCTCTACGCCGGAAGCATCGTCCGCCCGAGTCCGGAGGTAGCCCGACAACCTACCATTCCGGCCGTGAACGGCCGCTAGTCTTCACCACCGGTTATCTCCTTCCTCTTTCCTTGATTGTACCCCTTTGAATCTTTTACTAAATGAATATTGTGATATTTACTTGATGAGAATGAATGTTTCTGTGTTCTTATTCATGGGTTGGTTGTGATTCACCACGTTCAAGCGCACTCACTCACACACGCACGCAAGGTGTTTGCTCCGTGTTGGCAAGAGCTAACGACGGTTGTGAAGAGGTGTTTGCGACCCTCACTCTCTCGCGCCTGAGTCCACTTCATTCGCCTCACGAAGCACGGCATCGCGGCCGTTGCATCCACCTCACGTTGCGAAGCGGTGTTCTCGACCCGCATCTCTTTTATTGTTGTTAAAATTAGGAAAACCAACCAAAAACCCCTCTTTGTGTTTGTGAAACGCTTGTGTAACAATATTCACTGCGCGATTCGATCACCCATCCTGCATTCCTCAAGAGACCGACATCCGGGGAATTTATTCTCCACAATTATTACTTGACAGCGACCGGTGCACTTGCCGACGCGCATCACCTAGATTACCCTAACCACTAAGGAAGAGTACTAGGCCAACAATCACTAAGTAATTCCAATCAATCCCAAGGAATTGACCAAAGTCAACTTTTAGTCAACATAGCCCAAATCAACCCAATCAAAGACCAATTGACCTTCAAATGGTCAAATTGACTTGACCTCTAACCTCATAACCTCATTAGGAATCTAATAGACCCAAAAGCCCCATCAAATGATCAACCATTCCCTTCAATTTGACAAAAGTCAACCTTAGAACAAATTGGGTCAAACTCACACCATATGGACCAATTAACCAAATTGAAGCCACACCATGACCCAATGGACTTTGGGCAAGGTCATAGGACTCATGGCCATCAAGTGAGGCTAACCCACCCACTAATTTGGCAAGGTCAACCCAAAAGTCAACCATGGTCAACATAAAGCCTTAAGGGAGGAATTGAAAGACCAAATGAAATCCAAGTGAACCAAGGGCCCACCTCATGCCTAATCAGCATGGCACAAGCCTATTGGCACCCCACATTTAAATTTGGAGAGAAATTATGATCATGGGGGCAAAAATGCCATTTTTCCCAAAAAGCTTAAAGGGAAAAATGATGTTGAAGTGAAGGAGCTTCCATGGCCCCCACCACCTCAGCCCAAGCCCCCCAGCCGAATTCCCCATCCCATGAACAGTCTTTTCAGGCATGGGAGCCGCTCAAATAGTAGCATAGGGGAGGTACAAGCCATGGCCGAACATCCCACTTTCCATCATCCCTATACAACCACTTTCCCCCTCATCTGGCCTTTCCATCACCTTCAGAAGGTTCTAAGGAGTCGAGCTAGCCTCCTGGAGTAGAGCTTTTGGTGGAGAATCGGCAGATCGGGCAAGCTTGCTGGAGACAGAGATTTCCATGGCCGCACGCCGGAACACACGCCGCTGAGCCACAATCGAGGTCTGTTTCTCCCCCTCTCCCTCTGTGCTAGCATCTAGAACCACTTAGGAGAGAAATCGGGCTCAATTGAGCCCAATCCCATGTGAGGAAGGGGAAGATTTTCTGAGCTTTTCTCCTAGCTTGGGATCGCCTGAGGAGTTATCTCCGGTAGTCGTGACACCACCTGGCGGTAGCCACCGCCTCAACGAAGGTGGTGGAGGTGGTGGTCGGCCGTGGTAGCCCTCAGGTGGCCGGGAAATGAAGGTGGAAGTCTTCCCAGCTGGGATTAATGATGGTCGTCGACTGGAGGAAGGAGACGAAATCAAGGCCGTTGATTTCAGGGGATGGCTATATGCAGACCAGGATTTATACATTTTAATTAATCTGTCACACTTTATACAAATGATTAAACTCAATATTTAGGCTACTTAGAGGTTGTTTTAGGCAAAAGTGCCAGATACAACTTTTGTAGCCCTTGCTCTGTACTTCCCATAGGGCTTTGAATTACCCCATTTGGTGACCTACAGTCCCTTGTAGGTCTATTCTACTGAGACATGTACAAAAGGGTGTTCAGGCCTTATTTTGTAGATCTAGACTTCATACTTACATGGATAAGTCTAAAATTTTAGCCAAAGTTGTAAATAGTATAGACTCATCCCCTGCCCAAAAATCAAAATTTTAGGGCAACATTTTTCTATGGTTTTATGTTAAATGTGGTTTTTCATATTAATGAAATATTTATGGTAAAATATATGCAAAGTGACCCAAATCTTGGGTGGTATGAGGGTTAGACCCTAATAAGTAACATGTCAAAATTTGAGACCATTTGGCTCACTTTAGATCATATTTTCTCATATTCATAGGAATGTGATGTATGGAGGGGTGGTGTGCACATAGCACATTTGTGTTTTTTTGTAATTTCATCACTTATGGCTGGTAGTAAGCTCATGAAATTTTGGTAACACGCCTAGCATAGAGGAGGGTATAATCCTTAGAAATATTAGGATTTTTGGAAAGAAAAATCCTAAATATTTGGACAATAATGAATTTGTCACATAAATATATTAATCAAATAAAAGTGATCAAACAACCTAGGAAAAATCTGATTTTCTGTCAAATGATATTTTAGGATGTTATACACCTCTGTAAATTTTGTTGGAATTTTAGGAATTAATTTTCTTGGACATTTGTGAATAATGAATTTTGTCACAAAGTGTATTAATGGAATAAAAATCACCTAAAACCTAGGGAAAATTCAATACTCTGCCATATGATAGTTTACCTTGAAATATAACTCTGGAAATTTTGGTAGAATTTCTAGAAGTCATTTACACTGACAATTACCAAAAATGTCCTTCTGTCACAAAGTGTATTAATGGAATTAACATCACCTAAGACCTAGGGAAAAATCCAATACTCTGGCATATGATAGTTTATCTTGAAATACAACTCTGAAAATTTTGGTAGAATTTTTAGAAGTCATTTACACTGATAATTACCAATAATGCCTCTTTGCACACTTATGTATTAATGGAATTTATAGGACTAATATTATCTGGAAAATTCTGAAAATCTGGTTAGGTTGTATTTTGATCATTATCAGTCTATGGTAATTTATATAGAATTTTTGGAGCAATTATTTTCAGTACTTACGGTGTAATGTGCTCAATTGATTTAAAAGTTTGAATATTTAAATAGTAGACTTAAACACTATGAAAAATTAAGAAATCCATCCAGCCATGATATTTATACATTATATGTCACTGATAATTTATTGAGAGCATTTTTACTTCAGAATATTGTACTTCATGTGTAAAGTGAGGTGTGCATGATCATTAAAGTATTTTTATAAATGGCCAAAATAGTTGGGAAAATTATGAATTTTTGACCATATTGTAATTAGGTCATTTTTAATCTATGATAAAAATCTTAAGTCATTTGGTGATGTTCTCATTAAGGAGATTAAAATTAGCCCAATGTTGAGTTGGTCTGCGTTTAGCAAAAACTTGGGGTAGTATTTAGGCTAGCCCAAACATGTGGGAATGGTATGAAATTTGGAACATAACATTACGGCATATATAACTACCGCCCACATAAGTTGTAGGCTAATTGGAGAAAGTCTTCCCCATAGAGAATAGTGAACGGAAGTACGTCTCGATTAACAAGCGAAGTAAATTTGAGGATTTTCTATCCATAGTACTTATAGTGACACTTAGACAATTAAGTTGGCAATGAAGCATTCAAGCTTAGGTATGAGTGTTTAGGTGAACACCTAAGGATTTTCACCACGCATTAGTAACAGGTCGTCGGTTACCTAAATAAAATCTAAACCATACTTAAGTAGTATAGAGCAACCATAAGGGTAACCTTAACAAGGGTAGTTACCAATAATAATAAATATTCTGAGAAAGGAAGGTCTGGGATGTCACCCTAGAATACCATCTAGTACCGCTGCGAGCCCTTCATCGGGTAGACCTCGGGATGTCCAGAATTCACCTTAAATTGATTTGGTCGCCTAGGTAACAACCAAGAGTAATTCCTAACTAAGTTAAATTGAGAAAAGTAAACCTCGTCCGATTAGGAGGGACGGAACGGTTCATGATTGATTAGTCCTACGAGCTGGTGGCTTAAGAATTGTAACGAATCTTGCATGTGCGTAAACTAGTGGCATGTCTTCGGTATGGGCCCATTTGCCACACCAATGGCGGTACGTTGACCTTGGCGGGGTGTGGTGAGTTAGAGGGCCAGTAGGTTACCTTTGTTGGGTTTTCCTTAAAGGTATACACATCAGATGTGCACAGCGAAATATATCAAGAATAACCCAAAGAGACATGTGGATCGTGCAAAAAGCATGAATCAAGAAATTGAGGCAACAATAAAATTACCTTCTAGGAATTGAGTCGATTCTCAATCAAAAGCTCCAAGAAAAGTCTTTTAAGATCCGGAATCCTATTCCAAGTCCTTGCTTTGTGCTTCCTTCGGCTCCGTCATCGTCGGACAGCTCGTCGGTGGAGTTAGTGTAGAATTTTGTCCACACCTCTATAGTAGTCCACACGAGAAAGGAGAACCCCAACCTCTTGTCCAACAAGAGTTAGGTCGGAGAAGGAATGCCCTCTACGTCTCCACAGATTACTAGATCTGTTAAAGGAGAGGAAACCACTCCAAGGAATGCGGCTAGAACCGAACGGGAACACTTCCCGTCGATATCAAGAGGCGGCAGGAACAATTCCCTTCGATCTCCAGAAGTAACCACTAGATCCCAAAGGAACGATTACTCTTGATCTACTGGTCGACGAGAGACTTCACGCACGGGTAAGGGCACACCGTCGAAAATCGCGAGTCGTCGGTCGTCCGCTTCTGTTCTTCACTCGGGTTCACTCCAAAAGGGAGAGCTCCCTTAAACCTAAAAGGTTTAGACAATTTATATCCTGAGAAAAGAAAGACCAGGGCATATGCTATCTGCAAACCAATTTAAAACAGAATTCGTCGAGTGCACATGGTTCGTCGAGATCATTCTATGAATTCGTCGAGACATTCGACAATTTCATCAAGATCAATCGATGATTTTGTCGAGAGGGGATTCGTCGGTTAGATCTTCTTCGCTGATACCTGTCCGACGGAATGACTCTACGAACATATCCAATTCGTCGAGTCATTTCGACGAATTGACATACTTTGTCGGGTCATTCGAAGGACTGCTTCGTCGAGTAGATCTAATTCGCCGATGAATCCCCTCGACGACATGAAATAAGTTTCATCCAGACATTCTCGAAAACTTGCCAACATGCTCTATACAATATTCATAATACTTGTGGAGCAATCAGTCGACTCGACCCAATTCCAATAAGTCGTAGGATTGGTCCTTCACTCATATCCCATATGAGTAAGGCCAACACAAACAATCTCCAACTTCTCCAATACTCTTATGTGGGACCCTATAGGCTCTTATCGCGTTGGCAGTAAGACTAACTGCTGATTCCTTCCGGATCATCAAAGAAACTCCAACAGTCTCCCACTTGATCTAGAAGGTATCAACAGAAGTCTCACAAACAATGAGTGGCATCTAGCAATGCATCATTGCTACCCAAGCAATAAGAGTTCATAACTCAATAAGTCTGTCTGTGACCAATGTATCAGTGTTGTCATGTCCCTTTGTCCCTTACATCCGGATAAAACTAGAGGCATGGACCGTGTCACCCACATAATTGTTCAATCCTAATTTCCTGATCTAGAATAGACCTTAAGAGATTGGTAGGCTCAATATCAAATATTGGCTCAACCCAGCATGGCCGTGCATTTCTAGGTCTCATTCCATCAAGGGGCCCATAGATGTAACTTCTGTCATATAGGAGGACAAATTCCATTTCTGTCCACACACAAACACCCAAATGATTCGTAACATACTCAATAACCACCCTTATCATCAACATTTCTCAAGGAAGACTTTAGATGGCTTCAAAGCATGCTCTTCCTCACTTGATGAATGTTGTGACTTCAGGTCAAAGGACCACAAACACCATTGTCACTTGAGATCTACTTGTGACATGTTCATAAAACAATCCACAAAGTAGTCTCATGGGGGTCTGTCCAGTACAACTTGTTCATAACAAGTACCCATGTGATGACTTGATATCACAATATCATGACCTGTAAGAACCGGTCATCAGTCAACGCACATGCTAGTCTTATGATCTCATCCTCGCCCTAATTTCTAGGATGATACCTCGACCATGGACCATTTAAGAATGAAGCTTCTAATTAAACATAGGTCCTCACATTCAAGTCACGCACTTGAATCCCTATGGAAGCAATCATTCTAAGGGCATCTATTATGCTAATTAATCTATCATATAGAAACGGTTGACATAATAAAAGAACTTGCCATAAATGCAAAATGAAATACATAGTACATAACACAATTCATCAAATGAATAAATAACCGACAAACATGCAATCCAAAAGGCTCCCACTAAAGATGATCATTCAGGTATCTAATACCCATTGATCTAACATGACCATCATGCTTCCTTTGCGCAAGAGGCTTTGTTAGTGGATCCTCCATGTTTTCTTCAGTCGGTACTCTGCAAATGCTCACATCTCCTCGATCGACAATCTCTCGAATAAGATCGAACCGCCGAAGTATGTGCTTGGAGCGCTGATGAGATCTAGGTTCCTTAGCTTGGGCAATTGCACCATTGTTGTCACAGTAGAGAACTACGGGAACAACAATGCTAGGAATTAGATCTAGATCATCGATGAATTTCCTAATCCACATAGCCTCCTTTGCTGCATTTGCGGCAGCAATATACTCAGCTTCTGCTGTAGAGTCGGCAACTATTTCTTGCTTGGAACTCTTCCATCTTATAGCTCCTCCATTAAGGTAGAATACAAAACCTGACTGGGACTTTGAATCGTCCTTATCAGTTTGGAAGCTAGCATCTATGTATCCACTTACAACGAGCTCTTCCTCTCGACCAAACACCAAGAACGTATCCTTAGTCCTTCTCAAGAACATATCTAGTGACCATCACTGTTGAGTCCGAAATCGCACCTCCGAAGGAAATCGGAGGCTGCGGGTTGCCGGTTACTTTTTAGGTGTGGAAAATGAGACCGCTAGCAGCGGTCAAGGCCAGACTTAGCCCGTCACGGCGAATGCCACTCCTGTGACGGGCTTTCCATTGATTAAAATGAGGCGGTTATAGCAGTTACAAGTGCAGGAAAAGAGAAGCCGGCCGGTCAGACAGTCCGCAAGATGGGAAACTCGAGACCGCAGCTCAAACAAGCGAGCTCCTGGATTCGAGTGTGCGTGTCTTGGGAATAGTGTCGCCCCCTATTTATAGGCTCGGGGGCCTGCCCGAACGGGCAGGGATAAAATAACTGCCTGCCCGGGTACAGGAGAAACGGGCAGGCGGTGACGGGATACACAAAGAAGGAAAGAAAGAAACCGCGCAGCTTGGCGGCTTGTCCTTCCGACCTGTCTGACCAGAGGCTGAGGATGACGCGACCAAGGTGACGATGCAATCCGAGTGGTCTCCGTCCTTAGACCGCGGCTTGTTCTTTTGATCTCGAACCTTGGCTTGTCTCTATGGTACAATCCGCACGGTCTCCAACTTGAGACCGCTACTTGCCCTGTTGGACTTGGGTCTGGATAATCTTCAGTACTTGGAGGCGATCTGAATTATGTCAGACCGCCCGGCCTGTGCCGGTTGGTGTTGATGGACCTCATGAAAACCTGAACTGGGTGACTTGGATCCGCAAACCGCGCGGTCTGCGAGTAATTCTATTGGAAGCGGTCTTCTGGGTTAACATAATCCCCGCATATTTTTAAATTTCCGAGAAGATTTCGAAAATATCAGTTCTAGCCGGAGACCGCGCCGATTTCACCCTGTGGGTTATAAATGTTCCAGGAGCTCCTATTCTGGCATAACTCCATTGCTATCACGAGTCACTACTCGCCTCTTGCGGTTAGGACTTTCAGGCTGAACAGTCCGGAAAAGATGGTGGATTTAATGGCCCAGCTCGAAGTTCTTGAGAAGCCCGGAAAAGACCGCGAGAGAGACCGTTCGAAGGATAAGAAGAAGAAGAAGAAGAAGAAGAAGACGCGGCCTGATAATATAGTAACGATCGCTTCCACGAGTAAGCCAACCGACCAGCTTCCCGAGCTAACAGTCGACTTATCGACTAAAAAGGAGGCGAATTATCCGAACCCACCCCCAGCTGATCCCCCAGCCCTTTCTGACAAAGGAAACAACCCGCCTCCTCCATCGGATAAGGCAGACTCGGAGACCGTTCCCCCGAAGGGCGATGGGGAAGAGTCTTTCAAAGTGGAGGTCACCCCATCCGGGGTTTTCCATCTAAAAATAAGAGACGAAGGGGGAGAGGCAGTTGACTCCCCCAAGCCGAGCGACCAGCAAGCCTCAGTAGTTAACATTGAGGATAGTCCGGAAAAACCAACCGCCCTGAAGTCGAAAAAGAGGAAGAAAGAGGAGTCCGCGGCGGACAGGCTTCTGAAGAAGATGAAGAGGCTAAAAGCCAAGAACAAGGTAGCGTCCGGGAAACCGAGAGCGGACAGCCTGCAAGGCAAGTCGCGCGAGAAGGAAGTCTCGGAGGGCATGATTACTCCCTCCCCCAAGTCGAACGACCAGGCTCCCGTCGATGCTCACAGCATTTCCGTAAGTGAAATCCTCAGGGATTTTGATTCTCTTCAGAAGCAAGATGATCAGCTGAGAACTTCTTCCGAACTGTAGGCTGCCAACCCGCCAGGAGAGAAAGGAGCCGCCCTGTCTGAGGATGCGACCAGTACTAAGGAGGCCGTCCTCCCTGAGGTTGCGACTAGAACCGAGAAAACCGTACCGGCTCCCGAAGATACTGTAATGACCGGTCTCCGACTTATGTAGGTGAAGGCAGAGAGAGTAAGGGATCAGCTTACCAGGCCGCCACCGCCGCCACCCAATCTTCTGCTGCTAGGTAAAAAGGGAGCGGATTACCACCCCGTTCGTTTTTTCAAGCTGCGGACTCAAAACAAGTCGCGCGTTTCGTTGTTGAACCCGTCGCCCAGCTTCTTTCCCTCCGCTGCTCAACTTTCTGCTGCTAAGCGGAGGCAAAGCGAGAGATCGTGGAGAGAACAACGCCGAAAGTTTGATACCGAGCAAGCAAGGCGATCTATCCGCCCGAATTCAACCCAAACCGCTGCGGCTTGTAAGCGAGGAAGATTTGAAGAGAGCGATCTCCTTTTGAACACTCTTTGACTGTTTTTTCTCATTGCAGACGATCGTGACTCCATTCCGAAGCCGGGCAAACTGGTGACCTATCTTCCCCCTCTCGATCCACCCTTGTTGCATTCTCTGCTGCCGGATACCCGGATGGAGGACGAGGTGTCCCGGCTTCAAAGGAACTTCGAAACCCTTACAAAATAGTTGAGGGCTATGGAGGAGAGGGAGAAGGCCGCCCAAGATGAAAAACTGCTCTGCGGGCTGAGTTGGAAACCGAATGGAAGGAGAACCGAACAGCGCTGGAGGCCGAGCGGAGAGAGCGCCAAGAGAAGGAAAAGGCGCAGCAAGACCAGGTGGCCGCCCTGACCGCCCGGGTTGATCGCGGAAAGAAAGGAATCCGCAAGCTCGAAGTGGACTGCACCTATTATAGGGACAAGTACTTTCAGTTGAGAAGGGAGGCCGGCGGAAGCCGGCGTCCTATTAATGTGGTTGATGATGGTTGGTGTTGGTCACACCGCCCGGATGCTGGGATGAGCTCGCCTCTTCCGGCAGTCGGGACGATCCACCACATTGCTAGTGCAAATAAGCCCGCAACGGCCTTACCTACTCGCGTGATCCCAGCGGCGCGAGTAGAGAGGGATGTCACGTGGCTTCATAGCATGATCAACCACCTTAATCACAGCATTAATCAAATGCAAGGGACTGTCCTTCAGATCGGCGATCATGTCGCGTGACTTCACAGGGAGGATGCACCGAGCGATACCCGCCAGTGATGAGTGGTTTTAAGACATCAATTTTGTAATAATATTTCTATTCGGTCCTTTGGACAACTGTTTGAACTTGATTTCATAATATTCGGTCTGTCTTCCAGGCCGCGCGGTCTAAGTATTCGAATTTATTTTTGCATTCTTGTTGTGTGCTGATTGATGCCTGCGGATTACTGTATATAAACTGATCGGCTTGTTTCTGTGCTTTTTTAATTCGCCTGCTTGAATTATACTTATGTCTTTGTGGTTGTCTTTTCTGGTGATGCACCCGTGCGGGTTGATTGGTCTAGCCGCGATTTGACCCTTGCTAAATGCAGATCAGCCGTTCCTATAAGTACCGCCCTTCCGAAAGTCTTCTTACCAAAATTTCAAGATGGGAGCAAAGCGCCAGCCGAAGCGACCTGCGAAAACCTCTGCTACCCGCTCTGAAGCCGCTGTGGCCTTTCACTCAGCAGACCTCGAGGAGTGTCATTTGACAAAGGCCGAATTGGACGAATTCGTTGAGAAGCATATGACTGACAGTCCTCTGCTCGCGCGGCTTCCGCTCCGTGATGAGCGGATGAATTCTTCTGGCCCAAACCAAATCGCGATCCCAATCGACCATTTCGATAGTGGCTTCAAGTTCCCTATTTCGATTGAGCTCGCCATGGTCTTTGACCATTATGGAGTTGTACCCGGCCAAATTTCTCCTAACTCGATGGCCGGTATTTGCAGCTTCATCTCCTACCTGCGGTCTGAGAGAGTCCGCTTCGCTATGGACCTTTTCAGGAAGATATTCTCGGTGCGGGCTATCCCGGACTCCGAGTCGAATGTCTTCAAAGGCCATCTCTACTTTGGCTGCCACGGGTTGAAGATGGTCAACCTTGCGAACAAGGTCACAGCCTGGTCGGAGAGGTACTTGATTTTCGAAGGCCGGCTTGGCCTGTTGAACCCGAATCCGCAAGTGCGGCCTGAGGAGGCCTTTCAACAGGTCCCAATAAGCGAAGTCGAGAAGAAAACCTGCAAGCTTCTCGAGGATGAGCGGCTTAACGTAAGCTACTACATCCCGCTACTTGCCGAGCTAGAGAATGTTCGGCCTGAGTATAGTAAGCTTTCTTTTAACCCGCTTCCGACTTCAATATTGACCGCTCGATCTTTTGTGCTGACTCTTTTCTCTTTTTTGTAGCCGAAGTCGTTGTCCCAGCTAACAAGCCGGTCATCCCGGCCGGTTTAGTCTTAACTCAGACGGAGAAGAGAAAAAGACAAGTCAGGAACAAGCCGCTGCCATCCGATGGGGAGGATTCGGCCTCCTCGGGCGACTTCTCCGCCCTTCGTTCCTTCGGCAAGGTGAAGGATTTAAAAGGCCGCACGGTCTTGACCTGGCATCCGGACGGCGACGGTGTTCAGGTCTCTACCGCGCTCCCCCACTGGGCGAATGAGAAGTCGGGCCGGCATGCTGAGGCCGCCAGCATTGCCATGTTCGGCCGACAGAACTTCAGGAGGTTGAGGAAGATTCCCGAGGAAGAGCTCGCCCGAGAGGCCGCGCGGGTTGGTGCCGAGAGCCTCATCACCAATGTCTTCATGGGAATGGCCTTCAAAAGGTTGATTAAAGCGAATGATCACCTAGAGAAGGAAATTGCCAAATTGAAGAAGGAAAATGCGCGGCTAAAGGAAGTCGAGTCGGTAAGTTATCACCTGGCCAGCCGTCCTTCTGAATTTTCCAAACCGCACGGTCTCTTACCTTACTCTTTCTTGCAGGCAAAGTATGATGAGACCGATCCGGTCTACCAAGAGGAACTTTTCCCTCATGTCGCCGAGGGAATCAACAATGCTTTTAACCGCCTGCGGGAGCTCAAAGGGTTCGCGCCTGGTTTCGAGCATTTCACCTTCTCAGACGCCTACCCGATCTTGCAAAGGAAGTTAGAGAAAATCAGGCGGAAGGCCAAAGGAAAGAACAAAGCCGACGGATCTAGTTCAGAAGAAAGTGATGATGAGGACGATGAGGCCGAAGAACCGGCAGCGGTTAAGAGTGGTGAGAGTGGCTCGGAGTCCGAATCCAGCGATTCCGAAGAAGAGGATGGGCGCAAGTCGGGCGAATTGAGCAGCTCATCCTCGTCGGGTAGCGAGGGTTATTCCCCTAACATTTCAATTGATGGAAGCGAACACTCAAGTGCTCCTGCGTCTAAGAAACTTAAGTCGGATAATCAGTAGTTGTATTTTGCTTCTTGTTTTGAATAGCCGACGGCATGGTTTTGTTAGCCGATCGGTTTAAAGTATAATGTAAAAAATGTTTTGATAATGTAATGGAAAGCTTTTACCTGTCTATCTGTCTACTTTCTGTGACTTACTTGTGATTGTTTGCGATCTCTTTCTGTGTTAGATAATTGGCCCTTCTAACCAAGTCGTGCGACTTACTATTAACTCATCCATTTAGGATAATGATCTTCATAGGATTCCGGTAAAGTAACTATTAGTAAAAACCCATTCGCATAGCTTGCTTTCTTCAATCCGGATCAAATTGATTCGATTCATCCCGAGAAGGTGCTAACTTATTATGAATGCATTACGATATCCAGGAAGCCGAACATAATCAAGCCGCGCGGTTGTTACTAGACCCTGCATACTTGCTTTCCAGGATAAAGAATGCCAAGTCATAAGAACAATCAACAGACCGAGCGGCCAGTATTTTAACTCAAGCGACTTGCAACTAAGATTGCTGCAAGTCCCACCCCCGTGAATGTAACTGATAATGAAAGTGCACAGTTAACCTCCCTCTGACACCAATTGAAAGTGCACATTTAACCTCACTAGAATTCTCTAGAGAGGGGGTGAATAGAGATTTAAAATATTTTGTGCAATTATATATATATATATATATATGTGGTGATCACAGATTAAGGCTTCCCACACACCAACAAGAATTAAGTAAGTAAAGAAAGTAAATGCAAGAAAAGAAATCACAGCACAAGACAAGGAAACATAGTGTTTCCCCAAACTTTGGGTAGTCCACTCTTCTACCCCCTTGGTAGGAAATTCACTATCTTGCACTGAGTCTTTTGATAAGGAGACTCTTAGAACCACCCTGAGTCTTTTGATAAGGAGACTCTTAGAACCAACTGAGTCTTTTGAAAAGGAGACTCTTAGAACCAGTACAACTGAATTTTTTGAAGAGAGATTCTAAAAACTCTTTTACAATATGTGAAAAATGAAAATAAGAAAGAGAAGAAGAAGTATTTAAGACAAGAAGGAATCTTCTTCCTAGCAAGAAGATTGGAAGCACAAGAAGTAGTGAATGAAATCTCTCTTCTATAGTGAGAAAGAGATTGTAGGCCTTTTCTCTCTTTTGTGAGAGCTATCAGAGTTTGCAGCAGTATGGCTTCAGAGTGAGAAGGAGAAGGAAGCTTGATCTTTGATTTGTGCCATGTGTAAAGAAATATTTTTCAGAAATATATATATAAGAATAAGAGGTAGGATCTTTTTGATCAAGGAGTTATCCTTTTTAGATCAACCTCGCTCTGATACTGTACAACCCCGATGTTCGCCAGGAAAGGGGTTCCAAGTGCGCACGACCGGGCGAGCCAGCCGGCTGAAGGAGTTCGCCAGGCGACCGAAGGCGAGCCCGGGAAGAGGCGAGCCAGCCGGTCGGAGGAGCTCGCTGGGCAGGTCCGGGCCCTAGGGGTGCAAATAGCCATTTCTGGGGTACAGTTAGCCATTTTGGCGAGCTCGACCCGCTAAGGAGTGGTTCAGCGGGCGAGCCGTAGAGACCGGGCGAGCCAGCCGGCTGAAGGAGTTCGCCAGGCGACCGAAGGCGAGCCCAGATGGGGGCGAGCCCGAGAAGAGGCGAGCCAGCCGGTCGGAGGAGCTCGCTGGGCAGGTCCGGGCCCTTGGGGTGCAAATAGCCATTTCTGGGGTACAGTTAGCCATTTTGGCGAGCTCGACCCGCTAAGGAGTGGTTCAGCGGGCGAGCCGTAGAGACCGGGCGAGCCAGCCGGCTGAAGGAGTTCGCCAGGCGACCGAAGGCGAGCCCAGATGGAGGCGAGCCCGGGAAGAGGCGAGCCAGCCGGTCGGAGGAGCTCGCTGGGCAGGTCCGGGCCCTTGGGGTGCAAATAGCCATTTCTGGGGTACAGTTAGCCATTTTGGCGAGCTCGACCCGCTAAGGAGTGGTTCAGCGGGCGAGCCATAGAGTTAGGCGAGCCAGCCGGCCGAAGGAGTTCGCCAGGCGACCGAGGGCGAGCCCAGGTGGGGGCGAGCTCGGGAAGAGACGAGCCAGCCAGCCGAGGGAGCTCGTTGGGTGGCCTTGGCGAACCTCATGTTCGCTGAACAGGTCGAGGGTCCCGGGTTCGCTGGTAGTGGTGATGGTCTTTTACCAGAAAACCCCTGGTGGTCTGCGGTTAGCCCCTCCGGACAGCGGAGTTTGGCTGTTAGCAGACCAATTTGGGGTGCGGACAGTAAGAATGGATAGCGGGAGTTGGCTATTGACAGACCACAAAACCAAAATCTATAAATAGACCTTGACGGGCACCTTGGAAAAGGGGCGGTTCATTATCTTTGAGCTCTTCTCTCCCTAGGACGCTTTGGTTTGGGCTCTCTAGCTCTCCAAGGTGCCCGAGTCTTAGCTTTGGCTTGGGAGGGGAAGCGCCCAACGATCTTCCGGGTTAGTGGAGGGACCTCCTCGCTGAGACTAGGGTCTTTGTTCTTTGCTCGAGTCGTCGGCCTTACCTCTCCCGAGGGACCGGTAAGGGCTAGCTGCCCCTCATTTCGGTGAGGGCCCCGAGCTCCACAAGAGACCGAGAAGTCGGTTTCAACATTTTGGTGCGGTGAGCGTGGAGCATGGCTGGTTCAAGAAAGTCCCAGAGAAGAGTTATGGCGGGAGATGAAGAGCAGGGCGAGGAGTTCGGCGAGACCCCTCAGGAAGCAATGGCTAAGATGTTCGCGGATTTCAGAAAGGAGGTGCTCGACACCTTGGGGTTCACGGTCACGGCTCTGCGAAGTGAGTTTGCGACCCCGGCACCTCAGGCGACCACCCCCCCAACAGCAGTCGGCGAGAGGGCACCAGGAGGAAGGGATGGAAAAGAAGTTGCCGTTGAACCAGGACATGACAGGGAAGGGCGAGTGCTGTTCGCCAGTCCAGCGAGCCCGGTGTTGGCGAGCTCCGTGCCGACGAGTTCGGTGCCGACAAGCCCTGCCCCAGCGAGCGCGGCGCAGGCGAGCGCGCGCCAGGAGGGTGCGGCGATAGTCGGGGTGGTTCAGGCGACCGTCGCCCTCGCGAGTGCGATCCCAAGCTTGGCGAGCGAGCTAGATCCGCGAGCCGAGCGAGAAAAGATGGCAGGAGGGGGAAGTCCCTTCTGCGAGTTGGTGTTGTCTGCACCCGTTCCATCGGGATTCGGAGAATGGGATAGAGTGTACTACAATGGCAGAGATGACCCAGTTCAGCATTTGCAGTCTTTCGAGGACTCGGTCTCCATCAGGCCGATGTCCGATGCCTTCAAGTGTCGTCTCTTCGCCGTCACTCTCAAGGAGAAGGCCAGGGATTGGTTTCATTCACTTCCGGCAGGCTCTATCTACGCGTTCGAGGACCTGCGCCGAAGTTTTTTGTTGAGATTTTCAACTTCAAAAAGGAGGAAGAAGGACGCTGATTCCCTCTTCGCGGTGAAGCAGGAGTCCAGGGAGACGTTGGCTAAGTATGCGGATCGGTTCCAGGAGGAAGTGCAGCTCACTCAGGAGGTGCCTGGGTTTGCACTTCAACTCGCCTTCACGGTCGGGTTGAGTTTCTTCAAGATGGCATTGAAGAGGAAGGCCCTCGTCTCCTATGAGGAGCTGATGGAGAGGGTGGCGGAGGAAGTAGCGAGCGAAGGAGCCAACCCAGAGCTCACCAAGAGGCTAGCAAAGCTCAGTGAGCCGGAGATGAGGCAGCAAGAGGTCAGAAGAAGGGAAGAGCCCCGGGCCCCGGAGGGGGGATGAAGGTCGCAAGGTGGAGGAATGCAGGGGCAGGGAAGGGGTTACGGCCCAGGAAGGGGTAACCATTTCGAAGGTCAATGGAGACCCCCCCAGTTGGGGTGGAGGCAGGGCCCGATGCAGTTACCTCCCCCACCTCAATAGGCCATGGCAATTGGTCGGGGAAGAGGCAGGGGAAGGGGAGGAGAAGCGGAGACAGCAGCCGCTAGGAGAAGAAGGAACAGGATAGCAGAGACCGGGGCAAGGGAAGTGGCGGTGCCATATTGCATCTTCCACGATGTGGAAGGCCACTTAACGGACACCTGTCCGGAGTTCCTGGAGGTGAAGAGGGGCAGAGCGCCCGCACCACCACAGCAGCAGCCATTAAGGATCGTGGAGGTGGAACCTCGAGAGGAAAAGGAGTAAATGGGTAGGCGATGTAAAAAGTCTAGACGAAGAATACCTGTTGTGCGAGCCCGGTATCCGGCGGCGGGGGCGAGGCAGGAGGCGACGACACGTCCTCCCCCTGCGACCTCGGAACCGTCTTGGCCTTCTTAGGCTGTGGGGAAGGAGATGTGGCCAAGTTGAACATCCAGGCGTTGCGCTCGGCGACCTGGGCCTTCGCCATCTCTCTTGAAGCCTTCAGTCGATCTCGCGCGCTCAGCGCGGAGGACATTCTGAGAAGTTGTTTTCTGCGAGGATGATGGGGAAGAAAAAGCTTGATCACTAGCCACGGCGGGCGGTATTTATAGCTTTGAGCGTGGGACCCACCACAAGATTCCCGCCATGTCAGCCGAATCGGCGAACACCAGGGTTGGATGTTTCTTCGCGAGCTCAAGACAACCTCGCGAAGAGCGGGGATTGTGTACAACCCGATGTTCGCCAGGAAAGGGGTTCCAAGTGCGCACGACCGGGCGAGCCAGCCGGCTGAAGGAGTTCGCCAGGCGACCGAAGGCGAGCCCAGATGGGGGCGAGCCCGGGAAGAGGCGAGCCAGCCGGTCGGAGGAGCTCGCTGGGCAGGTCCGGGCCCTTGGGGTGCAAATAGCCATTTCTGGGGTACAGTTAGCCATTTTGGCGAGCTCGACCCGCTAAGGAGTGGTTCAGCGGGCGAGCCGTAGAGACCGGGCGAGCCAGCCGGCTGAAGGAGTTCGCCAGGTGACCGAAGGCGAGCCCAGATGGGGGAGAGCCAGCCGGTCGGAGGAGCTCGTTGGGCAGGTCCGGGCCCTTGGGGTGCAAATAGCCATTTCTGGGGTACAGTTAGCCATTTTGGCGTGCTCGACCCGCTAAGGAGTGGTTCAGCGGGCGAGCCGTAGAGTCAGGCGAGCCAGCCGGACGAAGGAGTTCGCCAGGCAACCGAGGGCGAGCCCAGGTGGGGGCGAGCCCGGGAAGAGGCGAGCCAGCCAGCCGAGGGAGCTCGTTGGGTGGCCTTGGCGAACCTCATGTTCGCTGAACAGGTCGAGGGTCCCGGGTTCGCTGGTAGTGGGTATGGTCTTTTACCAGAAAACCCCTGGTGGTCTGCGGTTAGCCCCTCCGGACAGCGGAGTTTGGCTGTTAGCAGACCAATTTGGGGTGCGGACAGTAAGAACGGATAGCGGGAGTTGGCTATTGACAGACCACAAAACCAAAATCTATAAATAGACCTTGACGGGCACCTTGGAAAAGGGGCGGTTCATTATCTTTGAGCTCTTCTCTCCCTAGGATGCTTTGGTTTGGGCTCTCTAGCTCTCCAACGTGCCCGAGTCTTAGCTTTGGCTTGGGAGGGGAAGCGCTCAACGATCTTCCGGGTTAGTGGAGGGACCTCCTCGCTGAGACTAGGGTCTTTGTTCTTTGCTCGAGTCGTCGGCCTTACCTCTCCCGAGGGACCGGTAAGGGCTAGCTGCCCCTCATTTCGGTGAGGGCCCCGAGCTCCACAAGAGACCGAGAAGTCGGTTTCAACAGATACCAATTGAAAGTGCACAGTTAACCTCACTAGAATTCTCTAGAGGGGGGGTGAATAGAGATTTAAAATATTTTGTGCAATTATATATATATGAGGTGATCACAGATTAAGGCTTCCCACACACCAACAAGAATTAAGTAAGTAAAGAAAGTAAATGCAAGAAAATAAATCACAGCACAACACAAGGAAATATAGTGGTTCCCCAAACTTTGGGTAGTCCACTCTTCTACCCTCTTGGTAGGAAATTCACTATCTTGCATTGAGTCTTTTGATAAGGAGACTCTTAGAACCACCCTGAGTCTTTTGATAAGGAGACTCTTAGAACCAACTGAGTCTTTTGAAAAGGAGACTCTTAGAACCAGTACAACTGAATTTTTTGAAGAGAGATTCTAAAAACTCTTTTACAATATGTGAAAAATGAAAATAAGAAAGAGAAGAAGAAGTATTTAAGATAAGAAGGAATCTTCTTCCTAGCAAGAAGATTGGAAGCACAAGAAGTAGTGAATGAAATCTCTCTTCTATAGTGAGAAGGAGATTGTAGGCCTTTTCTCTCTTTTGTGAGAGCTATCAGAGTTTGCAGCAGTATGGCTTCAGAGTGAGAAGGAGATGGAAGCTTGATCTTTGCTGCAGCACTATTTCTCAATTCTCTCTCTTTTTCACTTGGGATCTTTACCTCTTTTTCAAATGTAAAATAGTGGATGACTTCTTGTTTCTCTCTGCCGACCACCTTATTATTTATAGCTCTGTTCATTAAAATAACACTATAGGAGAGTAATCAATTAGCAGGCAAAGAAGGAAAGAGATAATGGATTTAATCAAATTAGCCAAGAATTCATTAGAGGGAAAGAATAATTCAGAACGGCTATAAAGAATAATTTGATTCCATATAAATCAGGTCTATGAAAGAAGGAAAGAGATCTGGCGATTTTTGAATTAATCATAGAAATCGACGTGCGTCGATTACTATTCGACGTAGGCGTCGAATTCGTCCTGGCAGAACGTCGAGAAGGCGTCGAATTCGTCCTGGCAGAGCGTCGACTAGGGTGCGTTGACTTCTCAAGATACGTCGACGAGAAGTAAGAGCTACGTCGACATAGGATACGTCGAATTCTGCTTGGAGCTACTTCGACTCATTCTGATAGAAACGTCGACTTTATTTCGACGTTGCGTCGAATACTATTCGACGCATATTTACTTATCCTAATTTTTTTATCTTTAGAATTTATATTTTACTCATTTCTAGGGGTTAAGAGAAATCATTTTCCCAACAATCTCCCCATATTTGTCTTAACCCTATAGGAGAGAAAGCATATAATTAACACTTCACAGCATTTGTAAAGATAAGAAATATATTAAACAATCAGAAGAGAAATTAGAATAAGAAAGCATATGACAAGCATTTGTCTTTCACAAGAATTAAACCAGAAACTTCTTTCTGTACATGAAGTTGACAAAAGCAGAATAAAGTTTCCTAGATAAGTTTTCAATAGCATCAAAAATGTAGCCCCTGGCTCTATCAGGTCGTTCCTGGACATTCCTGATGATTGTATGCAATTTCTCCAAGAGTTTATCACCATCAGGGATAGTGTCATTTATGGAGTAGCCTCTGCTGATGATGATTGCTGCCTTTTCATCAATCATCTCAATTGTAATGTTTTGTGTTTTCTGTTGAGTAGGCTTGAGCTCAGGTGGTCCCTTGCTATCAACCTTGGGCCTGTACTTTGTTTTCTTTTCTGATTCCCGTTTCTCAGGAATTTTAGTCATCTTTCCTTTCCCTTTCCAGGGTTTGTCAAGCCATTTGTCCATCTTTGCAGGTCCTGTAGGCTTTTTATAGGGGATGTAGGTATCTTCTGTACACCCTACACCCTTTTTGTGCTTTTGACCTTTCTCTAGAATGATCCCTGCCTGAGGGTTTTTCTTTTGATAGGCTTCAATATCAAACAACTTCTTTGGAATTTTGATAGAGGATTCAGCAAGAATTTGTTCGTTAGTCATTCCCTTGTTGATCTTTTCTATCCAGGCATTCCTTTTATCTTCCACTTCTTTCCTAGCTGCCTCATATTCATACAGTTCTCTTTCTCTTATCTCTCCATGCCTCTTTTTTATGTCAGGGTCATGGTACTTCTTCACAGGGCTGTTAGGAGTGATAATAGGCATCTTTTCAAATCTTTTTATTTCCTCACATGCATTTCTATACTTCTTTTCTTTTGCATACTCTTTCCTTTCTTCTTTAGAGAAGTTTTGCCAGTAGGGAATGACTTCTCTTTTCCTTTTCATTTGTCCTTCTGGACTTTGCCTAGGTAGGATCTGTTTAGTGAGTTTTGCTATTGGAGGAGGTAGACGTAGCAGTGGAGGTAGAGAAGAAGGTTGAGGTGGAGGTAGAGGTAGCAGAGGAGAAGGAGTTTTCTCTTTAGGTGGAGAAGGGATTTGTTCAAGAGGGGGCTGAATATCTGAAGGGATGTCCTCAAGTAGAGGTGTCTTCAGTTTGATGTAACTGGCAGAGAAGCCAGGAGAGTGATGCTGAATTTCTTCCTCACATGGGATTGCTTCAATCCACACTTGTCCTCTCCAGTCATCAGAGTAGGCTGCTTCTTCCTCCCCCTGGACTTCTGTGTTCTTTACTACAGCAATCTCCCCCTGGGTATGTGGGGCATCTATTCTGAATGCTGAATCCACAGCATGTTCTCCTTCAGTATGGTAGGAGGAGGTCTCTTCAAAGTTTTTGTTGAAGGTGTAGTTAGAGTGATTGGAGAAGATTGGAGCCTATTGTAAGAAGAGAAGTTGGAGTAATACTTTAGAGATAATAAAATTTAGAGTTGAAGAGGAAATTAATCCTGAGCTTTTAAGAGAGATAGATAACCTGACAAGGGGGTTTCTGGAGCAACTCTCCCCCTGGTTTATATCCTGCATAAAGGATTTAAACCGTTCTGGCGACAGAGGTCATTCTTGAATGAGAGCATTAAGCTCAGGAAGAGAAGAAGAGAGGGTTGCCAGTTTGACTGCACAGGTGTTGATCATGGCAGCACTTTCGTTGGCGAAGTGATTCAGGCGATTCTGGAAATCACTTACTAGGTGTTCGAGAGCCTCGTTCATCGTTTTGATGAGGGCCGATTGATCAGGAGTTGGTGTCATTGTTGCAGAGAGAGAGAGAGAGAGGAGAAGACGAAGTTTTGGCGGGTTTTAGGAGAGCATATGTTATGAAATAAGAGGTATTATTTAAAGGAGGTGAAACGTCGAGAAAGGAAACAGAAATCAAGGTATATCAGGTAATCCAATCATCAAAAGAGGAAGTAAGGATTTGATTCTAATTGTAGCCAGATGTCGACGTTACGTCGAATTGATGTCGACATATGCGTCGAATTGATGTCGACATATGCGTCGATATAAAGTCGACGCTCCATTGGAGATTTGTCCACTTAGTGTTCTGTCGACATGTTCATAGCCCTGCGTCGATATCAATTCGACGGGCGTCGATAAGTTATCGATGTATCTTTGCCGGGAAGAAATCAACGCCAGCGTTGAGTTCTTCTTAAGGGTGCGTCGATATGTATTCGACGCATCTTTAAATACTTTCTTAGATTTCCTGATTTCTTTTAGATTTCCCAACAATGGTGGTTACAGACTACCATCAAGCATTCCTAAGGTGTTGATGAAATAATTATGCTTAGTTTCATCTAAGGGTTTTGTGAAGATGTCTGCTCTTTGATTGTCTGTGGGAATATATTCTAAGGTTATCTTACCCTTTTCAACATTGTCTCTAAGGAAGTGATGTCTGATCTCTATATGTTTGGTCCTACTGTGAAGGACTGGGTTGGATGCTATGGATATAGCACTAGAGCTATCACAGTAGATCTTAGAGTTATGTATTTCCAATTTGTAGTCAAGAAGCTGATTTTGCATCCACAGGATTTGTGAACAACAGCTCCCAGCAGCTATGTATTAAGCTTCAGCTGTTGAGGTTGAGACTGAGGTTTGTTTCTTACTAAACCATGATATCAATCTGGCACCTAGGAATTGGCAAGTGCTAGATGTGCTTTTTCTATCAACCCTACATCCAGCATAAACTGCATCTGAGAAACCTATTAATTCAAAGTTGGTTTCTGCTGAGTACCATAGACCTAGTTCAGGGGTTCCCTTTAGGTATCTAAGAATCCTTTTTACAGAGGTGAGATGGGATTCCTTTGGATCAACTTGAAATCTAGCACATATGCAAGTGGCAAACATGATGTTAGGTCTGCTAGCTGTTAGATATAGAAGGGATCCTATGATGGCCCTATAAGTCTTTTGATCTACTGATTTTCCTTTATCATCTTTTTCTATAATGGCATTGGTTGCCATGGGTGTTTTCATGGTAGATGTTGATTCCATACCAAACTTTTTAATTAGCTATTTAGTATATTTGGATTGTGAGATGAAGATTCCCTCACTACTTTGTTTTACTTGTAATCCTAAGAAATATGAGAGTTCTCCCATACTACTCATTTCAAATTTAGATTGCATTAGATTAGCAAATCTTTTACACAGTTTAGGATGAGTTGAGCTAAAGATGATGTCATCTACATATATTTGAACAAGGAGAAGTTGGTTTTTATGGGTTCTAGTAAAGAGTGTCTTGTCTACTTTTCCTCTTTCAAAGGAATTTTCTAAAAGGAAATTAGAGAGAGTTTCATACCAAGCTCTAGGTGCTTGCTTAAGACCATATAATGCTTTGTTAAGTCTATAAACAAAGTTAGGAGAAGAGGGATTAACAAAACCTGGTGGTTGCTCCACATATACCTCTTCTTGAAGGTCACCATTCATAAAAGCACTCTTGACATCTATTTGGTAGACTTTCATCTTCATGAAGACTGCATAGGCAAGAAAGAGCCTGATTGCCTCCAATCTGGCTACTGGAGCAAAGGTCTGGTTGTAGTCTATCCCTTCTTCTTGTCTATATCCTTATGCTACAAGTCTTGCCTTGTTCCTGACAATTACTCCACTGGAATCTAGTTTGTTCCTGTATACCCATTTTGTACCAATCACAGGATAGTTTCTTGGTCTTTCAACTAGGTTCCACACTTTGTTTCTCTCAAATTGACCTAGTTCTTCTTGCATGGCCATAATCCAGTGAGGATCACAATTTGCTTCCTCAAACTTCTTTGGTTCAACTTGTGATAGGAAGCATTGGAGCATCATCCCATTGGAGACCTGGTGTCTTGTTCTTACTCCTGTATTGGGGTCTCCAATTACTTGAGTTTGTGGATGATCTTTCAAATTGACCCTTGTCCTTCCTGGACTTGTCAGATGTTCTTCTTCTTCATTGGTGATGGGATCATTGTCCACCTGGCCTCCCTGAACCATGTTCTCTTGTGGGAGTTGGTTTTGAGTGCTCTTTTCTGAATCTGCTTCGTGTTCTTGTTCAGATTCCTCACTTGATTCCTCTATCTGATTTTCTTTTCCATTATCTGTGTTCTCTAGAACCAGTTGCTCAAGCTGTGTTTCTATGCTGCTGCTTTCCTGTGGAAAAGAGCTGGTGGGAGTTCCCTCCCCCTTAAACAGTATGTTAGTTTCATCAAATATAATGTGCATAGACTCTTCAATTTTAAGAGTTCTCTTGTTATAGCACCTATAGGCTTTACTAGATGCTGAGTATCCCAGAAATATTTCATCATCAGATTTCTTGTCAAACTTGGCAAGATGATCTTTTCCATTATTTAGGATAAAACAAGCACATCCAAAGATCTTAAAATATTTAACTATGGGTGTTTTTCCTTTCAGGAGCTCATATGGAGTTTTTGATTTAGTTTTGTGTATTAGGCTTCTATTTAGAACATAGTTGGCAGTGTTGACTGCTTCAGCCCAGAAAGTTTTTGGTAAACCTGATTCTGCAAGTAGGGTCCTTCCTGATTCAATTAAAGTTCTATTCTTTCTTTCAGCAACTCCATTTTGCTGAGGGGTTCTAGGGGCTGAAAAACTTTGTTTGATACCTATATCTTCACAGAACCTACTCATAAACTAATTTTCAAATTTAGTCCCATGATCACTTCTGATTATGGAAACCTGACTATTGAGTTCAGATTGAATTTGTTTGATGAATTTTGAGAGAGTCTTGTGGGTTTCAGACTTAGCCCTTAGAAAGAATACCCAGCTGAATCTAGAATAGTCATCCACAATGACTAGGGTATAGGATTTTCCACCTAAGCTCTGAGTGGATATGGGACCAAAGAGATCCATGTGTAGTAAGTAAAGGACCCTGGGAGAGTCATCCTTACCAATTGGTTTGAAGGATAATTTGGTTTGTTTTCCTAGTTGGCAAGGTCTGCTTTTAGAATCCTTAGAGTACTGATGCGCGAATCTTAGCACACCGCTATAGGCGGTAGTAAGACTGCGGCACGAAACGGCAGTGTACCGATCGTTCAAGTAATATAAAATGGGAATGAATCCCCAAGTATCGATCTCAAAGGAACACAGTAAGGTGGAGTTTATTATCGAGGAAGGACTTGAGATTGAAGTCCTTTCGAGCGAATGGATGCGGAAATGGGGGATTTGGTTTGTGGAAAATAAAAGAAAACAACTTAAACTACTCCTATGCAATGTCGCTATGCAATGCTTCGCTTGGCGGGATGGAGACTAGGCAGGCCTTGAGCGCGCTGCGTCGCAAGGGCGGATGGACGAGTAGGCAAGCGGAGTCAAACTATGCAGGCCTTGAGCGCACTGCTTCGTTGGGCGAATGGATTACACGGGCCGCTATGCCACGCTTCGCTAGGCGGATGGAAGAGTAGGCAAGCGGATGGAATGGTTTGCACCGGCGGAGTCGGAATGGATTACACGGGCTGTTAGCACCGCTTAGCTTGGCGGATGGACGAGTAGTCTTACAGAATGAGGGTCGCAAGCACCTCTTCGACAAGCACGCCACTAGCAATTGCTAGTGCGGCACCGAACACGAAGGCGGAATGGAAATTAGATGGGGGCGCACCTCAAAAACACATATGAATAATATAATCTCAAATAAATGAAATAGAAATTACATAACAAGATTCATTGTGCACATCATCAAAATATAGAAGAGTCTAACCTAAACAATCATCAACATAAAGAAGGAAAAAAAGAGGGTAAAGGAGTCGACCACATCCGAAGCCTTGCCGAAGATTCACGGTTGGAATCGCTGGGTTGTCAATCCGCGTCCAAGCTCGGTCTTCAACTGCGTCCGAGGTAGAGGAGGGCTATCACTTCCTCCCAATGGCTCGTCTTCTTCGTGTCACGATCCAATCTACTCCGATACACGATCTCCTTGCTCGACGTTGGCGATCTTTGGGCTAGAAACCTCTCCTTGAAGCTCTTGGATGATGGAGTAGGCCTAGGGGGCGGAGAACCTGCGGAAGGGGCGAAAACGGCGGAGCTGGGCGGAAGAATGCGGATCTCCCGACCTAATTCACGAGCAGGAGTATTAATAGGCGCTGGAATAAACAGTGCGCACGGTCATTGGCGCACGACCAGTGGTCGTGCGCGCTGGAGTTTTGTGATCGTGCGCATGCCTGGGTGGAGCCTGCACTGTAAGAAATTTATAAAATACCATGTTCGCACGACCAGTGGCGCACGACCGGTGGTCGTGCGCACTATCGTAGGTGGTCGTGCGCACTAGTCGAAACAGAACTCATAAAATTGATGTTCAGTGCGCACGAAAAGTGGCGCACGACCGGTGGTCGTGCGCACTATCGTAGGTGGTCGTGCGCACTGTCCGAGACAGAACTAAAAAAAAGGTTAAGTGCACACGATCAGCGGTGCACGACTAGTGGTCGTGCACAATAGAACCAGTGATCATGCGCAGTGTTCCTGTACAGAATTGTATCGGGAACACCTGCACGACTCCTGTTCCAGCACAACCACGAATCCATCCACTGAAAGTGGCACTTAACAATGCATGAAAACTACTAAAGAAGAAGAACATGAAATAACACCAAAACGGGCCTAGAGGTGCACTTAGCATGGAGTATCAAATATGAGTGAAAACATGTCTAAAGTGAAGTGCAAAGAATAGAAAATCGGCCCAGATTAGTCCATATATGTGTATATAATTGGGACTCATCACACCCCAGACTTACCTGTTTGCGCGTCCCGAGCAAACAAATTCTAAGCGAACAGGGAAAGAAAAGTAGATGGCTTAAAATTACAATACAGAGTACCATGCGAAGTCGCATGCTCACGTGCATAAGAAAAATAGTAGAGAAGATTTCTGGTTATATAAACAGTTTATATATTTCTAAAAGAGTAAAAGCATATTACAACTACTCAAAATGGTGAACAACGGTGAATCATTTGGTTATGCATACGGAGAAAGTAAGCTAAGCGCTGAGACGAGCATTGCTCAAGATCGGGATGCGGGACAAACTCCACTGAAGTCCATCAGTGTCGGTGACCATAAGCTTGCCCGGTCACATTCTCTCCACGACAATTGATTGGTTCAAGGCGTGAGTCAGTAGGACTTTCAGGTTTTAATTGAGGCTTGGGTTACGGTGAGGTAAACAATGATAAACAAAATGGCTTAAAACACATAACCCAATTGAGCTTTTAAAATAACTACCCGCGCACCAAAATCGAATGCAAGTGCACCACACCCCCAGACTTGGACTTTTGCAACATAGGTGTGTGCACCGCCTACTCCCAATACATAATTTTTCTACATGATTTTTTCAATAAAACTCATTTTTTTTCTCTTTTCCTTTTCATTTTTTTTTCTTTCTATCTTCTTTTTCTTGTCTTTTTTCTTTCAGCAAAATTTTCAAATGAGCATATCCACAGATTCACATAATAAACACCACAATCAACACCCCCCACAATGTAAATAAAACTACAACTAAAGCTCAGATTTGGGTGTGCGACTAGGTTAGGCTTTTAGGCTTTGGTGTGATATATGCGAAGCTGAATCAATGAAAGGGTAGGCACAAAGGGGCTAGCAAGGGTAGACGTTAGGCATGAAATAAAAAGTTCAACCGGGCCAAAATAATGGCCTACGTCATTCTCACGCACTAGAACTATCCTATGCCAATGCTTCAAGAATCGCTTGGGGCAAGTTCTAGCCACCGAGAAAGATTCTCCTTTCTCCCGACTCAAGCAATACGAGTCTAGCGATCGTTTACACACATCCCTATGCTACCGTTTGATTCCACCGGATTCACCATTTGAGTAGAGTAAACAACATTTACACTAATAGAAAAAATATAAAACCATAAGTATAAAGAGAAGTCTAATCTACACAAATTTCTATGCAACCGAGCACTCTACTAGGAGCACTACTGGAGTCAACATTTTACTCTGCTACATAGTCCTAAGCCATCACCTAGACTTTCCCACATAAGCAGAAGAATTAAATTCACTACAGAGCACGCATACAGACGAGTATGCGCTCAAGTGGGTGCTGTGGTGTGCAATGAAAATGAACAATAATTTCCAATAAGCTAAAATAAAAGTACTTCTAGCATGCTATGCAAGAGTGCACATGAGTGGGCACAAAAACTGCTCTCCCCCAGACTTAAACTAAACAATCCACAAAATATATGACATGACAATCAGAAAAGGCTAGGGAAAGAGAGTACCCAGTGCTCAGAAATGAGCACACCAGAAGATTGGCGTGTAAGCTAAAATGAGTTGCAGCATCCGCCATCCAGAAAAGATACCTGCAGGGGTCAGCTCCGCAGAAACAGAAGAAAATAGAAAACTGAAAAAAGAATACTACTAACTAAACTAAACAAGATGAAATAAGAAATGCAGGAAAAGGTAAGATAACTACTGGGGTTATTGTCATCCCAGCATGACTTATTCGGATTTTATACAGTTCTAGCTTATAGGCCTATGAAAAGAAAAGTGGACAGGTAACTGTTCTAATATGCGTGTAGGTAGCGGGTACCTATACGGAGAAAGAACAGTCACACCTCTACCCGAATATAAATACCTGCTCTTCACAGGTAGAGGGAAAAGAAAGTAAGAAGAGGAGGAGGCCTGGTCCTCACTCATCTCACCAAAACTATCCTTGCCCAGCAAGGTATCATCTCCAGGGAGGCAGTAGGAGGAGAAGGCAATGAGTGGGCTTCCTCTATGGAGGGGGGATCAACCTCCTCACGTGAGAGGATACACTCATAATTGGCTTGAGCATCATGCTCCAAGTCCTCCTGGGCTACCTGTGAAGACTCAACCTGCACGAGCTCAGATAGAGAAAGGGGATCAAGAAATACAAAGAATAAGAACATGAATAAAAATCGATCAGGGGAGTGATCCCGGTCTCACTCCCATCAGGTTGGGGAAGTAAAATAATGTTTGCATTGTCATCAATGCTACAAGATTCGGCGGGATCAACAATGGCCAAGCTAGAGATTTGGACTTCCTCCACCGGTGCTGAGGAAAACCCCTCTTCACCTGGAAGGTTGTCCTCCTCCATAGGGACAGGCATGACACTAAAGTCACCAGCCTCCTCTTGCAACACATCATCAACAATGTCGTCAGAGACGAGTGTAGTATGCACAACAGGGAGAGGAATAGTGCTCGGATAAAAGTCGAGCACCGATTCCTCACAAAGAATCGAATCCACTAGGGGTGGTGGATGCACCGGGAGAATAGGCTCAGCAATGTCGGTGCCCAGATCAACCACACATCTGGTGACTGTGTCAACGCCATACCCTTCAAGATGTGAAGGTGGCAAAGACACAAAATCGGATGTTGAAGGTGTGCCGCCAGAGTTAGGATTCGGGACGATCCGGATATCCGGCTCGTCATCCTCATTCAATTGGCGAAGAAGAGCAGCACAATCCTTCAGGGCATGATCTGTGCTCCGACAAAACTGGCACTGCCTAGCGGGCTTCTTTGGCACAGCGGGTGCTGAAGCCGAAAAGAAGTAAGACGGTAAAGGCTCGGCAGAGTAGCCATAAGACTTACGCACACCATATGGAGTATCAGACGAAGTCGATGCTCTATATGCTGGGCGAGAAGAATTATGCCTACCATTCTCCGTAGGGCATTCATCACTAGAGTGGGAGGTAGCTCCACACCAACGGCAAGGGATATTAAGATGTGCCCACATAGTGCGAAGATAAAACGATTCAAATAGAAAAACACTATTGTGCGAAATACCACACCTAACAAAAATTACTAAAGCAACCTAATTAAAACAGGAAAATGGAATAAAAAGAAATAAAACAAAGAAATGCAATTTACAAATGGAAGGGCTTCTCTCTCAGGTTCTCCCTCTCTAGAAAACTCACACGACTGTGTTCCCCGGCAACGGCGCCAAAAACTTGATGCGCGAATCTTAGCACACCGCTATAGGCGGTAGTAAGACTGCGGCACGAAACGGCAGTGTACCGATCGTTCAAGTAATATAAAATGGGAATGAATCCCCAAGTATCGATCTCAAAGGAACACAGTAAGGTGGAGTTTATTATCGAGGAAGGACTTGAGATTGAAGTCCTTTCGAGCGAATGGATGCGGAAATGGGGGATTTGGTTTGTGGAAAATAAAAGAAAACAACTTAAACTACTCCTATGCAATGCCGCTATGCAATGCTTCGCTTGGCGGGATAGAGACTAGGCAGGCCTTGAGCGCGCTGCGTCGCAAGGGCGGATGGAGGAGTAGGCAAGCGGAGTTGAACTGTGCAGGCCTTGAGCGCACTGCTTCGTTGGGCGAATGGATTACACGGGCCGCTATGCCACGCTTCGCTAGGCGGATGGAAGAGTAGGCAAGCGGATGGAATGGTTCGCACCGGCGGAGTCGGAATGGATTACACGGGCCGTTAGCACTGCTTAGCTTGGCGGATGGACGAGTAGTCTTACGGAATGAGGGTCGCAAGCACCTCTTCGACAAGCACGCCACTAGCAATTGCTAGTGCAGCACCGAACACGAAGGCGGAATGGAAATTAGATGGGGGCGCACCTCATAAACACATATGAATAATATAATCTCAAATAAATGAAATAGAAATTACATAACAAGATTCATTGTGCACATCGTCAAAATATAGAAGAGTCTAACCTAAACAATCATCAACATAAAGAAGGAAAAAAAGAGGGTAAAGGAGTCGACCACATCCGAAGCCTTGCCGAAGATTCACGGTTGGAATCGCTGGGTTGTCAATCCGCGTCCAAGCTCGGTCTTCAACTGCGTCCGAGGTAGAGGAGGGCTGTCACTTCCTCCCAATGGCTCGTCTTCTTCGTGTCACGATCCAATCTACTCCGATACACGATCTCCTTGCTCGACGTTGTCGATCTTTGGGCTAGAAACCTCTCCTTGAAGCTCTTGGATGATGGAGGAGGCCTAAGGGGCGGAGAACCTGCGGAAGGGGCGAAAACGGCGGAGCTGGGCGGAAGAATGCGGATCTCCCGACCTAATTCGCGAGCAGGAGTATTTATAGGCGCTGGAATAAACAGTGCGCACGGTCATTGGCGCACGACCAGTGGTCGTGCGCGCTGGAGTTCTGTGATCATGCGCATGCCTGGGTGGAGCCTGCACTGTAAGAAATTTATAAAATACCATGTTCGCATGACCAGTGGCGCACGACCGGTGGTCGTGCGCACTATCGTAGGTGGTCGTGCGCACTAGTCGAAACAGAACTCATAAAATTGATGTTAAGTGCGCACGAACAGTGGCGCACGACCGGTGGTCGTGCACACTATCGTAGGTGGTCGTGTGCACTGTCTGAGATAGAACTAAAAAAAGGGTTAAGTGCACACGATCAGCGGTGCACGACCAGTGGTCGTGCGCAATAGAACCAGTGATCGTGCGCAGTGTTCCTGTACAGAATTGTACCGGGAACACCTGCACGACTCCTGTTCCAGCACAACCACGAATCCAGCCACTGAAAGTGGCACTTAACAATACATGAAAACTACTAAAGAAGAAGAACATGAAATAACACCAAAAATGGGCCTAGAGGTGCACTTAGCATGGAGTATCAAATATAAGTGAAAACATGTCTAAAGTGAAGTGCATAGACTAGAAAATCGGCCTAGATGAGTCCATATATGTGTATATAATTGGGACTCATCAAGTACCTACCCTTTGGTAAGCCTCTAACTAGGTTATTCTTTGCTAGTTTACTAATGGTTTTGTAGTTTAGATGACCTAGTCTTCTATGCCATAATTCACTTTTATCAATAATTTTGTTGAATAAACAGACTTCTGTGGGTGAGGAGCTAAAGTCCACTACATATACTCTTCCTTTTCTAATTCCATTGAGTATTGTGGCACCAGTCTTGATATCAATAATATGGCAGAGTAGTGTGGTGAATTTTACCTCATACTTACCATTTTCATATATCTGACTTATACTTATCAGATTGTGCTTCAGTCCTTTAACTACTGCCACATTTTTGAAGGTGACTTTCCCTTCTTTGAAGTCTCCAAAGCCCCTGGTTTGGCCACTGCTAGAGTATCCAAAGGTCACTGATGGTCCAAGTCTATCCTCAAAGTTGATCAATAAATTTTTGCATCCTGTCATGTGCATGGAGCATCCACTGTCCAAGTACCACACCAGCCTGGAGATGTGATACATCTGCACATAAAGTTTTACACATTAGTTTGGACCCTGCTGAGCTGGGGTCCCTTCCTCCCATCAGTGAAAGAATTAATGAAAGAATAAGTAGGTTTTTCTGAATATCCTTCCTCCTTTAGGGGTATTGGTTAATCATACCAATTTTCTTTGGTGATGTTACATAAATAGTGGTCATAGTAAAAGGAAATGGATTGAGAGAGCTGTTTGGAAGAAGAGAAATTTCTGTCTGATTGGTTGCGTCGATATGGATTCGGCGTAGGTTTATGGTTGCATCGATATGAAATCGACGCTTTCTCCATTCTGCGTTTATTTTCATTCGAAGCATGAGAGAGGTTGCGTCGAGTAGGAGTCGACGCACTTTGGTGCAAGCGTCGATTAGAAATCGACGTGCGTTGATAAGAATTCGACGCATGTTTGACTCTTTTCTGAG
Source organism: Dactylorhiza incarnata (assembly GCA_033032865.1). Taxonomy (NCBI): domain Eukaryota; kingdom Viridiplantae; phylum Streptophyta; class Magnoliopsida; order Asparagales; family Orchidaceae; genus Dactylorhiza; species Dactylorhiza incarnata. Next base: position 4,877,295 of record JAWHQI010000141.1, on the reverse strand, counting down.
GATATTTTCCTAGGATTCCTTCATATGTAATGGGATTAGTTTTATTAAAGACAGTGGTTGTTTCTGGATTTTCCTGTGATCTTTCTCCTGTCAAATGACCTTCCCTAGTGAAGTGAATGGGATGTCTCCAAACAGATTTTCTAGGTGATTGAGTTTTTGGTTCTAAGTTAGCATTATCTCCTAGTTTTCTAAGTCTTTTAGTAAGATTTCTAGAGATGTTTTTGAGCTTCTGACTTCTTGATGCGATAATTCGGCAAGTGCACCGGTCGCGCAAGTAATAAATTTTGGGAATAGAATCCCCGAGTGTCGGTCTCTTGAGGAACACAGTAAGGTGGAGTTTATTATCGAGGAAGGACTTGAGATCGAAGTCCTGCGGTAGGCGGAATGCGAACGAAAGGGGCTTTGAGGTTTGCACATAAAAGGAAATACTACGCCTACTCCTATGCAATGCCGCTATGCAAAGCTTCGATTGGCGGGATGGAGACTAGGCAGGCCTTGAGCGCACTGCGTCGCAAGGGCGGATGGACGAGTAGGCAAGCGGAATGAGGGTCGCAAGCACCTCTTCGACAAGCACACCACTAGCAATTGCTAGTGCGGCACCGGACATGGTGGTGGAGCGGAAAATTAATGGGGGCGCACCTCATTGACACAAATGAACAAATTGATTTCATAAACATGAAATAAACAATACTAAACATGATTCATAGTGTTCATCATCTAGATAAAGAGAATACAACAAATATAACCACACAAGTAGAAGAAAAAGGCAAGAAATACGACCGAATTCGGAGTCTCGTCGTAGATTCACGGTAGGAAGCACCGGGTTGTCAATCCGCGTCCTAGCTCGGTCTCAACTGCGTCCGGGGTAGAGGAGGGCTGTCACACCTCCCAATGGACCCGTCTTCTCCAGCGATTTACCATCCGGCCACGTCTAATGCGAAGAACTTCTTCTTAAGCGATCAAAATGAGTGTAGAATCCCTTCCTTTAAGTCCTTGGATGATGGAGGAGGCCTAGGGGGTGAAAACCCTCTGAAAATGGCGAAAACGGCGGACTGAACGGAGCCAAAAGACGTAATTCCGACCTAATTCGCGAACAGGTCATTATATAGGCGCTGAATTAAACAGTGCGCACGGTCATTGGCGCACGACCACTGGTCGTGCGCACTGGAATTCTGCGATCGTGCGCACTGCCTGGGTGGGACCTGCAAGACACGAAATTTATAAAATAAAATGTTCGCACGACCAGTGGCGCACGACCGGTGGTCGTGCACACTATCGTCGGTGGTCGTGCGCATTAGACGAAATAGAACTCAGAAATTTAATGATAAGTGCGCACGAACAGTGGCGCACGACCGGTGGTCGTGCGCACTGGCGTTGATGGTCGTGCGCACTGCACCAAACAGAACTCATGAAAAAAGGGTTAAGTGCACACGATCAGTGGCGCACGACCAGTGGTCGTGCGCAATAGAACAAGTGATCGTGCGCAGTGTTCCTGTGCAGAATTGCACCGGAAACACCTACACGACTCCTATTCCGGCACAACCACAAATTCAGCCACTGAAGGTGGCACTTAACAGCGCATGAAAACTACTAATGACGATAAGCACGAAATCACACCAAAGTGGCCCCAGAAGTGCACCTAGCATGGATTATCAAATATAACCTATAACAGGGCTAAAGTGCGGTGAAATGACTGAATAGCGGCCCGGATGAGTCCATAAATGTGTATATAAATGGGACTCATCACACCCCCAGACTTACCTGTTTGCGCGTCCCGAGCAAACATATCCGGCGGAGTAGGAAAAGCATAGCTAACCAAAAAAATTGCAAACATGGAATAGAATGCGAAGTTTCCTACTAGTGTGCATAGAAGTTCATTAGAAGAAGTTTTTACATATGCTAGCTACTTTATAAAAGTGTAAATGCGTAAAAAGGAATTTATTTTTACTCAAAAATGGAATGTTGGTGAATCTCGTGGTCTCACGTAGTACGAAAGTAAGCTAGACGCGCAGGTGAATGTTACCCAAGACCGGAACTCGGAATTATCTCCGTGGAAATCCATCAACGTCGAGAACCATATGCTCGCCCGGTCACACTCTCTCCACGGCGCTAGTGAACTCACAAGACGAATCGATAGGACTTTAGGTATACATGAGGCTTGGGTTACGGTTTGGAATGCAAAGATAAACGTGAAGGCTAATCGCAACCCAAATGAGCACACAAAAGTGCTAAATCATAGCAGCCCCAATAATACACGTGTAACACACCCCCAGACATGACTTTGAAACCGGGTGTGCACACGGCCTACAACAATCAATACCAAAATATGCTTCAATTAAAGCGCTAGGGATAAATATATATATTTTTTTTTTTCTTTTTCTTTTTCTTTTCTTTTTATCCCCAAATTAATTAGCACAATTCTCAGCACAAAGACATTTTTTTTAAAACCTCCACATCAACACTGAAGTTACACATCACCGCACCGCATTGAAAAATTACAATTCATAAATGCTCTTAGCTTAATTTTTGGTTGCGATAATAGGATTAGCTTTTAGGCCTTGGTGAAGTATGGTGGGGCTGAATCAAAAGATCGAGTAGGCACAAAATAGGCTAGCAACGGTTAGTGTATAAGAGTGGTAGAACAAAGCTCAAGCTTGCCAAATAGATGGCCTATGTCACGCTCAATTTGCAAGTCATTCGCACCCATGCTTCGAGAGTCGCTTGGGGCAAGTTCTTAACCCCCGAGAAAGGTAATCCTTCCTCCCAACTCGAGCAACACGAACCTCACATTCGCCTACACACAATACCACGCTACCGCAAGATTCAACCACATTCACCATTTTGAGTAAAATAAATTAAAATCTACACAAATCTACAAAGTATAAATTAGAAGCATAAACAAAAACTAATTCTACTCAAATCCCTATGCAAACACGAGTATTCAACTAGAGCACTACAAGAGTCAACATTCCACTCCATCTTGCAATTATTTTGGCTAATACAGCACTTCCTACATCACATCCAAGAATTGAATATACTGAAGCATACAAACAAGCGAGTGCGCGCTAAAGTGGGTGCAGTGGTGTACAGTGAAGATGAACAATACTAAATAACTGAAATTAAAATACTTCTAGTATGCAAATGAGATGTGCACGTGCAGTGGGTAACATATAACGGCTCTCCCCCTGACTTAATCTAAACAATACAACATAATGATATGACAGTGAAAATCAAAATCGAAAGCTAGGGAAGAAGTTACCCAATGCTCAGCAAGTGAGCATACCAGAAGGTGCGTGGAAATCTGAAGCAAACCCGCCATTCAGAATTTGCAATGAGTACCTGCAGGGGTGAGCTCCACAAAAACAAAAGAAAAAGACAAACTACAATAAACTACAGCTAACTAAACATGATTAGAAGAAATAAAAATGTAGGAAAAGTAAGATAACTACTGGGGTTATTGTCCTCCCAGCACGACTTATTCAAATTGAAAACAGTTCTAGCTAATGGGTCTATGAAAAGAGAAGTGCACAGGTAACTGTTCTAATATGCGTGTCGGTAGCGGGTACCGATACGGCAACAGAACAGTCACGCCTCTACCCGAATATAAATAATACCTGCTCGTCACAGGTAGAGGGAATAAAAAATAAGAAGAGGAGGAATCCTCACTCAACTCACCAAAAATATCCTTGCCCAGCAAGGTATCATCTCCAGGGAGGCAGCAGGAGGAGAAGGAAATGAGTGGAGCTTCCTCTACGGAGGGGGGATCAACCTCCTCACATATGAGGATACACTCATCATTGACTTGAGCAAAAAGCTCCAAGTCCTCCTGAAGTACCTGTGAAGATTCAACCTGCACAGACTCAGATGAAGGAAGGGGATCAGGAAATAAAGAAGGCGAAAAACATAAATAATCGTCAATCGGGGGAGTGATCCCGGTCTCACTCCTATCAGGTTGGAGAAGTAAAATAAAGTTAGGATTGTCATCAATGCTACAAGATTCGGCGGGATCAACGGTGGCCAGGCTTAGGATTTGGACTTCCTCCACCGGTGCTGAGGAAAACTCCTCTTCACCTAGAAGGTTGTCCTCCTCCATAGGAATAGGCACAACACTCAGATCACCCACCTCATCCTGCGACACATCATCAACAATGTCATCGGAGATGAGTATAGCACGCACAACAGGAGAAAGAACCGAATCCACAAGAAGTGGTGGAGGCACATGGTGAATAGGCTCATCAATGTCGGTGCATAGATCAGCCGCACATCCGGTGACCATGTCCATGCCATACCCTTCAAGATGCGAAGGTGACAAAGACACATAACCGGATGTTGAAGGTGTGCCGCCAGAGTTAGGAGTTGGGACGATCCGGATATCCGGCTCGTCGTCTTCGTCCAATTGGCGAAGATACTCGGCACAGTCCTTCAGGACATGATCAGTGCTCTGACAAAACCGGCACTGCCTTGCGGGCTTCTTTGGCACAGCGGGAGCTGGAGCCGAAAAGAAGTACGACGGTAAAGGCTCAGCAGAGTAGCTATAAGACTTACGCGCACCATATGGAGTACCAGACGAAGTCGGTGCTCCATATGCTGGGCTATAAGAATTATGCCTACTATTCTCCATAGGGCATTCATCACTAGAGTGGGAGGTAGCTCCACACCAACGGCAACAAAAATTGAGATGTGCCCACATAGTGTGAAGATAAAACGATTCAAAAAGAAGAACACTATTGTGCGAAATACTACACCTAACAAAAATTTACTAAAGCAACCTACTATAAAACAAGAAAATGGAATAAAGAGAACAGAAATAAAATAAAAGATGTGATAGACAAATGGAAGGGCTTCTCTCTCAGATTCTCCCTCTCCAGAAAACTCACACGACTGTGTTCCCCGGCAACGGCGCCAAAAACTTGATGCGATAATTCGGCAAGTGCACCGGTCGCGCAAGTAATAAATTTTGGGAATAGAATCCCCGAGTGTCGGTCTCTTGAGGAACACAGTAAGGTGGAGTTTATTATCGAGGAAGGACTTGAGATCGAAGTCCTGCGGTAGGCGGAATGCGAACGAAAGGGGCTTTGAGGTTTGCACATAAAAGGAAATACTACGCCTACTCCTATGCAATGCCGCTATGCAAAGCTTCGATTGGCGGGATGGAGACTAGGCAGGCCTTGAGCGCACTGCGTCGCAAGGGCGGATGGACGAGTAGGCAAGCGGAATGAGGGTCGCAAGCACCTCTTCGACAAGCACACCACTAGCAATTGCTAGTGCGGCACCGGACATGGTGGTGGAGCGGAAAATTAATGGGGGCGCACCTCATTGACACAAATGAACAAATTGATTTCATAAACATGAAATAAACAATACTAAACATGATTCATAGTGTTCATCATCTAGATAAAGAGAATACAACAATATAACCACACAAGTAGAAGAAAAAGGCAAGAAATACGACCGAATCCGGAGTCTCGTCGTAGATTCACGGTAGGAAGCACCGGGTTGTCAATCCGCGTCCTAGCTCAGTCTCAACTGCGTCTGGGGTAGAGGAGGGCTGTCACACCTCCCAATGGACCCGTCTTCTCCAGCGATTTACCATTCGGCCACGTCTAATGCGAAGAACTTCTTCTTAAGCGATCAAAATGAGTGTAGAATCCCTTCCTTTAAGTCCTTGGATGATGGAGGAGGCCTAGGGGGTGAAAACCCTCTGAAAATGGCGAAAACGGCGGACTGAACGGAGCCAAAAGACGTAATTCCGACCTAATTCGCGAACTGGTCGTGCGCACTGGAATTCTGCGATCGTGCGCACTGCCTGGGTGGGACCTGCAAGACACGAAATTTATAAAATAAAATGTTCGCACGACCAGTGGCGCACGACCGGTGGTCGTGCACACTATCGTCGGTGGTCGTGCGCATTAGACGAAATAGAACTCAGAAATTTAATGATAAGTGCGCACGAACAGTGGCGCACGACCGGTGGTCGTGCGCACTGGCGTTGATGGTCGTGCGCACTGCACCAAACAGAACTCATGAAAAAAGGGTTAAGTGCACACGATCAGTGGCGCACGACCAGTGGTCGTGCGCAATAGAACAAGTGATCGTGCGCAGTGTTCCTGTGCAGAATTGCACCAGAAACACCTACACGACTCCTATTCCGGCACAACCACAAATCCAGCCACTGAAGGTGGCACTTAACAGCGCATGAAAACTACTAATGACGATAAGCACGAAATCACACCAAAGTGGCCCCATAAGTGCACCTAGCATGGATTATCAAATATAACCTATAACATGGCTAAAGTGCGGTGAAATGACTGAATAGCGTCCCGGATGAGTCCATAAATGTGTATATAAATGGGACTCATCACTTCTCCCATTTAGAGAGTCTTCAAAGACCTTTGCCTTTGCTAGCTCATTTTTCAGTGTTAGATTTTCTGTATAGATTTTATCTAATTCCTTTAGGCTAAGCTCATAGTTATTAGGGTTTAGGTTTTAGGGCCCCCATGATGTTCAGTTGCTGCTTGGGTACTGCATCATGGGCTGAAATTTTGCATAGTAGTATCTTTCCTACTACATCTGCTAGCAGTCTGTACTCCTCAGAAAAGTCTATTTTCTTTAGATGGATTGGTTTATCCTTTGAGAACTTCATAGTGGTTAGCAGATGCTTGATTTCATCAGGTGTGAGGTAGAGGTAGCAGAGGAGAAGGAGTTTTCTCTTTAGGTGGAGAAGGGATTTGTTCAAGAGGGGGCTGAATATCTGAAGGGATGTCCTCAAGTAGAGGTGTCTTCAGTTTGATGTAACTGGCAGAGAAGCCAGGAGAGTGATGATGAATTTCTTCCTCACATGGGATTGCTTTAATCCACACTTGTCCTCTCCAGTCATCAAAGTAGGCTGCTTCTTCCTCCCCCTGCACTTCTGTGTTCTTTACCACAGCAATCTCCCCCTGGGTATGTGGGGCATCTATTCTGAATGCTGAATCCACAGCATGTTCTCCTTCAGTATGGTAGGAGGAGGTCTCTTCTAAGTTTTTGTTGAAGGTGTAGTTAGAGAGATTCGAGAAGATTGGAGCCTATTGTAAGAAGAGAAGTTGGAGTAATACTTTAGAGATAATAAAATTTAGAGTTGAAGAGAAATTAATCCTGAGCTTTTAAGAGAGATAGATAACCTGACAAGGGGGGTTTCTGGAGCAACTCTCCCCCTGGTTTATATCCTGCATAAAGGATTTAAACCGTTCTGGCGATAGAGGCCATTCTTGAATGAGAGCATTAAGCTCAGGAAGAGAAGAAGAGAGGGTTGCCATTGAAAAGACTCCATCTCCTCCTAACTCTCCTGTTCATCCATCTCCTCCTCCTCCTCCTCAAAGAAACACTCCTTCTCTACCACCATCATCTACTCCACTAGTCTCTTCAACTCTCACAACTCCTACTCTACCTACCTCTTCTCAAACACCTGCTCAAACAACAGTTTCTCCATCTCTTCCTCCTCCTACTTTCTCATCCTCTCCACCTCCTTTATCACTCATACCTCATGTATCAACTAACTTCTCTCCAGCTTCATCACCACATCCACCACTCTCTCCTCATCACCAACCACAACATGAACCATCTGCATCCACTGAAGCTATCCTCACTCAGTGCATTGCATCAGCAGCTTAAACATTCCAAGCAATGTTGGATGAGCACTGCTCCCAGATTCATTCCTCCATCCTACACATGCACACCCAAATAGATGGTGTCAGTGCCTCTGTGCAAAGTCTGAAGAACTCTCTCTCTTCCTCAAGAGTTACTAAGTCTTTCTTAACCTCCTTGGCCAAGAAGGTCAAGAAGGGGGAGAAGCTAGATGAAGAGCAGCCCTCCAATCTTAAATCTCCCTCACACAAATCCCCTCCTTCTTCAAAATCTGACAGTCTTGCACTGCTCAAGATAATTGGAAATGAGAAAGTACTTGAGCTACATATTGAAGAACAAACAATAGAGGTACTCAAAATAGCAAGAGATGCAGCAAATCAAGTGGTACTATTACAAGGGGAGGCAAGCAGGGCAGAAAATGAAGCTGAAAAGGAAGATGTGGCAGATGGTGAGAAAGAAAAAGAAACTGAAACTCAGGGGGAGCTGGATACTGCTATGAATGAAGCTGAAAATGAAAAAGGACAGCCAGATGTTGTGTTGGCTGAAGTTGAAGCTCAGGTGGAGCCAAATGCTGTTTTAACTAATGCTGAAATAGAAATAGAAGGCTCTGAAGTTCCATTCCAGGGGGAGCACACCACTGTGACTCAGGGGGAGCTAAGGGTATAATCTGCTACTGAGAAAGAGCAACCCACCAAAGTATTCAAAAGAAAAAGAAAGACTCCTCCTACCCCTCCTGAATAATGATTGAAAATAATGCTGATATACTTTACCTTATAGTTCAATACTAAACATGAAGTCTGCTTATATAATTCTGGGAAGTTTGTTTATATGATTTCTCTTTCTAATTTCTCTTCTGATTGTTTGACATATTTCTGTTCTATATAATTGCCTTGCTGAAGTTGATTAAATGCTAGTACAATTTCCCTCTAAATATGGTTAAGACAAATAGGGGGAGATTGTTGGGAAAATGATTTCTCTTAACCCCTGAAAATGAGTTGAATATGAATTCCAAGAAAGGAAAATCAAGGTTAAGTAAATATGCGTCGAATAGTATTCGACGCAACGTCAAAATAAAGTCGATGTTTCTATCAGAATAAGTCGAAGTAGCTCCAAGCAGAATTCGACGTATCCTATGTCGACGTAGCTCTGACTTCTAGTCGACGTATCTTGAGAAGTCGACGCACCCTAGTCGACGCACCTTCCTTATTCTCCTCTCGACGTTCTGCCAGGACGAATTCGACGCCTACGTCGAATAGTAATCGACGCACGTCGATTTCTATGATTAATTCAAAAATCGCCAGATCTCTTTCCTTCTTTCATAGATCTGATTTATATGGAATCAAATTAGTCTTTATAGCCGTTCTGAATTATTCTTTTCCTCTAATGAATTCTTGGCTAATTTGATTAAATCCATATGGACACTATTTGAAATCAGAATGAATACTTTCCTTCTATAGATATAATTGTTATGGAAATTTCTCCTTCTTTCTAATACTCTGCCTGCTAATTGATTACTCTCCTATAGTGTTATTTTAATGAACAGAGCTATAAATAACAAGGTGGTCGGCAGAAAGCAAAGAAGTCATCCACCATTTTACATTTGAAAAAGAGGAAAAGCTCCCAAGTGAAAAAGAGAGAGAATTGAGAAATAGTGATGCAGCAAAGATCAAGCTTCCTTCTCCTTCTCACTCTGAAGCCATACTGCTGCAAACTCTGATAGCTCTCACAAAAGAGAGAAAAGACCTATAATCTCCTTCTCACTATAGAAGAGAGATTTCATTCACTACTTCTTGTGCTTCCAATCTTCTTGCTAGGAAGAAGATTCCTTCTTATCTTAAATACTTCTTCTTCTCTTTCTTATTTTCATTTTTCACATATTGTAAAAGCGTTTTTAGAATCTCTCTTCAAAAAATTCAGTTGTACTGGTTCTAAGAGTCTCCTTATCAAAAGACTCAGTTGTACTAGTAATCGACGCCCGCGTTAAGATGCTAGGGTTTCGTATCGACGTATGCGTCGATTGTAATCGACGTATGCGTCGATTTCACTTATTGAGTTGAGTCATCGACTATAACACCCCAAAGATCGTGGTTCAGCGAGGTAGGCGGAGTGGTAGTGCTGCGCTCGGGATAGGCTAAAAATTCCACATCAGGTCAATGCGCACGACCATTGTCCTCTTCGCGCACGACCAGTGATCGTGTGCCAATGATCGTGTGTAACCCGCAAGGAATCGGAGTTCTGTCTCGGCTTATCGCACGACCATTCTCCTCTTCGCGCACGACCAGTGATCGTGCGCCTGTGATCGTGCGCGCTGTTTATCTGCTCCACGATTTTGAGCGGAGGAGACGATCCGGCCGTCCAAATCCTTTGGAATTCGATCCAATGGCTAGGATTAGTTGCTGGAGGGTCTTAGGGCTTGTGAGAGGAGTTAAACCCTCATTCTTTTGAGGCTTTTCTCTCTCCAAACCTACAGGAAGAAGAAGGAGGCAAGGAAGAAGAAGTGAGATTCCGCCATTGACGGAGCTCCGGAGCTCCGTTTCGCGAGCCGTTTCCAGATCTGGAGAGTGCAGCCCGGTGCGGTCTTTTCCCTCCGTCTAGAATCTCGGATCCATGGCGAAAAAGAACGCTCCTAGGGTAACAATTCCTTCTCCCGTTGTTTGGACTTGTCTTTTGTCCTCTCCTTCATTTCTCTATGCTTGCATGAGGGATCCCTTTCACCAAATGGGTGAAGTGTAGTTCTTCGGAACTCCGGGTCGATTGTGTCCGTCCCCGGCATATTGCATGTAGAAAATCCGGTAGTCGTGCGGATTTAGGCATTTTGTGTGAAGCCTATTCGTGGCCGTGAGCCCGAATCGGTGATGCTTGGATTGCGACGTTGCATTTAGGTTAAGCCTAGAATGCGTACCGGAGAATGACTCCGTGAAATCGTCTAAAGTAGTGCGGGATTTAAGTGTAGGTGTCTTGTGAAGATCCTAACGAAAGCCCCATGCTTTGAGATTGGATGAAGGCAAACCTTCACCGCGAAATTGATGCGGAGCGTATTATACCTCCCTTATTTGAGTATTTATGAAGCCTAGATCCGTGTGAAGGGATTAGGTGCGTAGCTTATAATTATGTAGCACTTGAAAGTGCTAAACCCTTACGGGCCGAGGCGAAGCCGTACCCGCGTCGTGCGATAGATCGCGACGATTAGAGCACGGGCAAAGCTAAACCGAACCCGTTTCCATGCAGATCGGCAAGAGGTCCCTACCTCATGAAAGCCGTGCGATCATGGGAGAGGTCGTGGAAGGTGTTTTACCTAGACCGACCAAAAGCTCTTTTTCCCACCTAAGGCGATGGCCCTTACGGTGGAGTGTTTGTGGAATTGATGTTGTTAGCCTCATGCGGTTGTTTAGGCGGTTGTGGGGAACCTTCGGGTGAACCCAACTAACATCATGTGCATACCTAGGTTCCCTCCTTTTTGATGCTCAACCTAGAAGATTGAATGTGCTTGAAACCTCACCTTGTGTAGTTGCACTTTCTTTATTTAGTACTTGTGCTAGTATGGCTTGCTTGCAGGGTAGAATTTCTGCCACCCCGGGAAAGGGGTGGGGTCGTTATAATTTGGTCAGCTGTGCTGACCGTTACTTTGTTTGCCACCGCTTGGTGGAATGTTCTTATGCAGGTGCAGGTGAGCCTAGCGGGAAATAGCGGGCGGTGGCCCCTTTTGCTGAGTTGGCCCTTGAAGGCCAGCCTCCCTTTTTAGCTTTCTCATGTATTGCCGGCCTGCGTGCCGATGTATGTTTTGGGGTTTTAGTACATTTGTTGAATGTAAGGCCTTAAGGCCATAACTCTATTTCATGGTTTCATTCCTACGATAGTGGACAATTCTAATTGAAATGTTAAATCTTTATGCTTCCGCTAGTGTTTAGTATACTCTGCTGTAGTTTCTTTCTGTTTATCACCTTTTAACTCCTAGCTTGTGTGGTTAGTATGGCGTGGGGTCACGGCCGGACCTACTGTTATATTATTTGTACTGTGGGTGTTACAATTTGGTATCAGAGCTAAGGCGTCGATCCGTAGTTTAGCGAATTCGGGATGAATTCCTTTTAAGGGGTGGTGTGCACGGGATGTGCATTCACCTAAAACGACAAAAACTAATAAGAATGTCCACTTAGGAATGGCAAAACATACTTGTTTGCGGAACCTGAGCGTTCCATGATTGTTGTTTGCTATGTTTTCAGTCACTAAATTGTGTCTTACACGATTATAGGCGACTAGAAGTGGTGCGGGGCCGTCTCAACCCCGTAACACTGCTGAAAGTAGTGGGTCGGCTGAAGTGCCAGCGACCACTCCTCCTGCTGAGATGATCAGGTTAATCGCAGAAGATGTCTTCGCGATGATCAATGCTCAACCGCAAAGGCTTGCATAGCCTGCTACGCCTAATACAGATGCGGCCCCGGTGATCGAACCTGCAGTGGAACCTACGGTGGAACCGAGGGTTGAGACCCCTGTGCCAGTGGCTGCAGTGGAACCTGCGGTGGTGCAAAGGGTGGAGCGTCCTGTAGAGCGTGTAGTTGTTGCGCGAGCGCGTGATCAACAGCTGCAACACTTTCTAAGCTTCCATCCTCCAACTTTCTCGGGGACCGGATCCCCAACGGAGGTGGAGGACTGGCTGTCAACGGTTAGGAAGATTCTAAGGGCGACAGCAACAGAAGAAGTTATGATGGTCACTTTAGCCACCTTCCTCCTTAACGGAGAGGCAGAGCGTTGGTGGGCTGAGCAGGAAGTGCACAAGTTCGGAGGCAGGGAGATTACCGAGATCACGATAGCGGAGTTCTCAAAGTCTTTTCTTCAAAGGTATATTCCTTCTGCCCAACGCATTGCGTTGCAGAACCAGTTTCTGAAGTTAACTCAAGGCGACAGCTCAGTGGATGAGTACTTACACGAGTTCACTAAGCTGGGTCGTTATGCGGGGCCTATGATGGAAGACGAAGAGACAAAGACGAACAAGTTCTATGAAGGTCTTCGGGACGAGTTGAGGCTGCTCCTTGCAGGCCCTATGACGTTAGGTTTCTAGGTGATGGTCCAAACTGCCAGATCCCTAGAGTTGGACATGAAGAGGGTATAAGCAAAAGCTGTGGCAAAGAAACCTGAGTTTCATGTGCCGGTCTCTCAGTCCAAGTCAGAGTTCAGAAAGAACAAAAGGAAGTTCAAACCGGCGGAGCAAAACCGCTCAAATGTTTCGGGAGCAACGACTGTGCGGAGTCCTATCACGTGTTTCACCTGCGGGAAGGTGGGACACAAGTCCGCAGTGTGTCGAAGTGGTCCCCCGAAGGCAGAAAATCGAGCATTGGACTATGCTCGAGCTGCGGAAAAGGGTAAAGCTGCGGAGTCTTCGGCTTCCCAGCACATTACTCCGACTCAGCCGAGAGTCTACTCGCTTGGCCAGCAAGAAGCCATACGACAAGCTGATGTTGTCACAGGTATGAATCAAAAATTAGCTTTTGCATAGCTATTTGTGATTATACTGTTGTGCAACTGTATGTTTTATTCGTGTGCAATTAGGCTTTGTCCTAATTTTCAACTATCCGGCGAGAGCTCTATTTTATACGGGTGCATCGCACTCTTTTCTGTCCGAGGACTTCGTGGTGCGAATCGGAGTGCCATCTACCTTCGTAGAGGATAGATTAGAAGTAATGCTACCCAATGGATCTCGCATGTCTGCGGATAGGAAGAGCCGTGTGAAGGTGCGGATCAGAAATCAGGATTTCGATTTGGAAGCATCGTTATTACCGTTAGCTGAATTCGATGTGATCTTCGGCATGGACTGGCTCTCGGAGCAGCGTGCATGCATAGATTGCAATTCTAAGGAGATCACTCTGGGAAGGAACACCGATGGCGAAACCACGTTTGCCGGTATGCGAGGAGCGAGCAAGACGCTGATGTTTGCTTTCCAAGTGGTTAAGGCAGTGAGAAAAGGCGCCGAGTTGTTCTTCACCTTGTTGGAGACTTCGGAGCCAAAGCCCAGGTTATGTTATGTCCCAGTCGTAGCGGAGTACGCCGACGTGTTTCCTAACGAACTCCATGGGGCCCCGCCTCATCGGGAGATTGATTTCTGTATCGAGTTGGTGCCAGGTGCCAAACCTGTGGCCCGCTCACCGTACCGGATAGCGCCGAAGGAATTGGCAGAGCTGAAGGTCCAATTGCAAGAGCTGCTAGAGCAAGGCTACGTACGTCCAAGTTCATCGCCTTTGAGTGCACCGGTCCTCTTTGTGAAAAAGAAGGACGGGAGCTTGCGTCTATGTATCGATTATCGAGAGCTAAACAAGTTGACTGAGAAGAACCGATATCCGATTCCAAGAATCGATGATCTATTCGACCAGCTGGTTGGGTCGACGGTATACTCCAAACTGGACCTAAGGTCCGGCTTTTACCAACTGCGGATAAGGGAATGTGACATTCCAAAGACAGCGTTTAGTACCCGCTTTGGGCACTATGAGTTGACGGTGATGCCGTTCGGTCTGTCTAATGCACCGTCGGTATTCATGGACTTAATGAATAGGATGTTCCGTGAGTATTTGGATCAATTTGTGATCGTCTTTATCGACGACATTTTGGTATACTCTCAATCGGAAGAGGAGCATGTAGGGCATCTGCACGCCGTTCTGAGCACCTTGAGGAGGAGTCAGCTATATGCCAAGTTCTCCAAGTGCGAGTTTTGGCTACCGTCAGTAGCATTCCTTGGTCACGTCGTTAGTGGAGATGGAATTGCGGTTGATCCGTCGAAGATAGAAGTGATCCGAGCCTGGCCTTTGTTGAAAAATGTAGCGGAAGTCCGAAGTTTCTTAGGACTTGCCGGGTATTATAAGCGCTTTGTGGAAAACTTCTCGAGGATTGCACTTCCTCTCACTAAATTGACTAGGAAAGATCATAAGTTCGTTTGGTCACCCGAGTGCGCACGAGCTTTTGAAGAGCTGAAGAGCCGTCTGACCACGGCGCCCATTCTATGCTCGCCATGTGGTACGGAAGGCTACGAAATTTATAGCGACGCCTCAGGGAGTGGTTTGGGTTGTGTCTTAGTGCAGTTCGGTAAAGTAATTGCCTACGGCTCCCGGCAGTTGAAGGTTCATGAGAGGAATTACCCGGTCCATGATTTGGAGCTAGCGGCCGTGGTATTTGCTCTTAAGCTTTGGAGGCATTATTTGTATGGCGTGAAGATCGACATCTTTACCGACCACAAGAGCCTCAAGTACTTGCTGGATCAAAGGGAGTTGAATATGCGTCAAAGGAGGTGGTTGGAGTTCCTTGGGGACTACACCTTTGACATCAAATATACTCCTGGAAAGGGAAATGTAGTTGCGGACGCATTGAGTCGTCGGGCTCCCACTCAAGCAAATTGGATTTTGATGCACGATGAGCATCTAATCCGTGAGCTGGAAGAAATGGAGATCATTTGCGTTGATCGAAGAGCGTCTACTTCAGCATGCTTGAACTGGACGGAGGTTCAATACCACCTTGCCGACCGAGTTTGACAGGCATTGGAGCTGGATGAGAGCATGAAACGCTTTAAAGCGGAAACCGTTGACGGGTTAAACGCTGATTTCTCTTTTGAAGATGGCCTTATGTGGAAGAATGGCAGATTGTGCGTCCCAAACGTTGGTACTCTACGGGCGGTGTTGATGTACGAGGCTCATCATACCAAGTACTCTATCCACCCGGGAAGCACGAAAATGTACTTGGACATGAAGAAACTGTTCTGGTGGCCGGGTATGAAGAAAGACATTGCCCTCTACGTGGCCAAGTGTAACACTTGCGCGTTGGTGAAGGTGGAATGTCAGCGTCCCGGTGGATTTTTGAAGTCCTTGCCGATTCCGGAATGGAAGTTTGACGATATTTCGATGGATTTCGTGCACGGATTGCCGAAATCTCAGCATGGAAACGACGCCATCTGGGTGATCGTGGACAGACTGACAAAAGTATCGCATTTTATTCCGAACCGGAAGGATGATTCTGTAGAAAAGCTAGCGAAGCTCTATGTCGATAGTATTGTGCGGCTGCACGGTGTCCCTCGTAGCATCGTCAGCGATCGTGACGGGCGTTTCACATCGAAAGATTGGAGGCTTATCCATGAACTGTTGGGCACTAAATTGAATTTCAGCACGGCCTTCCACCCGCAAACGGATGGACAGACCGAGAGGACCAACATTACTATGGAGGATATGCTCCGAATGTGCGCTCTAGATTTTGGAAAGAAGTGGGAAGATCATCTCTATATGATCGAATTCGCCTACAATAATAGCTACCAAGCTAGTATAAAGATGGCTCCCTTCGAGGCCCTCTAAGGTAAGAAGTGTCGTACGCCGTTGTCTTGGGCGGAAACGGGCGATACTAAGCTATTGAAGCGAAAGGATGTTGAGGAAGCAACTTCGATGATCCGAACTATTCGTGAAAGGCTATTGATTGCCCAGGATAGGCAAGCAAAATATTACAACGCCAAGCATAGGAACCTAGAGTTCGCCGTCGGTGACCGGGTTTACCTGAAGATCAAACCGTTCAAAGGGGTATCAAGGATCCGACGCTTGAAAAAGCTCAGTCCAAGGTACTTAGGACCGTTTGAGATTGTGGAACGTATTGGTGATGCGGCTTATCGGCTTGCACTATCTGCAGAGCTGAGCGGTCTGCACGACGTGTTTCACATTTCAGTTCTGAGGAAGGCAGTGCAAGAGCCTACTCATATCGTTGTGGTTGGCAAAGTGCCGGTTGATAGTGGGTTGTCGACGAAAGTCAAGCCCTTACGCATCGAGGATACCGAGGTAAAGCAGTTGCGGAACAAGTCCATTCGGATGGTAAAAGTCCGGTGGGATAATTGCGGCCGAGAGGAGCTATCTTGGGAGAGAGAGCAAGCAATGCTTGCGGAGTACCCCGAGCTATTTCTCTCAGGTAAATTTTCTTTAAAAACTGTAAATTCCTGCTATTACTGTTTTCGAAATTTCGGGACGAAATTCTTTTAAGGGGGGTGGAGTTGTAACACCCCAAAGATCGTGGTTCAGCGAGGTAGGCGGAGTGGTAGTGCTGCGCTCGGGATAGGCTAAAAATTCCACATCAGGTCAATGCGCACGACCATTGTCCTCTTCGCGCACGACCAGTGATCGTGCGCCAATGATCGTGCGTAACCTGCAAGGAATCGGAGTTCTGTCTCGGCTTATCGCACGACCATTCTCCTCTTCGCGCACGACTAGTGATCGTGCGCCTGTGATCGTGCGCGCTGTTTATCTGCTCCGCGATTTTGAGCGGAGGAGACGATCCGGCCGTCCAAATCCTTTGGAATTCGATCCAATGGCTAGGATTAGTTGCTGGAGGGTCTTAGGGCTTGTGAGAGGAGTTAAACCCTCATTCTTTTGAGGCTTTTCTCTCTCCAAACCTACAGGAAGAAGAAGGAGGCAAGGAAGAAGAAGTGAGATTCCGCCATTGACGGAGCTCCGGAGCTCCGTTTCGCGAGCCGTTTCCAGATCTGGAGAGTGCAGCCCGGTGCGGTCTTTTCCCTCCGTCTAGAATCTCGGATCCATGGCGAAAAAGAACGCTCCTAGGGTAACGATTCCTTCTCCCGTTGTTTGGACTTGTCTTTTGTCCTCTCCTTCATTTCTCTATGCTTGCATGAGGGATCCCTTTCACCAAATGGGTGAAGTGTAAGATTCCCTCAAGTTCTTCGGAACTCCGGGTCGATTGTGTCCGTCCCCGGCATATTGCATGTAGAAAATCCGGTAGTCGTGCGGATTTAGGCATTTTGTGTGAAGCCTATTCGTGGCCGTGAGCCCGAATCGGTGATGCTTGGATTGCGACGTTGCATTTAGGTTAAGCCTAGAATGCGTACCGGAGAATGACTCCATGAAATCGCCTAAAGTAGTGCGGGATTTAAGTGTAGGCGTATTGTGAAGATCCTAACGAAAGCCCCATGCTTTGAGATTGGATGAAGGCAAACCGTCACCGCGAAATTGATGCGGAGCGTATTATACCTCCCTTATTTGAGTATTTGTGAAGCCTAGATCCTTGTGAAGGGATTAGGTGCGTAGCTTATAATTGTGTAGCACTTGAAAGTGCTAAACCCTTACGGGCCGAGGCGAAGCCGTACCCGCGTCGTGCGATAGATCGCGACGATTAGAGCACTGGCAAAGCTAAACCGAACCCATTTCCATGCAGATCGGCAAGAGGTCCCTACCTCATGAAAGCCGTGCGATCATGGGAGAGGTCGTGGAAGGTGTTTTACCTAGACCGACCAAAAGCTCTTTTTCCCACCTAAGGCGATGGCCCTTACGGTGGAGTGTTTGTGGAATTGATGTTGTTAGCCTCATGCGGTTGTTTAGGCGGTTGTGGGGAACCTTCGGGTGAACCCAACTAACATCATGTGCATACCTAGGTTCCCTCCTTTTTGATGCTCAACCTAGAAGATTGAATGTGCTTGAAACCTCACCTTGTGTAGTTGCACTTTCTTTATTTAGTACTTGTGCTAGTATGGCTTGCTTGCAGGGTAGATGAAAGTATCTAGTTGCGGCCTAAATCACCTAGAGGGGGGTGAATAGGTGGATTCTATGTCTTAAAGCGGAATTAAAAAATTAACACAGAAAAGCAAACAAACAACCACAGCACAGACACAAGGATTTTATAGAGGTTCCCCGATGTGGGTAGTCCTCTTTCCCGCCTCGCCTATCTAGCACTTCGAGGCTAGACTCGGCTACTTCACCAAACTCAGATTATAACTAATCTTACACCTCGGAGTTAAAAACTCCTACAACTCGGAGTATAACAACTCCTACAACTCGGAGTAAAACAACTCCTACAACTCGGAGTATAACAACTCCTACAAAAGAAAATATAGGGAAACAAAATATTTCTTCTTAACCTCTAAAGAGATTAACTTCAGATCTTGAAAACAGAGTCTTCTTCTCAACCTTGAAAGAAAGCTTGGCACTAGAAAGATGAGAAGAGAGAAGACTTGGCTAACCAGATCTGACCAGGCCCTTTGACTTGCTTGAAAGAATCTTCAATAAAGTGAGCAGCACTAAGATCAAAGGCCTTCTTCTGAGAAATCTCTAATCACAAAAGTTAGATCTCAGAATTCTTGTTCAGCAAAAGAGGAAGAGAAGAAGGACTTTTTGCTTTTTCTTTTCTGAACTGACGGCTGAAGAAGGTTTTTAGGTCGATTCTTTTTGATGGATAATTTTGCCCTAAAATAATGACATATTTATAGGGAGGACTTCAACGGCTCTTGCGACAAAGAAGGGAGAGGCGACACGTGTACTGATCATGTCGGCTAACCCTAATTTTCAAAAACGAAACGAGGATAAGAAATCCGTCTGTCCGTCATTCGTCGGGATTCGTCGGGAGAACACGAGAGCATCCGACGAATTGACTTAGCTGCAGAGTTTTCCTCAGAACCTAGACAAGATTGACCTCTGTCAGCATTCGTCGGGATTCGTCGGAATGACCCGAGTCATCTCGACGAATGGACTTGGCTTCAGAAAATTCTTCACAACCCAGCAAAAATGTCCTCTGTCAACATTCGTCGGAATTCGTCGGAATGACCCGAGTCATCTCGACGAATGGACTTGGCTTCAGGAATTTCTTTAACACCCAGCCAAACTGTCCTCTGTCAACATTCGTCGGGATTCGTCGGAATGACCCGAGTCATCTCGACGAATGGACTCAGCAAACATTTTCTTTTCTTCTGAAACCCTGCTCCACTCCACAACTTTGAACACCTTCAGTTAAGTATATGAAGTGCACCCCAAAAGAGAGATTACACATGGACCAACACTTTGTTCTATACAATGAGGGATTACATTGTTTAGAACTGTGTTTGGTGATCCATTGCAACCTGACTTTGGTATGCACTTAGCATTACGACCTGTCATAACACATCTAAACAAAAGTCATCAAATACAAATACAATTCACTTTAGTTTACTAGGGGACATCTTCAAATCAAGGTGATTGTAGACACAATACCCAACAGTAGAATTTCCGCCACCCCGGGAAAGGGGTGGGGTCGTTATAATTGGTCAGCTGTGCTGATCGTTACTTTGTTTGCCACCGCTTGGTGGAATGTTCTTATGCAGGTGCAGGTGAGCCTAGCGGGAAATAGCGGGCGGTGGCCCCTTTTGCTGAGTTGGCCCTTGAAGGCCAGCCTCCCTTTTTAGCTTTCTCATGTATTGCCGGCCTGCGTGCCGATGTATGTTTTGGGGTTTTAGTACATTTGTTGAATGTAAGGCCTTAAGGCCATAACTCTATTTCATGGTTTCATTCCTACGATAGTGGACAATTCTAATTGAAATGTTAAATCTTTATGCTTCCGCTAGTGTTTAGTATACTCTGCTGTAGTTTCTTTCTATTTATCACCTTTTAACTCCTAGCTTGTGTGGTTAGTATGGCGTGGAGTCCCGGCTGGACCTACTGTTATATTATTCATACTGTGGGTGTTACATCGACGGTGCGTCGATTAGAAGTCGACGTGACTTTTGATTTTCCTGAAGAGTTTTAGGTGTTTATTTCTTTTTATCTCTTCCTAGTTCTAAGTCAGTCTTGGACTAATTTTTACAGATAGTTTGATTGGTTGTGCCAACATTGTTTGGCAAGGTGGCCAGTTTTGTTACATATATGGCACTTGATTATCTTATTCTTATGATAATTTGAGTTTAGAGAAGGATAGAAGGGTTGATTAGGATAGAAAGTTTGGTTAGAATGGGAATTTTGGTTACCAGGTTTAGGGTAGAAATTTTGGTTGGGATAGGGGTGTTGATTAGGATGGAAATCATGGTTAGGATGAATGGATCCTGAATGGGAATTATAGAGGGTTTTTGGAGGATAGACATTTAAGTTGCTCTGATTTTTTGTGCGTCGATATCTATTCGACGCATGTTGATAGGTGCTTTGATTTATATTCGGCGCTTTCTCCCGATAGCGTTGATCTGATATCGACGCATGGAAAAAGTTGCGCCGATTGGAAGTCGACGTACTTTTATTCAAGCGTCGAGTAGAGGTCGAGGCATCAGAGAGGTTGCGTTGAGTAAAAGTTGACACACTATCATTCATGCGTCGATATAAAGTCGACGCAACTGTATCTTCATACATTTTCTTTTTCCCTTTTTCTGATTTTGTTCTTTTATGTATTGTTTCTTTTGGCTTAGTTGCTTCTTCAGATGAAGTTTGAGAGTCATTAGCTAAATAATATGATGTTTCATCAAATTGCTTTATTTCCTTGAGGGAGTCTTCTTCCTTATTTAGTGAGTCTTTTTCTTGGTTTGATTTGATGGGTTTTGTGAATTTTACAGGGATCATCCAAGCAGGTTTGTTGGATGGAACTTGGCTGGTTGAGGGATCAGCCCCTTGACCAAGATTTTTATGTCACCTTGTTTGTTGTTTAGTGATTTCCTTGAGAGTTTGGCTTCTCATTTTTATTGATTCTTCAAAAGCTTTTGCCTGGGATACCTTATCCTTAAGGAGCTGGTTTTCTATTCTAGCCCTTTCTACCTCCTTTTCTATGATGTTAGCCCTTAATTCATAATCTTTAGAGCATTTAACTTCTCTATTTCTCTGGTTTTTAGCCACATTAATTTGTTCTTTTAGATCTTTAATTTCTTGTGTAGCTTTTAGTTGATCTAGACACATTCCCATAAAATCATTTCTGAAGTTATCACTTTGAAAATCTATTTCATCAAACATGCTTACCTCATCCTTATCCTCAGATTCCTCTATGAGAATAAGGCTATCTTCTTCTTCATCTTCAGAAGATATGCTTTCTTCTGATCCTGTCTCACTCCATGATTTAGCACCATCATCATTCTTTGAGCCTTCAAGGGCCATCAAGCACAGATCTTCTTGCTTAGGCTCTTCATTGTCACTCTTAGAAGAGGAGCTGTCCTCAGAGTCTGTATCACTCCAGGCTTCTGCTATAAAGCCTCTTTCTTTCTTCTTCCCCTTTTTCTTGAGATCTTTCTTTTTCAGATCTTTCTTTGTCTCAGCATTTTCTGGACATTCTGGAGCAATATGTCCAGGTTTCCTACAAGAATAACAAATAATTTCTTTAGTAGGAGTTTTGTCATACCTTGGTTTTGACTCTCTCCTTCTTGATCCATCTGTCCTGACCCATTTCTTGAATTTTCTGGCTAGGAAACTGAATAGTTCTTCTTCAGTGATAGAGCTTCCTTCTTCAGTTGCTTTTAATGCAATGTTCCTGTCTTTTGAAGAAGTTGGAGTGTTTTCTTTTCTCTTATTCTCTTCTCTGGTTTTCAGCAGTTGCTCATAGGATCTGAGTTTTCCTAAGAGAGCATCTGTTGAAATTTCTCTTTGTCCTCTTGTGTCTCTTATTGCCCATATCCTTGAGTCCCATGAACTTGGGAGACTCATCAGCAATTTGTCATTGATTTTTGTAAGAGAGATTTCTCAATCCAAGTCCCTTAGTTGATTGATGATCAGACTAAATCTGTCATACATCTCAGAGATGCTTTCTTCATTCTTCTTTTGGAAGTTCTCATATTGAGAGATCAATAGAGCCTTCCTATCTTTTCTTTCATCAGCACTTACTTCTACCATCTTTATGAGAGCCTCCCAAATTTCTTTGTCTGATTCACAATCAACAACCCTTTGAAAGATTTCATCAGAGAGGGTTGAGACCAGAATATTTACAGCTTTTGCATCACATGTTCCTGCCTTCTTCTCTTCAACTGTCCACTCAGCCTTTAGGACAAGTTTTTGAGTCACTTCACCACTTGAGTATTTTCTATAAGGCTTGGGGGGGACCTGTCAAGATAACATTAAATAAATCTTCATCAATAGAATTCATATAAATCCTAATTCTTGTTTTCCAAACTGCAAACTTCTCAAGATTGCACATTGGTGGTCTGGTGGAAGCATAATCTTTGCTGCAGCACTATTTCTCAATTCTCTCACTTTTTCACTTGGGAGCTTTTCATCTTTTTCAAATGTAAAATGGTGGATGACTTCTTTGCTTTCTGCCGACCACCTTGTTATTTATAGCTCTGTTCATTAAAATAACACTATAGGAGAGTAATCAATTAGCAGGCAAAGTATTAGAAAGAAGGAGAAATTTCCATAACAATTATATCTATAGAAGGAAAGTATTCATTCTGATTTCAAATAGTGTCCATAATGGATTTAATCAAATTAGCCAAGAATTCATTAGAGGAAAAGAATAATTCAGAATGGCTATAAAGACTAATTTGATTCCATATAAATCAGATCTATGAATGAAGGAAAGAGATCTGGTGATTTTTGAATTAATCATAGAAATTATCGTGCGTCGATTACTATTCGACGTAGGCGTCGAATTCGTCCTGGCAGGACGTCGAGAGGAGAATAAGGAAGGTGCGTCGACTAGGGTGCGCCGACTTCTCAAGATACGTCGACTAGAAGTCAGAGCTATGTCGACATAGGATACGTCGAATTCTGCTTTGAGCTAATTCGACTCATTCTGATAGAAACGTCGACTTTATTTCGATGTTGCGTCGAATACTATTCGACGCATATTTACTTAACCTTGATTTTCCTTTCTTGGAATTCATATTCAACTCATTTTCAGGGGTTAAGAGAAATCATTTTCCCAACAGATAACCAATCAGAAAACTCAAATAATCAAGCCGTGCGACCATAACCTGACTTTACATAATTGCCTTGCAAGACAGAATAGCAAGTCGCAAGAAAATCAGTTGATAGACCGTGCGATTAATATTTAATCCAAACGATTTATATGACAGCTTTGTATAGTATTAGCTGACAACCCGCACGGACTGTATATAATTTGTCCGATTAGTAGCTTTGACACTTGCAATGAGAATCATAATTGCCTTGTGACATTTTAATGATATCCTGTTTATTTCAAACCGTCAGTCTGAAAACCAGACCGCATGACATCTTTGGAACCTGCTTATTTTAGACCGCCCGATTTAATAACCAGACTGCCCGATAATCCTGGTACCTGCTTATTTCAAACCGTCCGGTTTAATAACCAGACCGCATGACATCTTCGGAACCTGCTTATTTTAGACCGCCCGGTTTAATAACCAAACCGCCCGATAATCCTGGTACCTGCTTATTTCAAACCGTCCGGTTTAATAACCAGACCGCCTGATAATCCTGGTACCTGCTTATTTCAAACCGCCCGGTTTGAGTATCAGGTCGGCCGGTTTGTGATGTTTATAAGAGTCCTGCTTTTTTCTCCAAATGGTCTATAATGACCATATAAGATGAAATAATTCCCTGTAACGTAATAAAAGATGACTACAGACTCAGATGACCAAGTGGGAAGGTGGGCCTAGGCGGCGAACATTGCTTTCCTCAAGTGGTCATAAGAGCTGTAGAAATAAAGAAAAAGACAAGTACAGACCCAGATGACCAAGTGGGCAGGTGGGCCTAGACGGCGAACATTGCTTTCCTCAAGTGGTCATAAGGGCTGTAAGCGACTCGACTGCTCTCTTGCCTAGGGCTACAAGCCGAGTTGATCAATTGGGCAGGTGGGCCTAGGCGGCGAACATTGCTTTCCTCAGAGAGATCAACTCAGTTGTGGGTCCCGCTTAGGCATCGCTTGAGAGTACCTAGGAGTATTCGATGGTCACAGACTAAGATGATCAGTTGGGCAGGTGTGGTTGTGCCGCGGGGGCTATACCGACATTGCTTTCCTCAGAAAGATCATCAAAGCTGCAACTATATCCCTCTCGGGGCATGATAGAGCCAACATTCACCTAGACCTCCCTTGATGCAGGGGTGTGTTGGATATCAGCCGGGATCCAAGGTTCAGTGAGGTTGATATATAAGAAAAATGTAAAAAGGAAACATCAGACAGGGAGAAGTGTCAGTATGGGGCTTCTTATTGAAATATCTAAAAAAATTGCAGGAAAGTGAAGAAGACATTTTAAGGATAGAACCGTTTGAGATCATCACCGCTCCAGGTGCGTGAGATGTCTTCTCCTTCGCTTATTTGGAGGCGGTAAGCCCCACTTTTTAGTACCTCCTTGATGATGAAAGGTCCAGCCCAATTAGGATTTAGCTTCCCGACATTGCCTGTTCGGGCTGCTGCATCAACCTTTTTTAGCATAACGTCGCCGACCGCAAAATGCTTTACCCTGACATTTTTATCAAAGTACTTTGACATCCTTCTTTTAACTTCTTCTTGTCTGATTGTTGCCTCGTCCTGAAGTTCTTCGATCAGATCCAGACTATACTTGATAACCTCATCATTGTCTTCTATCCACGCTTCTCCTCCCTCTTTTGCATACACAACTCTTGGAGTGACCACCTCAAATTCTATAGGCACAACAGCTTCCGAGCCATGAGATAATTTGAATGGTGTCTCCCCAGTAGCTGAAGACGGGGTAGTACGAAAAGTCCAGAGGATGGAAGGAAGCTGATCTGCCCAATTTCCCCTTTGATTCAAAACTCTTTTCATCAGGAGCTACTGGATTTGCCTGTTTGCCGCTTCTACTTGGCCATTTGTTCTTGGATGATGTACTGAGGCAAATCGAAGATCAATTCCCACCTGATCACAAAAGTTTATCATCTCCGGATTATTGAACTGTGGACCATTATCAGTGACAATTGCTAGCGGAATTCCATGCCGGCAGACTATTTCTCCCCAGATGAAGTTTCTGATAATTTGGGTTGTAGTTCTTGCCAGTGCTTTTACCTCAATCCACTTGCTGAAGTAGTCGATCATCACAATGATAAAACGACGCTGGCCGCTGGCTATTGGGAAGGGTCCGATAAGATCCATCCCCCATACTGCGAAGGGCCATGGCGCAGTTATGGATCTGAGTGACTGAGCAGGCAAATGCTGAAGAGGAGCAAACTTTTGGCACTGAACACATCGCTTGGCAAATGCTTCAGCATCCTTTCTCATGGTTGGCCAAAAATACCCCTGCCTTAAGATTCTTTTCTCTAGAGTCTTCGCTCCCGAATGACTACCGCACTCCGCAGAATGAACTTCCTGAAGTATGGTTGGGACTTCATCCTCCGAAACACATCGTGCTGAGGGAGAGATCAAAGTTTTTCTGTAGAGAACTCCCGCTATCAGATAATAATACGCCGCCTTCCTTTTGAATCTTCTCCGATCTTTGATGGAATGATGGAACTCCCCCTTTGATAGAAATAGCTCGTAAGGGTCCTTCCACGAAGGATTATGATCAATTTGCATGAGTTCTGCCTCATCTGTTGCCGGATGAAAAAGTTCAGAGGTCACTCCCCCGGATGGAAGACCGAACTTTGACAACTCATCTGCCTCCTCATTTTGTGTCCTTGGAATATGCTCGATGATGAATGACTTGAATCTTCCAATTTCCCTTTTGGCCAACAGCAGGTATTTCCTGAGAATTGGCTCCCTTGTCTCATAATTTCCCAAGACCTGAGAGGCCATCACCAGTGAATCAGTTCTAACATGTACATGTTCTATGCCCAGCTCTTTCGCAAGCCTCAGCCCAGCCAAAAGTGCTTCATATTCTGCCTGATTATTTGTAACTGAAAAGAAGAATTTGATAGCTTGCTCCAGCCTGATGCCATTTGGACTGATCAGAACTACCCCGGCTCCCACGGAGTTTCTGCCAGAAGCCCCATCCACATAAATGATCCAATCCAAAGGAGATTGCACTACCTGTTCGGAACTAGGTTCTGCTGTATCTACCAAGAAGTCTGCCAAGATTTGCGCCTTGATCGTTGTTCGAGGGATGTATGATATCTCAAATTCACTTAGTTCAATAGCCCATTTTGCCAACCTCCCTGAATGATCTGGCTTTTCAAGAATATTTTTTAAAGGATGATCTGTAATAACTTGGACGGAATGAGCCTGAAAATAAGGACGAAGCCTTCGCGCAGACATAACCAAGGCCAAGGCCAGTTTTTCCAAGATCGAATATCTGGTTTCTGCATCTTTAAGAATGTGGCTGACATAGTATATTGGAAACTGCCTCTTCTTTTCTTCCCGAACGAGGACAGAACTCACCGCATCTGGTCCGACTCCCAGATATAAGAATAGCATTTCTCCCTCACGGGGACTTTGGAGTAGTGGAGTCGAGGTTAACTGTTCTTTCAGCTGCTCAAAAGCCTTGTTACACTCCTCGCTCCATTCAAACTTTGATCCCCCTCGCAGTGTTTTAAAGAATGGGGCACTTTTATCTCCGGATTTGGAGATAAACCTGCTCAATCCTGCCAATCTTCCCCCAAGTTGCTGAACTTCTTTAGTATTTCGAGGAGGAGTCATATCAAGGATGGCCTTCATCTTGTTTGGATTCGGTGCAAGGCCATTAGGAGTTAAGAGATGCCCAAGAAACTTTCCCTTGTTTGCTCCAAACACACATTTCAACAGGTTTAGTTTTAACTTGAACCTCCGTAGAGTAGCGAACGTCTCTACGAGGTCTTTCAAGTGCAATGAGAATGTTTTACTTTTTAGAAGGAGGTCATCAACTTAAACTTCAAGATTCCTGCCTTTTTGATGCTTAAAGACGGTATCCATCATTCTTTGGTATGTTGCGCCCGCATTTTTAAGACCGAAGGGCATTACGAGATAGCAGTAACACCCATCGTTCGTGATAAATGAAGTATGCGGGATGTCAGGTTTGTGCATTGTAATTTGATGATACCCTGAGAAAGCATCCAGAAAACTCATAAAGCCATACCCAACCGCGGAATCAACTAAGACATCTATCTGAGGCAAAGGGTAGCAATCTTTAGGGCACGCTTTATTAAGTTTGGTGAAGTCCACGCACATGCGCCACTTCCCACCGGATTTCTTAACCATTACAACATTCGACATCCACGTGGAATATTGAATTTCAGAAATAAAACCCGCTTTCAGGAGTTTGGAAACCTCCTCTCTGATGGGCAATGCCAGCTTGGTCACCACTTCTCTCTTCTTTTGCTGGACGGGCTTGAACTCAGGAGATACGTTTAGATGATGACAAGCCACGTCTGGATCCAATCCTGGCATATCCTCCGCTGACCAAGCGAAGATATCCAGATTCTCCAACAAGCAGGAGATTAGCTCCACTTTCTCCTCCTCTGGCAACTCAGCGTTGATGACCAGCTTCTTTTCTGCCCCTTCAGCAATAGGAACTTCTTGGGTCGCTTGGGCAGGTTCCAAGTGAGCCCCTTCTCGATCTTTTCCTTCCTCGAAAGCCCCTGAAGACTCAGCAATCTCCAAAACCTCAGCCACGGCCTCGGGAATTGGAACGTCGGTGATCATGTTGACAGTTCGGACGTTGCACTCCCGAGCCACCTTTGGGTTGCTTCTGACCCGATACTACTTTCCTTCGGCAGCGAACTTGAGGGCAAGGTGAAAGGTAGACACTACTGCCCTATATGCATTGAGAATCGGCCTCCCGAAGATGGCACAGTAGTTGCTCGGGTCATCCACTACCACGAAATTGATTAACTTTATTACTCCTCCAAGAGAGACCAGGAGCTTTACTGAACCCTCTACTTCCTTCTTCTCCCCAGAAAAACCGTAGAGGGGCCCGTCGGTGGAAAGCAAAGGCTTTCCAGTCTTCAGGGCCTCAAAAGTCGGGCGGAAAAGGAGATTGACGGAGCTGCCGGTATCAATCAGAATCTTGTGGACTGTATAGTTTTCAATGACGGCCTTGATGACCACCGCATCGTCGAAAGGATTGGCATTGGGGGGAAGGTCATCCTGACCAAAGGTGACAATAGTGCTTTCGGGAGGAGAACTTGTAGTGGCTGCTACTTCCTGCTTTAAAACTCTCGCGATGCTGGATTTGCGAGATGATTCCGCTCCAGCTCTTCCATGAATACAATAGATGTCCCCTAAGGGGCCCACATCATTGACTTCGACGCATTTGGTAGAAGGATGGATGTCACCATAGCAGCCGGCGTCTTCGACGTTGGCGCATTCCCAGGTTACTTCTACTGTTTCTTTCTCTTTTCTCTTCTCGGGAATTGGCTCAGCAATTGCATCTTTCCGAACTAGACCCCGGAGCTTTCCTTCTCCAAGGAGTCTCTCTATAAGCAAACGAAGGGCCCGACAGTCTTTGGTTAGATGCCCCCCCTTCTTTATGATATTCACAATAAAGGTTCGGATTTCGACTGTGGATATCCGACTTCAGAGGAGCAGGCCTTTTGAAATCTGGCCTCTTTTGCAGAATCTGGACCACTTCGTCCATGGTGACGTTTAAGGGAGTGAAGGACTCTTGCGAGTCATCATATTGAGTGGATGGAATGACTGTAGGTGGCTGCGTGGTATACTGTTGTAAGTATACCGGCATGATTTGCGGAAGAGGACGGATGGAGCGGGAGCGATGGCCAACGGTGGTTTCTGATCTTGAAACCGCTGATGGCCCATGAATGGTTGCTTATTTTTGTAGTTTCTCCCCCTTTGGGAACGGGGTTCAAAGTGGGACTGATTCGATGGCGGATGATGGAAGGACAGATTTGACTGCTCCTTGTCGCTTACCAGCTTTGCGACGTAGCCCGGATTGCTCTTCTCTCCTCTGATAAACATATTTGTCAAACTTATCATTTCCTGATAAGTCCTAGGCTCCCTTATATTTGCTTCAAATTTTAGGGGGCCCTCTCTTAGGCCATGGATGAGGGCGACCCCATACAGCTCCGGATCCACATTTTGGACCTCCATGATCTCTTTCTGGAAGCAGTCTACGAAACGAGCCCACGTCTCGTCTTCCCGCTGTTTTATATCAAAAAGGGCCGCCGGGCCACTTTTTCTCTTCTTTGAGGTAGAGAATCTTAGCAGGAATTCCCTTCGTAGCTCAGCGAAACAACGGATTGACCTGGGGTGCAACTCATAAAACCACTCCCTTGCTTGTCCTTCAAAGGAGGTTACAAGAAGCTTGCACTTAGTTGCATCAGTTAAGATTCTAAGAGCGATGGCTGACTCGAAGGCTTGTAAATGAACCGTGGGATCAGTCTCCCCGTTGAAAGCTGGCAGGCGAGGCTCTCTGAAATTATTAGGGGCTGGTTCCCCTCGGACTTCGTCCACAAAGGGAGAAGTTTCTTCCATATCTTCATATAGAGGAGCAGGATAATAAGTCGCCGGAACTGCGGCTAATCGCGTGCAAGCCGCTTGGTAAGAGGATCGGGCCACAGCTTCTGACGGGTAGGAATGACGGGCCGCGCCTTCTTGCAGGTAGGAAACGTGGGCAGCATGAGAAGCCGCCCCCTGGAAGTCGAGGACCCGAGCCGGCATGCTGTGCGCGGCTTCCTGATAGAAGTTTTGCCTAGCCGCAAAGCCTTCTTGCTGGGGCTGGAAGTTAGCGGCTTGTGGTAGCGGGTAAGGAGGAGGTGGAGGAGGGACCGGGGTCACCGCCTGATTAGCCGCGGCTTGCTGTGGAACTAGCCGCTCGGTTAGCATTGCTAAAGTCTGACTGATCGCTTCAAGTCGCTGATCAGTGGCCCTCTGAGCCCGTTCGGCTTCTCTTCTTGATTGCTCCAGGGCTTCCCACAAAGAGTCCTCGCTGTGATCGGAGCGGTCTCCAAGGAGGAACTGACGGTCTGACATTGTAGTGAGGATTTCACCGACAATCCGCGATCTGAAGGTCACGTGTTTCTGTTGAGTCCGAAATCACACCTCCGAAGGAAATCGGAGGCTGCGGGTTGCCGGTTACTTTTTAGGTGTGGAAAATGAGACCGCTAGCAGCGGTCAAGGCCAGACTTCGCCCGTCACGGCGAATGCCACTCCTATGATGGGCTTTCATTTGATTAAAATGAGGCGGTTACAACGGTTACAAGTGCAGGAAAAGAGAAGCCGGCCGGTCAGACAGTCCGCAAGATGGGAAACTCGAGACCGCAGCTCAAACAAGCGAGCTCCTGGATTCGAGTGTGCGTGTCTTGGGAATAGTGCTGCCCCCTATTTATAGGCTCGGGGGCCTGCCCGAACGGGCAGGGATAAAATAACCGCTTGCCCGGGTACAGGAGAAACGGGCAGGCGGTGATGGGATACACAAAGAAGGAAAGAAAGAAACCGCGCGGCTTGGCGGCTTGTCCTTCCGACCTGTCTGACCAGAGGCTGAGGATGACGCGACCAAGGTGACGATGTAATCCGAGTGGTCTCCGTCCTTAGACCGCGGCTTGTTCTTTTGATCTCGAACCTTGGCTTGTCTCTATGGTACAATCTGCACGGTCTCCGACTTGAGACCGCTACTTGCCCTGTTGGACTTGGGTCTAGATAATCTTCAGTACTTGGAGGCGATCTGAATTACGTCAGACCGCCCGGCCTGTGCCGGTTGGTGTTGATGGACCTCATTAAAACCTGAACCGGGTGACTTGGATCCGCAAACTGCGCGGTCTGTGAGTAATTCTATTGGAAGCGGTCTTCTGGGTAAACAATCACCTGGATCAGACGGATACCTGCTCATCATTCTCAAAGCATATGAGACATCGGGTCGAGTACACAACATTGCATACATGATTGATCCAATTGTCGAGGCATATGGAATCAACTTCATGCGGTCCTTATATTCCAAAGATTTAGGACACTGATCCTTAGAGAGACTCACACCATGAGACATGGATAAGAATCCCTTCTTGGACTCAAGCATGTTGAACCGTTTCAACACCTTATCAATGTATGTACTCTGGGTCAAACCCAGCAACTTCTTCTATCTATCTCTGTAGATCTTAATACCAAGTATATAAGTCGCTTCACCCAAGTCTTTCATAGAAAAGCAATCCCCTAGCCTATTCTTAACTTCTTGCAGGGTCGGAATGTCATTCCCGATCAGCAGTATGTCATCCACATACAGTATCAAGAAAATGACAATGCTCCCACTAATCCTTTTGTAAACACAAGGCTCATCTTCGTTCTTAATGAAACCAAACTCTTTGATCTTCTCATCAAAACGCAGATTCCAACTTCGAGATGCTTGTTTCAATCCATAAATGGGTCGATTAAACTTGCATATTTTAGTGGCTTCACTTGGAGATACAAAACCCTCAGGTTGTGTCATATACACTTCCTCAAGGAGGTTTCCATTAAGGAAAGCCATTTTGACATCCATTTGTCGGATCTCGTAGTCATAATACGCAGCAATAGCAAGTAGAATTCTGATGGACTTGACCATAGATACAGGGGAAAAGGTCTCATCATAGGCAACACCATGAATTTGCTTGAAACCTTTAGCCAACAGTCGGCCTTTGAATGTTTGTACATTCCCATCCATGTCGGTCTTCTTCTTGAAGACCCACTTGCACCCTATGGGTCGTACCCCTTCAGGTGGTTCCACCAAGGTCCAAACTTGGTTTGCATACATGGAGTCCATTTCTGATTTCATGGCCTCAAGCCACTTCTCGGAGTCTTGTCCATTCATAGCCTCTTGGTAGGTCGCTGGTTCATCATCATGATCCATAAACAACACAATACATATTTGAGTCATGAGAAATCCATATCTCTCAGGCTCAACTCTTGGTCTACCAGATCTACGTAAGACTTGTGTTTCTTGAGACGGTTCTCCAGCTACAACAGATTGTAGTCCTGGCTCGTGCTCCAATTCCGGTTTGTTCATTGTTTGTGGTTCTTGAACTTCTTCAAGTTCTACCTTTGCAGTCTTTCTGGATAAGAACTCTTTCTCCAAAAAGACACCAGTCCTTGCGACAAACACTTTGCCCTCAGATGGTAGGTAGAATTGGTACCCTTTGGTCTCCCTAGGATACCCCACTAGATAACATTTATCCAATTTGGGTTCCATCTTGTCAGACATTTGACGTCATACCTATACCTCACAGCACCAAATCTTAATGAACGACATACTAGGACGCTTCCCAGTCCATATCTCCTATGGTGTATTTACAATCATTTTCATTGGAACTCGATTTAGTGTGAAAGCAGCAGTCTCTAGAGCAAAACCCCAAAAGGAAACAGGTAGATTTGCATGACTCATCATCGATCGCACCATGTCTAACAGGGTACGATTCCTCCTCTCAGAAACACCATTATGTTGAGGTGTTCTGGGCGGAGTGAGCTGTGATACAATACCACACTCTTTCAGATGATCACGAAACTCTTGACTTAGATATTCGCCACCTCGATCAGATCTGAGTGCTTTTATCTTTTTTCCCAGTATGTTTTACTACTTCATTCTTAAACACTTTGAACTTTTCAATGGTTTCGGATTTGTTCTTCATAAGAAACACATATCCGTATCTACTGAAATCATCAGTAAATATAACGAAGTAGTAGAATCCACCTCTAGCCATAGAACTCATGGGTCCGCATACATCACTATGTATTATACCCAAGAGATCATCAGCCCTCTCACTACAACTAATGAAAGGAGCTTTCGTCATCTTGCCTAATAAACATGCTCGCATCTCTCAAATGATTCATAATCAAATGAGTCAAGTAGTCCATCTCTATAGCGATTGGATATGTGTTTCTCGTTTATATGGCCTAAACGACAATGCAAAAGGTAGGTAGGATTCGAGTCATTTGTTTTTAGTCTTTTAGTATTTTCTACATTATAGATCGGATGTTCTAAGTTCAAAACATATAAACCATTAAACAATTGGGCTACACCATAACAAACATCATTCATAAAGATTGAACAACAATTGTTCTTAATTATAAATGAAAAACCTTTCATGTCAAGACATGAAATGGATATAATGTTTCTAGTTATGGCTAGAACAAAATAACAGTTATCTAATTCTATTACAAGCCCAGTGGGCAAAGAAAACAATAGACACTAACGACAATGGCAACAACTCTTGCTCAATTTTCAATGCGCAGGTCTACCTCCCCTTTACCCAGCATTCTTCTCCTTCTCAGTTCCTGCACATTTGTACAAATGTGGAACCACATCCGGTATCCAATACCTAAGATGAAGGAGCAGAAAGGTTTTTCTCTATAATGTAAATACCTAAAGTGGAAGTCACACTTCCCTTCTTCTTTTGCAGATCCTCAATATAGAGGGGACAGTTCCTCCTCCAATGCCCTGCCTTACCGCAGTGGTGGCACTTTCCTTCCTTTGCCAGACCTTTCCTTTTCAGTACAGAAGACTTGGGATCAAGATGAGACTTAGATCCAATCTTCGTCTTCTTAGATCCCCTGGACTTGCCCTTGCCCTTATGCACCATCAGTATGGGGATGGCAGGCTTGGCCTTCTTCATGTTGTTCTCGGCAGTTCTCAACATGCCAAGGAGCTCGGGCAGTGTCTTTTCTATTTCATTCATGTTATTGTTCAAGACGAACTGCTCATAACTGTCCGACAACGATTGCAGGATCATATCTGTGGCCAACTCTTGGCCCAAGGGAAAACCCAGTTTTTCAAGGTTCTCTATATACCCAATCATTTTGAGTACGTGAGTCCCTACTGAGTCTCAAGCTCCCATTTTGCACTGAAATAATGCCTTGGATATGTCAAACCTCTCTTGTCGAGCTTGCCCCTTGAACATTTTCTTGAGGTGCCCGATTATCTCATAACCATACATGCTCTCGTGTTGCTTCTAAAGCTCAGAGGACATGGTAGCAAGCATTAGGCACTCCACATCCAAGGTATCATCCTGATACTTCTTGTAAGCATCTCTGTCTACTCTCAGAGAATTCCCGGTCAGTTCTGTAGGGGTTACCCCTTCCAAGACATAGAGCTTGCGCCTTGCCTGAGAACAATTCTCAGGTTCCTATACCAGTTGAGGAAGTTCGTCCCATTGAGCTTGTCCTTCTCAAGGATGGCTCTCAGGGACAACGTGGAGTGAGATGTACTTGTCATGGAAATTCTACAATAAATTTGCAAAAGATTTCAGTACTATATTTCAAAATACACTTTACTTTAATAAGGACTACTATTAAAAAAGGGCTCCCACTATTTTAATCAAATTGATAACCCTTAATATCGATTCAGAGAGTTTATGCGAGCTACTCTCTTAGTGGACAAGATCCGTATTTCACCAACACAATGAGTCCATTTTGGCGTTTCTCTCACGATGCATTTAGTTAGGTAGACAGCACTTGCCAATTGCATCACTATGCAACTCTTGTATGGTTGGTGAATAACTCTTTATTCACGTCCATCATATGGTGCATGCCAATCCTATGCCTCTAAGCACTCAACCTTTGAGGTCACTTAGTTAAGTTGGACCCGATGTCGACAGTAGGATATCACAATTATCCGCTCGCACCCTTACCAAGATAGATTAATGCACCTTGCTTTGGCAAGCCCACACTTCATCGATCGAGGCAGGAAGAGTGTCATCCACCGGAAGGCATCCGCAAACTTAATATTAGTTAAGGGATTTTAAGATAAGCGATTAACATTTAATCATGATTAACATTTAATCAATGTGCATACATCTTTACAAACAGACCAAGCATGACCCGGATACATTCTTGATGCACAAAACCATCAACACTTGATGATATGGATTGAATCTGAATATTTAGAACATTTCTAAACCATCGGATTTACATGTACCGGATGCTAGCAAAAGCAAATACCCTTATAGCAGTAGACAAGCTCGTCTCTCTAGTCTTTAGTTTCACAAACTATCATAGAGACAGACGGTTACTGCGAAGGGAACAATTTCTGAAACATGGAATTAGCAGATAACCTGGCTTTGATACCACTATTGGGTTTTCCTTAAAGGTATACACATCAGATGTGCGCAGCAGAATATATCAAGAACAACCCAAAGAGACATGTGGATCGTACTAAAAGCATGAATCAAGAAATTGAGGCAACAATAAAATTACCTTGTAGGGAATGAGTCGATACTCAATCAAAAGCTCCAAGAAAAGTCTTCTAAGATCCGGAATCCTATTCCAAGTCCTTGCTTTGTGCTTCCTTCGGCTCCATCAACGTCGGACTGCTTGTCGGTGGAGTTAGTGTAGAATTGTGTCCACACCTCTATAGTAGTCCACACGAGAAAGGAGAACCCCAAGCCTCTTGTCCAAGAAGAGCTAGGTCGGAGAAGGAATGCCCTCTACATCTCCACAGATTACTAGATTTGTTAAAGGAGAGGAGTCGACTCCAAGAAATGCGGCTAGAACCGAACGGGAACACTTCCCGTCGATATCAAGAGGGGGCAGGAACGATTCCCTTCGATCTCCAGAAGTAACGACTAGATCCCAAAGGAATGATTCCTCTTGATCTACTGGTCGGCGAGAGACTTCACGCACGGGTAAGGGCACACCGTCAGAAATTGCGAGTCATCGGTCATCCGCTTCCACTCGGGTTCACTCCAAAAGGGAGAGCTCCCTTAAACCTAAAAGGTTTAGGCTATTTATATCCCGAGAAAAGAAAGACCACGACATCTGCTATCCGCAAACCAAGTTAAAACAAAATTCGTCGAGTGCACATGGTTCGTCGAGATCATTCGACGAATTCTTCGAGACATTCGAAGATTTTGTCGAGATCAATCGACGATTTCGTCGAGAGGGGATTCGTCGGTTAGATCTTCTTCGTCGATACCTGTCCGACGGAATGACTCTACGAACATATCCAATTCGTCGAGTCATTTCGACGAATTGAAATACTTCGTTGGGTCATTCGAAGGACTGCTTCATCGAGTAGATCTAATTCGCCGATAAATCCCCTCGACGACATGAAATAATTTTTGTCGAGACATTCTCGAAAACTTGCCAACATGCTCCATACAATATTCACAATACCTGTGGAGCAATCAGTCGACTCGACCCAATACCAATAAGTCGTAGGATTGGTCCTTCACTCATATCCCATATGAGTAAGGCCAACATAAACAATCTTCAACTTCTCTAATACTCTTATGTGCGACCCTATAGGCTCATATCGTGTTGGCAGTAAGACTAACTATTGATTCCTTCCGGATCATCAAAGAAACTCCAACAACCTTACTGTGGTCTAGCAGATAATCCCAAGTAACCCACCCCCGACCATAAAAGTCTGGCGGGATGTCAGCAAGAGTACGCAAAAGCTCACGGAAGTGCACCTAGGACGTGTACAGC
This sequence comes from Dactylorhiza incarnata, assembly GCA_033032865.1. Lineage (NCBI taxonomy): Eukaryota > Viridiplantae > Streptophyta > Magnoliopsida > Asparagales > Orchidaceae > Dactylorhiza > Dactylorhiza incarnata. The sequence goes on along the minus strand of JAWHQI010000141.1, from coordinate 4,840,752 downwards.
AGCGTATGTAAGGTCTAGGTCTGGTAGTGTGTATACCCACCTAGAAGTGGAGTGCCTGATCCACTGATTCCGTTGCCACGGTGGAAGTACTTGAGAGGCTGGCTACCTCCGAAAAGCAGGAACTAAAGGTCTGTGCGCGCAAAGTCGTGTGAGTGAGTTGCACTGTATGAACATAGCATAACATATCATAACATTCATAATATCATAATGACATACACATATGCAGACCCTTATCATATAAATTAGTATGGGCTCTTTTATATGATAAGTTATAATTCCGGAAATCTTAACTTATAAGTTTGTATGGGCATTCATATAAGTTAAGATACTCTAGATAATGGTGTGGTAGATTTACTTATTACTTCACTTGCGCCGCATTTATTTATTTACTGCTCATTACTTACCTGTTACTGCTGTCTTACTTACTGCATTTATTACATGTTGTTGTTGTTCTCACTACTCACTTGCCCTTTATACTGTTAGTACTATCCATGTCACTTGTACTTCTTTTTACCCCTTGATGTCCTCCGCTTCGTCCTCCCGGTCGGTACCTAGGAGTCGTGGGGGGAGGCGGGGACAAAATGGCCTAGTCTTTTGACTAACGGTCAGATGTGGCCGAACACCAGGAGATCGAGGAGCAGGAGCCACAGTACATCAGGCAGGATGTGACGGCAGACCTTGAGGAGCAGATGCCGCGCATCACTGCTACCGCACAGCGACAGGTCAGAGAGTATTTTGAGTTGCTTCCGCATAGTGTAGTGTGAGAGAGTGTTATGTTATCAGTATTTCCTTTTGGATATGTATCGGGCTTAAGCCCTGCACTCTTTTAGATTTGTACTCATTGTGGACTATTTGCACTTTTCTTATGTGTGTGTGTGTGTGTGTGTGTGTGTGTGTGTGTGTGTGTGTGTGTGTGTGTGTGTGTGTGTGTGTGTGTGTGTGTGTGTGTGTGTGTGTGTGTGTGTGTGTGTGTGTGTGTGTGTGTGTGTGGAGGAGTGGCTGGATACCATTCAGGAGATGCTCGCATGCATCAACTGCCCGGTTAGCACTACAGTCTCCTTGGCGACTACGGCTTTGGAAGCCCATGCCAAGAGATGGTGGAAGTCCGTGATGGATTCCACTTATGCGAACTGGGATTACTCGGAGATTACTTGGGAGGAGTTTAGTACCACTTTTCTGGAGCACTTTGTGACATGGAGGAGAGGTTTTTGAACCTCGGACAGGGGAGTCGGTTGGTGATAGAGTATCAGAGGGAGTACTCCCATCTGGCTAGATTTGTGGGGATGCACTCACTGGATGATAGAGGTTATGCCAAGAGGTTCTATCGGGGACTTATAGACCCACTGAGGCAGGCATTGTTGTTCGTGGCCGAGGCCAGTTTGACCAAGATCGTAGAGACAGCAAAGAAGCTGGAGGCAGATCATCTGATGGTGCAGAGTAGAGGGAAGAGACCAGGGGACGGAACACATTTTGGAGAGGGCAGCAGGGGACCGCAGCGGGGCAGTATTATGAGGCATAGGAGAGGCGGAGGACACCCTCGTCCTAACTTCAGGCCGGATCAGCAGCAGCCTCTTGTAGTGCCAGTCCCTCCACCAGTATGGGTTCAGGAGCCGCCGAGACATGATGATAAAGGATTCCGCCCAGTGGTATGTTTTGGATTCCACCAGCCAGGGCACATCAGGGCCAATTGCCCCCAACAATTCAGTCCACCTCCTCCCCCTCCACCAGCCCCTCCAGCACCAGCACATCATGGTCGGGGCACAGGACTAGGTCTGGGTCGGAGACATCACGATAGAGGTCCAAGGAAGGAGCAAGTGTATGCACTAGATTTGGCCCAGGAAAGGAACCCCGAGGAAGTCATCACAGGTACTTCCATACCTTTTTTACAATTACATAGTACCTTGCAAAATAGTAGTTTTATTAGACTCATAACCCAAACAACAAAACCACCCCAGGTATAGTGTTTGTCTATGGCAAACCTGCTTACACTTTATTCGATACAGGTGCTTCGCACTCATTCGTATCGGAGGAGTTTATGCACGATCTGGATCAAGTCCAGCACTTCGATGGCATCCACCGGAAGGTGAGACTACCAGACGGGTCAGAGATAAAGACGTGTGCAAAGTGCAACATGGTGGTAGAGATTGGAGGGAATACATTTGAGGCACTGACAACCCGCCTGAAGATGCCAGACTTTGATCTGATCCTGGGCATGAATTGGTTACACGGGAACCAGGCCAGGATCGACTGCCCAACAAAAAAGATCGTACTGAAACATGATGACTCTGAGGTGGTAATTGAAGGTATTAGACCCGTCTCCCGTATTTTATTATCCTCCATTCAGGATGTTATAGCCAACCATCAGGGAGACAAGGTGTATGTGTTGTGTTTTGGAATGGTAAAGGTGGAGGTCTCCATGGCCGACATCCCCGTTGTCCGAGACTTTTCCGACATAATTCCGGAAAAGTTGCTTGGATTACCTCCACGACGAGACGTGGACTTCCAGATCCAGCTGGTGCCCGGAGCCAGGCCTGTGTCTCGGGCACCAAACCGGATGGCACCAAAGGAGCTAGTCAAGTTCCGCACTCAACTCCAAGAGCTAGTGGATGCAGGATTTGTTAGGCCAAGCTCATCGCCATGGGGAGCTCCGGTGCTATTCGTAAAGAAGAAGGATGGGTCGCTACGACTCTACATCGACTAACGACAGCTGAACCGACTGACGGTGCGGACTACCTACCCGCTACCGAGGATCGACGAATTATTTGATCAGCTTCAGGGAACCCACTGGTTCTCCAAACTCGATCTGAGGTCAGGGTACCATCAGCTGAGGATCCAGGAGGAGGATATACCCAAGACGACATTTAGCTAACGTTATGTCTTATACGAGTTCACGGTGATGCCTTTCGGGCTCACGAATGCGCCCTCCGCCTTCATGAGTCTGATGAACCGTGTATTTGAGGCCTACTTGGACATCTTCGTCATAGTTTTCCTCGACGACATCTTGATCTACTATAGGACCAAGGAGGATCATACTCAGCATTTGACACTGGTATTGGGGAAGCTGAGGGAGCACCAGATGTATGCCATGTTTTCGAAGTGCCAGTTCTGGATGCAGGAGGTAGCATTCTTGGGGCATACCATCAGCAGAGCCGGGTTGGCAGTAGACCCGGCCAAGGTGCAAGCAGTTAGGGAGTGGCCGCAGCTGAGATCGACATCAGACGTTCGAAGCTTTCTCGAACTGGCGGGTTATTACCGCAAGTTTGTACAGGGGTTCTCAAAGGTCGCCCTCCCGCTTACATCTTTGACGAAGAAGGATGCTACATTCACTTGGACAGTGCAGTGCGAGGCAGCATTTCAGTAGCTGAAGGACAGACTCACATCAGCCCCAATCCTTGCCCTTCCATCGGGGAAGAAAGGATTTCAGATATACACAGACGCATCCTACCAGGGGATGGGTGCAGTATTGATGCAGCACGGGCACGTCATAGCATATGCATCGAGGCAGTTGAAGAAGCACGAGAAGAACTACCCAGTACATGATTTAGAGCTCGGGGCCATGATCTTCGCCTTGAAGATATGGAGGCACTACCTTTATGGGGTTCATTGTGAGATCTTTTCAGATCACAAAAACCTCAAGTATATAGATACTCAGAAGGACTTGAACCTACGCCAGCGGAGGTGGCTAGAGTTCCTATGCGATTACGACTACACCATGCATTATCTCCCGGGAAAGGCAAACACGGTGGTGGATGCCATGAGTAGGAGAGCTGGTACATCTGGACCGGAGCCCCGAGTGATGGTTATGGAGCTGGTGAAGATGTTGGAGGACATGGAGATCACTTTGGTATCCAGGGCCGAGCCTGAGGCCTACAGAGAGTATCTAGCTGCCTTGAGCATTACCTGTGATATCCGAGACCGCATCAGGGCACAACAGAGACAGGATGCAGCACTGGAGCTGGTATTCAGAGCCCTAGGAGAGGGCAGCTCAGGAGACAACTCATTTCAGGATGACCTCATTCATTTCCGGGGCCGTATATACATACCTGCAGGAGGAGGAATCCGGGAGGACATACTCAGGGAGGCACATTGCACTCGGTACTCAGTGCACCCCGGGATCACCAAGATGACTACGGACCTACGGAAGACTATGTACTGGCCTAGGATGAAGAAGGAGATCATAGTTTGGGTGACGCACTGCGAGACCTGCCAGCGGGTGAAGGCAGAGTGCAAAAGCCCTGGAGGATTGCTACAGCCGCTACCAGTCCCAGAGTCGAAGTTCAAAGACATAGCCATGGATTTTGTGCATGGGCTACCGCATTCTCATTCTGGGCATGATTCCATCTGGGTCATTGTAGACAGGTTGACCAAGGTGGCCAGATTCATCCTGGTCTGGAAGGACACTTCAGTTGCTATCTTAGTAAGGTTGTTTATAAATCAGTTCGTCAGGTACCACGGCGTGCCCAAGACGATTGTCTCAGATAGGGATGGTCGCTTTACTTCGAGGGAGTGGAGGGTAGTGCAGGCATATCTGGGGTCTCGGCTCACCTTTAGCACTGTTTTCCATCCACAGACCGATGGTCAGACAGAGCGCACCAACAGGACGATGGAGGACTTACTACATATGTGCATTCTGGATACGGGGAAACCCTGGGAGAGGCTGTTGCCACTTATAGAGTATTCCTATAATAACAGCCACCAGGCAAGCATTGGGATGGCACCATATGAGGCTCTGTACGGGAGGAAGTGTCGGACACCATTGTCTTGGGTCCAGGATGAGGATCCAAGGGCACTTGGATCGGAGTATATATATGATACGAATGTTGTGGTATGGATGATCCGTGACTGAATGTTGGAAGCTCAGAGCCGGCAGGCCAAATATTACAATGCAAAGCATCGGAAGGTGGAGTTCCAGGTAGGGGACAGGGTTTTCTTGAAGATACGACCAGTGCATGGTGTCTCGCGGGTGCGAGGACAGAAGAAGCTCAGCCCACGATCTATGGGGCCTTATATGATCCCGGAGCGGATCGGCCCCTTGGCTTATAAACTGGAGCTTCCACAAGAGTTAGCGAACCTGCACGACGTCTTCCATGTCACCTCACTTCGGAGAGTCTTACTTCGGCCAGAGCAACATATTACGACTACAGCAAGCCCAATAGCACCCGACCGATCAGTCCATCTGGAGCCCATCTGCATCGACGATACAGCTGTCCGAGTTCTACGGAGGAAGAAGGTTCCTCTTGTCAAGGTTCTATGGTCCAATCATGAGTGAGAGGAGCACACATGGGAACCAAGGGATCTCATGCAACAACAATACCCTAGATTATTCACCTCAGGTATACCCTAAACATGATTTTATACACCTTATTCTCATCTTGTATAGAATCTCGTAGACCCGAGCTTAAATTTCGGGGACGAAATTAATTTTTTTGTTTATTGGGATTTGTAACATCCTCAATCCTACTAGACCCCATGATGATGTTAGGGCATAACATGAGGAGAGAAAGATGAGTTGAGACAAGGGGAGACCTTAGGACTCTTTGAGCTAGGCTTAACTCACACAGGGTCCCCTAGGGTACACACGTCAACATGGGTCAAACTGCCCAAATTTCACTCACAAGTACAAGTTGAACTCGCCACTATGCCCCTAACCCTAAGGGAAACTCATTTGACCAAGAACCCCAACAATTCGTGTGAAATTTTTCGTAGATCTAGGAGTGAGCAGGAATCGTACAACTTAAAGTTACAGCCAACAACTAGAAGCACATGAAGCAAAGCAATCTTTATTGATAATAGCAGAAATCTTCATTACAGAGCGAGGTATACATGGCGAGACATGATTTCGCCAGTACCCAAAACCAAAAAGAAAGATACAAGCTGAAGAAAGATAACTGGCGGTCTGATTACAAAAGCCGCCAGACCGCGCGGTCAGGGTGTTCGCGCGACTAGAAAAGGAGACCGCGGAAACAGACTACCGGCAACTTGAACAACACCACTAAAGCTCTGCGACCTCCTGAACTCCACTGATTCTCCCGAACTCTTGCAACCCGCACTGCAAGCCGCGAGACCGCCCGGACACTTTAGAAGAAGAGGTGACCGCTGCTGACCGCACTATCCGCAGAAGCTGCACAAGGAAAGTTCAATCAACAAACCGGCCGGTCACAAAAATGAGACCGCAAGAACTAGGCGCGAGCTCAGCTTACACTTGGTGCGATTAATATTGCTGCTATAGTGACTCCTATTTATAGGCGTGCGACCAGATCCAGTCACCGCCCTGATCGCGCGACCAAGACTGGTCAACCCGTGCGATCAGCAGAAGATCGCTCTGCACTTTGTGAGCTCGCCGACTTCAAACGACCAGGAGATCGCCACTCCCCCAAGAAGCCGCGCGATCATGACAGCCCGCAAGGTCATGATGCTCACCACTGATGTTTGCCTATATGAGATCTCCTCCAGAGACCGCGAACACAGCCAAGTCGACTAAGGCAACAGCCCGCCAAGTCGACCAACACCAGTGACCACATATACCAGCAGATCGCCAAGGGACCAGCTTATGCAAACACAAAAGAAGAGACCGCGCGACTAAGAAAACCTTAGTCGACATGCACCATCAAGAACGCAGACAGTCACCAGACCAGACTGCTCGATACCAGAAACAACCCTGTGTGGTCAACAGCTTAACCTACACAGTAAGAACATCAGCTCGCCACACGGTCACACAAACCAGACCGCGCGGCCTCACCTCAGCAACCTTGGACACAGAATGGCGGTCAGACCGAATAAGCCAGCGGCTAGACCGAATAGGTCAGACCGCAGAAGGAGACCGCGAGATCGCGCGGTTAGACAGACCGTGCGAACACCTCCTAGACTGCCAACTTCCACTTCAACATTTTCAACACTCCCCCTTGAAGTGGGAAGTTGAAAACAGCCCAAGTAAACTCCTCAGACGAGTGAACGACCCCTTCTCTAGCGCCTTTGTGAGTATGTCAGCAACGTTGTCCTGACTCCGAACATGCTCAACTGAAAGAGACCCCTCCAGCACCTTCTCACGAATGAAATGATGCTCGATCTCGATATGTTTGGTCCTCGCGTGACAAACTAGATTAGTAACCAGTTTGAGTGCACTCTTATTGTCTTCGTGGAGCAGAGTCGGACCTCGAACCTCCTTATGGACATCTCCCACCAACCTCCTAAGCCAGATGGCTTCTTGAGCTGCCATGGTCAAAGCCTTGTATTCCGCTTCCGTGGTAGAGACGGACACGGAATCCTGCTTCTTGCTGCACCATGATATAGCCGTGGGACCCGCCATGAATTAAGTCGAATCCAGACGTCGACTTCCGATCATCTGAATCTCCCCCGTAATCAGCATCCATGTACCCATGCACCTCGAAGCCCGCATCCCTCCTGTATAGGAGACCCATATCCGAAGTCGCCTTGACATACTTCAAAATATTCTTGGCCGCTAGTAGATGAGGCATCCGTAGTTCTGCCATATAACGACTCACCCTGCCAACTGCATATGCAATATCCGGCCTAGTGATCGTCAGATAAATCAAGCTCCCAACCAGAGCTCGGAACACAATTGGATCTTCCAGAATCCTCCCCCCATCCTTCCGAAGTTTCATGGCCTTCTCCAGAGGTGTAGAAATGCATTTCCCTTCCTTCATGCCGAATCGCTCCACGATTCGCTCCGCATATCCATCCTGGGACACCAGCACTCCACTTTCCTTCCTCTGCACTTCGAGTCCAATGAAATGGTGGAGTTTACCCAAGTCCTTTATCTAAAATCTGATAGATAGCTCAGCCCGAAGCTTTGCTACTTCCTCCTTCGAATTCCCCGTCACGATCATATCGTCGACGTAAAGCAGCACGATGACTTGAAGCTCTGCGTACGTCTTGACAAACAAGCTTGAGTCAGAGTCTGAAGCACCGAATCCACGGAATAGGAGATATTCTGCGATCTTCCCGTACCACGCCCTCGGCGCTTGCTTCAACCCATACAAGGCCTTCTTCAGCTTACATACATAGTCTGGAGAATCTTCAGATACGAAGCCTGGCGGCTAGACCATGAAGATGTCCTTGTCAATCTGGTCGTACAAGAAAGCATTCTTTACGTCGAGCTGCAAAATCTCCCACCCCCAGAATGCCGCCAAGGCAATAACGAACTGTACTGAAGTCATCTTCACCACCGGACTAAATGTCTCTTCATAATCTTCACCGTATTGCTGCGAGAATCCATGAGCCACAAGGCGAGCCTTGTATCGCTCGATGCTGCCGTCTGCCTTCTTCTTGAGCTTGTAGACCCACTTGCATGTCACAGGGGTGATACCCTTGGGCCTGGGCACCAGAGACCAAGTCTCATTCTTCTCAAGAGCTGTCATCTCTTCTTCCATAGCCAAATCCCATTGTTTCACGCCTTTGGCCTTTTCAAAGCTCACTGGTTCCCGCTCATCCAGGGGACCAATAAAGAAACACGAGACAAAGCTCACCATGTTACCTCCTGTATAGCGATCAGGAGCAACGATCGTTCGCTTTGATCTCCTCAACACCTTCTCCTGACTTGCATTATCTTCAGCTGCTTCTTCCCTAGCTCCTCTTCCAGACGTACTAGGAGCATCGCTCCCCCTGCTTCCTGATCTAGAAGCCTCCGTCTCAGAACTAGAAGTAGATGGACCACCTGGTGACAAAGGCAGCTCCACCTGAAGATTTTCCACAACTCTCTCTGGCTCCTCCAACCTGCTTTCTGGTAACTCAACACCAGAACTTCCCTTGTAAGATGTCACCTCATCAAACACGACGTCGCGAGATACAACAAATCTTCGCGTCTCCGAGTCCATGCACTTCCAGCCCTTCTTTCGATCATCATATCCCACGAATACTAGCTTCATTACTTTTGCATCTAGCTTCGTCCGAAGCGCATCTGGAATGTGCACATAGCAGGTGGAACCAAACACCCGAAGGTGTGCCACACTTGGCTTTTCTTTGAACATCATCTCATGCGGGGTCAACATGTTGATGGGACTTAGAGGCATCCTATTGATGATGTAGGCGGCACAAGACATTCCCTCCGCCCAGAAGAACCTTGGGATTCTCTTGGCATGCAACCAACACTTGCAGGTCTCCGTCAGATGACGGATCTTTCGCTCTGCAACTCTGTTTTGTTGTGGAGTATGCGCACAAGTAAGCTCCCTCCGGATGACCACCTTCCTTCAAAAAATAGAGAACTCACCAGAGGTGAACTCCCTGTTGGAACAAGGTCTTCCGCATCTCCTAAGTTTGACAATAACAAAACCTATTTGTATTTGATCTTGTGTGTTTAAAGTGTGCAGGAAACAAAGTCCATATGACTCAAGGATGACATAAGAAGGTTGCCCCCAAATTTGAGCCATCAAATCCAACATTCCCACTAGCGCCGGCGGTAGCACCTAGCGCCCGGCGCTAGCGATGATTAGCGCAATTCCGGGAGAACATATAGAAGGAGCTAGCGCTTGGCGGTAGCCGATAGCGCAGGCGGTAGCGCGGAGCACAGAAGGCAAGAGAGAAATGTTTTCTCGGATTGAAGATTCTGCCGCGCAGAATATGTCCTAATATGGGATAGCGCCGACGATTGTAATGCCCCTGATTTTCGACTATTATTTTAAATTGTTTTAATTGTCGTAATAATGACGTAAGGGCGTTACGGTGTCGGATTACTAGCAGAGTGTCGCCATTAGTGCGTATTTTGGGTTGTAGGTCGTGTCGATCAAATTTCAAACTCTTCAGAATGAGGATTTCAGGGTCTGGAAAATTAAAGGAATTTATTTTAGTCACGTACGTGAAATCTCGCAGCATTCCGAGCTAAATTGAGGTCTCGGTGAATTTTTACAAGATTTATGGTGGATTTATCTTCTAGAATTTTTACCCCGAGTTTGGTTCGTCGGACCAGGATTCCGACTTCGTCGTTGGGTTCAGAGTGCCGACATTTAGTTTCGGTGCGAATTTTGTCGAAATCCGAGGTGGTATGACCACGCTCGTCTCTTTAATAAGATCCATTACTAAATAGAAATATAATAATAGATATAAAATAATATAAATACCCTCTTAAAACCCTAAGCCCCTATTCATCTTCTTCCTCCGCCATTTTGACCGAGAGATGTGGGCGACGGCGAAATCCTTATCGTGAACCTTCCGACCATCAATCCGAGAGCTACGGTGGTCGAAATCGCTAATGGATGGTAGATTCAGAAAGCTCTCGCCGAGAGCTTTGCACTCGTGGTAAGTATGTCAAATTTCGTGGATTTTTGGAGGTTTAGGTTGTGCCCTAATCCCCCGTTTCGACTTGAAAAGTTTCAGGAAATACTCCCTAGGTGTTCTTGTGGCCGTCCCTTGAAGATTAGAGCGAAGGGGGCGTTTGTTTTCGAGGATTAGAGGCAAGTGGTGTTTTCTTGATTCCCTTGTTTGATCCCCTTATATTTCTGATATAGATTGCCTATTGCCTTGTTATTCTCTTAGAATCTCCATTTCGATCTTGGTTTTCCTAGTTTGTGAGTTGATAATCCATGGTTTTTCTTTCAAATAAATGGTTACCCTTAACTATATGAGTATTTCCGCGTTTTAACCTTCCTGGAAATACTTGATTCTGCTGTGGGTTGGGAAATGCGTCGAGAAAGTAGGTAGTCGCGTCTAGTCGCTACCGCCCGGCGTTAGCTAGCTACCGCCGGCGGTAGTCGTTGCGTCGAGAACCCTGACTTGCGTCGACTTGCGTCGACAAGGGGTGCGTCGATAGGGTTAGATGCGTCGAATAGAGGATGAAATTGTCGTGAAGCTAACGCCGGCGATAGCTAGCTACCACCCGGCGATAGCTCACGTCGAGTTGTGGTCGTTGTGTCGACAAGGAGTTGCGTCGATAAGGAAAGGTGCATCGAATAGTGGAAGAAAGCGTCGAGACGCTACCGCCCAGCGATAGCTAGCTACCGCTGGCGGTAGCTCTCGTTTCCAGTGTTGGGCTGGTTTGCCTAGAGTCCAGTTCTGGTGGACTTAGGAGTTCAATTGGTTTGGTTTTGGTGAATCCTATCTGGTTGGTTTTTGAATAATTTTGGAAGTCTTTATAATAAATTATGAAAGATAAATTTTGGACTGCGAGTGTTAGCGGATCATACCACCGTCTCAATGCCTGTTTTTGTCGATCATTGCACCTGGTGATTTTGAAGTTCATGTTGACTGCATCTACTCTGCAGAGTCCCTTGCCGACCGTATTCTCCTTCATCGACCGTATGGATGTGTGTTTCTTAAACTCGCCTGAATCCCTTTATCAAGTCACTTGATCACCTTTGTATGATTTAAATGTTTGCTACTTGCATTCTACATATGAACTGCGTAATTTGACGTTTCATGTCGTCCGAATGACCTATCCCTAAAATTTGACTGTATTGCTTGATTGACAAATGTCGTGTCAACTGTATGTACAAAGTAAGTTTCTTTGGGGTCGACTGCCTGTATGAAAATGTTTTGTTCCGTGATGACTGCATGAGGGTCCTGCACAGCTAGTGCTTTGGTGATTGCATGCGTAAGATTTCTGATTGCAAAGCTCCATTTGTGCTTCTTTCATCGACTGTTTGGTCCTGATCCTTGCCTTTTGTATAATCTAAAGCCTTTGTCGGATGCTTATCGGTCAGGACGGTACCGGTTATCGATCGTTTGCTTATTCTTCGGTAGCGTCTGCATTGGTCATTTCCTTTTAGGAATATTCAACGTTTGAGTATTTTCGGCTTTTTCCTTCTTGTGTCTTCTCTTCGTAGTGTTTCGACGCCAAGTCTTGTATGGCGTCGTCTTGCTGGAATCCTCAACTCGCTTATAAGTAGAGTGTTGGTCTGAGTGCTGAACTTTGAATAGTGTGCTTCTAGTTGTCGTGATAACTTGATCGTCGTGTCTTTTGGATCATCGCCTCGTTAGGCGAAATGAATTAACTGGATTGTCTCGGTATCGGAATACCGTCATATGGCTAGTTTTTCCCCGCTTATTTTGGAGATATGCGTTGTTAGGGCCTTGGACTTGTACATGGATGGTCTGTGTAGTTACGTCGACCGTATAATCAGTTTGGCCTAAGTTCTTCGTCGACTTCGTAGTTCAGAACCGTCATAATAAAATGCTATATTGAGGGTTGTGCGCGATGTGGTTTTTACCCCCGGCATGATGCTTCCTAACCGTAACCTAAATGTGTTGGAGGTCGTACGCGGTGTGGTTTTTGCCCCCGGTGCGATGTTCTTTTAAGCTTTTGTGTTGGAGGCCGTACGCGGTGTGGTTTTGCCCCCGATGCGGTGTTCTTTTAAGCTTTGATTGGGAGGCCGTACGCGGTGTGGTTTTTGCCCCCGGTGCGGTGTTCTCTTAAGCTTTTTATTGGGAGGCCGTACGCGGTGTGGTTTTTGCCCCCGGTGCGGTGCTCTTCTTTTGGATGAGCTGATCAGTCTCTTATGAATTTGAATACGAATATGAATTTGAATACGAATATGAATTTGAATACGAATATGAATTTGAATACGAATATGAATTTGAATACGAATATGAATTTGAATACGAATATGAATTTGAAATCTGGTAAATATGTATATATGTATCTATAGCTATGCATCTTTTTTGCTCCTGTTGGTGAGCTTTCTTGAGTTTAGCTTTTCAGCTGGTTTCTCTCTCTGTTTCTGCACTCTAGTACTGACTTCTGTTGCAGGCTGTTTGTTTGCCCCCGTTTACTTGGAGGTTTGTTTAGCTCTTTTTGCTCTCTTGCACCACTTGCAATTTGTTTCTGAGATGTTCTTCTTTTGAATGCCTCAGGTTCAGAACAGTAGCAGGTTTGTCTGGTAGAGCTCGAGGTTTCCGTGCTGCAGGTTGTAGCAGTGTTTGTTTCACCTCCTTCTGCGAGGTAGTTTTGTCTTTTCTGACTAAATTTGCTCCTATGGGTTTGTGTCTGTTTGTTGACGCCCATAGGGTTTTTGTCTTGGATGTTAGACTACTTGCTAGTGTTTACTGTTGTTACCTACTGTTAGTTCTTACACTTGCTCTCTGAGAAGGATTTATGTTAGGATGCATGTTAGTTACTTTCGATATAAAAAGCTGCATTTAACTTAGATTCATCGCATATCTTTAACTGAAAGCTACCATATTTTGAACGCTATAAAACCTTTTATTTCTTATAATGAATCTAGAGTCATGCATGACATTAGTTGTACGTTAGGTCTTCGGGCTCATATAGGACCATAAAAGAATTGAATCAAGTATTTCTCCGCTGCGACCTCATATACTTTTACTCGTGGACTAGCTGATCCACTGAACCGAGGGACACGATTCTCAACTTAAACTTAAATATTGTTTTATCATAATAACATGTGTTTTCATAATAGAGCATTAGATTTAGGAGTTTGCCTGAGCGTCTGCAGTTGTCCCCTGCACGGCGTGGAATCACGACACGTATTTTCTCTCACTCTGATACATTTTAATTATTGAGAAAATGCGGGTTGTGACAGTTGGTATCAGAGGGAGGTTCTGTGAAAAAGGTAGTTGGGTGGTTTGGCGTGTGAGCCAAACAACCGCTATCCTATGCAGAACCTCATAAGACCATTTCATTGTATACACACACCGATATGTCATCAATATGTCTTGACTGAAGCATGGATACAACACTCATAGCATGATAAGAAGTATACGGGGCATATTATGTAGTATGGGATGCATAATATGTGTTTGTATATGGATCCACCATAGGTGGCAACATGTGACGGTTATGTAGTATGGGATGCATAACCACCATTACATGGATGCCCATTAGCACGTTTTCTTTTTTCGTTACATGTAATGTTATGTAGTATGGGATGCATAACATTACATGTGTACGCCGCTCATAGCATGCATTAAGGCCTCTTTCTATAATGCATAGCACTGCATACATTCATATCATCGCATAAGCACGCGTGCCAAGTTAAAGACATACCAGATGACATATGTACACACATGATTTCAAAAGAGAATAAAGAATACATGCATTCATATCATAGGCACAAGAGTCAAAAGGGATGACAGAGCATCATCCCAAGTATTAGGGCATAACGTCATTTATGAAATCCCAGAGCAAGGTAACAGCAAGTGCAAGTGTCTATACATTTCTGATCTATTTGAGTTAGATGATTCTAGTTTCCTAGTTGAGGTAGTAAGCTAGGTAACTAGGTATAGATGAGATGTCCGTTCATAATCGCAGAAGATGACGTCAGAGCGTTCTTCCCGATTCAGTTTCGTGGCCGATCATCTTTAGATTTTCGATCGTTTAGTTGATCCCCTTAGTGCTTTATTCCCTTCTAAGTGGGTTTTTATCGCTTAGGTTGATTTGGAAGTGTTGGATTTAGAAGACCTTGTCGTGAATTTTGATCATGGTTTGGGTGTTCTGTTCTGACGTAGACAGGGATTGTGCTTGCGAATGGTTCATGGAATTTAAAATTTTATAGGAAGGATTACCCTACACTCATCATTAGGGTTTTAGTGTAGTAGCTGGCAGAGAGAATTTCATTGGCAACTGTTGGAAGCAATATTATTGTTGACCAGCTTAGTGTTGGGAGAGCCTTTTATAAATTTGAAATTTGTGTTTCATTCGGGGTTAAGTCTAATGCAAAGATTTTCTGGACTCTTTGAGAAAGATTTGATCACGTAGAAAATTTAGAAATAAATATCGCATTCTCGTTATTGTGGATATTCGGGCAATGATTTGTGGCAAAGCGTGAAGTTCTAGCGTTGCCTACCCATTTGGATTCCAAAAGAAATGTGTTGTGGTTTAGGGAGATGGGTCGGTGTTTGGAAGTACTAGATGGCGTGACAAGGTTTGAATCTGAATGTTGTGCTTGTCGACGATTTGAGGCAAATTTTGGAAGCTTTGGTGGATTTGAGTGTCGCGGTTTCGCTTATCCGTGAGGAGCTACTGTTGGCTCAGATGCGTTATGAGAAATTTGCAATTGGCCGAGTCCTAATTTAGAGCTCGTAGTTGGGGGCGTGGTTTTCTTGATGGTTTCTCTGATGCCAGAGTGAGTGCATCAGGGTGTCTGCTGTTAGGCTGTGTTTGCATGCTTCTTTCCCTGGTTTTCACGATGTGGTTCACGTGAGCCAGTGGTGAAAGTTTGTGCTTTTGTTTGTCATGCCCCTAGCTCAGTGTCTCTATTGCAGCCTAATCCTTCCTTTGTCGAGACGTTTGTCTGTATTCTGGGGACGTAAGAGTCAATGATGAGTGAGGATCTTATCCTCAGCTGTTCTCGTAGGCCTCTTCGGGTAGCGTTTCTATCCAGCGAATCTCAATCTATCTTTCTTGGCATCTAGTTTCGTTCTACGTTCTAAGTTTCGGGACGAAACTTCTTTTTAGGGGGAGTGACTGTAACGCCCCTGATTTTCGACTATTATTTTAAATTGTTTTAATTGTCGTAATAATGACGTAAGGGCGTTACGGTGTCGGATTAATAGCAGAGTGTCGCCATTAGTGCGTATTTTGGGTTGTAGGTCGTGTCGATCAAATTTCAAACTCTTCAGAATGAGGATTTCAGGGTCTGGAAAATTAAAGGAATTTATTTTAGTCACGTACGTGAAATCTCGCAGCATTCCGAGCTAAATTGAGGTCTCGGTGAATTTTTACAAGATTTATGGTGGATTTATCTTCTAGAATTTTTACCCCGAGTTTGGTTCGTCGGACCGGGATTCCGACTTCGTCGTTGGGTTCAGAGTGCCGACATTTAGTTTCGGTGCGAATTTTGTCGAAATCCGAGGTGGTATGACCACGCTCGTCTCTTTAATAAGATCCATTACTAAATAGAAATATAATAATAGATATAAAATAATATAAATACCCTCTTAAAACCCTAAGCCGCTATTCATCTTCTTCCTCCGCCATTTTGACCGAGAGATGTGGGCGACGGCGAAATCCTTATCGTGAACCTTCCGACCATCAATCCGAGAGCTACAGTGATCGAAATCGCTAACGGATGGTAGATTCAGAAAGCTCTCGCCGAGAGCTTTGCACTCGTGGTAAGTATGTCAAATTTTGTGGATTTTTGGAGGTTTAGGTTGTGCCCTAATCCCCCGTTTCGACTTGAAAAGTTTCAGGAAATACTCCCTAGGTGTTCTTGTGGCCGTCCCTTGAAGATTAGAGCGAAGGGGGAGTTTGTTTTCGAGGATTAGAGGCAAGTGGTGTTTTCTTGATTCCCTTGTTTGATCCCCTTATACTTCTGACATATATTGCCTATTGCCTTGTTATTCTCTTAGAATCTCCATTTCGATCTTGGTTTTCCTAGTTTGTGAGTTGATAATCCATGGTTTTTCTTTCAAATAAATGGTTACCCCTAACTATATGAGTATTTCCGCGTTTTAACCTTCCTGGAAATACTTGATTCTGCTGTGGGTGGGAAATGCGTCGAGAAAGGAGGTAGTCGCGTCTAGTCGCTACCGCCTGGCGTTAGCTAGCTACCGCCGGTGGTAGCCGTTGCGTCGAGAACCCTGACTTGCGTCGACTTGCGTCGACAAGGGGTGCGTCGATAGGGTTAGATGCGTCGAATAGAGGATGAAATTGTCGTGAAGCTAATGCCGACGATAGCTAGCTACCGCCCGGCGATAGCTCACGTCGAGTTGTAGTCGTTGCGTCGACAAGGAGTTGCGTCGATAAGGAAAGGTGCGTCGAATAGTGGAAGAAAGCGTCGAGATGCTACCGCCTAGCGATAGCTAGCTACCGCCGGCGGTAGCTCTCGTTTCCAGTGTTGGGCTGGTTTGCCTAGAGTCCAGTTCTGGTGGTCTTAGGAGTTCCCTTGGTTTGGTTTTGGTGAATCCTATCTGGTTGGTTTTTGAATAATTTTGGAAGTCTTTATAATAAATTATGAAAGATAAATTTTGAACTGCGAGTGTTAGCGGATCATACCGCCGTCTCAATGCCTGTTTTTGTCGATCATTGCACCTGGTGATTTTGAAGTTCATGTTGACTGCATCTACTCTGCACAGTCCCTTGCTGACCGTATTCTCCTTCATCAACCGTATGGATGTGTGTTTCTTAAACTCGCCCGAATCCCTGTATCAAGTCACTTGATCACCTTTGTATGATTTAAATGTTTGCTACTTGCATTCTACATATGAACTGCATAATTTGACGTTTCATGTCGTCCGAATGACCTATCCCTAAAATTTGACTGTATTGCTTGATTGACAAATGTCGTGTCAACTGTATGTACAAAGTAAGTTTCTTTGGTGTCGACTGCCTGTATGAAGATGTTTTGTTCCGTGATGACTGCATGAGGGTCCTGCACAGCTAGTGCTTTGGTGATTGCATGTATAAGATTTCTGATTGCAAAGCTCCATTTGTGCTTCTTTCATCGACTGTTTGGTCCTGATCCTTGCCTTTTGTATAATCTAAAGCCTTTGTCGGATGCTTATCGGTCAGGACGGTACCGGTTATCGATCGTTTGCTTATTCTTCGATAGCGTCTGCATTGGTCATATCCTTGTAGGAATATTCAACGTTTGAGTATTTTCGGCTTTTGCCTTCTTGTCTCTTCTCTTCGTAGTGTTTCGACGCCTAGTCTTGTATGGCGTCGTCTTGCTGGAATCCTCAACTCGCTTATAAGTAGAGTGTTGGTCTGAGTGCTGAACTTTGAATAGTGTGCTTCTAGTTGTCGTGATAACTTGATCGTCGTGTCTTTTGGATCGTCGCCTCGTTAGGCGAAATGAATTAACTTGATTGTCTCGGTATCGGAATACCGTCATATGGCTAGTTTTTCCCCGCTTATTTTGGAGATATGTGTTGTTAGGGCCTTGGACTTGTACATGGATGGTCTGTGTAGTTACGTCGACCGTATAATCAGTTTGGCCTAAGTTCTTCGTCGACTTCGTAGTTCAGAACCGTCATAATAAAATGCTATATTGAGGGTTGTGCGCGGTGTGGTTTTTACCCCCCGGCATGATGCTTCCTAACCGTAACCTAAATGTGTTGGAGGTCGTACGCGGTGTGGTTTTTGCCCCCGGTGCGGTGTTCTTTTAAGCTTTTGTGTTGGAGGCCGTACGCGGTGTGGTTTTGCCCCCTGTGTGGTGTTCTTTTAAGCATTGATTGGGAGGTCGTACGCGGTGTGGTTTTTGCCCCCGGTGCGGTGTTCTCTTAAGCTTTTGATTGGGAGGCCGTACGCGGTGTGGTTTTTGCCCCCGGTGCGGTGCTCTTCTTTTGGATGAGCTGATCAGTCTCTTATGAATTTGAATACGAATATGAATTTGAATACGAATATGAATTTGAATACGAATATGGATTTGAATACGAATATGAATTTGAATACGAATATGAATTTGAAATCTGGTAAATATGTATATATGTATTTATAGCTATGCATCTCTTTTGCTCCTGTTGGTGAGCTTTCTTGAGTTTAGCTTTTCAGCTGGTTTCTCTCTCTGTTTCTGCACTCTAGTACTGACTTCTGTTGCAGACTGTTTGTTTGCCCCCCCCCCCCCCCCCGTTTACTTGGAGGTTTGTTTAGCTCTTTTTGCTCTCTTGCACCACTTGCAACTTGTTTCTGAGGTGTTCTTCTTTTGAATGCCTCAGGTTCAGAACAGTAGCAGGTTTGTCTGGTAGAGCTCGAGGTTTCCGTGCTGCAGGTTGTAGCAGCGTTTGTTTCGCCTCCTTCTGCGAGGTAGTTGTCTTTTCTGACTAAATTTGCTCCTATGGGTTTGTGTCTATTTGTTGACGCTCATAGGGTTTTTGTCTTGGATGTTAGACTACTTGCTAGTGTTTACTGCTGTTACCTAATATTAGTTCTTACACTTGCTCTCTGGGAAGGATTTATGTTATGATGCATGTTAGTTACTTTCGATATAAAAAGCTGCATTTAACTTAGATTCATCGCATATCTTTAACTGAAAGCTACCATATTTTGAACGCTATAAAACCTTTTATTTCTTATAATGAATCTAGAGTCATGCATGACATTAGTTGTACGTTAGGTCTTCGGGCTCATATAGGACCATAAAAGAATCGAATCAAGTATTTCTCCGCTGTGACCTCATATACTTTTACTCGTGGACTAGCTGATCCACTGAACCGAGGGACACGGTTCTCAACTTAAACTTAAATATTGTTTTATCATAATAACATGTGTTTTCATAATAGAGCATTAGATTTAGGAGTTTGCCTGAGCGTCTGCAGTTGTCCCCTGCACGGCGTGGCATCACGACACGTATTTTCTCTCACTCTGATACATTTTAATTATTGAGAAAATGCGGGTTGTGACAATGGTAGCACTAGCGCAGGCGCTAGCGCTGAGGATATAAATAGGACCCCTCTTCTCTCGTTTCAGACACACATCAGAGAGAGAGATTGAGTGCTAGAATTCCAAAGGCTGTCTTGGCCGAAAGTTGATGTCCTACCAAAGTTCTGTGAATTTCTGAAGGAGAATCTCTTCACGCCGGATCCAAACGACGTCCGCTTCTACAACGCTTATTCTACAGTGGATCTTCGTCTCCAACTTCAGAAGTTCTTCAAGAGGGAGTTTTTATTATTATCATCTCATATTTCTTGTAAACGGTTAGAGAATTCGCCTCGTGTTGGCGACTAGGTCTGGGTAGGACTTAGGGCAGAAATTTGCCTCGTGTTGGCGACTAGATCTAGGTTAGGTCTAGGGGTTGCTCAAGGCCATATCCGGGGTTGGATTGGCTAGAGCGGCTTGAGGCCGAATCCGGGAAGGATAGACTAGGGCCACCGGTTCGTGGGGATGCGAGTCGGGATAGAAAACAAAAAGAGTTTACTATTATTCGCCACAGATTTCTAGCGTTATAGAAATCAACTTTTGTAAAACCTCATTTCATATTAATAAAACATGTCTCTACTTTATTTCAATTATTTTACTTGATTTCTCATCTTCTTAATCACGCATTATTTCAAAGATAATCAACATAGAACATAAGTTTTTAAAACCCTTATTCACCCCACCCCCCCTCTAAGGGCGCCTACCGATCCAACAAGTGGTATCAGAGCCAGGTTTTATTCCAATCGGCTTAACAACCAGGAATAATGGCATCTCATGATCTCGCTTCTATTAGTGGTGTAAATTTTTATGAAGAAGATAAATCTCTTAAACCACCTTTATTCGAAGGGAGAAATTATAAAGGGTGGAAATTTTTAATGGAAAAGTTTATTAAAAATTTAGATATCAATGCATGGGATATAGCAATAGTTAGACCAGCGGATGAATCAATAAACAGGAACGTCATCTAAATGCAAAAGCTTTAAATAGTATTTTATGTGCTTTATCTCACAAAATTTCAAAATTAATATATTGTTTTTCTAGTGCATACAAAGTATGGAAATTTCTTGAAGAAATGTATGATTCTCCATCTACAGGTATGGAACAAATGCAAGAAGTGGACAACATACAATACTGCACATCAAATGGAAAAGAAGAAATCCCATCTTTGG
This sequence comes from Dactylorhiza incarnata, assembly GCA_033032865.1. Classification (NCBI taxonomy): domain Eukaryota; kingdom Viridiplantae; phylum Streptophyta; class Magnoliopsida; order Asparagales; family Orchidaceae; genus Dactylorhiza; species Dactylorhiza incarnata. Next base: position 4,820,319 of record JAWHQI010000141.1, on the reverse strand, counting down.
AAGAGGAATGCCAAATAGATGAAGACAACAAAGAAAATTCGTGCTCAAATCTCACAGCATCCAAAAGCACTGTAAGGAAATCAAATCATCTTATTGTTTGCAATTCTATTTCTACTTCACAATTGCTACAAATTACAAAGCGCAAAATTAAGAAATTAAAAAATGTGAATTGCAAATTGCGCTTAGAAATTTAAAAGGAAAAGTTAAAGTAGAATCAAAATCTGATTTATCTAGCTTTACTCATGTCACTTCAATTGAAAATACAAAACCTTGTTTTGATTGTAATGATATTAAAGAAATATTTAAGGAACTTGACAAAGAAATTATTTGTATAAAAGAACATAATGAAAAATTATCTTTAGAAAATTCATCTTTACAAAGTGATTGTGCTACATGCAAAAGTTATAAAATTGAAATTGAAGAGATGGATGAAATATTTGAGGAATACAGAAATAAATATCAAAACCATATTGATTCAATTGTTTCTACTCTTAAAAATAGCACAATTGCTTATAATAAAGCTAGACATAATTTGAAACTTAAGAACAATGAATTAGAAACTAAAATTAACTTGCTTAAAGAAATCATAAAGAAAAATTCTCAATATCAAGCAAACTCCAAAAGCAAGTTGAATATGATTTCTCAAAATTTGAATAAACCAAACAATGGAAATAAAAAACTTCAAAAGATTGAAAATGAAATTCCAAAATACTATCATCATTATCACTTACAACATCAATCTTCTCCCAACATAAAATTAAATGTTCACAACTTTCCTATGAAAAATACTTTCAATAATCATCAATATAAAGATTATCACAATGGAAATTTCACATATAAGAATAACACTAAACCAAAGTTTGAATGGAGGCCCAAAATTAAAACTGAAACATTAACTTCACATGAAAGGACCCATTCATCAATATCTACCCACAAACCTACACGTTATATTTGGGTACCCAAAGGAACCACCACACTTGGTCCCCTTTGGATACCTAAATCTCTTATTCATTAGGTATCACCAAATGCATGAAGTAGAATATTCTCAAAAATGAAATGTACAAATTTTCTACTTCATGATATGCTTTATTGTCTTCTATCATGGTATGGTCATCATATAGACACAAGACTTTATCACTTAAAGATTTATAAATCAAATTATCAAACTGTAAAGTCATGTCCTTTATTTCTAAAGACCAATCTATTCTTCCTAAAGTCATAATATATATATACACCATTTATCAAAAATTGAATTCAAAATTTTCTATGTGGTATTAAAATCTCTAGTCATAGGATTTCAAAAAAAAATATACTACATATGATCTTAAAATTGCTTAAACATCTCCACTTCATGACTTCAAAATTTATAAATAAAACGTAAAACAAAACCTTCAAAAACTACCAAAGAAGGATCAGATAAAAATAGTCAAACATAAAAAAAAAAACAAAATTAAACATTGCAGATAGCGCTAGCGCTAGCTGGTAACGCCGGCGCTAGTAAACATCATCCAAGAACATGTGTTCAAATTCCTGTATTATTACAAAATTGAAAACTTAGTTCCCCTCAGGTCCTTCATATTCCACTACTCTTCCTCGTCTACCTCCTCCACACTTGGACTTGGTGACCGTCGTCTGCGTGTTCGCCGAACAGAATGTCTTGGAGGATCCTCTACTGGGCTATCTCATTCCCTTCTTTCTGACGATGACGGTGTCAACTTTAAGGCCTTGATCATAAATTTCAACATTTTTTTCATGCCGAACACACCCTTCTTTACCTCCGATATATCCTCCTCCACCCGTGTCATCCATTCTCCCATATCATCTCGGAATCGATCATATGAACCATCCCGTATCTCTCGGGCTGACGCTCCTCGCCGGAGTGGTGGTCGAGTAGACGTCGATGGCTCATCCGGGAGGGATGTAGCTCGCAAGTGTGAGGTACTATAGATTGGAGGAAAGCAATTTATCAAGTAAAAACCTATTTCAATAGAAGGGTACATCATTTGAATAACCCGTTGTATGATGCCACCCAGGGGCAAGTTGTTATATCTCTGGCGGGAAGGTTGCCACAACTTGTATGAATAGCAAATCAAGGAGAGTAACAAGTTTGCCACGTCAAATTTCTCCTCCTCTAAAATGAAATAGGTGACATAACTAAGGTGTGCTGTGACTTTTGTTGTATCACCCAACTTCAGCATAATTGTGTGGCGTAATACATCTTGAACGACTAGGGCATCTACTGTGAGTGTCAACAAAGAGGAGATCAGACTCCTGCATTCCCTATTATGCAGCACCATGTTCACATGAGTCCAATCTCTATCTACCCTAAACTTCTCAACAATCTCCAACCGATTTGGATGCTGGGTCAATCCAAACACGACCCTCAGTTGGTCATGGGTAATAGTCACCACTTGTCCTTGCACCATAGACCGCACTCCTCCATCCAGCTCTGTTTGCGATGGGTTTTCCAAGTGCGTATATAAATCTCGTACTAACTCTGAAGAAAACCCATCAGAAATAAATAAATTCAACACCTCAGAGGTTGCAAATAGCTGCATGATATGGTGGTGTCGAGGCATGTCAAACTCCACGATATATGGAACACCTACTACTGCAGCCTCCACTGCCAGCTCTGTACTTTTCTTTCCTTTTGATCCAGGAGCCATCTGCCACATTATAAGAGAAATTAAAATTAAGCAACAATCACTAGCGCCAGCGCTAGCACTAGCGCCCGGCGCTAGCACTAGCGCCTACTGTAGCGCCGCTGCTAGTCCTCTGATCTGAAATGGTAAGATCTCTTTAAAATAAAAGATTTCCAAATCCTAATTTGCTAGATCCAAGAAACCCACATAACTAAACTAAAATCAAAACTAAAATCCTCATAAAAATTCAAAATGAAAAACAAAAATCTTGAAGATTTTTTCAAAATCAATAGTTTTTCTTAAAAAAAGGTCATAAATCTTCATCAAAATCAACTATTTAGAACAAGAATCATAAAAATAAAGAAGATTTGTTTTAGTTCCTCTCTTCAAAAATAAAAGAATCAAGCATTGTAGATCTAGTTTCTAAAACCACCTAATAACTTCAAATATCTTCATCTCTAACATCAAAATCAAAGTTTAAAACAAAAATCATAAATAAAGATGAAGTTTTACCTTAGATCTATGTGTGGGCTGGGTTATCTTCTAGGGTTTTTCGGGAGAGCTTGAGAGGCAATGGCCAAAATGACAAAAAGAAAAGGGAATTAAATAAAGCAGAACTACCGCCAGCGCTATCGTTAGCGCGAGCGTTATCGCTTGGTTCTGACTTTTTGTATTTCTTGAATTTTATAAGATACCTAAATTTATTCTCTATTATATGTACTACATAGTTTTTGCAGTTATGTTTTGAATTGATATTTGAAAAATTAAAACAAAAAATGATTATTATAAAAACCTAAATTACAAAAACATTTTTTTGGTCATTTGTTTAAAGTCTATTTTTTATGCAAAAATCCAATACAAAAATATAAAACATTAAAACTATCAAAAAAATTGTATGGACTTTCCTGTGAAAATCAAGCATGATTTAATCTATTATTTAGAACTTCTATAATGTTGTAATTTATCTTTTCATACTACTTTGAACATTGTTTTCATCATGCTTTGATATATCTATTAATATGTGCATCAATTATATTGTAAAGGTAGTGTAGAACCTAAGCTTAGCATGCCTCTAAGTATGAGTAAATGTTTTATGGCTAATAATGATATTTCTTCACTCACTCTTTGGCTAAGTCTACTTATGTTCTTAATCTACAGATGCTTGCTGGTGTATTGTAATTGTACAATAAATTAAAGTTACACAAGTATCTTACCTACACTACACTTATTTGCACTACTAAACATTAAGAAAAGTGGTTGTAATTTCATAATTTAAAAAGTTTACAAAACAAGTGTAATCGGAGAACTTTGTACAAAACAACACTCATGAAATAAATTGACAAAGTTATCTCCACCAAGCACTACTTGAACCTCCTGATAAGTCTTAATAAGCGTTGTGAGGTTGAGCACCTTGGAAAGATTAGTAAAGTGACTTGTGCAAACTTTTCATTTTTAAAAAAAATAAAACCACTTATTCTTAAGTACACCGGATCACAAAAAAAATATTGAAGAATAAAATTGTGTGATCCCCCAAGCACTACTTTGCATCCTGATAAGTCTTAATGAGCATTGTGTGTGCAAAGCACCTTGGTAGTTGTACATTTTTCCTTGTGCTTAAAAGTGTATGGAAGTAAAATTATTTGTGATTTATTGTGCACTTTACTATACATATATCTTGTATTTTTGATTAACACATTTGTTTACTCTATTCAACATACACTTATGTGCACATCATTATCTTCCATAACACTTCTTCTCATAAGTATTGGATCCTAATGCTAATTTCTATACTCTCTTTATATCTAAAATGCGCTAGATAACCTAGCATGCTTTCTACAATGATTGGTGTGTTTTGACTTTATGAATTAGAATAACATTGTAGTAGTCTCTCTTTCATACATCTCTTTCATGCTTGGTCACTTCATGATAATTTTTTAAAAAGGAAAATGATTTACAAAAAAAAACATCTTGTGTCATTTTATATATCATCATGTCTTACAAAAGATGTTTGATTGTTTTTTTTTATATAAGTCTTTCGCAACTTTACATTTACCTTGTATTCTTTTTATGCTTAAAACTCTTATATATCGGAGAGAACTAACAAGATAATATTGATTACTTGGCAAATGTTATATTATTCATCTTTATGCTCAAAACTCTGATCTATTTCAATGAAAAGTATTCTAAAACTCCTTATCATTTCCTTCTCTCTAAAAGCTCGATCATGCCTTTATCTTATCATCAAAACTTTTAGGTGGTGCCTCCTTACCCACTTTTTGCTAATAACAAAAGGGGGAGAACTAACATGATAAATAAGATCTGTTATCCAAATGAAAACTAACATGATTAATTAAGATAATAACTTAATATGATAGCTTACATATTAGGGGAGCATTCACTCAGGGGGAGCATGTATTTAGGGGGAGCAATTTTAAATACTAAAATTGATAATTATCCTAAGTCATCACTCTCACACACACACAAGTAGTTCATCATGCTTATATATATTAATGCTCTGATTTATCAATAATGGTTTTGTTATTATCAAAAGGGGGAGTTTGTTGGAACAAGGTCTTCCACATCTCCTATGTTTGAGAATAACAAAACCTATTTGTATTTGATCTTGTGTGTTTAAAGTGTGCAGTAAACAAAGTCCATATGACTCAAGGATGACATAAGAAGGTTGCCCCCAAATTTGAGCCATCAAATCCAACATTCCCACTAGCGTCGGCGGTAGCGCCGGCGGTAGCACCTAGCGCCCGGTGCTAGCGATGATTAGCTCAATTAAGGGAGCACATATAGAAGGACCTAGCGCCTGGCGGTAGCCGATAGCGCGGAGCATAGAAGTCAAGAGAGAAATGTTTCCTCGGATTGAAGATTCTGCCGCGCAGAATATGTCCTAATATGGGATAGCACCGGCGGTAGCACTAGCGCAGGCGCTAGCGCTGAGGATATAAATAGGACCCCTCTTCTCTCATTTCAGACACACATCAGAGAGAGAGATATTGAGTGCTAGAATTCCAGAGGCTGCCTTGGCCAAAAGTTGATGTCCTACCAAAGTTCTGCGAATTTCTGAAGGAGAATCTCTTCACGCCAGATCCAAACGACGTCCGCTTCTACAACGCTTATTCTACAGCGGATCTTCGTCTCCAACTTCAAAAGTTCTTCAAGAGGGAGTTTTTATTATTATCATCTCATATTTCTTGTAAACGGTTAGAGAATTCTCCTCGTGTTGGCGACTAGGTCTGGGTAGGACTTAGGGCAGAAATTCGCCTCATGTTGGCGACTAGATCTAGGTTAGGTCTAGGGGGTGCTCAAGGCCATATCCGGGGTTGGATTGGCTAGAGCGGCTTGAGGGCGAATCTGGGAAGGATAGGCTAGGGCCACCGGTTCGTGGGGATGCGAGTCGGGATAGAAAGCAAAAAGAGTTTACTATTATTCGCCACAGATTTCTAGCGTTATAGAAATCAACTTTTGTAAAACCTTATTTCATATTAATAAAACATGTCTCTACTTTATTTCAATTGTTTTACTTGATTTCTCATCTTCTTAATCACCCATTATTTCAAAGATAATCAGCATATAACATAAGTTTTAAAAACCCTTATTCACCCCCCCCCCCCTCTAAGGGCGCCTACCGATCCAACACTCCCCCCCCCCCCCATTGTCAGTTCTCAGCTTCTTTATCTGCAGGCCTAGCCGACCCTCCCCTAGCTCCTTGAACTCCACAAACTTGGCAAATGCCTCCGCCTTCTCCTTCAAGAAATAAACCCATACATATCTGGTGTAATCGTCGATCAACACCAGAATATACCTGCTGCCTCCGAGGCTTGGGGTAGCAGTCGGTCCCATAAAGTCACCGTGGATACACTCCAACGGCACACTACTCCTTGTCTGCGACTTATCAAATGGTAGTCGATGAGACTTGCCGAACTGACATCCCGCGCAAACATGACCGTCACCGTAGGAAGATAGACTAGGCAGGCCCTTGACCAGACCTTTAATCGCCATAGCTTTCAGCTATCCATCCCTACATGCCCCAACCTCTCGTACCATATAACGACACTATCATTTGTCCTCATCTTGTCAACATAAGAACTTGTTGATAAAACGAACAAGTTTTTTGCCCTTCTCCCGACATGAACAACATCAGCTTTTACCGCCTCAACATTTCGTAGAAACCTCACTTCTGTTGGACTGAACAGAACGTGATACCCATCGTCTACAGCGTTGGTCACGGAGAAGAGGTTTTTCCTCATTCCAGGCACATGATAGACACTCTTCAACGTTAGTGGCCCTCTATCACTGCCCAAGGAAACAACCCCCACCTTATCGACGGTATGCACAGTATTATCAGCAGTTATGATGGCATCATTACCTAAGTAAGGCTGCGCTGAAGAAAGCTTTGACTCGTCCCCGGTGAGGTAATGAACACACCCCGAGTCCACGATCCAGTCCTCCTGATAGTTGATAGGAGCCGCGACTCCGACAGAAGCTGAGAAGGCTCCTCCCCATCCTCCATCATTTTGTCTGACCTCAGCTTCGTCCTTCCCTGCAGCAGCATGCCCTGGCTGAAGATTCACCTGGCAATCCTTCCTAATGTGACCAAGCTTTCCGCACCTGAAGCACTTGAGTCCTTCTCCCTTCTTCTTCCCTTCAGCCTTAGGAGCATAGCCCCTCTCCTGCTGTCTAGAAGTTGAAGGCCCATTGCCTCCGGCGGTCTTCTTCTTCTTATCCCATTATTTCTTCTTCCCTGTGAAGAGCACCTCGCCTTCTCCCCCAGACACTGACACCCCCGCCATCTGCCTTGCCAGGCTCTCCTGCGACGCAAGCAGTTTCTCCAGCTCCAGCAGAGACGGCTGATTTGCCCAACCCTGCACCGACGTCACAAAGGCCACATACTCATTTCGCAAACCGCGAATGATATGCCTCTTCAGCTTCGCCTCAGAAATTGGCTCATTAGGATCCAGTGCTGAAATCTCGGCGCACAAGTTCTTCATCTTCAGGAAGAATGTAGAGATAGAGAGATCTCCCTAAGCCGACCTAGCCAACTCATTTTCTAGGAACTGTAGCCTCGCTACATTCTTCTTGTTAAACAGCCCGTTCAGGGCTCTCTAGATCTCGGCAGCTGATCCACACCCTAAGATGTGATCGAATTGGTCAGGTGATATTGCACTTTTCAGAGTAAACTCTGCTTTCACATTAATCCTCCTCCAATTCCTCACCTCATGACAATTATCCCCAACTGGGACAACTTCCTCTGTACTATCTCCTCCAACAACCTCCCAGAGGTCCTCGCCCAGAAGATAACTCTGCATGCACGACTTCCACTTCTTGAAGTTAGTCGACGTGAGCATCTCAATTCCAAGACCTCTTGCAAAACCTGCTTCCATGGCTCTACCACTGGTTCCTTCTTCACAAAGACGATGGCAACTTTAAGTTGTTCACTGCTCTATCCACTCCAACCTATCTCTGATACCATGTGAAATTTTCCGTAGATCTAGGAGTGAGCAGGAATCGTACAAATTAAAGTTACAGCCAACAACCAGAAGCACATGAATCAAAGCAATCTTTATTGATAATAGCAGAAATCTTCATTACAGAGCGAGGTATACATGGCGAGACATGATTTCGCCAGTACCCAAAACCAAAAAGAAAGATACAAGCTGAAGAAAGATAACTGGCGGTCTGATCACATAAGCTGCCAGACCGTGCGGTCAGGGTGTTCGCGCGACTAGAAAAGGAGACCGCGCGAACAGACTACCGGCGACTTGAACAACACCACTGAAGCTCCGCGACCTTCCGAACTCCACTGATTCTCCCGATCTCCAGCAACCCGCACTGCAAGCCGCGAGACCGCCCGGACACTTTAGAAGAAGAGGTGACCGCTGTTGTCCGCACTATCCGCAGAAGCTCCACAAGGAAAGTTCAATCAGCAAACCGGCCGGTCACAAAAACGAGACCGCGAGAACTAGGCGCGAGCTCAGCTTACACTTGGTGCGATTGATATTGCTGCTACAGTGACTCTTATTTATAGGCGTGCGACCAGATCCAGTCACCACCCTATGAGATAGAGTCACCCACGTGATCAGCAGAAGATCGCTCTGCGCTTTGTGAGCTCGCCGACTTCAAACGACCAGGAGATCGCCACTCCCCCAAGAAGCCGCGCGATCATGACAGATCGCAAGGTCATGATGCTCACCACCAGTGTTCGCCTATACGAGACCTCCTCCAGAGACCGCGAACACAGCCAAGTCGACTAAGGCAACAACCCACCAAGTCGACAAACACCAGTGACCGCATATACCAGCAGATCGCCAAGGGACCAGCTTATGCGAACACAAAAGAAGAGATCGCGCGACTAAGAAAACCTTAGTCGACGCGCACCATCAAGAACCCGGACAGTCACCAGACCGGACTGCCCGATACCAGAAACAACCCTGTTCGGTCAACAGCTTAACCTGCACAGTAAGAACATCAGCTTGCCACGCGGTTACACAAACCAGACCGCGCGGCCTCACCTCAGCAACCTTGGACACAAAACGGCGGTCAGACCGAATAAGCCAGCGGCTAGAACGAATAGGTCAGACCGTAGAAGGAGACCGCGAGATCGCTCGGTTAGACTGATAGCGCGAACACCTCCCTGACCGCCAACTTCCACTTCAACATTTTCAACAATTGGTCACCCAAATAGGCTAAATTGACTAAAGTCAAACCTAGGTCAACATAACCTTATTCAACACAATTGAACTCAATGGACCTCCAATACTTCAAATTGACCTTACCTAGGTTACCCTAACCACTAAGTAAGAGTATTAGGCCAACAATCACTAAGTAATTCCACTAAATCCCATGGAATTGACCAAAGTCAAATTTTAGTCAACATAACCCAAATCAACCCAATCAAGGACCAATTGACCTTCAATTGGTCAAATTGACTTGACCTCTAACCTCATTAGGAATCTAATAGACTCAAAAGCCACATCAAATGATCAACCATTCCCTTTAATTTGACAAAAGTCAACCTTAGGCCAAATTGGGTCAAACTCACACCATATGGACCAATTAACCAAATTGAAGCCACACCATGACCCAGTGGACTTTGAGCAAGGTCATAGGACTCATGACCATCAAGTGAGGCTAACCCACCCACTAATTTGGCAAGGTCAACCCAAAAGTCAACCATGGTCAACATAAAGCCTTAAGGGAGGAATTGAAAGACCAAATGAAATCCAAGTGAACCAAGGGCCCACCTCATGCCTAATCAGCATGGCACAAGCCTATTGGCACCACACATTTAAATTTGGAGAGAAATGATGATCATGGGGGAAAATGCCATTTTTCCCAAAAAGCTTAAAGGGAAAAATGATGTTGAAGTGAAGGAGCTTCCATGGCCCCCACCACCTCAGCCCAAGCCCCCCAGCCGAATTCCCCAACCCATGAACAGTCTTTTCAGGCATGGGAGCCGCTCAAACAGTAGCATAGGGGAGGTACAAGCCATGGCCGAACATCCCCCTTTCCATCCTCCCTATACAACCACTTTCCCCCTCATCTGGCCTTTCCATCACCTTCAGAAGGTCCTAAGGAGTCGAGCTAGCCTCCTAGAGCAGAGATTTTGGTGGAGAATCGGCAGATCGGGCAAGCTCGCTGGAGACGGAGAATTCCATGGCCGCACGCTGGAACACACGCCGCCGAGCCACAATCGAGGTCCGTTTCTCCCCCTCTCCCTATGTGCTAGCATCTAGGACCACTTTGGAGAGAAATATGGCTCAATTGAGCCCGATCCCATGTGAGGAAGAGGAAGATTTTCCGAGCTTTTCTCCTAGCTCGGGATCGCCGGAGGAGTTATCTCCGGCAGCCGTGACACCGCCTAGCGGTAGCCACCACCTCAACGAAGGTGGTGGAGGTGGTGGCCGGCCGTGGTGGCCCTCAGGTGGCCGGGAAATGAAGGTGGAAGTCGGCCCAGCTGGGATTAATGCTGGCCGTCGGCTGGAGGAAGGAGACGAAATCAAGGCCGTTGATTTCAGGGGATGGCTATATGCAGACCAGGATTTATACATTTTAATTAATCTGTCACACTTTATACAGAAGATTAAACTCAATATTTAGGCTACTTAGATGTTGTTTTAGGCAAAAGTGCCAGATACAACTTTTGTAGCCCTTGCTCTCTACTTCCCATAGGGCTTTGAATTGCCCCGTTTGGTGACCTACAGTCCCTTGTAGGTCTATTCTACTGAGACATGCACAAAAGGGTGTTCAGACCTTATTTTGTAGATCTAGACTTCATACTTACATGGATAAGTCTAAAATTTTAGCCATAGTTGTAAATAGTATAGACTCATCCCCTGCCCAAAAATCAAAATTTTAGGGCAACATTTTTCTATGGTTTTTTGTTAAATGTGGTTTTTCATATTAATGAAATATTTATGGTTAAATATATGCAAAGTGACCCAAATCTTGGGTGGTATGAGGGTTAGACCCTAATGAGTAACATGTGAAAATTTGAGATCATTTGGCTCACTTTAGATCATATTTTCTCATATTCATAGGAATATGATGTATGGAGGGGTGGTGTGCACATAACACATTTGTGTATTTTTGTAATTTCATCACTTATGGCTGGTAGTAAGCTCATGAAATTTTGGTAACACACCTAGCATAGAGGAGGGTATCATCCTTGGAAATATTAGGATTTTTGGAAAGAAAAATCCTAAATATTTGGACAATAATGAATTTGTCACATAAATATATTAATCAAATAAAAGTGATCAAACAACCTAGGAAAAATCTGATTTTCTGTCAAATAATATTTTAGGATGTTATACACCTCTATAAATTTTGTTGGAATTTTAGGAATTAATTTTCTTGGACATTTGTGAATAATGAATTTTGTCACAAAGTGTATTAATGGAATAAACATCAGCTAAAACATAGGGAAAAATCCAATACTCTGCCATATGATAGTTTACCTTGAAATATAACTCTGGAAATTTTGGTAGAATTTCTAGAAGTCATTTACACTGACAATTACCAAAAATGCCCTTTTGTCACAAAGTGTATTAATGGAATTAACATCACCTAAGACCTAGGGAAAAATCCAATACTCTAGTATATGATAGTTTATCTTGAAATACAACTCTGAAAATTTTGGTAGAATTTTTAGAAGTCATTTAAACTGATAATTACCAATAATGCCCCTGGCACACTTATGTATTAATGGAATTTATAGGACAAATATTATCTGGAAAATTCTAAGAATCTGGCTAGGTTGTATTTTGATCATTATCAGTCTATGGTAATTTTTATAGAAATTTTAGAGCAATTGTTTCAGTACTTACGGTGTAATGTGCCCAATTGATTTAAAAGTTTGAATATTTAAATAGTCGTCTTAAACGCTATAAAAATTTAAGAAATCCATCCATCCATGATATTTATAAATTATATGTCACTGATAATTTATTGAGAGCATTTTGACTTCAAAACATTGTACTTCATGTGTAAAGTGAGGTGTGCATGATCATTAAAGTATTTTTATAAATGGCCAAAATAGTTGGAAAAATTATGAATTTTTGACCATATTGTAATTAGATCATTTTTAATCTATGATAAAAATCTTAAGTCATTTGGTCATGTTTTTGTGATGTTCACATTAAGGAGATTAAAATTAGCCCAATGTTGAGTTGGTCTGCGTTTAGCAAAAACTTGGGGTAGTATCTAGGCTAGCCCAAACATGTGGGAATGGAATGAAATTTGGAACATAGCATTAGGGCATATATAACTACAGTCCACATGAGTTGTAGGCTATTTGGAGAAAGTCTTCCCCATAGAGAATAGTGAACGGAAGTACGTCTCGATGAACAAGCGAAGTAAATTTGAGGATTTTCTATCCATGGTACTTATAGTGACACTTAGACAGTTAAGCTGACAATGAAACATTCAAGCTTAGGTATTAGTGTTTAGGTGAACACCTAAGGATTTACACCACACATTAGTAACAGGTCGTCAGTTACCTAAAAGAAATATAAACCATACTTAAGTAGTATAGAGCAACCATGAGGGTAACCTTAACAAGGGTAGTTACCAATAAGAATAAATATTCTGAGAAAGGAAGGTCTGGGATGTCACCCCAGAATACCATCTAGTACCGCTGCGAGCCATTCATCGGGCAGACCTCGAGAAGTCCAGAATTCACCTTAAATTGATTTGGTCGCCTAGGTAACAACCAAGAGTAATTCCTAACTAAGTTAAATTGTGAAAAGTAAACCTCGTCCGATTAGGAGGGACGGAACGGTTCAAGATTGATTAGTCCTATGAGATGGTGGCTCGAGAATTGTAACGAATCTTGCATGTGCATAAACTAGTGGCAGGTCTTCGGTACGGGTCCATTTGTCACACCAATGGCGGTACGTTGACCTTGGCGGGGTGTGGTGAGTTAAAGGGCCAGTATGTTACCTTACTGCGGTCTAGCAGACAATCCCTAGTAACCCACCCCGACCATAAAAGTCTGGCGGGATGTCAGCAAGAGTACGCAAAAGCTCACGGAAGTGCACCTAGGACGTGTACAGTAGCGTACGTAAGGTCTAGGTCTGGTAGTGTGTTTACCCACCTAGAAGTGGAGTGCCTGATCCACTGATTCCGTTGCCACGGCAGAAGTACCTGAGACGCTAGCTTCCTCCGAAAAGCGGGAACTAAAGGTCTGTGCGAGCAGAGTCGTGTGAGTGAGTTGCACTGTATGAACATAGCATAACATATCATAACATTCATAATATCATAATGACATACACATATGCAGACTCTTATCATATAAATTAGTATGAGCTATTTTATATGATAATTTATAATTCCGGAAATCTTAACTTATAAGTTTGTATGGGCATTCATATAAGTTAAGATACTCTAGATAATCGTGTAGTAGATTTACCTATTACTTCACGTGCGCCACATTTATTTATTTACTGCTCATTACTTACCTGTTACTGCTGTCTTACTCACTGCATTTATTACATGTTGTTGTTCTCACTATTCACTTGCACTTTATACTATTAGTACTATCCATGTCACTTGTACTTCTTTTTACCCCTTGATGTCCTCCGCTTCGTCCTCCCGCTCGGTACCTAGGAGTCGTGGGGGAAGGCGGGGACAAAATGGTTGTCTTTTAACTAACGGTCGGATGTGGCCGTAACACCAGGAGATCGAGGAGCAGGAGCCGCAGTACGTCAGGCAGGACGTGATGGCAGACCCTGAGGAGCAATGTCGCGCATCACTACTACCGCATGGCGACAGGTTGGAGAGTATTTTGAGTTACTTCCGCATAGTGTAGTGTGAGAGAGTGCTATGTTATCAGTATTTCCTTTTGGATATGTATCCGGCTTAAGCCCTGCACTCTTTTAGATTTGTACTCATTGTGGACTATTTGCACTTTTCGTATATATATATATATATATATGTTGTGTTGTGGACTTGTCATATTTTTGATATTACTTCTTGCAAATTGGCCAGTGTTATGATCAAACTAGCCGGCAGGAGCGGCGTCGAGCGGTGATGACTAACCCGTGAGTTGGTGTCACCGTAAGACGGCGGTCCTGAGCATAAGATCTGAAACTCTCCAATAAGGAGGAGGGGGATCTTACAGTCGTTACCCTAAGGGTTCTCTTCCTCGCCATGGATCGGTTGAAAGGCACAGATAGAAACGAGCGCCTTCGTGCCCTCTCCACGGATCTGGTCTCGGATCGGCGAACGGAGCTCCGGTGCTCCAACAATGGCGGATCTAGCCTTCTTCTTCCTCCAAACCCTCCTCCTTTCCTTAGTCTCCAAAAGCCCTAAAAGATTTGGTGAAATGAGAATAGAACTTCTCTGCCCTATTTAGATCCTTAGGACGCACCTATCAGAACCTTAGGATCAAGATCTAAGAAGATCGGACGCCCAGGAAACGCCACTTACGGATTTGGTTCCGTCAGCTAGCGTCGGCGCTCGTGCTACCGCCTGCGCTAGCCACCCGACGAAAAATATCTCAACGGCCCGACAGAACTTCATTACCCGACGAAACGCTATCACCAGGCGCTAGCGCTACCGCATGCGCTAGCTCTTCGACGAATTCCCTTCGACGAATCTGCCTCGACGAATTCAACTGGACGAACACCATCGAAACAAGTGTCTTACTCGACGGGACAGCTAAGGCCTGGCGCTAGCGCTAGCTCCCAACTACGAAAGACTTGTCCTACTCCTTGGGCATTCCAACTTCCGCACTCAGCGAAACCTGGGGTGTTACATATTGAATGAGAGTCAACTATGCGATGGCAATTAAAAGTGTTATTCTTTCTCTTTTATTAACACTTGCTTTCAATTTACTTTCCTCCAAACACATCTTCACACTCAATTCTAAGAAGAGGCATATTGAATTAGATTGCACACAACATTGTCATGTTTTGTTTCTTGTGCTTTCTCCGCATACAGAGTGGAAGAGAAAGAGGCGCTCTAGCTCAGCTCTTTTCGGCCGATTTGTTTCATTTCAGCCATCATCCAAATTAGAATCAGAGCTTTGCTCCTCTCTAAACTCCCCCATCTTCAAATACGAAGAGCTTAATGCTGCCACAAATGGCTTTGATGACTCTGAAGAACTTGGCGTTGCCGACTTCAACACAGTCTACAGAGGTTATTTCATTGTCGCAAACTCAACTCATCTCTTTAAGCCACACTCTCTTCCTGAAATGCTCCTCTTATGATGTAACCTAAAATCTGAGATTTGATTTTAAAAGATAATTTTGTGATCCTTTTAAAATTGTGTGGCGATTTCCAGACGCCCCGAGTAATAACACGCGATAATTTTTTACCAAAGATTAGTAAACACGCATACGGCGACAAATTCTTGCCCGCTTTCAACAATATAATTTTTAATTCGTCCACAAGTGTCACAAGAGAGAGAGAGAGAGCGACATTAGATGTTAACAAATTAACGACAAAGTAGAATTAAGATTTAGTTGGTGGCAAGCAAGCTCCGATAATTACTAACCATTCATATACATTCATGAAAGTGGACCAAGAGAAATCGAGGAGTGAAATGAGGCGAGAGGTTTACCTACAACCAGTGCAAACAACTGTGTCCAACAGTGCCGGATTGAGATTTGAAAGGCGAAGACACTTGGCTGGTTCAGGTTAGTGAAGAGGGCCCTGAAAGGAGGTCACGTCCTGGAAGAGCTTCCCAAACAGAGGGGAGGCGAGGACGACTCCGATCCCATCGGAATGAGAATCGATGGGCGGAGATGAAGGTCGTCGGGGATGGGGAGGCGCTCCGATGGCGGCGGCGGCGTGAGTAGAGCGGCAAACTAGCGACCGGAGGAGATGCGGCGAGATGCGATGCGGGTATTACCGAGCAGAGGAGAAAATAATTTCTCTCTGCCCGATTCTAACCCACGCTCCCCTTTTCTGAACCGGTGGTGGCTTTAAATCATAGCAGGGAAAGGGGAAGTTACTTAGGCCCATTTACTTAGGGCTTAAATGATAGTTAAAAGGCCAATAAAGAGGAGAGGGGTTGGCTGTTTCCAAAATAAATGGCTTTTGGGCTTTGGTCAAAATATTCAGAGCATTAAATGGACATAATGGAGAGGGGTTACAACTTGGCTATAAAATAAGAGGAGTTTTCAAACTTTAAGAAGGAATCAAAAGGCCAACCGGCTATGGGTTTCAACTGAATTGAAGTCAAAGAGTCATGAAATGAAATCTGAAATTAATGTTTAATAATTAAAATACTTTTAAAAAATTAATTTCAGACTTGATAATATTTAATAATTTCATTACTTGCTTGCCCAAACTAATCCTAGTCCTAATTTGACGGACCAATTTATTTAAGATCTTATTGGTCGGTCACACCTATAAGTCGCACGAACGATGGCGCTAATGCGACACAACACACAAATACACGGGAAATAAAAGACATACTTGCACGATGCATGCGCTACACAATAAGTAAATAAATGCAGTAAAATAAAAATCGATGCAATTCAGGTTACATCAATTCTCCCGGGGTTGAAGGAATTCGACCCCGTCGAGACTTTGATGGAACCCGCCAATGAAACATCCAAACATCGATCGGAAACGTGCATTGCCTCCGCCTTGCCAAGGTAGACAGTCAAACACAAGAAGGACTCACCACTGCAGCACAAGATCCGTAAGCAAAACCTCTTCCCTGAAAAGTACAGGAAACTCATCTCCATTGGAAATATATAACTCCAGGCGACGAAATCAACCAGGGAGTTATAGTTTTCCAAAGATCCTCGAAAACAGTTAGTCAAAAATCCATGCATGACATGTAATTGTTTAATAAAAATCAGAGCTGTAAGGAGGTGAGTACGACAAAGTGGGCAGGGGAGTGGGCCAATAAAGCAAAGAAAGAGGCAAAGCCGGACGGAAACATGATCAACTTGTGGATTCATTAGAACATATTGCATTAAACGTACTTGTGCTAGATACCAATGAGAGTTTACGAAATCAAGTTCAACTATCGACATGCCGACACCCATTGGTATCTGACTAACACCACAAATTTTAAAAACGAGCACAAACTTTTCATTCAAAATCATCCACAGAAATCCCTTAAATCGCGTGTCCCTATTAGGAGTAAAAATTCTTTGAAATGTTTCAATTTCTCTAATAAGGCTAATCCCAAAAAATTCATAATTAATTTAACCAAGCCCTAAATGCTCACGTACACTCTTGGGATAGCGGTGCGGACTAAACACATGATCGCCGAATATAAAATCAACATGTGGTAGTGCTGGCAGAACATCTAAAATTGATGACTCACCGGAGTCAAGTGCATCTTCCTAGGGTAAAGGTCCAGGCAGAAGTGCGACACTAAATAATAGCGGTGTAGTGGTAACTAAGGAAGGCGAGGCAGACGATGTCAAGGCCCCCCCCAGGTGCCCTAGGAACAAGACTATTCTTCTGGGGAAGAAGAACAATCTTGCGCCCATGGTGATCAAAGGAATGGGAGTTCCTCGCACCATCATGCATGACACGTCGGTCAAACTGCCATGATCGTCCTAATAAAATGTGGCAGACATCGATCGGAGCGACATCACATAGAACAGAATCCTGATACGCGTCCCCTATAGAGAACTCCACAAGACATCGATGAGTAACGGGCATAGTCGGGTGACTATTAACCCCAGATAAGTGATAGGGTTGCTCCAAGGGGTGTGTCTCGAGTCCTAGTGTCTCAACCATGCGTTGGGAAACGAAGTTTTCCATGCTACCACTATCAATGATAATGGAACAAAAGTGTCCTTGAATGCGCGCAGTAGTGCGGAAAATTTCATTCCTCCGTAAATCATGCTCAGTGGTCTCGCTAGGGGAAACCAAGCTATAGCGTACGACACAAACTAAATGCTCAGCTCGCTCTCCTTCGACCTCGATAACGCTATCAGACTCGGGCTCAGGCTTGGAGTCACTAAGGAAGACTCCATATTCTGGCTCTCGCCCATCAGTAGAATCAACAATTGCGACGAAGTGGCGTCGCGGGCACTCAGAAGATTTGTGCCCGGGTTCCATACACTTGAAGCATCGAAATACTCCAGTGTTGGGCTTGGGTCCCATGTGCTCCTTACCTCGGGTGAGGCCAGTGGGAGGAGCTGGGGTCCCAGTAGTGACATGAGGAGGGGGATCAGAAATCCTATAGGTGGATACAGTGGTGGTGGTGCTCGAGGTAGCCTTTTCAGTAGACCTATGCCTTGATGTCCTCTTCTGAAGTGAGGCCTCTACTCTACGGGCCCTACTGGAAACCTCACCCAAATTTCTAAAGTCGTGTAACTCTAGCTCGTCCCTAATAGCATAACGGAGGCCGTTCAGATAACGGGACACTGTCATATTGTCCTCCCGTGAAGATCAAGCCTAGACTGCAATATCAAGAATTCGTTGGTGTAATCATCCACGGAAAGCTTATCCTGGCGAAGGTTATGGAACCTTCGGTAAAGAGTTTGCAAATAGTCCGGGGGGACATATCGCTTCCGCAGTTGCAACTTAAACTCTACCCACGTGGTGATAGGAGCTAGGCCAAAAGTGAGACGAGTGCGCTCTAGCTGAACCCACCAGATTAGTGCGGGTCCCTTAAGCCTAAGGACGGCATACTCTACCTGACGATTCATAGGCATTTGTTTCCACGCCATGAACCTTTCAACACGCTCACACCAATCTAGGCATTTTTCGGGCTCCACGTGACCCTCAAAATCACCTACATCAAGGTTAACTCCATCGTCCCAACGGGGTTGGCGACGGAGGCCAGGTTCAGGTTGTGCAGGATCAGCTGGTCTAGGGTTGTGCTCCTCGTGTCTAGGATTTTGTTGTGGTTCTTGATTCAAACCTAGGTGACGTTCGGCTTCTAAAGCATTAATGGAGGCCCTTAACCCGGTCACGACGTGATGATTATCTCTTATACTGGCATTAAGCGTGCCGACTGACTTCATCAGTTCACTCATTTGTTTGGCTAATTCGCCTAAGGTGGTTTCTATTTGATCAAAACGATTCACCCTTTTTATATAGAAAATTTGTTTTAAATGTTTTGATTTTTTTTTGAAAAGAAAGCAAAAACAAAAAACTTACTGATTTTTTTTAAAGCTAAATAAACTTTCAAAAATACTACAAATCAAGCTCGCCGATTCACAATAGAAGTGAATCGAACCTAGCTTTGATACCAAACTGATGTAACCTAAAATCTGAGATTTGATTTTAAAAGATAATTTTGTGATCCTTTTAAAATTGTGTGGCGATTTCCAGACGCCCCGAGTAATAACACGCGATAATTTTTAACCAAAGATTAGTAAACACGCATACAGCGACTAACTCTTGCCCGCTTTCAACAATATAATTTTTAATTCGTCCACAAGTGTCACAAGAGAGAGAGAGAGAGAGCGACATTAGATGTTAACAAATTAACGACAAAGTAGAATTAAGATTAAGTTGGTGGCAAGCAAGCTCCGATAATTACTAACCATTCATATGTATTCATGAAAGTGGACCAAGAGAAATCGAGGAGTGAAATGAGGCGAGAGGTTTACCTACAACCAGTGCAAACAACTGTGTCCAACAGTGCCGGATTGAGATTTGAAAGGCGAAGACACTTGGCTGGTTCAGGTTAGTGAAGAGGGCCCTGAAAGGAGGTCACGTGCTGGAAGAGCTTCCCAAACAGAGGGGAGGCGAGGACGACTCCGATCCCGTCGGAATGAGAATCGATGGGCGGAGATGAAGGTCGTCGGGGACGGGGAGGCGCTCCGACGGCGGCGGCGGCGTGAGTAGAGCGGCAAACTAGCGACCGGAGGAGATGCGGCGAGATGCGATGCGGGTATTACCGAGCAGAGGAGAAAATAATTTCTCTCTGCCCGATTCTAACCCACGCTCCCCTTTTCTGAACCGGTGGTGGCTTTAAATCATAGCAGGGAAAGGGGAAGTTACTTAGGCCCATTTACTTAGGGCTTAAATGATAGTAAAAAGGCCAATAAAGAGGAGAGGGGTTGGCTGTTTCCAAAATAAATGGCTTTTGGGCTTTGGTCAAAATATTCAGAGCATTAAATGGACATAATGGAGAGGGGTTACAACTTGGCTATAAAATAAGAGGAGTTTTCAAACTTTAAGATGGAATCAAAAGGCCAACTGGCTATGGGTTTCAACTGAATTGAAGTCAAAGAGT